>RPOG01000123.1:0-600000 GCA_008086565.1 Thalassoma bifasciatum
AAGTGATGCAGATAGAGTACCTCATCAGCCATGAGGAAGAGACGCTCCTTTGCTGCAAAACGAATCACATCCTCTATACACTCTCTGTTCTGAACCTGACCTGTGAATGAGATAAACCATCACAGAGAAGGGTTTGAGAAAGTCAAAGAGCAAGCCGTTATGTCTATTTGCTGCCATCTAGTGGCTGTTTTTTTGAGAACGACTGCAGAGCCCTGGACAGATCCCAGCCAATGAAATTCTGCTTTTTAAGTAGCCCAAGATTATTTATCAGACTTTTGAGGAAGAGGAGGAGCTGTGACCCCATTTCTCATCTACCAGTAAAAAATATCAATCTGCTCTGAGTCCTCGTGCTTCCCTTAATTGCAGTTTTCAACCACACCCTGCACTCTTACAGCAGCACGCAGAAGTTGCTCAACTTTCATGTTGTAAAAGCTGATGACCTATTCTGAGGTAACGTGATGAAAACTGAGCCTCCACCACAATGAGGAAGTACACAAGATGCAGCTAAGCGCAGGAATAAAGTTAGATAATCAACCTTGAGTAAGGATTCATTTAAATGCCCAGTTACAAAGGTGAATGGTTACCACTACTTTTTTGTAGTTTATTGAAGGAAGCTTGGTTAAAGACTGACCAAAACATTAACGAAATAAATGTCACTTTGACATTTTTGCTTCCTTCTTTTCAGCAGTTTTCACATAATTTTTAATTTATTTTCTGTCCCATAAAGCTATTAGTCCTGCATCAGTAAGAGTGCTGAACAAGATGTTTACATATATGATCATCTGTAATAATTAAACACAAAGAAGACTACCAGTGGGGTTTCCAGGGTTGATAATGCACAGAGCACGAGGGTTGCAGTGTTGCCGAGCCTCGTCCAAGGCACGCTGCAGCTCGCTGATGTCCAAGCTCCAGCATTTCTCCTCGTTAAGGTAATAGTTGATCTGCACTGCACCCAGTTCAGCCAGAGCAGCTGAGTACAGTGGATACTGAGGTATGGAGATCATAACGCCGGTGCGGCTTGAACCCTCTCCACACACAAGCAGCTTCAGCATGGTCTACCAAGGCAAGGATGGAGAGATGATTTCAAGATTGTTTGTAAACGATGAGACAGTCTAAATATTATTACACAGGCATCAGATAAGGAGTGAAAGGGTTTCAGTTTGGTGTACTGAATCTAAATTTAGGTGTTAGCCAGGGTAAAAACACAGTTTTCTTTTATAGGAGTGCATCATAGATTGTAAGTTCCATAACAACAATGATCAGAATCAGTGGATTGAAAATCATCACTGAAACATGGATCTTAGTAGATTAGGAAAATGAAGTTACTAAAGGGGCTGTCAATCAGATTGAACGACACCAAAGCTGAAATTGCTATGATGTCAGTGACCCTCCTCCAACATTTTAACACCTTAATCTCTTCAATTTTCATTCATTCTGCATCTTATTTGTCTTTCTAAAAGAAGCTCCATTGATGAAGGGTAATCGTACTTTGTTTGTTGGTTAAATTGTTTGATTAAATTTACCTAAAAAGGTAAAAAGAAAACAATTACTTTTGCAAACCAACACAGTAGAAGTGTACCACTGTCATTTTTTGGAAGATACCAAACACAAACCGTTTTAAGTAAAACGGGGACAAACTCAGAGTAATGAATGAGAGGTAATTTGTACCACAATGCCGTCGCTGGCTCCTGTAGTGAGGTAAATGTTGTCTGGGTCGCAGGGCACGCCACCATCCCTTCGCTCAATGTAGCGGGCGACATCATGACGCACAGCGTCGATGCCCTGACTGGCACTGTAGGAACCTGAGGGAGAATCATGGGGAGGTAAGACCAGCTGCTGGAACAGCTCCTACTTTAACACAAGATGTTGTCCAAAGCAGGCACATAAAGTGTATAATGATGAAAGCCAAGTTGACAAAGCGTTTTGTGCTTGGACAGAAATACACACCCATGCTGTTGCCCCCACAGGACTGCAGAATGCGGCGTGCTCTACTTTTAGCATCCTCTGGGAATGTGCTGTCATTCAGCAGTTCAGGGTAGGAGCAGAGTGCCAAGACCTTGAAACAAAGAGAAGTTTGAGTGTAAAGTGTGAGAAGGATGTTATGCAATTTTCTGCACAGATTACTGCATAGGGCAGGAAGGAAATGATTGACACCAATTTGGCTGAAGTGGATGATATCAGTTTCATCAACACTGACAGGTTAGAGGGCAGGTGTTAAATTTAGATGAAAGTGGGGGGGAAGGGCATAGGAGCAGACCTGTCTGAAGAAAGTGATTGGCTGCTGACCCATGGCGTGAGCATCACCGATGTTAGCCTTTATGACCTCAGCAAAGGGTTTCTTCATTCCCTGAAAGTCATAGAAATATGTTTATGGCAAAGGATAAGGTGTAAACAATTAGAAAAGCAGTAATACAACATTGTTTGTCCTGAGACATACTGAGACAGACCATTATCCAACATGACCCAAATGATGAAAGAGAAGAGGGTAGTGTAGGAGGCCCCCACTGCTCCATACCACCCTTGGCACTTTGCTTACACACATACATAAACATACATAACTTTGCCATAAATATGCATGCTGCAGGAGGCTGAGAGAGCAACAGCTGCAGAGACCACAGCAGCTTTGGCGATTCACACGCGACCACCTTCAGAGACTACTTATGTTAGCTGTTAGTTTGACTGCATTTGTGACTTTTCTGCAATCAACAACTGATTGTTGTATTCTATTTTTTGGGGTAACTCTGAGCATGCCTGTACTTCTTTTGAGAGGAAAAATAACATTGGATGTTATTTAACAGCTAAATTGGCTGGTTATAAAACCTATGCAAGCAAAAAAAAAAAAAGACTGCATCAGTGAATGAGAAAAAAACAAAAAAAGAAAAACTGTCTCTGCAGCAGTGTTTTAATGAGATAATAAAAGTAGTCCATTCACGCAGTTTAGCAGACCCAACAGATGTCTTGAATTTGCTAAATATGAAACAAGAAGTGCAGAATTAATTTCCTGAGCAAAAAATAAAATCTAAAAGTCGTTTTCCTTGTGTACTAGATGTGTTATAGCCAACTTTCCTTTATTATTGATTGTGCAATCCTTTACTTTAAGAAAATATGAAGTATGTCTTTTCTACATTGCAGTTATTTAACATGAAGGCTTAAAGAAGCCATTAAGTAAAAACTATTTCCATTCTGCAGCAACTTTCATTCTAGCAGCTTGAGTAAACATGGGAAGTTTCCACCCCTTTAAACCACATTATCCCGGTGATACTATTGACCTTCTGACACATTCACACACTTAAAACAAAGGCTTTCATTTCCTTAGAGGAGAGTGAGAGAGAAACTGATACCTCAGCAGGAAACTTCATGCCAGAAGTACAGGAAAGACGCAACTACCACTTTGAAAGGTGCTCATCAACTCTCCTCTTAAACAACAATTAACGTTTCTAAATAATCGCTCCTTGAGCTGATGAGACAGCTGACAGAGGACACACACTGACGCAAGCAGACACACACACACACACACACGCACACAAACACACGCTGTTAACACCAGATGTTGGAACAGCGTGTCACTGCAGAGAGGCCGCAAGTTGAACCTCACACTGACATCCTGCTGTAATCAAAACAGCCTGTTTGTTTGAGTTTTCCAATTCAGTACACTTTTTAAGAGGCTCTCCCAGGCGCTCTCATTGGTCACATATGAGAGGCGTATCACAGCCCGGACCAATGACATGACAATGGGTGAATAACACCCCGAGGTCAAAGTAACCGCCTGTTTGTGATGAGGTCTTTGAGGAGTAAACTGACCTCTGCTCATGGGATCTAACCTGTGATGTTTGTCCGGCATCACTGATAAAACAAACAATGCTGAAATTCAGACAGATGATACCACTCAGGCACTGTTGGTTTAATTCATTGTTTTTACCCCAAAGAGAACACAGCTGTTCCTGAGGCAATGCAAACGATGAGCAAAGTTCAATATAAAAAGATAAAAGAAAACACACTAATTATTTGGATCACTGTGTTTAAAATACAATCACTTTGTGTCCCCCACAAAGCTTTCTCTTTGGCAGACTAAGCAAAGAGAATTTGTCAAAAACTGTCTTTGTTTGCCTCTGCTGTGTTCCCATAGTGACTCTCTCAAAAATGTCCTCATTCACTATCAGCTCTGTGCTCATTAAGACAAACAAAGACCGTAACAACCGTGCGTAAAGCCTTTATCTGTGCTAACTGGTACAGTCAGCTGGCTCAAAGTCTAACTTATTTCTATCCCCTGGTTAATAAAGCTGTGAACAACTAACACAGCTTTAATTTAACAGCAAAATAGCAGGAACAAGGCTTTTCTTGTATTTATAAGACATTTAGATACAAATGGCACAGTGTGTTGGGAATTAGAGCAGAGGATCAGGTTGTACGTTCATGTTCTGTTTTATTCATGAAAAAACTGAGTATACCTCTGCAACCTGTTTCCCAAGGTAAACTGAAGCCTTCCAAACTGGGGCTTGAAAGGGAGTTGTTCATAGAATAAAGAGGAGTGTGTTGTGAGGAAGAAAAAAAAGATGGGAGGACTGGACTTGATCTGCACACTGGGTGCATTTTTTGGCTTCTTGGCTGGCTGTTTTTACTTTTGAAAAGACTGTCACAGGCAGTAAACATCTGTAAATCTTCTGCTGTCTCACGATAGTGGTAAAAAGTTGGGTAAATCTCCTTTTCTTTCACGAAGAACATCCAATTTTGTTGCCAACATGTCTGGGTTGCATTAGTTGAGGAAATTGCATACTTTCTTCTGATTTTTTATCAACTAAATATCATTCTTGATGACACTTGATCAAACTCTAGTACAATCAGGAAAGAAATCTCATAAAGACACAGCTGCTCTACACAAACAGTGGATCTGTCTGTATATGATGCTGGTGAGCCATCTGGTTAAAAAGGTCACCACTGTCATCACAGTCCCTGCTTGCCTGCGTTACCTTGCCTTTCACCTGCACAAGGACCTGTTGGCATACTCATCTTCTTTCCTGTGCAAAGCACTCAAGAGGAGACAGTTTTCACACCAGACTGCACTTGGTACACTAACAGCTGGTTGCCACATCACCATAAATTGTGCAAGAGGAAGGGATCAGAGAGTGATCTATTATCTAAGTAAGAGAAAGTCAAGGATCACTTTGATTCAAAGATTAAAACAAAAAACTTATTTTTTGAATGTAGACTGCCTATGATGTACTGACTAGTTTGGAGATGGCGCAAGAAAGAGATAAGAACCTGCGTCTGTCTACAGCTGTCAAAGTAAACTGTACGTTCAAAAAGAGGAAAGTTGGGCATTGGGGGGTTTTGAAGATTAAGAAATATGAATCCAGAGTAGATCAGACAGAAAAAAGTAAACCCTGGTTTAGGCCTGGTCTTCTCATTCAGGACGTTTCCTTCGGTTAGACACTCACAAACAGCACCAGTGACACCTAATCTTAAGAGACGACACACTTTCCGTCATGATAACCTCAGGATCTGATGTTTCACTGGTGAACTTTGACAAGAGGGTGTGGATGTAGCCCGGATATTGATAACTTAGGGGCTAATGTTTACATGGCATTAGTGAGGCTATAACTAGGAATGGGATCTTGCTGATTCACAGTTTTGTTTACTAAAAGACACTGCTTGGATATCAAATAAGGGCCGCGTGAGACATAGGAATAAGACAGCTGGACATGAGCACACAGTTTATTCTTGCTGCATCAAATCTATTAATAAAACGTAATGACTAAAATGGTCTTCACGGCATGTTGTGACAAGTTTTCCTGTTTTTTTCTTTATACAATAAAAATCAAATGTTTTCCAAATGTGCACTATAAAACTTCTTTCTGTTGTTATCTAGGAACTGTGAAACTTTAAGCCACAGTAAGCATACAATGGGCTGATCAACCTCCTGGGACCCAAGCTTTTGTGAGGTGTGAATTTTTTTATTTGTCCTTGTTGTTTGGGATCAGTATGACCTTAAAGGTATAATACTCCAACTTGGTCATTGTGCATGAAGTTTGGTTATTAGGGTTATGAGTTATAAGTAAGAGTATGTATCAAATGTGAGAATAAATAAATAAGTACACATAATTATGGGTTGAAATTCCAAACAAGGAGATTTAGAAAGTGAAAATAAGGAGCTAAAAAGTCACAAGTATGGATTTGTAGCCAAAAGAAGAGATGAAAAATGTACAAAATTAAACACAAAAAGTCAAAATGTGTGTGTGTGTGGGGNACATTATGTCAATTTTAACCGTTAAGATACAAAAGTATGGGATAAAAATTCTAAACAAGGAGGTAAAAATTTGGAATTAGATTTTTAAAAAAAGTCAGCAATGGGAGTTCCACAGGCAAAAGCATGGATTTAAAGACAAAATAAGAACTTCAAAAAACATCAAAAAAGTGAAAGTGCAAACAGCTTAAGAGTTAATATAAGGAAAGACAAGGTTTAATTGAGGAGATAAAAAGTCAAAATCAAAAATAGACATCAAAACATGCAATTCACACGATTTCACACAGACAGATGAGAGAACAACAATTATCTAGTACTTAAAGGAGACAAAACACGGTCCTTTGGGGATGTAGGTGATATATACAAACATTGAGGTAACAGTCTGTAGTACAAACCTCAGACAGCTCCCTCTCCAGCTCCACAGCCCGCGCCACGATGGGCCCCCTCACGGCGTATTCCACGTTTTTCACCGTGGGGTTCATGGTGTCGATGGTCAACACCTTGGCCCGGGACGTCACTCCATTCTCAGTCATTTTCTCCTGGGGAAGCCCTCGCCGCGTCGCGCTCAGACTCGATAAGGCTCTGCCGGGAGAGGAGGAGGACAGAGGGGGTGAGGTCAGTGAGCGGAGCCTGGGTGCTGCTGCACCGGCGCCGGGCCGCTGCGCTCCACTGCAGCCGGCTAACATCTCGCTTCGCCCCCGGCTGAAAAGTCTGGGTGACAGCAGCTTCATCCGTGACGCTGACATTTTACACGGCTCTCTCTCTCTTTTTTTTTCTCTTAACAAGTTAACTTTTGAAGCCTCAGCGGTGCGCTGCGACCTGTAATACACCGGCTACCTCACTCGATAGGAGTGAAATTGAAGTTGTGCAAGTGGAGCAACCTAAAATTGACTTTGCGCTTCGACCTTTGGACCCCTCCAGAGACTAAAGTTCAAAAAAGGGGGCTTCGAAAAAAATGTGATAAATCCTAGGATGTTTCTTGAGCTCCAGAGTGACTCCTCTTATCACTCTGAGCATTTGGGGGTTTGCTCCCCGCACACATGGCAACGATACAACCCGCTAAGAGTATCCCACCCCTTTGTGTGGCTTCATGTCCACCCCCTTCTCCCCCCGTTTTCCAGTACACCGAGTGGTTGTCATGTCAGCTCTGATCTCCGGTTACTGAGCCTACACGGCCTTAGACGCGTGACGTGGCTCGGAGAGGATAATGTGACCCAAACAGGGTGAAGCGTCCAGCTTTGTGCTGGACTCAGTGCACAAACTCAGCCCTGCTTTTTGTTCTGTGAGCCCCAGGCGGTTTGGCAGGAAAGTTTGAATTCTTCGTGATTATAAAAGAAGAAAAGAAAGGATGCTCCTCCTACTTCTACTGGATCAGATTGGTGTCCTGATTTTGCTGAAGTGGCTAAAAGAAAGCTGCACTCAAATTCTACTTCCAGTAATAATGCTGTTTTTAAATTATGTAACTGGATTTCAATCTAAATTAAGAGAACATATCTGAAATATCACTCGACTAATTGAAATCCCTCATGGTTCAACTTTTTGGGACTGTTGCCTAGAGTTTATTCTCAGACTGAGTTTCACCTCTGGTTCATGTTTCAGGTTCAACTGGGCCAGTCCTGTGAGGAAGTTAGAAAACATCCTGTTTACTGTCATAAACAGAATTCAAACACGACCAGGGCTCTATCTGTGATTGAAATGTCATACTACCAAATTTAAGTTTATGTTTTCTGCTCTATATCAGTATTATTCAACCCTGTTCAACCAAAAAGCCAAATATATGAAAACTGTATTTGCAAGAGAAACAATCCTAGTGCTGAAAAGTGGCAAAAACATCAAGAAGTACTAATAAATATGAATTTAAGGTGTCAAATATGTTAAAAAAATTGCTAAAATGGGTGAAAAGGAGCCAGAATTAGGAGAAAACTTGGAATAGTCAGAGGCCTGACATTTCTGTTTGACATATCCCTTTACACTGAATTTTGGGCTTTCATTATCTGCAAGCCATAATCATCTACATATTAAGAAATAAAGGCTTGAAATGATTAACTCAATGTATAATAACTCTATACAACATCTGGGTTTCACTTTCTGAAATGAGGGACCAAAAATGTATAACTTTTTCAAGATATTCTAACTTTTGAGATGTACCTATTTATGCAAACTGAATTTTTATTGTGAGTTATTTTTAAATTTACACAATCCAACTCTTCTCACTCATGTATGTGTTTTTCTTATTCAAAACAAGAATAATATTCATAAAAATGCCATTCCCTTCAATATAGCAATTGGAAAAAACAGCACATATGATAGGGAACCAACAAAATTGGCCTAATCAATCACAATTGCAATAATGAGAAAAAATAATCCCAATTAAGAATATTTTTGCGACTTGTTCAGCCCTGGTCAGAAATGCAAAAGCTAGAGATAAAGGCGTTTAATGTCATATACTGGCTTAAAAACATTAGGACACTCGTTTTTCTGTTGCCTTCATGTTGACCACATTTGTGTACCCTTTTTTGAGGTAAGTTAGTGATGAAAATCCAACAAACACAACCCAAGCAATTTCCTTTTTTACTTAAGAAAAAGTGAAACCCAAAGAAAGTGACCCACCACCATTCCATCTACCAGATCAAAACACTACTTAACATGTCAAAGACAACAGAGAAGTACTCAGAAGTCTCAGTGTAATACAGTTTCACATGACCCAGTTTTTTTAAACACAGTAACATACCAGCAGAAGTTTCAGTAACAAGGACAGCCTTGAATCCAGTGGAGTTAGACTCAACAGTGACATCTCTGGTGAATGCAACCAAAACACAGAGAATCTCATTTAACTTTTTTTGGGCTTTTCATATTTGTGTTGCTTTCATGTTTATGTTTCTTTACCCCTTATCATAAAGGTTTAAGCTTGCATTCATGAATAAGGATGTGAAAGAAACACTTGAATTCAGTAGGTTGTTATCTAATGATCTGTTCACCATCAAAAACAGTGACTTCATCAACATTTAAGCTCCTGATAGGAAGTAAAGAACACACTTAGAACCCAGTGTCAGCAACTATATCAGAAAGTGTCTGTGTGGCCACAGTGCGTAAAGCAAAGGTGGGCACTGACAGTGGAACAAGCAGGAAAAGCTGGTGTTGTAGTGTCTGAAGTCCAAAGCTTTTACATTCCTCTGTAACAAAGTAGCACTGCAGCGGCTGGTGAGTGAACCCCAGGACAAAGTCTTCAGTGTTGCTCCTCTGAGCCCTCTCCTCTGGGGACACACTCACAGTCTCCTCCTGGGTGAAGTAGCGTGTGGTGCTGAAGATGTAGAAGAGCTTCAAGAGCTCCCAGCAGCGGGGCTTTGAGGGTAACGGATGGTCACCGTGGGGTTGATTGGTGGGAGTACGAACACATGAGACTGAGCGACGGGTTTCACGGTTGATGAGGAGAAGAGCCAGTACATCGGGGCGTAGGGATACAGAAACCGGTAGGCAGCGCTCACCAACAGCAAGGCAGTCTCTCAAAGTCTCCACGAGGGGTGTCCAGAACTGACCTACCAGACTACTCTCGGCTCTGTGCAGAGAAGGGGTTGGGCCACACAGCACACACACATCTGCTCCAAGGAGAAGCTGGAAGCGGAGCAGGCGATGAGCCACAGTGGGGCTGCCCTGAGGAAGGAACACCGGGTAATCACAAGAGGCTGAAGTAGAGGTCGAGAGGGTGCGCATTAGAGCAGAGAGGAGTACGATTTCTTGTGGGGCTAGACGCCACCACTTCTCAGTAGCAGCTGCTATCCGTCCATGGACAATAAGACAGCCAAATTCACTGTCCGCAGCCTGTGTAAAGCCTTGCAAGGCCTCTTGAAGGAGAACTGGGTTTGGGGGGAGCAGAGAATCCGCACAGTGTGTTAAGGCACCCAGAATGCCCTCTTGTTTTTCTTCCAGCAGGTGATCAATGAGACAGAAGCAGGACCGCAAATCCCTCTTCAGCCTCTCCACATTCCTGACATTGGCCAGCTCATCCTGCCCCAAAACCAGCACCATGCAGTTCCACACATTCTCCAGGAGGCGTTGTAAATGGTACTCCTCCTCTTTACTGCTGCTGCTGCTGCCTGCACCTCCACGTCCACCTCCACTCACAGCGATGAGCATCACACTGTCCTGGAAAACTCTCCACACCACCTTACCCCCGCCTTCAGTGTCACAGCAGGATAACACAGCCCCCTGTCCACTGCCGAACATGTGAACACCATTCAGAGAGCCGATGACAGAGAAGGGCAGCTGTTTGGAGGCTCCTCTGGTGAAAAGAGGGACCCCGCTGCTGGCTGTGAGGCAGAGGAGCTGTGTGGAGCCATCCTGGAGCATCATCATGGGGCTAAGCTAGCGTTAGCCTGACTTCACTCTTATGGACACACTTCACTTAATACTCTCACTTTTAGCTTGAGAGATTATTCACTACAGGTCTTTATTTAACTGATTGCACAACTACAGACATCACAGTCGAAACACACCATCTAACGGTAAACGTGACATCTACCTCTAGTGTTGCATCAGTGAATGCATGGTTCGTTACCTTGGTGAGCCGTTAGCATCACGTAGCGTCAAACCGTCCCCCCGCACACGGTTAAACGGGGTTCAACAACGGCACGATAAGAAAAATTGTTTTTCTATAATAATGGGGCTTAAAAAGTATTAGTGAGCTCGAATAAAACAGTATTTCTCATGCTAGGTTAACAAAAGAGGTTACCGTCGTTTCCACAGTAACGATGTCCCATGATTCATTCTTCAAGCTAGCGAGGGAGGTTACATTCGGCTGGTCGAGCTGCAGTTGTGATTTACGAGCACCGCGTTAACCGCTAAAAAAGCCGGACAATAACACCGACCTGGGTTCAGTCCACTGCGTCCATAGCAGCGCTGCTGTTCACATGGAGCTGATTCTCGTCCGCTAGGTTCTCGCGAGATCAGGGACAACAGCTTTGCTGATCTCCACGATCACTGTCACGCGGACATATCTCTGGATGCTGCCTCATTATCATTTTTCGATGTTCACTTTGGGGCAGTTTGACCATTGATTAATTTGCTATCTAAACGAAAGCCATCGCTAATTATGAGTAACTCACTACATTTTTAGACTGTATTATATCACAATAATGGCGTTTTTTCTGTATTTTGTATACTTTTCATAATAATGATAATAATACATTTATACAACCTTTTTGAAAGGTTCTGCTTCACAGAATGAAAAATGAACATGGGAAAGAAGTAAAAGAACACATAAAAAATGGGTAAAGGACAAATTAAAGGGAAGTGTGAGGAGGAGTGGAGAAAATACAACAAATGTATAAAACACATTTAGAAAAAAGGCTAAAATCCACCACTCACCTCATAAAGGAAGAAAAGATCAGGAAAATAAAACCAACTACAAGATTTAAAACAAATATGATAAATAAAGAGAGATGATTGAAGACCCTGCCCTACAATACTGTCAAAGGAAAATAAGTAAAATGAAATAAAAACATCAAAACACTCTTGGCCAAAATCTCCCATGAAGGCACATTGGTTAAAGTGTGTTTCTGAAAGAGATTTGATCCCTTCTTACAGTCTTTTTTGAATTCCAAGTGACTCATTTTCGAGTCTCTCCAGTTTAATAGTATTCAGATCAGTCTTTTTTACTATCCTTAAAGGTTCATGCCACGTTTTGCTTGTTACATCTGGGATTATTGAGACTATTGTTGAAGCACCTATTTCAATTTCTGTTCATCCAAGTATCCACACAGACACACAAATATTTAAGGGCAATTTAAAGTGACCAATTGATCTGATGTGCATATTTCTGGATTGAGGGAAGAAGCTGGAGTACCCAGAGAGAACCTGCATATGCACAAGTACAAACTCCACCCAGGGAGGCATCTGTTTGCATCACAGTGCAGTGCATTTGGAACTGTAGCGTTCAAATTGCATAATGAATTGCAAGTGTTTTTCACTCCTGCACATCAACTAACCTTTTTGTAAAATGTGTCACGTTACTCACACTTTTCATCTAATGGATGGATCACTTCAAGATTAAGCTACTCGACCCTCATTTAATGCAGCCACAGTATTTCTTGACATAAAGAGGTGCATAGATTTCGTATTTTAGTCTCTTGGCAATGTCAACTTAACCATTTTTCTTCTGATCCCTCTTTGGTCCCAAAGACACGCAGGAATATAAGAAAAAAAACAATGCAACACTGGTGTAGTAAAGAATGCTTTTATTCATTAAATACAAAAAAGTCCAGAACAGTGATGACTAAAATAGAACAATAGAAAAGGCACAATAATTCACTCAAAAAATCATACTGTGCCATGAAAAATAAAACTGTCTCCATTCTACTGTGGCTTAAAATAGATGGTCATCTTCCTAACATGTTTTACAATACGTTCTACACTCAGGAGATCCTGTGGCAGTATAATGGCTTGGCATGAGGAGCAGTGTTGAGGTCAATTTTTCCCTGTAGCATCAAAATGAAGGCCTGCAGGGAAAAAAATAGAGATGGAAAACAAAGCTTGAGAATTAATTTGACAAAACTGAAGTGTGTATTTTTAATTCATAATCAACAAAAGCTTTCAATCCTGATGAGTACCTACGCCTTTAAAATACATTTCATCTGTTAAACTTAAACTTAGCAGCACTGAGGCTGTCCAGGGTTTCTGCATTACAATCAGGGGTACCACTATCAGTGTGTAGTGAAAGCAATCCTGTTGTTTACAAGTATGTATGTACAGCATATGCAAGTATAAACAGAGTGTTAACTAACCGATGAGCACAGTGGTTTTCACAAGAAGGAGCAGACTTTCTGTGGCCTGAAAGGGTTGGTGCTGGAGGACACACCGGTAAGCAGAGGGTCCTGCAAGGCATTCTGCATGCAAAACTGTTGAAGGTCTGCCGCTGCCTGGGAGACCTGGGGATAAAAAAAAAAATCAAAAAAACCCCAAGACTTATGAAGACTTCAGTGTCCCTTGACACACTGTTTGAAGCTGCCTATCACAATAACACCATACGATTGGCGAAGGACATTGTTTCTGACACAGACATGTTCTTAACAAAGAACACTTGCTGCTACCATTTGTGCGTTGGTACTCAGTGCTACACTTCAAACAGGGTCAGGTTCAAACAGTCCTTCATCCATCAGTCCATTCTAAAGCTTAGTGAGGAGCCTTATCCACGAAATCTCACACTGTCGATAAGGTCTTCATTGGAGTCGACAATATTTTTGGTTCATTGTTCCTGTTGAATGTTATACGTATATCTATATTAATTGTCTCTTGAAATGTGTACGACAAAGCTGCTGTTTTAAATGCCACTCAAATTTTAGATCTAGCATCTGACAATTAAGTATCATCATCATGTGCTGTGTCATGGGGCCAGACCCAAAAATTCACATGTAGTATTGTAAATTTGTAAACAGTCAATTCATCACAATTAGGAAAGTGTATACAGTACTGAAGACTTAATGAAGAAGCCAAATCCATAAGAAAAAAAAGAACGTGCTGGACATGTGAACTTTGGATAAAAATAATTTTCTCTCGTTTTATAACATTTCATTTGCCTAATGCTGCTACATTTTCTTTCGTTTTACACTTGTGTTGAATTTAATTTCAGATATTTGTTTTTTGTCATATTTTTAGCAGTTTTTACTGATAACTGACTTGACAGTAGCTAATTCAAGGAAAAGCTATATAATACATTTCTCTAGTCCTCAAAGTTGTATGAACACAAAAAGAGTTGAAATACTAAGAGAAAAATCGTTTAAATTTTAGTATTGATATTTTGAACATTGGCATCAGATGTCAAAGAGGATCCTTACAACTCAGGTGGTTGAAAAATACAATGTAAGATGCATTTTAACGTCATATTTGATCCAATAAGAAGTTTAGGCTAATGTAACTATAAGAAGTAGTCACTCTTGTCTACATGTTATTTATTTAGTTTATTATTTGCTTCGTTGTGTTTCTCTAAGAAACGGTGCAACAGGTAAGAGGCAGTCTAAATAAGAACTTACACCTACATGAAAACTACCACTTTTCTAACATTATTTTACACGCCTCGATCAGCTTTGTGTAACCTCGAAAGTTTAGGTTACAAACTTTGAAAATACTTCCCCTTACGGTCCAAGCAACGCCCTGTTCAGCCTGTTGACCAGCAGCTAATGTTGCTAACGTTAGCTTCTGGCAGCAACTAGCATTGTTAGCGGAGCGGGGTAACGGTTGAGCCTTTCTCCCCCGTTTTTTTAGTCAAAAAAAACAACAGTATGAATAAAATTACCTTCACTCTATTTATGCTCGCCTCGAAACGAAGCTGCTGTACGACTTTTTTCATGGCTACGAGATTAGATGAACCCGACATTCTTGGTGTTTCTGTGGAAAATAGACGCTGGGCGGTGGGTGGGATCGAAGGCTGGATCTAGATGGATGATGCTGAGACAAAAGTAAAGATGATCACATCCGGATTCCGGTTGTTCACATTTTCATGACTGCAGCTCACCTCCACTTACACCAGAGGGCGCCAAATGAAAAACAAAAAATAATTAAAAATGTCTTTATTGTGGAGTTACAATCATAAACAATCTAAAGTCAATATATAGTCCAGTTAAAATAGTAATCATAATTTAGCCATGAATATGTAAACAAGTTAGTCTTAATAGCTTAACTATCACTACTTGGTGCATACCTCCAATGAACAGCTGTACGTGATTTGTCTGTGCTGATTTGTTTGAAAATAAAGAATCTCAGTCATTAAAGTGCTTTCTGGTTTGTTCAGCTTTGGTGAGTGAATAGTGCATGTCCATAACAATGCAATGTAAAAGCAATGCTGAAAAAATGTGCTGAGAGTCAATCAGCAAAAGTGATGAAATTCTGCCTTGAAAAGATGCTTGAGTCCATTGGAAAAAAAACACAAAAAACAAAAGGCACTGGTAGTTCAAGTGAGGATGTTTTCATCTTCACCCAGGGAGAATATACTCAAGTCTCCACATCGTACTTTGTTTTTCGATTTAAAGAAGGCATCTCCATCTTCAATGGTACTCGAGTCTTGCCAACATCCTCGATTTGAAATTCTGGAGGAACTGAGACAAAAAAAAAAATTCAAGCAGGATTAAAAAACAATAAAATTGAATTCATGGATCCAATAACTGATATGTGGAGCTTCAAGGCGCTCTAGATTTATCTTACATGTTACATGTATGATTAATACCTGCTATCTGGTATGAGGCGGAGTGATCGATACAGCTCTGTCGTGGATGGCACAGTAGAACTTAGTGGAGCTTTTGGAGTGGAGAATGTTGTGTAAGTTGAAGATTTGGCCACTTGAGCTTTTGTTGAAGAAATCCTCATCTCTGGTTCACTTTCTGAATTCAAATAGAAAATGCACTGAGTAATGCCTGTGGTATTTACATGCACTACTAACAGGGAGCTATTATTTTATTATGTGTCCAAAAATCCCTCATCCTTTAACACAAAATCAGGGATTATCTGATAAGATACATCTTACTCTCACCCTACTGTTGGAAGCAAATTTGTTTGTAGCAAACTTTTCATACATGATAACCGCCACAACCAATTTCTGTTATATTATAGGTTGCTACCCATTTAAACTAAAAATGTTTATTCTGAGGGTTTAAGGATAACTTTGACTTACTGATGGATAAGGCACTTTGACCATCAGACGATGAAAACCTGCTCCTCTCTGTGAAAGGAGTCATGTTCAAAAACTGATTCTTGAGCCAAGAGGCACGGTCCTCCTGAAAGGCTTTTTTCTTTGGAAGAAAATAAAAACGTATGAGAAGACAAGACAATACCCAGATTATGTGAAATCAAACTGTGCAACCACATCAGAAGACTTGGGTACCTCTCTCCCCAGGCGTATGGCAGCCTCTGTGAAGTTCTTCCTTTCTCTCTCAAAGTTCCTCTTTTGTTCCTCAAACAACCTCCATTCTTCCTTGAGGCGCTCCTTCTCCTCCAGCGTGTAGCAGTCATTAAGTAGGGCTGCCGTCTCATCATCAAACGATGTGTTGAGTTGTTGCTGCATAACCAGAAAAAGACAGGTATATATTTTGGAGCGACTTCTCACATGGGGTTCAATAAACACTTAAAACTAGCAGAGAAAAACCTGGAGGAGCTGCTGCTGTGCATGAATGAACTCTTTGCACTGCTGCACTTCGCGCCTCATCCTTTCCATCTCGTCCTCATGAGTCTCTCTTGGTATCACCTCTCTATTGGCCTCCAGCTGATTCTGCACCTGTGAGGCTGTAAAAATAGACCCATCAGTAGTTTGTCATCTTGGTTTCTTTCCAGGCATACAGAATGCTTGAAAAAGCTCCACTAACAGCTATGCTTATTGACAGGATCTGATTTTCTCAGAAACTCTCATTGTACCTTGGTTGTCTAATTTTTCCATGTGATTCCTCAGCCTCCTCCACTGTTGCCGTATGCTGTTAGTGAGCTGTTCCCTTGCATGCTCACAGGATTGGTCCAGAGTTTCCCTGCTGGAGTCACACGTCTTCTCTTCCCCATCTGAATCCAACTGAGAAAACAGTGGGAAAATAGTTTTCAACAAGTAAGCATCATTCCTCATTTAAGCCAACAAGAAAGTTTTGCATGTTTTTGTCTCATAGCAAAGAATTGAAAATAGAGCTTTGCCTCAGAAAAAACATGATGGTGAACAGAGGGTGGAAAAATGGTAGAGGCTTGTAGCTAGCTGTCCATCCAGCAGTAATCAGAAAAACCATTAAAAAAATGATTAAAAAAAGACTACCTGATCCTGGCTGTCATCAGCAGAGGCTTCTCTGGTAGAAGCCCGAAGTGGACTCAGGATGTGTATCATCTCTTTCTTCATCTGCTGGAGCACCTTCTTGAGCTCTGCATTCTCTAGCATCAAGGACTTCTGAGTGGCCTCGTAGTCACTGAGCAAGGACTTGTACATGTCATTCTCGTGGCTATAAAGGGAAATGTGAGAGAGCACTTATCAGCCTCATGATTACGGAGCATTAAGTGAAATCATGCCCACCCTAAAACAGGCTTAAACAATACCTGGCTGTTGCTTTAGCATTCTTCCAGTGGCTCCTTTTTCCATCTGAGCGTCCCAAGCTGTTCAGTACATCAATAGCTGTTGAAAAAACATGAAAAGACAAAATTTAAGCATGTTCCTAAATTGTATATGCAAGAAGAGAATTACAACATTTATCTGAGGGTGTACCTAATTTCTTCTCCTTTCTATCAACCAGTAGCTGGCTGAGGCGTTCCTTAAGCTTTGTAGCTTCTCTTTCTTTCCTTTTGGCATCATGACTGTACTGACAGGCACGACTGGCTATGATGCTCTGGAGCTTCTGAACCTGCATCAGAGGGTTAAATTATTAGTTTTCAGGGCTAAAGTAGGATGTCTGCCGTTAAAAAAATATGGTGTTACTGCTGATTAAAGTTGTACCTCATCTTTTTCTGTTTTCAGGCAGCTCTGTAGTGTTTTAATCTTGAGCTGCAGCTGCCTCTCTGTCTCGTGCAGACCAGATTTCTCTCTTATAGACAGCTCCAACTGATCCTGGAGACAAAAAACACCAGTAACTTATTGGAGCGATGAAATTAGTGGTATTCTGCACACGCCTTGAGCCCAGGGTTAAAGCTGAAAACCCTCAGTCTAACACTGAACTCTTTGGTGATTCAGCCTCAGATATGAAACGCAGAGTTCCTGAGTTAGGATCAGCTGATCTGGGTTACTTCTAACAACTGAGACGTTCATTCAGGTTTCAGGGCATGCACCACAGCTATAAAAAGACAGCATTGATAGAGCTTCTATGAATCCACTCACCACAGCAACAGGCAACCAAAAGCATTCCCCTGACTTTACCCTACTTGAGCTTGAGATCTCTATGCAGTCACACATGAGTACAGACACATTTTCAGAAAAGCAACACTGCTGACTGACTCAGTTGCCAAAGTAATTAGCTCAGTGTTTTGAGCTTCCTGTCTTTTAAAGATGGTCTTGTTTACCCCCATCATTTTAGGTTTGAGTTACCTTCTCCTCTGAAACAGAAAACCCGGAGTTTCCGCTCATTTCAGTGTTTACTAGAGATGGGTATCAATAACCAGTTCTGGTTAATAATCAATTAGGAGCTAAAAATGTTTGCTAACTCAATAACTTCCGGCATCACTCCAGATTCAAATGGCTGCACTCTTCAGAGCAAATAGGAAAGGAATGTTTAAGACTTTTAAGCAAACAACTGTTAAGATAAGACATGTAGTAAAACTTTGGACTTTAGTTCTTGTAAGGTTTGTCTTTCTTGTACAAGAGTCAAATCAAATTTAGTAATCAAGATTACCTATGCTTGCTTTCTACCCCCTGGTGGCAGCGAGTTATCCCTGCACATACACAAACGTTCTGCATATACCAAAGACCGTGTAAAACATGGACGCAGTCTTCGCCACGTCACTCGTCTGTTTCTGATACAGTGAAATCAAGCCAACTGATGGCCATATTGGAAATGACATGAACTTTGAGCTTCCTTTCTAACGGTCATAAAGCGCTCATCAATCATGAGAACTGGGCTGAGCCACTGAGCGGACAAACTCATGATCCTTATATCCTCTAAATCACTGAGTTAATAACAAATTCAATCTTGTATGGTGTGTGCTGGTAGCAGAACTAGGATTTTGGATCCAAGCTGTTTTTATGGACTAGGTTGTACATGCTTTTCAATGCCGTAAAAGTCAGTTTTTATGGCTTGGTGTTTTCCTAGTTTCAAGTTTTTCTGTAGCCAACTTCAAACAGATTTTCGATGAACAGCAACTCTTAGCACTCCCAAATGCATCATTTTTCTAAACTAGGTGTTGCACCTTGGTGTATTTACTGTGTGCCACACTTGCCTTGAGTCTGGAATTGCTCATCTGCATATGTTCCAATGAGTTTGTTTTCTTCAACTGCTCCTTTTCAAGCTCTTCTACTGTGCCCAAGTTGCGTCGATTAATCTGGAGCAGCTCATACATGGCGTTCAGGGCAGGAACAGCGTTCAGGCTGGCTTCCCCTGATGATGTGGCCTCGATACATGTAGAAGAGAGGCCTAGTGAGGCCAGCTCCTGCAGAAGGAGAAAAAATGGCAGCAGTGAAAAAAAAAAAGCAACAAAAGCTGATTTTTCCTTTTGATTTAAAAGGGTCTATGCATACCTGATTGATGTATGAAATGCAGCTATGAATGTTATCTTCAGTGCAAAAGGCACTTATCATATTGTAGGAGTTTCTTAACACAGGGGGTAAAGAGGAATACATTGACACAAGGTTGTTCTGCCTTGAGGGTGACATTGTCTCGTGTGATATGCTGGAGATCTCATAGTTTCCTAAAAAACAAAAAAAAAGAAAGATTAAAATTCTGTCACATGAAGAGCTATTATTACAATTACTTTCACATACAGGGCAGCTTCAAATAGATTGCTTTTCTAAAATGAGAACAAATATATGGGTCACCCCTAACAGGTCCCAGAAAAGAACAGGCGAGTCTTTTAAAATTAGAAATTTACCCATAGATGTCCCCAATGGCACAGTTGTCCACCACTCTCCCATATCATCGACACATCAGGGTAGGAGGAGGAGGAGGAGAGGTCATGAGCTATAAACACGGTGTGGATTAGCAGTCAGGCGGTGGATCCTGGTACAGGGCCCTGCGATAGAAAATCAAGCAATGAGCTAAACCAGAGAGGGATAATCTGGGTCTGCCGCTGCTTCAGCTGTAGCCACACAGGATTAACTGTAAAATGTGTGCCAGTGGGACTTGGATTGTGATTTTAGAGGGCTCTCCGATTGGCCACTGGTGACCAAATCACACAGCAGAAAGATGATCTCAGTCCCAGGCCAAAAGCTTTGTCTCGAAAAGAGAAAACTATGACTAAGAGGCTAAATGTAAGGGTGTATTTTTGACTCTGTGCCCCCAGGACAATATTATGATCCAACATGTGTGTGTGGTGAAGCCAGATGAACCACATATCTGTTAGTGCCACTCCCACAACTTCTCAATGTACTAATGTCTGGACTTGTGTTCAGGAGTTTGTCAAGTACATTGTGTTGAGGAAAAGACCTTGCACTTAACTTCACTAATGAAAAGGTAGAAGTTTGAGTGCACAGGACCTAGTCAACACAGGCAAACTCTCTTATCTGACA
The DNA here is from genome assembly GCA_008086565.1 of Thalassoma bifasciatum. Taxonomy (NCBI): domain Eukaryota; kingdom Metazoa; phylum Chordata; class Actinopteri; order Labriformes; family Labridae; genus Thalassoma; species Thalassoma bifasciatum. The sequence goes on from RPOG01000123.1 coordinate 20,403, forward strand.
AACCAGAAAACATAGCAAACAGCTGTTAATCTCAAGTCACACGAGTGGAGGCTTTGACAGTGTGTTTTTCTGTCACATTATGTAATGTAAAGCTGATGTAGTCGGGATATTGTAAGAATTGAATTTGACGTGACGTAATTACGTACAATTTAACGTTTGCCACTCGTTTGCTTAACCGTTGTCGCCAATATTTTTATTTTTTTTAGCTTTGCACTGTAAAATCAAATGTAAGAATTTGGTATCATGTTGTTGGTAGTTGAAATCCGTCTGAAACAGCTACTTTTACTTCAAAGCTTTACGTCAAATTCATTGTTGCTTCCACGCTCACTCGGAAAAAACAAACCAACTGTTTACGTTACTGACGCCGATTTTAAACGTTATATACCACCCTCCTCAGCTAGCGGGTATGCTAACTGAGAGCTATGTAGAATATACTCACGGAAACAGTGCACATCAAATGGGTCAACTCAATCCGACAGTTGCCAACTTCAGCGATGTTTGGGGAAAAAAAGAACAAATTGCCTCCTGATTAAAGCACCTGCTGGTCCAGCTCCGAGCTCAGCTGTCACCTGCTCGGCAGCAAAAACAAACACCTCAGCTCCTCAGCTCGTCCCAGTGTGTGGAGTGAAGCAGAGAAGTCTCGACAGTCAGCAGGTAGGCTGGTTCAATCTGCTGGTGCAGCAGCTGATAGTGTTTTTCAAGTCTTGTCCTCCGCTGGCTTCAAACCAAACGTCTTTGTTATTGGAGGCAGCGTTGTTAGGTAACCAGTATGAAAGACGTACATTGGTTGAAAACGTGTCCCAGGACGATTACGCTAACTCGGTCAGGTGTGAGAAAGCACTGCAACGAGCCTCTGTGGCAGAATGAGGGAAGGGTCACTGCTGGGGTTACCATATCCTAAAAGCCCCCTAAAGAAAACGCCTCTACCAGGGCTCCTACACATCTTCAAAAAGTCTTAAATTCATGTATTTAAAACTAAGGCCTTAAAAAGTCTTGAGTTCATTAAAATGTTATATTCTGGTCTTAAATTAATCACTCAAAGGTCTTAAATTTGTCAGGGCAGGATTTGTTAATGTTTCAGTGATTTTATCTTTTTTTGCAGGACTTATGAGAAAAGGAGATTTGGAGTGAAAATTGTCTTGCTGCTGATATAATTTATCTGCATCCTAGCTCGACATTCTATGACTATGAGCCACTGTTTGCGTTTTAAATACAAATATTAACCAATGGGCGACTTTATGTTTAATAAACAGTCAAAAAGTAAACTTGAATGAGTCTCATTAAGTGACACACTTGGTTGTGATGCAGCAGGACCACCAAACCACTGACTAAATGTATGTGTTTTTAGTCTTAAATTTCATTCAAAGTGGAATTAAAAAGGTCTTAAAAAGTCTTAAATTTGACTTGCCAAAACCTGCAGGTGCCCTGTCTACCCAGCCTCTTGGAGAGAATACCCAAAGATACTCAAAGATGACAATGTACATTCATAACCTATACATTTATTTCATACACTCCTTTTCTGTATAAAGGAATTTTTCCATGCTATTAACATGTATGATTTGTGGAAGCCCATTTCCATCAGTTAAAAATATGGCTCTGTTGATTTTTTTTCTTTTTGCACATATTAAGTGAGAATTTTGAGATTAAAAGTTGTTTTTTCCCACAATTTTGACTTTTTATCTCTTAACCTTTCAAGACGTGGCCACATATGTAGACATTACATTTCTGCCTCCCAGGCCCATGAAACTTTAAGTCTAGAGACACTTCTAACTTCATATTTTGGTGACACTACAACCTTTTACTCATTTCAGGAAGAAAAAAAAAGGGTATGAAAAAGTACACTTAAAACCAAAAACTAGTAGCTGTCTAATCACACTAAAAACATAACTTCCGGTACAAAGACCAAGTTAAGTTTTTATGCTTCTTAGGCCTATAAGGTCTTACTGATCCTAAATAGCAAAGAGAAATAAGAAATACACACCAGAAAAAGGCTCAGGTCTTAAGAGGTTTAATCTCAAAATTTTTACTTTGTTATCTTAAAATATTGACTCTTTATCCGAACTCAGGTATTGTAGCTCAAAACTTTGACTTTTTCTGCTTTCTGCCACAGAAAAAAAAAAAAAAAGCTACCTTCTTCCAAAGTATGAGGCAAAAATATGGAAGCCAAGTTCCGCTACCTAAACCAATAAAAAAGAAAACTTGGCTTCGCTGAGATTTTTTTGCCCACATGTAGTTGAAATTTTGAGATAAAAAGTATTAATTTTGAGACACAGAAGTCAAAATTATGCAATAAAAAGAGTCAAAATTATGAGATAGAGTCAAACCTTTGAGAAAAACTAAAACCATCAGATAAACAGTTGAAATTATGAGATTAACAGTCAAAATTATAATTCGAAATTTCAAGATGATGAAGTCAAATTTTCAAGATTAAAAGTCAAAATATTGACTTCTTATCTCAAAATGTAAACATTTGCATTTTTTGTAATGGAGTAAGCCTTTAAATTTCTTGGTAAGATGAACTTCAAACGAACAAATAAAAAATGGTGTACTCTAGTGCTTGTGATAAAAAGAAAAAACAAACAAAGTCTGCACCTCTGTTCATATTTCATCAAGTACTCTTATAAAAAGATTCCCTTCAGTTTACAGACATTGCTGGACTGAGGAAGTAAAGAAATTATACTCTTTAAAGCTAGTAGTGTTCAGTAACCAAAGTAAAAAAAATCAAATAAAAAAAGTCTTACTTCAGTAGCAATACATTTAAAATTCTCCTCACACATTAGTATCTTCATATCCCACATAAAATACACTTGGAACTGTTTATGCGGTCACAATTAATGTGCCAGCTCTTTAGAAAATCCACATTTTTCTAACTTTATCCAAGGCAGCAGCATGGAGCGAGGCAGCAGGAAGCTGGCTCCTCATCAGTCTGGTATCTTCCAGACTCAGGCTGGTCCCTGCACTCGGCTATGAAAGCCTGAAGCTGGGACACTGGCACCTTGTCTTGCTGGTGATGCTGCAAAACAAAAATATGTGCGGTATTACATAAATGGTAGAAAAAGCTTTCTATGTCTCTAATTTTAGATAACTCTGACTGACCTTTATGGTCTCATATGTGTCCGTTATGAGAGCGATGAAGAGGCTGAGCACCATGTAGATGAAGAGGGAGATGAAGGAGTAGAGGTATATTCGACTGAAGAGCCACACCATGTAGATCTTATCATTCATGTTCAGGAAAGTGGCATACATATCGTCCCCGTTGATGAGAGAGAAGAGGCACTCTGTCACTTTGTCCAGTGTCCGGAACTGGAAATAAATGTTTTGTTTATTTAATTAATTATAGAGACACTCGAATCAGAAATTTACACCTTTAACTTCATTACCTTGTCATGGTAAGGCCCAAGGACAATCCACCCACAGAAACAGTATCCGAGGTAGATCATGGCAGCACAACAGCAGAATCGAATCACATTGGGAAATGCTGCCCTGAGGGTCAAGATTAGGATCTGAAAAAGAGTAAAGATTTTGTCCCCTTTGGATATGAAAAATATGAAAAAAAAACAACAAAAACCTTTCTTCTTATTATCCTTACATTATATTTCTTGAAGAATCCAAGGTAACGGATCACACCGACCCAGACAAGCATCGTGGCTGTTCCCAGCAAGATACTGCAGACATCATAGTTTGTCAAATACTACAAGAGGAAAACAGTCAAAGATGTTACTTATCTTACCTTTTTACCCAGAAAATGATTGCAGTATTAGCTGTAAAATATTGCTTTTAAAAAATCAAAAACAACACACCTTTGTTTGTATTCCAATTTTCAGCACAGACCCAGCGATGGTTAGTGTGTCGCTGACAATGATAAGGATGTACCAACCATTCACAAACTCCATGCGGTCTGACCAACTCACAATTTTACCGTAGTAGGCGTGAAAGAATATGTTGAACTCCTGCAAAAAACACACTCAGATCATGTAAATACATGTGTAAAACAACCGCAAAACATACAAGGATACAACACCAGATATAACGATTGCGTTACTGAAAGAGGAGCTACCCTGCTTTCCCATATTTTAAGCATGAATATAAAGAAACAAAGCTTGATGTTCATACCAAACAGGTGTAAATTTTCAAACTGCTGCATATTCATTTGTTGTAGAAATCCCTGAGCCTGTTTGGGAAATGGTCTGTTCTAAAAACAGCACAGAATCTTCATGAAAATCTTCATGAGACTTGTCAAAATAAAGAGGTTATCACATTGCTCAACTAGTTTTTGACACATAGAGGGGCGGGCCTTAAACACCAAGGTCTTGCTCCAACAGGTCACCAGAGGCCTAGCCAAGGGGTTCCCAAAGTGGAGCCTTATAGTGACCGTATGTAAAACAATGCCTTTAAGACAGAGGCTGAAATTAGGCTTTCTAAAACACCAATTTTGAGGTAAAAGGGGATTTTTTCCCCCCAAAAAAGTCTGTAAAACTACATATGGAGCCACAAGAAGGTCCAGGATAGTGCATAAAAAAGTACAATACCCCTCTTTAACATTTAGGTAATTTTTCTAGTATTAAAAGATGATTCTTCTTGTTAACTTATTTGGATATGTTGAGTGAAAGGTATTTAGCCATAAAGTATGTATTAGTCTATATTATACTCCACACATCATAAATGTATGTCATGAGTCTCACAATAGCCAAAAAGCAAACAAAAACAACACATGTAGACTACAGCTGCCTTGCTGCATGTTACAATAACTTTCATAGTATTTAAATATTCATCTTTGACAAAATTCCTAAGCAGGATGTGCACTTATGATCTATTTCTTTAGTCCTCTGGACTTACAAACTGCAGCTGGATGCCATTGATGACAGACCGCAAGCAGAGGATGAGAGAGGTGAAGCAGGCAAGGATGACCAAAGAATCAAAGGACATGAGGAGATAGTCGTTCTTGTCAGCTGCAAACCAGAGACAAACACTGCAGGTGAGTGGTTGTGAGAACAGTTTTTAATATTTTAGAGTTTGAAATGGAGGCTGTGGTTTTCTCTCTGATTGTAAAGGTGGCAGAATGATTTCAGCATGCCCCCTGCTGGCTGTTGAAATTTAATGTAGACTAAGTTTACAGTGAGTTTGGTTTAAAACTTACATGTTCCTTCCACATTCCAGTCTCTGCATTCATAGATTCTGACGTTGTTTTCAACATCAACTTTTATCTTTCCACTGTGTGCACGATTGTCAAACATGATCTGTGTGATGAGAAAAAAAATCAAAGAAAAACTAATCACACATTTTTCTGTTTTAATATCTCAATAGTTCAGTTTAGGCTACAGCTTTTTCAGATGATGTCACCCACCATAATATGGAAGTCATAGCAGTCCGGCAACTCGTGATGGCGCACAGTTTGCAGATTGATGGTTTTCAGGGTTAGGTAGATCCTCACTGATAACAGCCTGGTAACACAAACACAAATTAGGAGGTTGATCTCTTATCACCTGGCATTAAACCAGTATTTTTAGTTTAGTCACCTTTTGAAATCCAAGGAGAGGTTCACACGTGTTGCCGCACTGCTGTTATCAACCGACTGCACAGGGAAAATTGAAATACAATCTGTGGTAGTAAATATAGACGGTGAGTTCAAAGGCGGGTAGTCAGTGAATATAACTCATTCCTCTGCAAGCTTCCTCTTTTTATGCAGTTGCATGTAAAAGCACATAGTCATTATTTTCCATTCATCCAATGAATCAGTGTCTACAAATACTTCCTACAAAAAGAGCTTGGCAAAACTTGATAAAAAAGGTGTTTTACAGCAACTCATGAATTTGATGAATAAATCATACCTTTATCAATATGAGGGTCAATGTGAAAGGTCTCATTTCCAGGATCAATGCTGCTGTTTCTATAAAACTCTTGACACACAGTCAGCGGAGTATACTGTCCATCAGTCCTCTCATATGCAAGGTTACCCACTGTCAGGTTTTGGAGTTTTATGTACTGAAAAGAAAATAGGATGAATAAAAAGACAAAAATTCCCCCAGAAAATGATTAATGTGAAAGAAGTCAAGAGTCTAAGTTTGTTGTACCCTGTTGATAATGTAATACATGTGATCATACACATCTGCTTTGGTGTACAGTGCGTAGCTTCCCTGCCGATGATCATTGTATCCTTTCAGGAACAGGTGTCTAAACGTCACAAGGTTTTGTTCTTTAAAGGTGACCATCATTTCATTGCTCAGTCCAAAAGAGACTAACTGAAGCAGAGACAGAGAAACATATAATTAAAGCTTCGTTTGTGCATATTCATGATTCAACAAGAGGCTTCTGTGTGCTACCTGGACTGTGATGATAGCAATCTTCAATATCTGTAACATCAGTTTCCATGGCTTTCGACCCCTGGCTTTGTATTTCTCACAGGGGTTCATGAAGAAGTACTTGAGCCTCCGCCTGAAGTCCTCCACCATCTTTGACTCCAGGGTGTGGGTGCTCCACCTGCAATGGCCGTTTAACCTCCTCCCCTCTGACCTCCGTGCTAACAGCGGCTCAGTGTCCTCCATTGGACAGGATGTCCTGTTTTTTGGAGAAGGTTTGCATTTTTTTTCTCTTGTTTAAGACTGAATGTATGTCAGAGATGAGCTGGAGGTACGGTTCAACCATTCCAGTCATTCTGATGTTTATCGAACTGGTTCTCCTACATGTGCTCACAGCTTCTGCTCTCACTAAAATCTCAGTTTTAAATTCATAATAACTTATAAAACATAAGCTTAAATGTCTCAAAGGCACACGAAATTGTTTCGGCTATTCTAACAACTCAATGTTGCAGACATGCTTGTAACAGTATCATTGTAACAGGTAGCAAAAGTGACTTAAACTTCTTTTACATTAAACAACCTCATAATGGGTACTTTTAACTTTAAAACCTTAACAGAAAAATGTCATGTGAGAGACATTCCTACCGAAATTGCAGATATTACTCTTATAATGTCAATACTGTCTTAAATGTTTAAAGAAATGAGAACCACACACATTTATGTACAATAAACAACCCTAACCCTTACATCCAGTAACACACAATAATTATAGTATATTACCTGTTTTGCACCAGCTGACCAAAGAGTGACTAGTCTAACACTCAGAGCGTCTCCTCTGTATGAAGACCAGCCTGTGCAGTCATCACACCAGACTTCACCTCAATGACAGTCACTCCTCTGCGTCATTTTCAGCTTTTCCAGTTTTTCCAAAACAACCGCTAGAGTAACAGTCTGCACATACAGATCTGATGGCTGTTGTTAAAATATGTAGATTTTGTTGATTAAAATGTCAAAAACACAAAGCAAAACAAAACAAACATCATCTTGAAAAAATGAAAGCACTGTCACCAATAAATACAAGACACACAGGTTGAATTCAGAGATAAACCTTTAGTATATGAGTGATTGTTGTACATAACCTTGCACCAGTGTATACAGCAATAAGCAGGTTATATTTCATATTTCACATTTTCTTCTTTAAGAACTCTGTAGTGAAATCTTTGCTTGAAACTAAGCCGTCGAGGCAAACCAAGGCAGCATCCTCCACACAAACAGCTCAAGTAGACAATCCAGTGGATAAGACTTTATCACAGCACCTAAAGTGTAGCTGCCATGTTTTTCAAGAATGCGGTTCATTAAGAAACTACACCATGGAGGAAAGAACAAGAGAAGGAAATATAGATGAGTAAGATCCATACCACTGTATCAAACCTCAATACTTTCATAAATATCGACTGGTATGTGTTTGAAATATCAGAATATTGAAAATAAGTTGATACCCAAAGCTTGAATTCTTCCTCACCGTGGTGTCTCTTCTAAAATTGATTTTTGCTGGTTTTACTTTGAGAAAATGAGACAAAGTTTGACTTGAATTATGCTTTCAACATTCATGAAATATGTCCTCATCAGAAAATCTTTGGTAGAAAAACACCAGGTACACATGAAAACACATTTACTCAGACATCATTTTGGCTTTTTGGAATCTAAGGCTACACATTAGCATTTTACTTTAATACAATACCGGAAGTGCTGAAAAGCTGTTTTATTTTTTTGCATCTGATTGTAATTTTGATGATTATTTGTTTTTCTGTCAATAAATGTGACAAAAGTGGATTCTTAAAATGCCTTCTGCTGTCTGACCAGCACCCCTTGTTCACTATTATGAATGAGAAACACATGCAACACATCCTCACCTTTTGAAAACTGGAGCAGCAAAATGTTTGAAATAGTTTGCTTGAAAGAAACTGAAACAGTTTATCAGAAAATGGTTTGATTAATTGTTTCAGCTTGAACATAAGTACGTCATAACCTGTAACTATTGCTACTCTTATGTTCATAGAGAGACCTCAACAGAAGAGGCTTCAGTTGAAGAGATAATGCTTGTTAAACCCAGTGGCTATATTTGAACTGTCTTTTGAGATGGAGAATTATAAAATGCTCCTGTGAGATGTTGGAGTGAGCGAACGTGACCTAAGGGGCTGAAAGTTTGGGTCCCCTCCTGTACTGGTGCATCCCTGTGCTGCAGCATCAACGTTAGAAGGGGATTCAATCATCACGTCGTCAGGTGGTAAAGGAGGTGCACCAGGGTCCCCGGGTCTCGGCAGGCTGGAGGAGGTGGTGGTGGAGGAAACTGCAGGGATGCTAACACAATCTCCAGGGGGTACGTCACAGCTCTTCTGGAACGATGGCAGATTTAGTGAGGCTGATGCGTCAGAGGTAGAACAGCTTCGTTCCCCGTCAGGGTGGAAGAGCATGGTAGAGTTGGTTGAGAACGATGTGGGGAGGTCACTGGTTCTGCTCGGGAGGCTAAGACCGCTATCTGATGAGGAGCTAGAAGCTTCCACTGCAGAGCAGAAGGAAACTTGAATCACATCGAAATGGCATAACAGATTTAAAGGGATATTTTATTACCAAGAATAATCATACTGACCTTTGAGAGACTCGATCTTCTCATTTTTGGCCTTCTGCACTTCATCTGTGATTTTGGCAATGATGAAGTTTTGTGATCGCATTTCCCTGATGGAGTCAGTCAATGCGTCCAGGCCACGTGGATTCTCAGCAAGTATGTCCAACAGCATGGCTGTCCTTTTGGTCTGTGTAGTTCTGCAGCTGATTTCCTCTGCATCATCTCGTGTTAAGATCCTGCAGGCCCGCAGGTAGTCGAGATGGCGTTCAGCTCGGATTTTGTCGCAGAGGTAGTGCCGCAGTCTGGTCAGCACCTGGATACCCACAGTGGCCATGTAGGGGGAGTAAAGAAAAGCAAAGTGAGTCGTGAATGTCCTAGAAATGCTAGGTTTATGTAGAAAAACTGCAGCTGCAAGTATATTTCTCCTTACACATCTATCATTTTTCTCTATCTACCTCAACCTTAAACTCACCTTTTAGTCAATTTTTTTCCTTGTCCTTGTTACAAAGTGGTTAGTGACAGATCAATGATAAGTCTTTTTCAGTGTAAATGACAATTTATGGAGAATTGGTACTTTCCGATGAAAATAACTGAAAATGGAAGATAGAACAGCTGGAAATCTGATGGGTTTCATTCAACCTTGCAGCAGCAGAGAATAATTTCAAAAAGCTTCAGTAAGTGTAAATCAGCTGAATAACCAAAGCTTTATCTGCTCTCCATGTAACATAGTCCTTTACTCCTGGTATTGTTTTTGTCCATACAGACTAAGAACACACCCCTTTTTCTTTGAAACATTGCATTCAACCTCTAGCCTGCTAAAAATACCAGGTTTCTAAAATACCATAGAAGATTTGTGTCAGTGCCCACAGAGAAGTGGTTCAGGGAATTTCCCTTTTTCACAGGCCTCACCGTCAAACAAGGAACAAATAACACGCAAAAAGTGTCAGCGACGTTCAAGACCTACTTTTGTCTGTATTTTTCTACATTTATTAAAATGACTTGAGATGTTATCCTTTACAAGGCAAAATTTTAGATTCTTATACTCACGTCTTTCTTTATCTCTGCCATTTCATCTTCAGTCAGATGAGGACCATCCATCCTCTCACCCGCAAACTGACAAAATCCAGGTGTTCCGGGTAGAGAATGACGACTTGAGTACGTTTGTGAGACAGCACTCTTTAAAAGCACTATTTAAACGAGTGCAACACAGATTCAGTTTGCTATAAAGTGCGTCGATTCATAATTTATCCTCAGAAGTTGTTCTGCTGCCTGTTCATTCAAGTTTCTGTTCAACAACCCCCGGACTTCCTGATACTGTCGAAATTTACGTCAACACGAGAAGAAGAGAAGAAGAGAAGCGTGGGCACGATCACACTCTGGAGGTCAATAATGTGGAACAAACTCTAAATATGATAGAAAACGGAAATCAAATTAAGAAACTGTTTACGAACTTTTCTCCCGTTGAGTCACTCCTGACTGTTTTCAAGAAAGTTTGTTTCAGGTGTTTTGCTGTTCCCAGTGTGTCCACTGAGTGGCGCTGTGGGACCTGTTAACACTCACTTCTTTACATTACAGAGCGCGCTTGTGACATGTTATAATAATACTGATAATAATAATAATAATAATAATAATAATAATAATAATAATAATAATAATAATAAGTAGTGGTATTTTATTTATATAGAACTTTTCAAAACAATGTTACAAAGTGCTTCACAGAAATCAAAAACTTTGACAAGAAACAGAGGAGAGTACATAAAGCAGAAGTAAAAGAGAAATAAGAGCGAAAAACACCATCAGAAAAGGGAAAGAAAAAACATTCGAAAAAATAAAAACCAACAACACTGTTAAAACAAATCATTTAAGGAAAGACAGAGGATTTAAGACCCTGCCTGTGATACTGTCAAGGGAAAAAATAAAGTAACCAGTAATAGCACTGTTTCAGTAAAACATGCACAAACATTCTTGATACGCCTTTAAAACAAAACCTAATTCTCCCAGGGTTCAGGCCCAATAGTTCCAGTCAACAAGTTACTTTTATCCCAAATAGTAGTGTAAACACCTGCATGAGTGTGTTTTACAAGGAACTGTAATACTTTTTAGAGCTGGTAACCAAGCCGTGAAATTCTCACAATAAAGAAAATAAAATTCTTTCCTGCTATTTTCATGCCATGGTATTATTTTCAGGGTGGCACATCACAAAAATTTCAATCATTTCTTTTTTGGAACTGTATTTGCAAGGCCAGGCAGGCGAAGACATCTTTCCATTTGTTTTCTGTTTTATTTATTGACTACAAGATTGTGCATATACAGTTTTAAGTAAGGGAACTCAAGTAGCAATAACTTTGCAGTCAGGTGATCACGGCCGTCAATCAAGGTGCACCAGCTCAGATAGTTGTGCTGCATTGTTGTTAAAATTAGATTTATATTTGAGGAAGTGAAAGTACACTTCGAAAGTATACTGAGTTCAGCCATACTCTTTATCAATTACTAGACATTTCAGGTGATACCATTTGAATTCCAGGCGACCCACATGGGGCCCTGACCCCAAGGTTGAAGAACACTGATTTAGTTGAATATCTACACATTGGCCTATTGCCTTTTTTGACCTTTGCTTCATATTTGACAAATTGAATCTGAAACTAAAAATCTTAATCCTTGTGCACAATGACACCTATTTAAAATGTTCAATGTATTTCATAAACATATTCGCAACTATCTAAATCTCAATGTTGCTTTTACCTACTGCGTTACCACTGCTCTTTGTCAGCTGAATCAGGCCGAATTGTGTTTTAGAGGTTTAAATCAGTTACACAAATTTATAGGAGTAACTACAAATTGTGGGAAGGTGTGAGCTAAAAGACAGAGAACAAAGTGCCTTCACAACTGCATTGAAAAATGCATACACTGCATGAGAGGAACCATAAAAACATTTTGGTAAACATATGATTAATAGTAAAATGTCAAAACACAGGCTAACACAGGTGAAAATGTAATGTCCCTGTAATCAGGATCCGGTCGTCTGGAGGCGTCCCTGAGGAGGTTGTTGTCAGGCCTGTTTTGTCATGTTCTGAAATGTGTTGCTGAAAAACACTAAGCAGTTATATGTTAACTGTATATATATTGAGTCACAATTTTACTACCTCAATGTTTTTTTTCTTTTTTGTCATTGCAATGATTTAGAATGGAGCTGGAAACAGGCCCAAAAACTGCTTGACTTCCATTGCATCCCAGCTATTTCTGGAGGAGAAGGAGAACAAAAAGATGCCATTTAAATGTCAGGTGTTAAAAGGGCAAATCGTATCAGGATGAGTCCCTTCTCTTCAACCAAAAAGCAAGTATTTGATTCCAAACTCCACAGAAACTGCCCCCTTCATGCCCTCAGTGTTTCAAAAAATCTCATTATTATTCACACAAACAACAGAGAGCAGCAGCCCGGAAATAATGCCAAATCAGCAGTGAGAGATTCAGATGAACCCAGTGTACTATTTCGTGAGTGGCTCATGTGAAAGAGACAGAAAAGGTGAAATGTTTATAGAAGTGATGAAACGTACTGGATCTGTGATCATATCTATCACAGCTCCTATAGATATTCCAGTCCACAGTGTTCAACCAGCTCTCACATAACGGCCAAAACAAGCTGATCCCAGACTCTGTGTGGTTTTACACTGAGGGAACACTGTTAAGGTATTCCTGCCTTTCCATTCCCTTTAGCCAATACTTCTTCCACACAATTTGAATCCACTATTTGCCATTTTTTTCCAGCCTTTATATAATGTATACGTCTGCTTTCTGCCCATCTATGTTCCCATCCTTTGCCCCACAGGTCCCATCAAGTGTGAGCCACAATTTAAACCCATGCTTGGTTTGGATGGAATTTTGCATAGTTTAAAGTTTATGCATTTGTTTACAAAATGTGAGTAATGTAGGTGAAAAGGGTGCAACCAGGCCCTTTTTAATGAATGGCCTCAGTCATAGTTTCAAGTTTTTCAGGAAACAGAATAAACCGAACCAAATAGAGTGAACTAATTTTATGCCATAAGACTACTGAGGTAACAACAGCATTATTTTTAGAGGTGGAAAGTATCCTGAAGAATTATGATTTTAGCTCATAATTCTCACTGTGTCACATAATTTTGACTTTATATGGGCAAAAGGAAACCCCAAAAGTAAACAAAGCCAGTTTTCACTTTTTTTTTTTTTTTTTTTTTTTTTTTAAATGGTGGACATGGGCATCTATACCCAAGCATTCACCTGACTTTCTAACAGAAATAAAAATACCACCAAACCTAATCAAAATATCTAAGTTGACAACAAACTTAGGCAAATAGGGATTAGCATTAAAAAAAATTATGAACTGTTAAAGTGTTATCTTGACCTCTGAAATACGTGTGTAGTAAAGAGACTTTGTCTTTAAAAAAGCGTAATGGTTTCATGCTTGCATTAATACGCCGATATATAATTTTCACACTTTCACATAGTGCTCTGAAGGAATAGGACATAGGTGTTTCTAGGAAAAGCCGCAAACCCATCAGTTAAACATGTAACTGTAACTCTTCCAAATTCTCCGGCTGGAGCCTGACATGCTGTATATATTTATGTTCCTTTTACTTAACATTGTTCTGCAAATTCTGAACGTCACACCACCGCAGTGAGAAGGCTCCAGTCCATACCACAACCATAGACTGTTTAATCTTTTTCCATGCAGAAACCGTGCTCACTTGTTCACTCTTCATCTGCCTGAGCTGGCTCCGGTTCAAGCTGGCCCTTGTAACCTCAGTTAGATAAGAAGGAGGCTGTGCCAGTCTCAGCCTCTTGTTCTCACAGGTTATAATGAAAGGAAAGGCATGTCTTCCCTGATATCTAGTATTGTCCTTTGATGTGGATTGAAGAGGATGCTTTTTATCCTGGCAGCTATTTCAAAGAAACACTCACTGTTCATCCTGAGAGGAATGTTGCTTCGGGCACTGCTTAAGTTTTAGTCTCTCTTTCTTCTTCTTTTGGTGTGTTTCTCATTCTAGGCGCTCTTATTCTGACCAAACAAAGGATTTCTAGGGCTCAAACATTCCAAGAAGCTCTCATCCCTTTCTGAAATATTAAAGTCAAACAAACTCTAATCCATCCACACCCACAGGTGACAGAAAGGAATTTCATCTGCGACTTTTAACATCAGTGAGGTTAGGAAGTCCAAACACTGATCACAGACATCTGCAGCAGTCTAAACACTGCTTCATCTGAGATAGAAATTCAGTAGCTCATAGAAGTATGTAGCTTCTCTTCAATATTTATGTCAGGACTTGTGGTGCCCTGATGTTGGATGTCTTTGCAGGGCTGCTCACACACGCATGAAGCTGATGATGAAATATTTCAGGTATCGTGTCTAAATGTGCCCCCTTTATATAACATTACATAACCATAATTAAAAGTAGTCTCTTTAAACCTCTGGTTCAACAGGTCAGGTCGCTCAAAGACGAAAAGAGACTTCAAAAGAAGGGAGTTTAAGACAGTGGGCTGTGACCCCATTTTTCATCTAAGTGAACTTTCAAATTCATAAACCTTAATTTATCCCCAAGGGACAATTAAAGGCACATTGAGCAGTAAATGATGTGAACAACTGCTGACAAAGATAAGAAACATCTGGCACAAAGTTCAGTGTTGCACTGTAAATGTAGTCTACTGTTTAAAATGCTAAAATATTGAATCCAGGAAAATAGAAATAGAAAACAAATAGCTTAGAGACAAAAAAATCTGAGATACTTTATTATAAAATACAAAATACTTAATGATGAAATACTTAAAAATGAAATATTGAAAAACTTCATAATAAAATGCTAACTAAACCCTTGAAAATATGGAATACAGTTGTTCATTGTGTTGTTTTATTTTAAACAATAATAATTGATGAACAATATATTTGTATCTGTGATTTTTTATAATTTATCCACAACTAGACATTTCAGGGGACCCCACATAGGGTCTGGACCCCAAGGTTGAGTAATACTGGTTTAGGATACAAAAAACAACTTAATGAATACAAAAAGTGGTTTAATATGTAACTACGTACAAATAATCATCATAGGAACTTACATACTGCATGTTTGGGAGGCACATTTCTATTTTTACTTCACGGTTGATATCAAAATGATAATGAAAGCCCTGAAAGAATGGAAGTGAGACAGACTGGGTGGTTCTTGGCTCGCTAAGAGAAACGAGGGGGAGAGAGAGAGGGAGGGGGGCCTTCTTATGAGCTTATGGGAGGACGAGTGTAGAAGCATTCCTCTCATAGCTTTGGGACACCTCTTCAGCCCGAGTCTACGTCAGTTCCTCACGGGGTCTATAAAAGAGGATTGGGACTCCAAAAGGAGGGAGAGGAACTACCTGTGAACCCACAGCAAGGTCTGGTGTGAGATAGACTTCTTTGTACTCCTGAAGATGTGGAAAGTCTGGGCTGTTTTTATCCTCTACACTGTGCTGGTGAGTAAAGCTGGTCATTCATAAGTTCCTGCTGGAAGAAAGTTTCATTTTGGAAATGCGTCATGATGTTTTGTGCTGTTCTTAGGTGTCAGCATCATGCCCAAAAGACTGCCAGTGTCCACCTGACACCCCTACATGTGCATCAGGAATCAGTCTCATGCCTGATGCCTGTGAATGCTGTAAAGTTTGTACACGACAGCTCTTTGAGGACTGTAGCAGAACTCAGCCATGTGACCACACAAAGGGGCTTGAGTGCAACTTTGGAGGAGGACACAGCTCTGCTAAGGGCATCTGTCGAGGTACAAAACCTTTTCTTCACCCATAATCTGCTTTTACACACATAACTTGCATCTTCATTATTTCAAATCTCACCTCTGATTCTCCACAACAGCCAAATCTGATGGGAGAACATGTGAGTACAACAACAAGATTTACCAGAATGGGGAAATCTTTCGTCCAAACTGCAAACACCAGTGCACCTGCATGGACGGTGCAGTCGGTTGTGTCTCTCTGTGCCCACGCGAGCTCACTGTGTCCAAACAGGCCTGTGCCAAACCCAGGCGGGTCAAAGTCCCAGGACGGTGCTGCGAACAGCTCATCTGCCCCGAGGACAAAAAGACAGACAGTTCTGTGGGAATGAAACACAGGAAGAAGCACAGCAAAGACTCAAAGTCTGAAGATGAGCTGACCAATGAGAATGAGTTGGCTGCAGCGTGGAGAGGAGAATCAAAGTCTTTACCCGGTGAGCACTTTTATTCTCTTAGATTGGGAAAGATTTGAAGGGGTTGTGTAGATTTGAAATTCTTAATTTCCTCATGTGTCAATTTCCTTTCGAACTTAAATAAACCTTTTGTTGTCTCTCTCTGCAGCTTTCCTGAGTCCACCAAAGGGCCACACTTTACCCAGAGGAGTCAGTTGTGTATCCCACACCACAGCTTGGTCACCCTGTTCCAAATCCTGTGGCACAGGAGTGTCCACGAGGATGACCAATGTGAACGCTCAATGCAAAGTGGTGACAGAGACTCAGATCTGTGAAGTCCGCCCTTGCAGCTTTGTGAACTTCAACAGATTTAAGGTATGTTCAGTAATCAAAGAATATTTTAAAGCTGTCACCTTATTTTCAGGATTTCTAAGATGTCTTTTCTCAACAGAAAGGTCAGAATTGTAGCCACACAGAAACATCCAGACATCCAGTCAGACTCTCCTACGCAAGCTGCCACAGCTTGAAAAAGTTCCGGTTGCGGTACTGTGGTTCCTGCTCAGATGGGGGATGCTGCAGGCCTCACCTCACCCACACTTCACCCGTCCACTTCAGATGCAAGAATGGAGTGATTGTCAGCAGGATGGTGATGATGATTGAGTCCTGCAAATGTGATCTGAGCTGTTCAGGACGCAGCAATAAGAAAGCTTTACGCAAAAGACTTTTAAATGATATCTACAAACTGAAAGTGTAAAAAAGAAGGGGGTGGCAAGTTTCGGTTGCCTGATTGGATCCCTGAAGTGTTTTATTATTCTGCTTCATATAATTGGAGCCATATGTTCTGCTTCCTTTTGAAGCACAATTCCACAAATTTTGAAAATCCTTTTATTTTTCTAATTGAACCAAATTTTGTTGGACTATTTCCCTTCAAGTATACTCCAAATATTTAAGCCTCCCCTGACAAGACATCATTGAAATGACTATGGCAGCTAAAGAATCAGTCACTATGTGTCGCCCTGTTTGTTTATTGATCCATTTTGTTCATAGCTGATATTACAGGTTTGATGAACCAATCGTGAGATACCATACAGTGATGTTTTGAACCTTATGCTTGTTTTTTGAATGTTGGATTTTGACCAATGACTGAAAATAAATGTCGCAGACACAACTTCAATGGTTTGTTTTTCTTGTCAAATAAATAGAAGAAGTGTGGTTTTCCAATGATTTTATCTGGGGGACAAGGTTTGGGCTTTTGGGCTTGCAGTCGTGTGAAAAACTGATGCTGATGAGGGATCTGTTGTAACACTATTCAGAAGGAAATGAGCTGTACTGTTACACCTCCACCTGCTACATGTCACTGAATCATTTAAGTTACCAGTGTATTGTAAGTTCAGAGGCTTCTCTTGCTGTTGGATAAATGTTTGTGGCAAAAAGGAGGAACAAGAGGAAGCATTGATTTATCGTAAATTAGTGTTTCATTACTGATTCTTGACTTTATCTGAATGCACCTTTTAGGAGTTAACTGCATGAAGAATAATATAAAAAGACAAGAGCGCAATGAACAGGAAGAAGAAAAAAAAGTGGAAAAGAAGGGGGCTGACGCACACAACGATGAAATGCTTCCATCCCTGGACAGAGAGCACAATAGAGCTTTGTGTCTGAGAGTTTCAGAAGAGCAGAGCTCACCCAGAGGGAGTCTGTCCACATCAGACTCTGGACGCAGGTCTGGACACATGAGACTTTATTATCATAGACACAGAGAGAGACCACAAGAAACAACAGTGCAATAACAGAACAAAGAGTACAGAACAAGTCCAGCCTTCAAAATCATGCTGCAGCAGATACTTGCACTTTGTTTTAGAAAAATGTAATTATAAAAGTTCGAAAGCAAAGCAGCAGCAGAGTTTAAAGTGGTTTGGAAATCTCCCAGAGGAGCTTGTAATTCATTTATTATGTTTACAACCCTGCAGGCTTCAGCTCAACAATTGATCTGCAGCATCACTGATCTCAGTCCAGCTGAAAAATCAGAACATTTACACATCAATAAATATAACCAAACATTTTCTATCTCTACAGACACTGAGATTTTAGCACCCACAGGATATTAGTGACATTAAGCCCTGAGAAAATCATTTTCACCTCTAAGTTCCCATCACCTGCACCACTGACAGTGAAACAACTCTATGACATGAATGGAAGCCAAGTTGAAGCATTTCACAAAAGATTGCCATGAAAACATTATTCTACCAGTTTAACTTGACATATATGAGGGAAAATAATTCATATTCAAGCACCACTACTGTTGACTAGTAATTCCTCTGTTTCTTTACATTCTGTGTATACACAATTCAAATTTATCAGATATGACTCCTTGTTTCACTGAATTTCTCCTTCAAATATACCAAGTATTTCTTATTCAAGTTGAACCTGGTGCACACAGATCAGCAAATGTAAAACTACTTTGCTGTTCTTTTTAACACCTCACAGCGAATAATATAATTAATAGCATAGCTCCACCTAGTGGCACATTATTTTCTCCAGGTAGCAAATCTATTTCTTGTTTGTGAAACATCAGAAACAAGGATAAATTTGCTTTTATAGTTTCTCAGAATCCAGGGAAGCATCTTTAGGTTGCTTTGCCAAAATGACAGCAGTCCAACGAAACTTAACTCAGAAACTAAACTGTGGTTCACAAATCAAGTTAAAATTCATGCTGGTCAAAAGTTATGCAGCTGGGTCTATTTTTTGTGGTGACTAAGACACAGAGGCACCAAAATCTAGTGACATAAATGAAAAACAGTCATCAGAACCACTTCTACAACAACAAATTTCTGAAACCTCCTAAATTTTCAGCTAACTGTAGAGGAACCTAATATATCCAAATACAGCCAAAAACCATCTCTTGCACGTTTAACTTCAACTTTCTTTTACACTAAGTAATGCTTGCACTACTTTCCCCTTAAAAACATGGCAAAAATTTATAAATAACTATATAAATAGCAAAATATAAGGATCCTAAAGCTTTGATCACTTCAGAAAATATGATGATCCAAAAGTAGTCGTCTGCAGCCCCTCGTCAAACATCGTGGTGTATGAGTTCTTCAGAAAATCCACATAGTTCTGAATGCTCTGTTTGTGGCTCTCTGATTGGTCAAGGCTGTGCTGCAGGTCTTTCAAGCGCACCTCAAACTGTTTCTCCGCCTAAAGATGAAGACAGAGATGCAAAGATATGTACTAATCATCGCTTTCTGAGCCTGATCTGTGGAATCAATAAAAGCAGCAGACTTACACTGATCTTTTTCTGGCGAAGAAGCCGCAGCTCATTATCCCTTCTGCTCTTTTCAGCTTCCAGCTCCAGGATTTTTGTCTGAAGGGCCTCCTCTCTTGAAGCAGCTCGGTCTTTGACATTACTGACCTGAACAAGAGGTAAAACACATAAGTTTATAAGTCCAACTCGAGTGTACAAAGTGTCACTGGGAATGCAGTACTGTTAGGGGTTAAGAATCTTTATTTTGCAGAAATATGCCATTGTTTTGTAGCTTCATCTTAATTTGCTGATGTTCTTCACCTGTTGCTTGACATCTGATAAAGCTGCCTCCAGCTGCCGGCTAAGGGCCTGACTCTCTGATGTGCGCTGATCCAGCTGACGGTTACTGTAACTGAGAGCCTCCTCCTGAGCCGCAAGTCTCCGAACCAGCTCCAGATTCTCCTGCTGCAGCTTCTCCATCTGCCTGTGAACCCGTTTTCAAACACTATTTTTGTAAACGTTTAAAAACAAACATCTGACACTGATTTAAGAGGAAGCCTTACTTTTGGACCGAGCTGGCAGTCTCTCGAAGTTGTAAATTGGCCTCATGAATGTAGTCTTTCATTTCCACAGATGATGACAGCAGTTTTGTCTGACTTTCCATCTGTTCTTGTAAAAAAGTAAGAAATTCAGAGTCACTGGAAATGGTTATAAGTGAGCAGAGAAAACAAGATACCAAATCACACACACAAAACTGTTGAATAAAAAAGTCTAAATGAGGCTCAGTTTGATCTTTCAAACACAAAACAGACGCTTTAAAAGATGTCAGGACATCAACATTGTTGCAAACATGCTGATGATGGAAAAAGGACTCCCACAGCACAAAACACAACTATGAATGGGTTCATATGTTAGAATGGTTTCAACCTACATCACCTCACTTCACTGCAGGACCAGAATCACAACAGACACATCACTTGACACTACTGTTAAGTGATCAGGTGTTGGAAAAATGATAACTGTTGGACATTCTCTGACTCCACACAGCGCACACCTTAACCTGAAGTTGCCTAACGGACTCTGACTTTTCTGAGCACTTCCTCTCCGAACGTTGCAGGCTCTCCTGGCACTCATGGAGATTCTGCTCAGCTGAGCTCAGTAACTCTGGAAAGGACTTGAGCTCCTCCACACGCCTCTGTAGTTCCTGCCTCACCTGGGCTCCACAGGGCAGCAGACAGAGTTGTATGTGTGGGGATTAGATAGAATACGGAGCTAAATATTTGTCACACCTTTAGAACAGAAGCGTGGAAGTCTGAGTGTAGAGGGTTCGTCTTCAAAACTCTCATTGGTTGCTATGAAATTCTTTGAATTAGGAAGCAGGTGCTCACCTTCTCAACCTCTATATCTTCCCCGTCTCGCGTTTTCTCTGCTTCTCGTAAAAGATTTGCATATTTTATCCTCAGATCCTCAACCTCAGCCTGAAGCTCAGCAGCCTGAAAAACACAAAACAAATTAAAACCTGTTGCGCCCTTCATTAACAAGTGTTCATGACTAGTTAGCCTCACAACATCATTATTCATTTTTCATGTGTGGAATAAAGACAGTGCAATAGAGAGCATTGGATGTGTTACTATGTCCCGTTTTTCAAAAAGGACCTGTATGCATATGAGCTTTTTGCTGATTGCAGAAGATTTTTTGTTGATAGTGAAACCTCAATA
This sequence comes from Thalassoma bifasciatum, assembly GCA_008086565.1. NCBI lineage: Eukaryota > Metazoa > Chordata > Actinopteri > Labriformes > Labridae > Thalassoma > Thalassoma bifasciatum. Next base: position 41,464 of record RPOG01000123.1, read on the forward strand.
ACCCAGTGTGAGCTCTAAAATCCATGAAAGAGAAGATTCAAACCTGGAGTTGGCACTTTTCAGCTTGATGTTTTCTCTCCTCAGACAAAAGCTTCTCCTCGATCAGCGCCGACTCAAAATCAGCCAGCTGCTGCTCCAACTGAGCAATTGATGCCTGTAATCACACCAACGTGAGAATCATTACAGCAAAAAGAAGACAAATCATACAGACTGTGTCAGACTTCCTTATGGATATTGATATGCAAACAGAATCAACAAATGAGTCTGAATATTTATCTGTTTGTTGCCTGTGGATTAATGACCAATTTAATGGGTAATTATGAACAACACATTCATGTAGCAAGATTTTTTATGTCTTTCTCAGTAATGATTCCCTCAAGGAAGCCGTTTGACATCTGGTACCTTGAGTATTGCATTATTGACGCTGAGATCTCCATTTTCAGCGCTGAGTTTTTCAACACGCTGCATCACTTTGTCACTGGCTGCGCTGAGCTCATCTTTCTCTTTCTGCAGCCTCGCTGTCAGGTCTGCAATTTGACTTAATGGATAAGACACATTTAAAACTCATTAGTGGAAAGTGGATTTCCACTTTGTAAAGGGGGGAAGGTTTGTGAGAAAGAAGAAATGATCAACCTTTTTAACAACTCTACATGAGCTAAAAGTTTGTTGTTCTCATCTGTCATCTGCTCCTTTTGTGTCCTTCTGGAGTCCCTCTCTGAACGGGCGTTGGCCAACTCAGCATCCTGAATTAAATACAATTTAAAAAAAGAAAAATTTAAAACAACATCCTGAGGCACCTTTTTTTGTGGCCAAAACTGACCCCTTACCTTTTCCCTCAGCTGTGCATAGCATTTCTCAATAGCTGCTTCAAATCTCTCTGCTCTCAGTTTCTGTGCCCTCGTAGCCTTTTTAAGATTTTCCTTGTCTTGTATTGCTTTATCAGTCAAAGATGTGATTAAGTCTTTCACATCATCAATCTCCATCTTTTGCTTTGTTATGGTTCTCTCCAAAGTCTGTAACAAACAAACAGACAATGAACACATGATTTACAGGTGGTTTGACCAAAAGTTGCACATAAGTAAGTAAAAAGTATCAAAGTGAAGCATTTTCACCCTTAATTGCACAGTCAGTCGATTATTCTCAGCTTCCTTGCTGCGCAGCTGCCCCTGTAGGTGAGCGCGAGTCGCCTCCACAGACTTGGTCATGTAAACTGTGCTCTTTATGTTCTCCTGTAAAGAGCGTTATGGACAGACTCTTTCAAATGCTGCCTCCCGCAAGATTCTTAAAGACAAGTATGAAATCTGCTGCTGTGCTGTGTTTACCTGCTCCTCTCTCCGTTGAGTCATCAGCTCCTCAACTTTTCTCTCGGACTCGATCAGATCTCTTTTTAAATTCTTCAAGAAGAAACAAACGCTGGTTATAGCAGTTACTGAAAACAGTTGTTTTTTGGCATTAATACTTATTCAGGGTGACACCACTTAAGTACATTGCTTCAAATCCAGTTTTTACCTTGAATTCGACACTCACCTCATTTTCACTCTCGGCCTGTGAGATCCTCTTCAATAAAGTGTCTATTTGGTGGTCGGCATCAAGTCGTTGAACCTATGTACCAAAAAGACATAACACATTGAATACATTTTATGGAGGCCTTTAGGTCAGAGACAAAAGGAACTTTTCCAACCTCTGAATCTTGGAGTTGTTTCAATTTCTGCTGCACAGACTTGTTTATTCTTCTAAAGTCCTCCAGCTTCTCCAGTAAAATTCTTTTTTGTCGTTTAATTCTGCGCTTGTCAATGGAAGACTGTTTTGAAACCTTTATCCAAAAGAAAAACAAATTAAATTTGTACTCAGGCATATATTTAGAGATGAGACTTTTCAAGATCACTTAGAAAGTCCCTTTGATGCCAAAAAAAAAAAATATTTTGGTGAAAAGCTTGTTTGAAAGGAACATGATATAAGCAAAAACACTTCAAATATGTAAATAAAATAGAACCTACAGCATAATTATCCTCCATGGAATCTTTAAAAGACACAATTTGTATGGCAGCAGAGTTGGCAGCTGCTTCAGCATCTGTTAATATTTTCAGGAAGTGGCTTTTTTCATCGGTGGTAAAGTCTCCATTGCTGAATGAATTAATAACACAAAAAACAAACAATTAAATCAGAAAGGAAACACTTCATAGTTAGGCTGTATGTCTGATTCTTATGCATCATAGGACCTTACCAGCTGATGTCAGTCTCTGGGGCTCTTGTTTGAAGACAACTGTGGGCTCTGATCCTTTTCCCCAGGTCCTGAGAGGCAGCAAGATCAGCACAGCTCAGAGTCACATCTCCCTTTGCAGAGCTGAAACCATGAGGAGGACTCTGGGGTTCATCCTCTGGAGACATACCCACTCCTGATGAAAACAACATACAGACGAAAGGAGGGTGTTGAGTGGTACTAAGCTTATCATCAACCATGTGTGTAAAGCTTTGTCTGCTGGCTATAAATTGAACAAAAAAGTCAAAGTTGTCATGTAAGCTAAATGACCTTACTCCATAGCAACACAGTAGACAATATCAAGATAAGTGGAGGATAAGCTTTACGTTACGATTACGACAGCCAACACTTCCTAATTCTCAAAATAAAACCAGACGACTCCGGCTCCACGCTATCAGAGTAAAATTAAACAATCTGTGGCAGAAATTTTAATTTAACACCAAAAACCTTACTTACACTTTCTGATTGTCGGTTGGCGAGCGACGCTACTCAAAACTGAAGAGCCCCCTCTTAGAGGAACACTGTGATTGGTCAGCACTGCTGCAGCATGCTGACGTCAAACGGGCAATCCAACTGCTGATTCGTTCCCTGAGAGAAAAGTGGGCGGGAGATATTTGATAAAACTCGAGAAGAACCAATCAACACGGAGAAAGACAGAGGCGTGGTTGAAACCATAGAAACAAAACGGAAGTTTACTGCTAAGGTACCTTATGCCTGGGACTCTTCAAATAATACTTGTTACCGAGATTATTAACAGATTATCGGAATGAAATCAAAACCCTAACATTAATTTTTAAAAATATTAGTCATTTCCTAATTGTTTCGGTTTTGTCTCTTGAAATCGAAGTTAGCTGCACAGCTAATTCAGCTAATCCACGTCTTCTTGTTGAGTGGAGATGTTCAAAGCAAAAATACTCTTCATTGGTCCCAATGAGGTAAGTTAAGACACAATTTACATGCACACATATACTTTTTGCATTCTAGTGCCACATATTTGTCTCTCATGTCGTCAGATCAGAATCAGAAATACTTAATTAATCCTAAATAGTACGAAATAAGCCGCAAGTACTAAAGTTAAAGCAATATATACATGATTTAAGAGTGAATGTGTGACTTCTTACGTCAAATATGACTGCACTACAAAGTTTCCGTATGCCACTGTAAGGAAACATCTGCTTTATTTTTTTTCAATCAAGTTAAAACATGTCACTTTCACTGAGAAAAGTTTTCCAGACAGTAACCACAGATGTAGTTGACAACATACTTCACTGTCCTCAATATTGATCCAATACTATCATTACCCTTAAAATTTTTTGGCACTAATGTAGTTCTCTTTTCACAACCAATCACAATATTCCTCAAAAGCAGCATCATTTTGTGAAATATCCCGCTGATCCAAAGCTAAAGGGAATGGACTCTTTCTAGTTTCAGAGCGTCCTTCTTATATTTTAACTACTATGGTTAGTATTACTGTGATGATTGTTTCTTTTATTTCCAGAGTGGGAAAACAGTTCTCGCAAATTTCATCTCAGAGACTTCAGAGTATAATGGAAGTGAATATAGTCCAACTCAAGGAGTGAGGTACATACCCTGTTTTTGTTTTTTTTGCTTTTACCATATGGTACAGACCTTTCACTTCAAGATCATTTTTGAATAATTGAGTATGTGTCAACATCAAAAATTTCATTTCTAAAGGATACTGGAATTTGAATCTCAATCTGAAGGCAGTAGAGACAACGGGCCTTGGGATGTTGAACTTTGGGATTGTTCAGGAGACTTCAAGTAAGATAAATATCATTGCATTTATTAGCAGAGGCTTTTGTTTGCTATAACATAATTTCAATATGTTTTAATTGGCTATTGGCGAGGTGTAGGCAGAACAACTATCATTATGGTAACCAATGTGTTGCTCATGAAAAAATTACGATATGATTTTGCAGAGATCAATTAACAGCAAAAAGCTCATTTGTTTCATTTTCTGTTCCTGTTCCTTGATACAGATTTGAATTCAATTCTCTCCACAGATTTGAATCCTGCTGGCCAGCTTTAATGAAGGACTCCAGTGGTGTTGTGATCATTTTTAGTCCAGATGTTCCAAGTCACCTCAAGGAAATAGAAACGTGGCATTCAATGTTCATCTCTTCTCAAGGTCTGCAGGACAACCAGTGTCTCCTCATTGCTCACCATAAGCCCGGCAGTGAAGTAGAAGACAGACGGCTGCCTTTAGGTATTCCCTCTGCAGGCCACTCAAAGCTGTTACATAAGTTGTTATCATCAGTCTAACTTGTCCTTTCTCTTTTAATGCAGCCTCACACTTGAGCAGACTGCCGCTTATTCACTCCAACCTGGATGAAGAACCAGAGGATGTGAAGCTAGCGTTCTGTAGATACTTGGGAAATGTTGTGAATGCAATGTCAGAAAGTCGAGAGCGAGAGGAGATGTCCATCATTACATAGCAGCGGAGTGGTGTTCATGAATTATTTTTAAGTACCTTATTTGTTCTGTCACTCAGCCTTGCATGAAAACTTTCAAAACCTTTGGCAAACTTTTCTACAGAGAACTGGCCATATTCTCACAGCTCCTTAAAGTAGTTGTGATTTGTTATACTGTCTTTTTGTGTCTTAATAAAATATTAGCTCACTCTGGACATTAATACCCAAGAGACACTATATATTTTTTACTACAGACATTTATTCATCTTAGTGCAAGTTGTTGAGAATGTGACATTCGGAAGTGCAGGAGAAAGAAAAGCACAACATTCAAACATCGTATCCAACCAGCCCTCCTTTGCCGATGCATTCTCCAATGTAGAACCACATCAGAATCTCAGTCGTCACCAGTCCATTTCTCAAGGCATCCTGGGAAAAAACCAAGAACAAAATAATCTGATGAAACAAAGTAGCTTTACATGAACAACATGTTTTTGTGCTTGCCACAGACCACCTACTCTCGTGTCTTCAAGGATACAGGCAAGGGTCATGCAGTACAGTGCCTTTGATGTGAACAAAGTCTGTGTGATGGTTAATATTTAACATCAACTCTGCGCAGTGTGTTCTCGACATGCTGAGTTATTTTCCACAAACTTAACAATTAATTGAGACAAAATAACATTTTATTGTAAGGTGAATTTAATTGTGAGTTCCCATCATCTATTATATGTTTAAGTCTTACATTTGGGGATGAACTCTGATGTAAATGAACTTGAAATGGCTTTAAAGCTTCAGTCACTTCCTGCTGAAAAACTGCAGCACAAAGAAATCATTCAGTAAAATGTTCCAGAAATGAAAATGCTTTGACATCTGAGACCTATTTGTTACATCAGATAAATACATTTATTCATCTGATATTGCAACTTTAAGACTTAACCTTCATGAGCCCATGTTTAATCTTAGGTTGGTTGTAATATTTTTCCAAAACCAAAAAGCATGAAACTGTTCATTTATTGTGTAGTCATAAATAATTGAGTTTGGGTTAATGTCAATGAACAAGCATCTTATAAAAATGAACTGATACAAATGATTTCCGACTTGATTGTTTCAAAGTTGGGCTGGGTGATTATATGATCCAGGTTTGTGATGGTGATAAATTTCAGGTTGATCGCAGTGATCAGCTGTGAGCATAATTACTTGATCAGACATGGCATAAATGTGCAACAGCCAATCAGTGTCACCCTCTTCCTGCCCTACTACTGTTTGTAAGTTGCTGGAAGTGAGAAAATATTCACAAATGTTGCCCTTTTTATTGAGGTGGTTTGTAACATTGCAAAACAAGTTTACCAATGTTGTTATTCAGGATGATGCACATTTGAAAGCAGCAATGGTGTCAACAGCATATGAAGCATCATGGTTTTGATTTGCTTTTTCTATTCTGTATGTTATTAAAATTTTGAACCAATCTGTAGTTTTTTGAGTTTTCAGTACTTATAAACTGGCAGTTTAAAAACAACAACAACATCAACAACAAAAATCATGGTACTAACCAAGATCAGGCGATATGTACAAATATATTGTGATATTTTTTTCCCCATATTGCCCAGCCCTGTTTCAAAGTCCAACACCTTCCATTTGCTAATAGATTAAAATTGTTAAATAAAATCGTTGAGTTTGATGTTTCAGGTACAAAGCTGGTTAATTATTCCAATTCCAGTAGGTTCACCCTTATCAATCAGAAACATTTAAGGGGAATTAACACTGATAACGCTTGAAAACCACGTCCTCATGAAGTTGTAGATACCCACCTTTACTGTGGTCTGTCCAACACGTCCAGCCTGAAAGCTGGAGTAAAGGCCCTTTGCGGCCTCTATGGCTTTGGGGATCTCAGCAGGTGTGGGAGGGACCAGCTCCACGCGCGCATAGTACCAGAAGGTGGAGAGTCTGGGTTTGGCGAACGTGACAGCGGCTGGAAAGGAAACAAACTTGTATTTTAGACAGAGTAAGCTAAGTGGCTGTCTGGTTTAAAACTTATTAGTTCTATCTGAGCTGCTGGACTGAAATACCTTAGTGTCTGACAACACCTGTGTTTATGGTTGAAACACTGACACCTGAGCTGCCTCTATTTTAACAGAGGTCACTGCCGCTTACGAGCTGCTGCTGCTCGGTCTGTCAAAGTAACGCTGGACGGTCGGTGCCTCCTCATGAGTTTAAGATAACTTTGGAAAACAACAGCGAGAAAACTTACCACCCACTAACGTCGGGACTTTCGCAACGAGTTTCTGTACAGCCTGAGCCATGTTGTCGACACTCCTGAGCGAAAAACAGAGAGGAAGAAGAAGAAAGAAAAGTGACGTAACGACATATCCGGATGGTTAATTTCAAAATAAAGAGCATTGAAGGAGGTGAGAACATGACACACACAAACACAACTCGTTTGTGTCCATAGACTCATGAAAACTCATCTCAAACTTGAACTTCGTTAGCTTCTTTCATGCATTGACTTGTGCAGCCCATTGTGCCTTATAAAAGAACAAAACAACAGAGACAATAGATAATTGCAACATGTGAGAAGAGACTCATAAGACACTTAGAAGAAAAAAATAAAAGCAACATATTTAAAGGGACTGTAAGGACTTTTTATGTCATCTTGAGAAAGTCTCATATCCAGAATATACCTGGCCATAGTCCACAACTTAAAATGAGATTATCAACGCCAGAATAATTAATTCCTAAATGTTAATTCCTAGCTTGCCGATAGGATTGGACGTCAAAGTCTTAAAGACAATGTACATTAGCAGACAAAGTTTAGCAGTGAAAAGAGAGAGGTCTGTGTTTGTCCCTGCTGAAAACGGTTTCTATCATTTATCTAGTAATAATTGTGGACACTAGAGCTGGACTGTCTGACAGAGAAGGGACAGAAGAAAGCTAAACAGGTGATGAGCATGGGCCAAAGGCTAAAACATGGGTTAAGCTATTTGTTAAAACATTAATTCCAACTCACATCAAAAATTTAAATGTAATGAAATGCTCTAAAGTAAAATAATTGTGATAAAAGAAGTGATGAATGGTAATAACACAGCCTAGGACTATAAAGAAACCATTCCAAATTAAACACGAATGATAAAGTTAGGTCTTTCAGCTGCTCCTTAAAATGCTTTGAGGTGCACAAGACAGCAGACTGAGTAAACAACTTCAGTATGCGTCCTATGAGAGGAAAAAACAGCAATCGTCTTCATTGTTATTGTTAATCATCTGAAAGTTAAAAACAATCTGGATTGCTTCATCCAAGTTTTGTTAGCAAAATATTAGAACAGCAAATTTTATTTTAAATAGGCATGCCAATAGAGGAGCAATTCACGGTAAAGAGGTTAAAAGTAAAGCAAAAACCTCATGAGTGTATTTCAGAACATTAAAGAAACTCACTCTCTAAGACAATTGCAAATGTCTATGATTTCCTGCAATACAAGATTACCAAGGGTGTGGCATCTAAAACATTAACGCTTTATTATAGTTTTTCATACTGGCTGTATAAGACACTGATTGTGTCTATGTGCCCTGGGATGAAGTTGCTCTGAGAAAGAAATTAAAGTTGTGTATTCTGCGGTCATGACATGGATGACTCAGTCGCTAATCAGTCTCCTCTGACTCACCCTCAGCCCACATTTATCTCAAAACTGATGTAGAACATGAGAGCAGGTTTGAAAATATTTCATCAGGCAAATACTGGTAGACTAATGTTGCCATGTGCTTCAGTCACAGTTATAAAGATTTTGCTCTTTTAGTGCATTGTTATCTTATTATGTCCCCTAAACTAAGGAGAAAGACATTTCAAAATCTGACAGCAAATTTGCAGAAGGATGTGGTTGTAAAACGACTTCTGAGAATATCTGTTAAACCTTGTGAATGTGCTCTCAATCAATTTTTATGTGAAGTACTAACCAGGAAAACGGCCAAAAGCAGCAGGAGACGTGTCAAGGAATCTAATTTTCAAAGTATTAATCACTAGAGGGAGCTCTCTAATAGGTTATTGTACCAGTGATAGAAGAAGAATCTTGTGCTGTTGAAACAAACTTCTAGACATGCATGTGCTGAACAGTATTTTACTCATCCACTGCTGCTCTGTGGTGGAAAGTTTTTTCAGAGTCATTAGGGAGTGAATTTTTAGTCTTTATTTCTTTTTCACTTTAAAAAGACTGTAGTTGAACCCATGACCAATATTTCAGTTTAAAGAAGATTAAATATCATTTCATGAGTAATAAAGACAAATTGTTGTACACTAATGTAGCACTTGGTCATATTTAGAACTCACTGCACCTTATTTCCAGTCTAACTCAATTTACAAAGGTTTTCAAAATACCATAAATGTCAGCCTGAATTAAGTGGAAATGCCATGTAAGAAGGTGGCATCTAAAAGGCAGTAAGATTTCTCATTTGAAGTAGCCATGAAAATGTCACCTTGGATTTCTGTCAGGGTTTTAGTGACAGCTGTTCAAAGCATCCAGTGCTCATAATAAGGCAAATATAAAAGTTTAAAACTGTCAAAACGTCTGAGGGGGAAAAAAACACAGCTGGGTATCACAGTGTTATTGCATCTTTAGATGTCTACTTTTCATTTATTGATTTACTGTGAATCAATATTTCAGCAACAATGTTATTTTTCTGCTAGCATGAAGCTAGAAAGGCTATTGGGTGAGCTTTGCATGAAAACTATCATAACTAAAAGACAGAAAGAAAACTTTGAATTCTGATAATGCTCAAAAATAAATATCTTTCGAAGCGTTTTATTGTTGTTCATGGTAGCTGGCTGCCCTTTCAAAATAACAACTTTGGTTAATTTACATCAAAGTATTGATAGTCTCTTCCTGTGTATCTCTGAGCAGAAAAATATGATTAAAAAGTTTAAAAAGTGTAACTCTTCCATCTGATGAAGCAAAGAAAGGGTGTAAAGACTTATTCAGCCATCACATTCAATCATTTACCTCCTTAAAAATAGCTTAAAGGGAATTAACTTAATTTCTCCAGTGACAAAGTAAGATAGCAAAACCATTCCTAGAAAAGTCAAAAACTCTGTGCCTTATACGATTTTTCTGTGTCCCTCCAGCACCGCTCTTCATTTAATAATGATGAATTAGTTCCCCAGAATGAGGCAGACAGACTGTGTGAGTCACACAGACAAAGATGGACAGAAATGTAGACAGGAAGGCAAAGACGGAGGGCTGCAGCAAGTGAGCAAATCCTTCCTTTCATGGTCTTAAACAGCTACAACATGCAGATGAGATTAAAACAAATGACATCAATACCTCAGACTTGGCAATCAGCAAAGACACACATAGAAAAGCGTCACAGAGTAGTAATCTGTCTTAGCCCTTGAGGGTATGAAAAGACAGATAAGGACGTCATCCAGCTTTTTGTGTATATCTGTAGGGAAGTGTCAAGCTGATTGCCAAAACTGAGGTGAAAAAGTCATTTGTTTTAATCCCACATGCTACCAGCTCATCATAACACACCAAGCAGACTTAATTGCAGCCCTCATCCTAATGATCTGTTTTATTCTTATCGGTATTCTCATTCTGTTTCCTCTCTCCGGCCCTGCTCAGATCTTCAATCCACATACCCAGGCGGTTTGTTGATAACCCATCAGCCCACGGGTCACAAGTTAAATCAATCTGAAGCATGCAATGATTAGATTTTGTCCCCCTGCCTGCAAATTTTATCTGCAGGAATCTTTGCTCAAACAGCCAGTGAAGACGATTGTTGCTTAAATTAGCATAGTGGATACGGCTGTAGAACTTCAAATGAGGAAAGGTTCAAAACAAAACTGAACAAGAGAAAGAGCAGTCTCACATTGTACCTTAGGAGGTTGAGGGAAAACCTGTTCAGTTGCCATTAAAAAGCAAAGGCTGATAATTTCCACAATTAAACTCCAGAAAATCCAAAGAGCCTGAGGGTTTTCTTGAGAATTATGAAGTCATTATCCCGACAAGCCAAAAGTAGTGTACTTCCCCCTTGTATTTCCAAGCACTCAAATAACTTTGCTATTAAACCTTCCATACTCAATGAGTTCAATAAGCATTTTATTGTCACTGAGTGCCTTTTTGACACCCTAAACAATGGTGTCCCAGCTTCTTCTGCAAATCAGGGTACTGCCAGTCAGTTTACTTTTAGGCCAGTCACTGTGACTGAGGTGCAGAAAGCACTCAGATTTTTTTCAATTCCAGATAACCTAGAGCCCCATTTGAAAAGATAGATGCTGATTATATTGCTTTACCCATAACTTTTTAAAAAAAAATCTTATTAGCCTCTGGTGAAATTCCTTGTGTTTGAAAATTTGCTTTTATTATCCCCATGTTAAAAAGAGGGGATTCAACTGTTTCAAATAACTGTTAGCTAATAAACTCCCAGTTTTAGCTAAGGTTTCAGAAAGTTTTGTAACTGATCAATCAAAAGTTTGTATTGATTCATAATATTTCATCAAATGTTCAATCAGGTTTTAGGAAGAAGCACAGCATGGTGACACTGGCTGTGAAGGTTGTCAATGATTTTAATTCCTTGGATAAGAAAGAACACTGTGCAGCGCTGTCCATAGACCTGTCAAAAGCCTTTGACTGTAAATCATGTGATCATGAAACACAGACAACTTAGTACAGGTATGTCTGAACAATCTCTCAGTCGGGTTGATCACTATCAGACAGATTGCACTGCATGCATGCTGAAGGCTTCACTTCCAGTTTGTGAAATAAAAAATGGTGTGCCTCAGGGTTCAGTTCTGGGGCCATTATTGTTTACCATTAACATAATTGGACATAATGTCCTACTTCTATGCAGATGATGCTCACTGCTCTGCTACAATGCAACATTAGGCTTTGTCTTATTTATAGGATGCTTTTTTAGAGTTTTAACATGGTTCTCAAATCCAGTGAAAACAAAACTTGTGATGTTTATTAACTCAAAGACTAAACCACAAGACTTGCCTTCTATAATTACATCTCAGGATGACATGATTGAGCTTCTCTCGTCTTACAAATATTTAGGTTTCTTGATTGATGATACGCTGTCTTTTAAGCTTCAAATTCAGTAGCTTGCAAAGAAGTTAAAGCAACATCTGGGTTTTTTACTTAAGAAATAAGTCCTGTATTTATTTACTGCAAAAAAGAGACTTCTTGATGCTGTCTTGTCTCTGACTGACCATGGTGATGTTTTGTACATTCATGCAGCTTTACAATGCCTTCGCTCTCTGTATACTAAATATCATTGTGCATTGAGGATTATAACAAATCCAACAAAACTCTGACTCATCAGTGTGACCTGTATGCTTGAGTTGGTTGGCCTGTGTTGTCTGTTCCTCAACAAAATCACGAGCATTTCCATTTTTATAAAGAATTCTCAGTTTGCTTTCCTCTGACTTACTCGATTATATCAAGTTGAGAAATGTCGGAACTTACAGCCCTCACTCTGTCTCACCTATTTCTGCTGTCTGTACCTAAAGTACAACTTGAAATGAGGAAAATGAGTTGCAGGAGGAGTTGTGCCTGAAGAAGCAAGTCTCTTTAAATCTGTTTAGAAGGAGATTAAAGGTGATGATGCATCAGATTGTAAATGCTTTGATGGCATTTTTGTAAAACAAAACATGTCAAGTAAGATAGTTATGGCACACAACCATTGCCATTTTTAACAAAAACATTTATGAAGTACTAATTTGACATTTATCCTACTTAAGTTATTAAGTATCAAACCAGATACAATCATAGTTGATGCCAATGATGTTCCAGTGACACAAAGAGGATTTTTTTGGTTGTATGACCTGGTTAGGTGGATTCATATTGTTAAAACTTGACTGTAAATGTGGAATGGAACAAATATGATCAGATTGTTGGTCATAAAAGTTTCAAATTGATTTTCTGATACACATTTAGATTGACTGTAAAGGACTCTGTTTCTTCATCACCAATGACAACGTGGACAACCAAAAGAACAATGTTGTGATCACAAACTGCCTACTCCCACCATCTATGCATATCACTAGTCTGGTGAAGAGATCATGATGCCAGACAGGAAATGATAACGAGGGTGCTGCGGAAAATGCCTGTTTGACTGAGCTTCATTCATACCGCAAAGTGGCAAACTGAGCTGAAAGGAAACCACTTCCGTTTTGTTATTTGTGCATCAAGCAAATGTTAACCACAGCTGTTAGGCAACTCTATATTTGCATTTGTTCACTGATGCTGTTTCCATCAGAGCATACAATTAATATTCAATATGACATCATATGAATATTGATCTGGCTCAAGTAGTTTATTTATTCAATTCATTTAAAAAGTCAGTGCAAACAATTGAGCATGAGCATCCATGTAAATACACCTGGGTTATCATGAAGGCTAATCTTTATCTGAAGTCCCGAGATGGTTAAAATCCATTCTTTTTTGGCTTCAATTTACTTGTAAAGAATAGCACAACTATGTTTTTTGTTATATATTGAGATACATGTGTCTCAATTCTGCATGGAAAAGGTGCAGCTGGACATAAACAGTGCCCACTTTGGCCCAATCATATGTACGCCTGTACCAGCAAATTCAACTGTAAGGCTGAATTTCAAACATTGAATTCAGCTCACTTGGTTTGTTTACATGCAGATCAGACTATTCTAATGCATATAAACAGCTTAGTCCAACTGAGATTGAGTCCAACTAAGTATAGCTTGATCAGCACATCTGGATAATGTTATTGCTATTTGACAGGATTTGGCAGGACTCTTCAGGTCTGTGTACGCCTCGATATTCAGTGTGAGCAAATTTCAGCTGGAACATGATGTAGATGACTGACTATGAAACATAGGATTGATGCATTCAAAGACAACAAACATCATGATACATACATAGACAAAAATATAAGGAGCTACAGCTGCACCCATCCACGCTCTTAGCCAAAGTTTGATTTCCTTTTCTGCATGTCAAGCTACAATCAACAGCTTTGCAATCAAGCTATGCCCTTACGGTCAAGCTATGACCTATAGTCTGACCCACAAGACACTACTTCCACATGGAAAAACTATAAAGCTTTCCAGACTTTTATTATAGTTGATAGCTGACGAGAGGTACACTAAAAGCAGATATTACACCAGAACAGGTTGTTAGCAAAGCCAATCCAAAGGAGAGCCAGTGTTAGACCTTTTTTAATTAAGTGCTGACTCTTAGTTCATGCTAGAGCAGATAATAAGCTTGCCACTTGAACCCTTGAACTCTGTTTAGGCTCTCAATTAGGGCACTGGCAATGTTTGGATATCATTGTAAATTCATCCCTTATTAACAGTTTCTTGTTATACATGGATGCTCAAATGTTAGCAGCATTGATGTGACTGTAATGTTGCCACACCTACAAGTTACAACCTCACAACATAACAGATCGTTAAACAGATCGATCTTGGTTTCAACTCTCTGTTGTACCAAGGAGCAGGTGAAATGCAGGTCACTCCACAGGGTATGTAGTTTCATTTACTTTGTCGCTCAGCAGGGAGGGAGATCCACAGAGTAACTTCATTACTCAGCTGATGAGAGTAGATTGTTGTATGATTACATCCCTCTCTGTGAGAAGACTAAGGCAGACAGTGCTTTGAGCACTGATGGCCCTGTGATCTTGACTACACCTAAGTGGATGATTGTGTATCATTACCTGCACGGTTGTAACCCAGACATAAAAAACAGGCACTACAGTTCTTGACTGCTTTTTTGAACTATGTGAGTGTGAAAGCTGAACTGGTCGGTGTGCTACTTTCAGAGCAGCTTTATTGTTAACATGCTAACAATAAGACAGCACTCAGGCTTACCAGAGCTCATTCAAGAGCCCTTTTTGCCTTTTGCTTTCAACAGCTGAACAACCTTAGTTCTCCCATGATGTGCACATGGATGGTTTTTTTCTTGTGGTATTTTGCACCATTGCCTAAAGGCTGATTTTTACTCCCTTTATGTAAGAAATGTATACGACAGAAATACAGTATACACACCCATTTATGTTACTATCACTGCTCATATACTTCCATGCATCCTTTAGGTGCTTTACTTTACTGTTAACCAATACATCCACCAGACCAGAGTCAAAAGACTTGTGACAGCAATGAACTCAAAAACAAACATGCCAACATTGGGGGGGTATTTCTAATGTATCTGTTACATAGAAAACAAAAACGGTGACAGTGTCATAGGAAGTGGTGGTCGGTGAAGAAGTTCTAAAAACATCCTGGCACACACTGACAAATTGCACTAGTGCAGTCAGTGCATGCGCAGAAGTGATCTGGTTGGCATTTAACTTGCCAGTAAAATGTTGAAAGCTTTCCAGGTTGTCTTCCACAGTTGAACAGATTCTTGTGCTGTTTTGAAACTAAACTTCTCAGATAAATCAACACTTGGGATGTAAATCTGCAGGATAAGAAGTTACTAAAAATACAGAAAAAATAGATGGAAAATATCTGTTGACATTGACATATATAGTTTGAGCATCTTCTATCTGATGACAACTTGGATCCTAACTTGTATTACAGCCAGTCAGAAGGGGGAGCTCTAAATCTTTGGCCTCATAGTTGGAGTTACACTGTCTGTGGTCATTTCTGTTGTGTTGTGATCCACAAAATGTGTGTTCTGGTTAATACTTTCTCAGTGACGGGAAATAAATTATTTTTCAAAGGTGTTATACCCTAAAAGTTAAGGGCACTGAAGCAGCAGATTTTTTACACAACACACACTCACCCCTCAGATATAGTCTATTCTTTTTGACCCGAGTATCTGACAGCTTACCCTTTTCAAACACCTTTTGTTGATAAGGAATATTTTATCAGGCGATCAGTCGAGAAAGGTTACCCAAATGTTACAAGCTTGCTGCATTTTTCTTTGAAATGATGGAAATACACAAAAAAGTCTTTTAAAAGTCATTTATTTCTTCAGCATAGCTACTTTTCTTGTCATGTTCCTAAACATAAACCTATCAAGTGTATAGAAACACTAAAACATTTCAGGGTTTGGTCTCAATAACACTTTGAAAGTATGTTTTCAAGTTGATTCTTGCCACAGTGGGCAAAGCTTTTGGTCCTGTGTCCACTAATGGCATCTTTCACAGGTGCCTTCTATCACCAAGTCATTACAGATGTCTGGTTAGTTCCTTCGACTTTTGGATCACAACCACAGGAGTGAAGTCTCACGCTGTCTAGATCCACCTCATCCATTCTGAAGCCTGTGTTTCCTGTTTGTGCTAACGTGCATACAGCTAAGTGTTTGCATGCTGAGTAATAGCAGTGTGTTACGAGACTGCTGATCATGCCGTCTGTTTCTGTTCTCTTTTTTTATGGCTCTCCCACTGATCTGCTCATAGGTGATGTCATGGAGTCTGTCTGCCTGAATATTTATGTGTTTTGCTCCTGTCAACAACCTATAAGTAGAAGTATTGCAGCTAAGGGTGAAATACTTGCTCGAGAGGCGTGGCTAATTTTCTTGGGCGGATGTAACGATGGTGTCATGCTTCTGAATGAGATGAAGCAGGGTGACCAAACGTCCTCTTTTTGCTGGACATTTCCTCCTTTTTGGTCATAAGATTATGTCCAAATCATGTTCCCTAACATGTCCAAGTTTTATCTTTTTGTCTAATGGATATTGTGAAGCGTTATTTATACTTTAGCACAAGAGAAATATACTTTTGAGCAATGGGCTACCTCTCTTTTTCTTATTTAGCATGTTATGATAGAATATATATGTTTACATTGTAGAAAATTTTCACTTCAAACAGAAAAGGAATGTTTCCAGTAGTATGATTTTTAAGCTGCTATGTTTTTTTTTTTTTTTTTTTTTAAACTCTGGGTATTTTTGCAGCATCCCCAAGAGGCCGGATAGGGTGTCCTCTTTTGGGGTTTTCAGAATTTGGTCACCCCTTTTATTGACGCCAACTCAAAGGAAAGCACACTCTTTCAGTGTGAGGCATTACAGTTCAGGCATGTCGTTTACTCTTTGTCCTATATGGAAGTGTGTTACCTATGTTTGAGGAAAAAAACCTGTTCCATATAATGATACCACAATATCCCCACGAAATCTTTTTTTCAGGGTACTTAAGGAGGCAGACATGCCCTGACTGTTCAGTTTAATCCAGGATTATTATGGTTTGGATCTGAAACTTTTGCTGTGTGCTTGTGTCTTTGGATCATATTGTTATTGTTTACTTTGCACAGACACATAAGGATTTTGCCCATCCCAAAACCTGTTCTGATCTGCTAGGCAGTGCAGTGTTTCTGTAGAATCAGCTGAGCTGATATTCCTGCTTCCCAAATGTAAATGAATGTACCCGAAATGCATTAAAAATTGCTCCATATCACACAGTTAAGAGAGCACCTATTAGTTTTTTGATTCAATGTTAATTCAGGAAAACTCAGCTGTTTTTTCATTAGTGTATACTTTGGGTCCCACTTAAAGTGCTCACAAGTTTCATAAAATTGTTTCTATTTTGCACAATTGTTTTCAACTGGCATTAATAATTCATAAGCCAGCATCCACCTGTAACCTGAAACAAAGTGCCCTGAGGTAAAACATGTACCAACCATGTCACACTGCACCACTGAGCTGATGTTTGCTCTCAGAAAGTAATGGAATCAAAGCCTGAAGCAATAGTTTTCTGTTATGTAAGAATATCTATTCAACAGTGTAAATTGATTCTAATTCAAAGATTTTAACTTTACCAATTAAAGTGTAAAATGCACTCAAAGGTCGAGGCCACTGAACAGAGCTAAAAGCTAAAAGTTCTGCAGATCCACTCAGGTCACACAGCCGTGATCTGTCTCTGAGTTTGGTGAAGTACGCACTGGAACCAATTAAAGAGTTTCAAATTGCCTCAGACTGTGTTTTGTTTATCTCTTGTCTCATTTTAGCTGACGGAGGAACATTCATAAAAATATTTCAGGAAAATGTCCAAATCTTAACTCTAAATCTGATTTATTCCGTCAAGGCTGTGCCGAGCTTTTCAAGTGCACACTTTATGTATAGCCTACAGAAATGCAGTGATTGTCCCTGGATGAACCTTTTAAAATATATAAAACTTGACGAAAGCTTCATAAAACTTAAGAGCACACAGACTCAATAAAAAATAAATTATAAATCAGTTAAACTCAATGAAACAGCAACACAATTGGGCTCATCCAAATCTGTATTTGTTCAACCTAAAAAAACATTCAACGGTGTTTTATGTTTGTTGGTCCATTTTAATTACAGAGCAGAAATCGTCTCAAATCGAACCAAACCAAGTGTTGTGCATGGAAATATGAGTGCGTCTACCCTAATTAGCCAAATTTGAGACCTTGTGCTGGGTTTGGCTTTGACGCTGTCACAAACAAGCCTGACACACACTTAAAGAAGATTAATGCTCATATTGAATACAGATTGCACTCACACACACACATCCAGACATACGCACACACAGCTGCTGCTGTGGTTTCTCTCAGATATGGAAGATGATCTGTAGTCACGCAAGCAGGCTTCTCCTTCAGTGTAAAGTTACAGCAATGTTTTTACTCCCTCACCAGCAAGAAAACCTCAGACTGGTGCTGCATTAATGTCCTTCTTCCACAGTGTCACAGCGAAAATGTTACCCACAGTATGATGCTGAGCTTGTGGGAGTTGGCACGGTGTGTGTACCTGTGAGAAAACCAGAGTTATGTAAGATTGGAGTCTGTGTGTGTGTTTGGATGCAGGTGTGTGTTTGTGTGTATGGATGTGCAGCTATTTTTTATTCTTTTTTGCACTGATACATCAGGCCAGAGGACAAACAACAGGCACATGACTCACTGCTGTAGAATCTAGACGGGGGAAAGGATGGTGGGGGAGGAACTAAAAATATTTGTGTATCCTTCCTTTGCAGGTGAGATATGATGAGAACAAGGGCTAAAGAGAAGAGCACAGTTATCCTAAAATGTTGCTCTTATGGTGATTTGTGCAAAAAGAACAACAACTTAAAAGTACCCCCTGCACATATTTGTTCCCTTGACTAAAAAATCTATGAGGAAAGTCTACTTCTGAGCAGGCAAGCATACATTATAGAATTTCTTACAGAAGTTGTTGTTACTCACACCCCACATTGTGCTTTCAGCTAATACACACTCATTAGTGATCTTGTAAATAATAACAAAGGTTCAGGTCCTTCTTAGCTTGGGATAATAACTCTGTTCTTTTTCCATAGAGCTCACGATACAGTGCGTAATTGTCTAATTAGTGATGTAAATCAGAACTTAGTGCTAGCAGCAGGCTATGAAACGCTGCTTATTAAAAACAAAAGCATCCTGATAACGTTTTACGTGTGTTTCTAATTAACGTCGCACAGCAGCAATGTCTTACTTGGAAGCAACACATTTCTCACACAAGATTTCCTCTTCTCTCCTTCCAGATGCTGCAACAGGAGTTGGTTAACACTAACACAACCAAAATCTTGACTAATTAAAATCATGTGTCGCTACTTTTCATTACAACTCAATGACCCTCGGTAGTCACCATTTACTGGCAGCTTATTTTAAAGATATGTTTGTGTTTATCTCAGTGACTACAACTACAACTTCATTGCTACAAAAAAAGAAGATTAAAAAATGTTACCAAAATGTTGAATTTCACTGATATGACCTGATCACTTTTGAACCAAGTATTCAGTGGTTATAACCCAACAATAGGAATTGGTATTTATCTTAAAACTGTAATCCACACGGGACATATGTTCAACCATAAAACCCCCTCCCTCAACTGTGGACTGACATCATGAGAGAGAAAACATAGAGAGTTGTAGCCAATGATTCCCGTCCTTTCTCCTGCCAGTTTGAGCTTCTGGCCTGAGGGTGGCGCTACAGAGTCCATCATGCCACTAAAACTGTATTTAAAGAGTCACACAGTCTGTTTAATGAACATTTTTAGTTGTAGTTAAAAAGGCACTTACCAGAAGACGGTTGTCACCAGAGGGCCCTACTTTAAATGGCTGGGGAGGACATTAGAATGAAAATGTACATTATGGAAAAAAACTAATTTGATTTTCAGTCATAAGTTAGAGTGACTCTGCACACTGGAAAATAAGTGTAAATTTTGTAACTTTCCACAAGCTTGATTTCATTTTCAGTGTTTGTCAGTTTTATCCTCAAGGAATGTTTACTCCCAAAATGTACGTAATTTTTTGTTGGGTCTTGTTGTGTTATTTTATTTTGTCAGTGTGTGTGCCATTAGGACAATCACTTCAAGACGTAGAATAAGAACAGCGAGTTGATACACACAATTCCAAAAAAGAAAAAGAAGGTCACCATCCTCAACAGAAAATCAGTGCAATCAAACCTCTGACACAACACAATCTTTTTGAGTATGTAATTTAGTTGTTTAGCTAGTTTACTTACTGGCATTGCAGGTTTTGAACACAAGGAAAAAAAGTTGTGTAACGTGTACAAAACTATCATTTAAGGAAGGACTGTTTTCTTGATTCAAATCTGAATTGAAGTTAATTACAAACCATAGCCCCAAATGTGTGTTAAAACATCTGCATTATACTCATCCTCTGATAAATTAATATAACTATAGTTTTGTGCAACATTTTGAAAAAAAAAAGAATTGACAATCAAAAAAGATTTTATATATATTTACATGACTAATGTGATTCAAGCTCACCGTGTTGTAGTTTACCATCTTACTTTCTCTTGACTTTTTGAATACTAGGTCAGGTTTGCTCACCTGTCTTGTGAAAGAAACTAGTTGAAACCTGCTCCCTCTCTGCTGGCTTCCTTTGTCCTTTGACAAAGATGTGATAGCATCAATCACTTGGATCCATTGACTGCGGGTCAGATGAATCTTATTGTGGGACTGACCTGACCTTCAAGCACAGTTAGATGTGCTGAAAGGGGGGAACCTCAGTGAAGCACTATATTATTATGTCAAAATAAAGCGTCAAGAGTCATGCCCATAAGTTCAGCCAAGCATGATTAATTCATGACAGTTGTTCATTCATTCATTCATCTTCTACCACTTATCCTGTTATGGGTCATAGGTGGCTGGGGTTTCTACCAGCTGTTAGGGCAAGAGGCAGGGTTTACCCTGGAGTAGCTCTCAGTCAATCACAGGGCTCATGACAGTTGTAACTTTAAAAAAAAGAAGGAAATCGGATGTAAAATCTAGAGTTTAATAAAATATACTGTTTTTTTGTTAGTAGAGCAGACACTGTAATGGGCTTAAGATATAAAAACAGTTGAATACACTTTAGTACTATGTACCATCCAGACATACCTGTGTCGATATACAGTGCGTAGTTGAGGTGAAGTTTGTCTCCAGGCAACACAGGCATCTGGAGTAAACAATGACAAATAACAGTCATATCCTCATTTAACTCTGATTATGACAACTAAATAAGAAAACCTCAGACTCTTCGTGATGGTGATGCATGTGTACTTCAGTCTCCACTCGTTCCCATGACACAGACAAATGTTTATAAATGTATTGTGACTCAGTAGTTCCCACATTTGCTGTGACGCAGTTCTCCCTAGCAACAGTTACTCTGTGAATTTGTGTATTTGAGTCATCGTTTCACAAACCCACGCTTACTTCCCACCACCATTTCCTTTTGGGGAATCCCAACTGTGGCTGGTATGATGTCTCGATACCGAGAAAAGTTGACTTAAAGGAGGTCAGCGGCTGAAGGGCTGATTACTAAGTGGACAGTTGGCATTTACAAGCTAGTTTTAATGTGTGACACATTTTAGTGTTCAATGAGTCCTACTGCACAATGTGTCAAGGACCAAAAAGCTATAGTTAGAAAAAGACTCGTGGCCTATTCTACTCCTACTATATTCCTGACTAGAAGTACCAAAAATGCCAAAAAAACATTTAAACCACATCGTACAGGAGAAGTTGTTTGTATCATTTTTGTGAAAATTAGGTTATATGAATGAGTCTTTTAGGATTACTGATGAGGTTGGAAAATTGGATAGAAAGAGATCTGCCGCAGATATGTGCACAGCAAGATTTTGACAACTGGCTGCAATATGTGACTTATACCTATAACTCTTGATCAAAAGAACACTGCTTTTTTGCTCCGTTTATTACTGAGCATGCACATTGCAGAATGTATTTACTTGGCTTCCGTAGAAACATGGTTGTGCAACATGCCAGACAGACAGCTCACTCTTGCACACTCTACTGTAGGTTCAAGGCAGGATATTTACACCCCAGTTACATCTACTCTGCAACGTGTAAAGCACAGAGGCTGAATTGTCAGGCAAAGTTTCTGCCGCGTCTGATCTGCCCTCTGAGGTAGTGACAGGCAAAATAAGGAGAAGACCACAGGGATGTTTAACCGCTGAGCTGGCAGGGCGGGACACCACTGTGAGTGTGTGTGTGTATGTGGAGCTCCCGCTTTGTGTATATCTTGCACTCCAGTGATGCCATACCGCAATGTTAAATCCTTCTCTGGGACACCCATATTACGTCGTTGCGGGATCACATGTGTAGGAGGTTAATGAAAGGGAGCCAGCTCCCGCTGTTGATCCACGGTTCCAAGGTAACGAAAACACATGAACACAAACAATGATTTGAATGCACCACATGACTTAAGAGGCGTCTTCCCGGAACCTTTGTGCAGTCTGATGTGGAGAGTTTTACTGGAAAAACTCTGCTCCTGTGATCTTTTAGTAACACCAAACCAACAGAAGCAGATTTCCTCCATCAGGAGCTTTACAGCCAGAGGTTTACATTCAGAGAGGATGTGTGGGTGCATTTATGTGAGTTTTGTGCTTCCTCCGCTCTGACTGGAGGATGATTACGCTCTTGAAGATATGGCCTTGATGGATCTTTGAGGAAGACATCTTTAAGGCTCTTAAGAGCGGTAAAAAAATTCCCTTCTTAGAAAACACAGCTTGCACAGACAGAAGCACAGACATTAATTTGCAGCATTATGACAAGCACAGAGAATGCACAAATCATTAACATCACATGTCCTCTTGAACGTTGAAAGCACCATGTGATGTAATCGGTCGCTGTTTCTAGAGGGCCTAACTCCGGTTCCTGCTGAACTGAGCCAGTGCTTGTTAAACATCAAACTGTTATCAGCTCAGTAGGCACAGGAGGTTGAGCCCAGGCGCCTGCACCACCACACTATCACCACAAGGGGCAGCAGAGAACAGGTGTACTGTAACAGGAAGTTAGACAGGAAGAACAAATAGTTCTCAACTTTGTTAAGCCCCAATTTTCACCTATACATCTCCTTAACCATTTAGCTACACTTTGTGTAACAGTTAAAACATAAAGATTGATTTAAGGGGCCAGTTCACAAAGTGTTGGACGTGTGGGTGACTTTTTGTTGTGTGCGTAATTTTTTGTTTGAAACATGTACATCCATTGAGATCAATAAAATATATGAATGCAGAAAAAAAACATACAACACAACTTAAATATGAGCTGTTAAATGGTTTAAATTAGGAAATAAAACCTTGAATGGAAAGAATTGCTACAGGTATATTCAATTCACTTACATTAAGATGAGATCTCAGATTAAAATGTAAAACACGCACCTGTATCAAAACTAATAAAACAAATACTATCTCCAAAGACACTTGACACCAGTGCAATTTTATATTGTGACTGTTGCTAAAATTATAAACGGATGGAAAACAAGATGATCCCATCTCATCCCTCTGCCAGAGTAATTACCCTGCTGTATTAGATCCTTGATTCTGATTAATCAAAATCCCATAAGACCTTTCCACAGAGTCAACATTAGAAATTGATTAGTAATGTTTAATTTGGAAATACAGACAGTTACTTTGCAGAAATATTAACAGCAACCAAGTTTACTAGGCCTCAACACAGATAGGGGAAAGTGTAGCAACATCCTGTCTTGCAGTCCAGACAACAGCAACAGTAACACTGGTGAGAGCAACTTTTTCCAACCACCCATTCACTATACATTATACCTTTTTCAGAAGCATCATTTAAACATCACATTTTAACCCATAAAATCAAAATGGCTAAACTTGACCACAAAGCACACTAAGACTTAAAACATGTGAAGGGTATGAACACAAATGCAGCATGAAGTCAGTGTAGAAAATAACTAAGTAAGGGTATAGAATGTTAAAGAAAAATGTGAAATATTCAATAATATGACACCCATATCTCATGTTTAAATGCCCAAACTGCATGAATGGCGTGAGACACCAAGATACAGAGCACTTCTTTGTGCCAAGTCAGGTCAGCTCCCATTAAAAATGTACATGGGTAACTGCATGTTCACTCACTCACACAGATACACACACACATTTAGTGCTTGGCTTTCGTGACCACCCAGACAGTAAATGAGCTCAGGAATCACAATTACATCGCTACTTGTTCTCCCTGATGGGACATTTCCTGTACTTCCTTCCTGTATGAGTAAGCTGTCCCCTTCCTGCTGCCTGCCCTCCACTCTTACCCATCTCTCTCATGTTTCAGGGTCCTTGACTTGAAAAGGGCAAGGCCAACGAGAAAAGAAAAAAGAGCCCTGGGAGTCTTTTGGGCTACACTGCCGTTACTTTGACAGGAGCAGTTTTCTAGGAAACACTGTACTTTCTCTTGTTTTTCAACAGCAGATCTGTGTCTATAACTATACAGTGTTGTTACTGGGGCTGTGGAGAGGAGTAGAAATATTAAGCAAAATGAGATCATCAAATATAGCTCAACAAAAAGCAATTCAAGGAAAAATGACATATTTTTTTCTTTTCTGGATGTTAGGTGTTATTGAAAGCCGGAGAGGTTTGTGAGAAGCGGAACTTAGCCACTGTGAACACAGGCTTTCACTGAACTGTTCACGGAGCGAGCTAAGTCCTGACCCTCAGTCAAACTGGAAACAAACACATACTGAAGATACAAATAATGTTCTACCATGACTTTTATCAACATTTGTGCTAGTGCTGTCTTGTGTCCGTGTGCTAAAGCTTGCATTATGAGCAACCAGTGAAAAAAGTTAATTCAGTATATTGTAAGCTCAAAATTTTGACTTTTGAAATTAGGTTTTGGATTTTTTATCCCAAGTGTTTTGAAATTTTATCTCAAAATTTTGACTTAATATGGGACACACACACACAAAAAAATCATGCTGAGGAAAACCGGGACATGTTGGGAAATTTTATAAAATCTCCTCAGACATAATTCTACCTCCAAAAAGGAGGACATGTCCAGGCCAAAGAAGATGTAAGATCACCCTACTTTTGAAAAAAAAAAAAAAACCATTTAGATGTATCATGTGCATTTAGAAAATGGCTAGAGTCAACTTTTTTTTTTTCAGTACTTCTGGGAAGAACAAGCCAGCCTGCTTTTTTTTTTTAACCAAACCAAAGCTAGGCTAATTAGCTGCTAGCTGTTACAGGACAAGTATATCCCTGTGAAACAAAATGACATTATTTGGGTGATATGATGTAAGGGATTTCTTTAGGAGGTTTGACTTCTGTTAAAAGGGATGTCTGCCAAACAGCCGTCAGGTGTGGCAGACTGGTGTGGGTTTCAGCTGTAGCTGGTTGGAAATCCCTGGCAATGTGATTTACATTACATCACAATCAAATCACTCTGCCAGGAATCCCTCCAGCTAAACCAACCTTTCAAAGTCCTGTTAGGGAAGAAAGAAAAGGAGGAGAAGGGAATGACATGGAGGGAAAATCCAACAAAAATATCCATACTGTGGTGAGAACAGAGAGGGAGACTGACTGCAGGTGTCTGTCTGTGAACACATCAGTGTGGCACCACACATTTATTCCTTCATCACTATGTGATTAGCGGAAATATACACAGACATGCTCTTTTTAAAATGTTAACACATCCACACATGCTTGTAAAAAGAAATGGAATTTTTCATTGGCACACCTGAACAAACAGAGGCCTATTTTTAAATCTTCAGCCTGTCTTGGATTGAGATGTGGATGCAGGTGTGTTTTTGAGGCTGTGAGTGTTTGGATCTTAGGGAATGAAGTCTCACATTTTAGTGTCCCAAAATGGTTGAAGTATTCCTTGATCTGAGTTGTATTTGCTGACACAAAGTCCCACTGCAGACTGCACTAAACTTGCACTTTTTATGTCAGAAAACTGAAATCTTGCTATATGTCACTGTAAGGCTATAAATGTTTCAGCTATATTGTTACAAATATATTTCTTTTAGGCAATTTCAAATCATTGAACAACATTTCTAGTTTGAAAACTCATCATACACTGCAGTAACTTACTGTGAAAGGTCTTTTCTGTATATTACTCTCAGCAGGAAAGGGCTCTGGAGAAAAATACGGTAATGGTACTGTGAATGAAGATAAAATAATGACACTGTCAATTCTTTTGGAGTAAATTACTGGCACCTTGTTGCCAGTAAAATTGTCCCTGTTTCTTTCACATCATATGGAGGCATTTGTTCTTTCAAAGAAGAAAAAATGAAATAACACCTTGTTTGTCACTCAGCCACCTCCTGCACAGGTGTTGTGACTCCTTGCATAGTGCTCTAATTTTAGACTCTCAGCTGCAGATTTAATGTAATCTCCCCTAAGTCAGCCCTTCAAATCTTAACTTAGTTTGTTTTTAATATTTGCGGGCAAATGCGAAATTAAAATGTACAGGATATTGCACTTAGGCAAGCCTCTTTCAAAGAGCACCTATGCTTGTCGTACATTAGATAAAAAAGAATGAGACAGAAATGCCACAGCAGTTAAAACAAAAAATGGCAATTAGGCAAAAAGACACCCAGTTCTGTGAATGGCATTCAAATAATCACACACCTTTAAGCAAGATGCCCTTTACCCCTTTATAGATGGTTTGAAACAAAGTGGAAATACAAGTAACATGTCTGCAAGGAAACATTGATTTATTTCTTTAGTATTTTCCAAGAAAGTACAGAGGTGCAGGCCTCTGCCTTTGTAAATATTTATCTGCACATAGCATTTGATAAAAACAGAAAATGTGTGACCAGTCCAGAGTAAATAGTAGTATCCCTCGCCTCCTACAACTTAAATGTTTCAGCTGCTCAACATGACTTTGAAAACAGAACCATGCTTTCACATGAAGAGTGTGATGGGTGGTGAGTGTAGGTTGAAGTCTGCTTAAGGCTTGACTTATGTATGTTTAAATATGACTATTCATATTTGAATATACATAAATCATATGCAATGACTTATGGAACCAATGTATGAAATCACACCTCTAACAACAACATTACTGTATTTATTTCATACTCATTACTGGATTTGGCTCAGTACTTCGGAAATACCCTTTCCATCTTTATCCATGAGTCAAAAGCATTATTTATTTGATTCAACCAAAAAACTTAATCTTATGTCATTTCCTTATTTTTGACTTTCACTTCAACAATCTAAAATACACCAGGTGTCAGTGGACAAACAGCTTCCAAGAAAAATGTCAAGCTGAAATAAGATAAGTAAAAAATTGGTCGTAGCAATGACATCATGACAATAATGTTAAAAATATACAGCTGAAAGATACATATTTTTTAAATCTGCTGAAGCGCTCATTTTTTCCCCCCATTTAAAGCTCATAATTTTTGCTGCACTGACATGAGGCTTTTTCAGAACCGGCAAGCTGTTATTTACTGTAAAAAGGCTAAAAACTACTTAACATCAAGTTGGAATCAGCTTATGGCTATTTTGAAGTATGTAACAGCCAGAGAGAAAAATAATTCCTAAAGACATTGGTGGAGACCAAAACTGAGCTGAGAGATCACACTTTACTGTAAAAACATCCTTTAATAAATGCTTGTATTATTCAGTATTCTAATGATGACAGCTGTTCGTAGCATGCTAATTGTTTTAACTTAACAGATAAAATACCAAAGCAGGTCCCAGCATTATGTACCAGCCCACAAGTGTCAAGTAGAAGTTATGCATGCGCGTTTGTACTATTATAACCTCTTTTATCCATATCGATCTCCTTTGGCTTAAGTGAAACTGAAGTTTTCTCCTCCCTCAAACTTTCTTGTTCTCTGTGTCATTTGCATTCACAGCTGGCTGACAATAATAGCCCACAGCTACCCGTCTCTAGGCTCCACTTTGACAGCCAGTCACATAATAGCCCGGTGCTGTCAGCCTGCCTCCATCTATGTTTCCATCTCCCTCGCTCTCTCGCCTTCTGTTCACCACAAACCTGGTGGTATTTTAGGACAGTGATGGGCACTAATGCAGGACTATTGTACTGCATTAAAGCTACTCAGAGTTATAAACCTGCACATGAGGGCTTGTTGAGCCTGGGTTTCCATTTGTTGGACTTTTTTGGGCACCAGTAAACCAAAAACAGACAAACACAGCAGCTATTTAAATAATCAAAATGACTCTATTTCAGCCTCCAAGAGTCATCAGATGCCTCCAAATCCCACGGCAGTGCTGAGTTAAGTCTTACTCTTCAACCAGTGTAAAACTTGTTCACCCCTGGCCTGAGGCTGCCTCTCGGCTGTGGATGTTTGACAGCTAAATGAGCAACAATTGGCTTGGCTGAACACCAGAGTGTCTGAGCTACTCAATAACGGCAGGAAGTACGTACATGACTAATGCTCTCCGCTTACCCTGCACACACTGTTTCAACTCTCTCATTTTCCACCCCTGATTCTTCAGACTATATTCAAGACTCAAGGAAAGTTTGTGTCAATTCACAAAATATGACAAGATTTCACAGAACATGAGACTGAAACCATGAGCCTGTGGAAGTCTGATACTGTATGTCTCGTGACAGTCTTGAGAGCTCTTGATTTATCTAAATGAATCTCCTCTGTTTAATCTCCCATCAGATCTCAGACCCTAAAGGGTGACGTTTACAACCTCTGAAAGAAATCTGCCTCCATACCTGCATCTTCTCCTCCTGGGCTACCTCAGCAGGTAATAATCACTAAATCCCACGTCAACAAGCACTGGCTTGTTCTTTAGATTGACAGATGTAAAGTTAGCAGAAAATTGCTTTCTCTCGCTTTTTCCATTAAAGAGGTGTTGAGTGCTGCAATTGTTCAACTTAGAGCCATTTCTGAGCAGACACTCGACTGTCGACTGTTCTCCTGCTCAAGGCTCTTCAAACAGTTTCCTCTGCTTACCTTCCCTCTCTGCAGAGCCGCCAGCCGGCCCTTCTCTTGTGATTATCCCGTGATTTTAACAGCCTCAGCTGGGCTGTATTTTGGCTAGACGCTTTTCTTTTTGGGACCAGGCCAAGGGCACACATGATTGTTCAGGATCTGTCTGGGGTGTGCACATGGTTGATTTATCCTAGTTTGACCTGCAGCGTTCAGTAGCGTGCATTAGGAACGCTGAAGGGACTGGACGCTCGGATGCATATTTGCTAATGATGTTGAAACTTTTGGATCAGGAATCGGTAAGTCGATCTCTTGACCTAAGGGTTTCCCCAAAACAGCGATAAGAGTTAAAGAGGGGGAAAAAAGAGGGCGGGAGCAAAAGAGAGACAGAGGAAGGAGACTTGATGTACGAGCAGACGGTGACAATTTTGAGAGAGAGCAGCTTTAGGGATATAGAGAATTATCTTCAAATAGCCTGTAGCTACTTTTCAGCAGCAGATTTCAACTCCTTTGAAATCACTGTACTTTTCTTTGAAGGTAAAACTCGAAGTCTTGTAGTCACATGAAGGCTAAATGTGAGATTTTCCAGACACAGTGTCATAACTAACCCTCACTTTTTAAATATTCTCTCCTCATTAGTTTCAGTCATTACAGCCTTTTAAACCATTTATCCATCATGTCTTTCACTGCTGCTGACAATTTTACTCATTAATCTGTCACTTTTGGCCAATTATTCCTATCTTTAGTAAACTACCTGGAGCCTTTACTTCCCTGCGAGCTACAGAGGTTGTTTAAAGTATGTGTACATATTTTATACTTTTATTTTGTGTAAGACTTGCATACATGAGATATTTTACAGTTAATTCCTTTCAGCCGGTCTAACTTGTTTTCAGCTGCGACTCTTTCTTTTTCACCATTCTTCAAATTCAGCACAACATTTTAAATGTTGTTCCTTGGGTTAAATTTTTTATACGTACACTCTTATCTGTTTTATAACAGCGTTAGTTGTGCCATGTAGGCCAGCTGTGTGTGTCTGGAGTCTCTGTTTTAAGTTGAAGCATACGGGTTAGTGGTAAGTGCTAACAGGAGACAAGAATAAACAGGCAGTCCTCAGTCAGTGTCAGTCAGCACATAAGGATCATGAATGGTGTTTTTTATTACTTTTACTGGTCTTAACGGTTATTTGTACAATGATTGTCTCAAGAGTTTTTTCCTTTAATTTTTCATATCCCTCTAGGCTTATTATCGGGGTTTTATACCAAAAGTTAGGGGACATGTTTTTTTCTCTCCAAATGAGACACACTGGTTTCATATTAAGCAGCTTTCAGATTCTAAGTTTCAAATTCCAAATCTAACCCGAAACATACATCGATTCCCAGATAAAGTCTCAATCTCCACCATGTGTGTAAAACTGAATGAAAAAAGAGCCTTGAAGTCTGCCTAATTACAAACCTGGGGATGGTTTACACATGCCTGTGAAATAAATCAACAAAATAATTTAGCTGAGGTTCGGCCACAGCAGCCAAATCACTTCTGCAGAGACTCAGACCCTTCTAAATCTGTAACAGACCGACGTCGCAGCCAATCAGAGCGGCCCGTGAGGAGCTCTTTAGGCTTTATTTACCTCTCAACATGGTTCCAGAGGCAACATAAGCCTACACTGCACTTTAAAGGGCTCTCTGTGGACTCAAAGACCTGGATCAGGGCTGAGAGAGAGCAAATTAAAGCTGTGGCTGCTTGGAGCCAAACAGACCCTTTAACTATATGGAGCCTGTACGTCAGGAGGTGGGAGCGTTTGGATACACTGGCTTCATACCTCCTGTTGTACAAAATCAAACTTAACTTAAAAAATAATGGGTGAAAAGAAACTATTTCTATGACTAATAAAACATTTTGGATTAAAAAAAAAAAAATTTTGCGGAACATTTTATATAAGTCACTTTTTTTTTATTTCTCCCTTTCAAATAACATTTCACAGAATAAACAATGTCTTTTTGAAGGATTACTATGACTTTAAATATCTATTTCACTTTTTGATCACCAATAATACAATAGCTGAGTGTTAATATTTATAGAAGGTATATACACTGTGAATAAAAAAGTGAATAAGTGAATAAAAAATCTGTCAAGTTCCTTAAAATGAGAGCAACATTTTAATACAAGGAACCATTTTCTTACCCCATTGGCAGATATTTGTTATTCATTGGAAGCAAATCAGGCATCTTTTTTGTCTTTAAATATCTTGAAATAAGACATTTTTTGGAGTTTTCTGGTGAATGTGGTTCGGATTAAAGCTAAAAATTCTATTTTTGCTAAAAACAAGATGTAAACACTTGCTTGGATTTCATTTTTTTGCAGTGTAAAACTAAAGATGGATGTAATATATTTCATTAAATATCCGACTCATGACTTGTTTTAAATATTTGGACAAGTCAGACGAAATGTCCACAATGACATCATTGTGTTGTGTGCAGGATTATTTCCATGACGACAGCCCAGCCATTGTTTTGTTTGAGGTCTTTGTGAGGAGTAAGTGTTACAGTGTGTTAGTCGGTCAGAGGAGGAAATGAATTCTGCTTCTCCTTGTTTGTTGTTAAAAGCACGGGCCCTCCAAAGAACAGGCAGAAAACTCATAAACACTCACAGCAAAGAGTACGAGCGCCTCACACACCCCAAACACACACTCCAAACACACACCCACACAGATCCAGACACAGCCCAAAAAAACAGCATAAATTCTTCAGAGGTTAGAGACTGTCGGCTGTCAACCAGCAGCAATCTTTTTTTTTTCTTTTCTTTTTTAAATGCTCAGAAAGAGTCCGACTCCAGCCAAGCAGCAGCAGCAGCAGCAGAATTCGTAGTTTCCCACACATAAATGAAGGTATAGGCAGTTTATGGGCCTCGGAAAAATGCAATAAAAAAGCCTTTCTGTGAATGCAGCCATCTGTGGGACTTTAAAAGAACTTCCTGTAAACAAGACCAAGGAGAACAAATCCTCTCACACTCTTCCAACACTCCACTGCCGCCTAGAATTACACTTTCATCCTTGATTTTCTTCTGTTTTCTCTTTTTGCTCTCAGATCTCCCAGTTTGGAGTCCTGTATCCTGTATCACATTATCCTCCTCGCTACGCCAATGCCGATGTAGACGTATTCTTTGCTCTTCTAAAATCCTATTTCTTAAATCTAAGAAGTTGTCATTCTGTATGTTGCTAGTCCTAAAAAACGTGATAAACTTTTGTGCTTCTTTAAAAGAAAAAAAAATCAACTTCATTGTCTTGTCACGTACCCATAATCCAAATTAGTGAATCACCGATAATACTCTTAATTTATTCTGAAATAAAACCCCACACTCCCCCTATTTTTATCTATGTGTTATCCTGTAAAACATCATTAGTTAAATCCTTGAAAATGCTTATTTTTAATCCACGTTTTGCTCGATTTCCTAAATTTTCAGTCAGCTGGTGTTTTGAACACCATCCCATGTGAAATAACCTGTCACATTTGATTTAGTGTGTTTTTCCTGCGTCCGACTGTGCACATTGAGTATCAGGCCACATCAAATTAACTCAGGGAGGTCTGGAAACAGTCTCACCATACCTCCACTGATGTGTCTCTTCTTATTTGACTCACCATTTATTCTAAGTAGTTTAACAAAACAGCAAACTGAAAACAAACTGCAGTAAATCTGAAGTATTTTCCCCTTTTTTACTCTATTTTTCCTCCCTTTTTCATGAGATTACAACAGTTTTTTACAGGAGCAAAACGTTGGATAAATATGCTTTCCCATACAGAAACGTCTTGCTGAATCATCACCACCGCAGACTTACAAATAAAATTTCATGCATTTAGAAAGTGGAAATATGTGTGAAATATGACTGAAGGAACTGGAGACAGCTGCAGAGACTTTCCATACGCAAGTCATGTTACAACTTATTTTCACGTCAACACTAATTTGTCATGGTGAAAAGCTGCAGCTCTTCACAGTCCTTTGTTCAGTATTTGGTTATGTTAACCCTGGCCTGTCTCGACACACTCCGTCCTGACATACAGACCACGGCAGGTGTGTGTTTTCAGTCTGAGTTCAGAGTGTTTGGCTCAAGTTTTCTGCTCAGTGTCAAGGTAGGGATACTTCTGTGTGTGTTTGTGTGTGTGTGTGTGTGTGTGTATACGCAAACACTAGTGTAATGACGATGTGATGTCCGGTGAAAAAGACTGGCTACTGCCTCTGTCTGTGTGTCTGTGTGTTTGTCTGTCCGTCTGTCTGTCTGGAGAAAAGAAAGAAGACAGAGCGAGACAGAAAAAGCAGGGAATGCGAGGCGAAGCCTGGGTTTCGTATTCGTTTTTCAGCTTCTTAATCTTCATCGTTAATCAGATCACACTGATAAATCTGTTTCAGTTTAACAAGATCAACCTCAGATGACCCTGAGCGGACAGAAATTTAGATTTAGGCCAGATTTGGAAAAATAAAGGGAGTGCACCCTGCAGTTCGCCAAAGAAATAATGAATGGAGAAGCCATTTCTGTTCCCATTAGTATAGACAATGGAAAGTCTTCAAGCTTTGACAGAAACACAGTCCAAAAGTACAGAACAGGCCTAAGAATATGAGGTGAGTAGGAGTTTCGCAGCTCCTATGGGAAAAGTTTGCCAAAACACAATTTTCAGCCTTTTAGATGAAAGACAAAAATCATGTTGAGCCGCTTCGTTCAATGTACGAGTGATTAAAACTCGCTCAACGAACATCCTAATTAGCTTTTGTGTCCGGATGCATTCAAGTACACAAAGTACAGACTAACACAGCATAAAAGATGGAGGCAAATTAAGTTCCAAAAGGACAAATAACAAATTTCAGTACTTGTGAATACTAATTTTACAAGCCCTGCATTGTTTTTTGATATAACGCCAATGAAGCATTAAAAATCAGGCAAATTGCTCACTGATTGTCACACATATGCTACAAACTAACAAATATAAGAAAATGAATGAATAAATAAACAAAGAACCAAGTTTTAACACCAGACCAAAGCAAGTTATCAGGAGAGCATTCATTATTCAAAGTATCGTGTTTGTTTTAGCAAAAATTTTACAGGAAATATTATGCTACAGTGTTTCAGGAAGCTGGGGGCACAACTTTTCAATTACACCAGAGATATCATACATATAAAGACACTTTCACACTAGCTCAAGTCACCTGAATTCCCCTGCTTACCCAACTCTTACATCCTCACCTTCACAGCAGCCACCACATGCAAACTTCACTCACCTCTGAAACTTTACTGAAGCTCAAAACTTCAGCCTCACACACTTCTTAGATCTGTGAGTAGAGACAGTTAAAGAAAAAAATGAAACCCCTTGATGCCTCTACAAGCTCAAACCGAAGAGATCCCAGAGTCACAGAGCAGCTCAAAGACAGCACAGCCGCACGAACATGTTGCCTGAAAAAGCCTCCGAGCTCAAGTCCAACCTCAAACTGTGCTCCAAACGCCGCTCCACCTCCTTGAGACTGCTCTCCAAGTTCAAGGGTGTGGACTGAGTCAAAGCCACGGAGTCCCACATCATTCACACAAGTTTCCCTCTTGAAAGCCACACCCAGAGAGAGAGAGAGAGACAGAGACAGAGAGAGAGTTAGAGTGAGAGAAGTGAGAGAGAGAGAAGGGGGGAACACTGAAGTTTTCTTTAAATAACAAGAGAGGAGGAGTGAGGAAACTTCTGGTTTTAGGGTCACCCAGAGCCTCGAAATAACCCGTCAGTGGGCTCTGCTCTGAAAAGAAAATTATGACGCAGAGCAGCGGTCATTTTCAGGATGTTTATGTTATCTGCCAGACGCTCTGTACTTCTTTAAAATGGCGGTAGGTAGGAGTTTGGTAGGCCCTGACGTTAAACATGGGATCACAAAGATAAAAGGGATTAGTTTGCTGAGAGTGTTTTGTGCCTCCACACGTCCTTACATTTGTCTGCATAGAATATACATGTGCATACATTTGTGTGTGTGTTTGAGTGGGCACGGCTGCGGCCTATCGTTTGGGGCTGCTGATGGCTAACAGCTGCCATCTCTTTCCTGTCTGAGTGGGTATACAATCCATGCTATAACACAGTAATCATACAGTATGCCTACATCTGTTTGACGTTAAGCAAACACGTGTGATCCCAGAGCAATTCCTCTGCCCCCGCCGTTTATTTGATCTCACTTTATTATAACATAACATAAGGAACTCTGGTGGCTGCTTTCATCAGAGAGCGTTTTTTTTGTTTTTTTTTACAATGCTGTGAGTGAGTATAGGGCTTGGCGGGAATAAGACTCGTATTCCTGGCACCGTTTGTGCCACGTTCTACCTTTTATAAATAGATTCTTACATCACGGCCAGTTTTACACAAGTGTGGATTTATGTTGTCAAAAGTCACATGAAAACCAAGCAGAGAAGCAATTCATGCTGTTTCAAATGTGTCTAACTTTTTTCCCAGACAAAGATAATTCATATTTTTTCCATTATTAGACACTGAATCCATTTAAAGATCAAAACCAATACCATCTCTTCATACCTGAGGTCTTTTATCTTCATTTTTTGGCTGATGTTGGGACTGGGGAAGTACTTTTTAGAAAATGGGTAGAATATAGATAATTCATTAAAACAGCTCCACACTGTGGACTTAAATATAAACTAAAACAGATATGTATGAATTTTTAAATGGGGACAAGCTATTGCAGCGGATTGACACAATATTCAAATTTCAAGTGGCAGGATTGTGTGAATAGGCTTGACACAAGTATAGTTCCACATATCCCCCATTTATCAAATATAAGAACAAATTTGAGTGGCTAACTAATTATTTTTTGGTTGTATTATTAGCTTTATCTAACAGAGACAGTTCATATAAATTTACTTTATTTGTTTGATTATGCTAATTAGCAGGGAAGGGCTCATTTTCATCCTTAGCTCCATGGGAACCAAACATTTAAAGCACAAACATCAAAAATAAAAACATTTCAAATACAGTCACCTATTAATAATAATTGAATAGAAACACTCTGCTTTTCATAAGAGAAAAAGACTCAAACTATGACATATAATGTGTTTTGAGTTGTTTATAATGTTTTCTTTTGCATTGTGTGTTTTTTACAGAAGCATGCAATGTGTAAAAATAATCTGTGTACATTCTTCACAAGTCATACCAAGTGTTGAATCAGATCAAAAACAAAAAATTCTTTCTGCACCTAAAGAAGGAAAACTCCACATTCTTCAGACCAAACAATGAAGACTCATGACAGATGACTTTGTAGCTAATGTGTTAAAACAAACAGCTCCTTTCCTCCAATGTTTAATATTTCCTTTCCAGCAGCTTCCTCTGGCTTGTATTAGCAACACAATCAGAGGCAGAGTTCAGACTTGTAGGATTTCAGCAGCAATCATTCATAAAAAAATGACCATCGAAACCAGAGCTGTTGTTTGGAGGCCCGCCAGGCCAGGCGATGTTTGTCCATTAGTTTCTATTTATGGCCAAATATTATGTTGCTAGGAAACAGTCCGCTCTGTCAAAGTTATCAAATTAACATTAAGAGCTCGGCAAGCGGCAGCAACGTATATGCCAAATCTCATCATTTCCCTCGTTCAGACCTCATGACGCATAGGGAGACTCAAAGAAATGTTCCGGGCTAAGATGCACAAAGCTGCTGCTGGAAGTGAAGCCGACAACCATCAGCGCTCACAAAGAGACACAAACTCCAGTAAAGAGTGTTTATTTGTCTGGCTGGCATAATTCACTGTGACTAAATGGATGCTGAAATATTGACAAAGCTTTTTCTAAGGCCTTATAATGTGCTATCTCACAAAGAAACAAACTATAAAAAAGTCTTATTTGGTCTGGCAGGTTGCCTGGATGGCAAGTGAAAACAAAGACAGCCTACGCACAAAACTATCAGCGTGAAAAAAAGAGAAAGAGAGGGAGGGCTAGACGGCAATCCCAACACTTTCACCTGTGCTAAAGCACAAAAAGATCATGGAGAAATATGTGAGAGCAAGATTTAAATTCTCTTTGACGTTTCTTTTCAACGTCTCCTTGCAGATTTCCAGTTGCACATGTTGGTTTACAGAACAGATACTTTTAAGGAAGTTTTCAGTATTAACAGTGCTCACTCTGTGTTTGTACGTTCCTGTTTCCTTGTGTGTGTGTATGAATGAGTCATCCCGGGGTGACCCCACCCTACGTGGGCGGTTGATTTGGCGGGCTGGGAGTATTTGGCCTCTGTCTGGGACCGGCAGACTGACAGAGCTGCTCCCATAACTGGCCCCTTTGTTCCAAATGTCACTCCTCTCAAAGGAAGAGAAGGGATCCCGTCGCCGCCTCTCGTGCTCTTTCCTGTCGTCTTTTCTTTGTTTCTCTGTGCCGCCACGACTGTACCCAACACACAAAAACACTACAGACAGCCGCCATAACACACATGTCATCAAACCTCAGCCTTTTCTGTTTCCTTTCAAATAAAGCAGCCTCAGGGCTCGTCTCGGGAGCTAATTTAACTTGACAGAAATTCATTTTTGAAATGAAATGCTCTATTTGTGTTTGCATGAGGAAGAATATCATCCACATTCCTCTTCTGCATTGGTTCCTGGTGCACTCTGCCGACTGAAAAAGTGCTTTCGCTGTGAGGTGTGAAGTTGTTTTGCAACTCATTGTCAACTTGAGTTACATAAACGTGAAAATTAACATTTCAGTGCTCCAGCTAAGAGGAGTCAGATTGTTCACTTGCACTTTTCATGTGGTGTCAAACTGGTTCAAAAGTACTTTGGTGGAGCTCAATAATAGACTAGAGCTTTGTGTAACCAACTTCAGTATTGAGTATCATGTTTGTGATTTCATATTTCAGTCCTTCTGGGTTTCAAAATATCACTTTTTGGAAAATTTCTTAGATTTTGTGTGCCTTGCCTTACCTCCAGTCATCTTGCGAGCTGGTTGACAATGATAAAGAGAAAGAAGTGGGAGGGGACTTAAGTAAACACAGCTAAGGTTTGAGTCAATTCAATATGTCATACTTTTTCACAGATGAGCGATGGACCATTAATGTGTACACTGTAAGATAGTATTAAACCTCTATTCTCCTCTTGTGTTTGCTTCTTTAACATATAAGTTTGGTTTGTATTTTCCTTCTACTCCGAGGAAGCCTTGCTGATGATGTTTTGACTGACTAATTTCTATATGTGTCTAAATAATGTTTGAGAAAAAAGCTACACGATCGAAAACCTGCCGTCTCTTATATAACAGTAAGTAACATTTTTAGCTTGAGGAAGTCAAAGTGAGCGACAGTTAGCCTCCAGTCAGTACCAAACCCCATCAAAAGTTATTGATCATTTGAGATGAGTTGTATTAGACTGTGTGGCTCTATTCTTGAGCTCCCAGCCTTTCCACGTGCTTGAGTGAGATGCCAAAGCCTGAGGTGGGGATTGCACACCTCGTCTCTCATCATGTGTGTAAAATAGTCCCTCATAAAAACCAAGTGTTGTGACTTTCTCCTTTGTGAAGACCTGCACTATTCTTCTTGTCAAAGTAGTCTCGCCCCTTCTTGATCTTGATTGGTTGAGTGGTCAGTGATTTAGAAGGGACGCTAATGAGCACTACAGTGTCCCAAAAGTTGCAGTTTTTTATGATTTCTTTTATTCTAAAGCTATACTTCCAGTCATTTTATGCCTTTAGAAAAGAAGATAGGGCAAGAATGGTGACTCCAACATGCAGGAAAGCTTCTACCGGTTGGATTTTAATCAAGGCAGACGACTTGAGGCTAACCTCTCGGGCCGTGCAACCCCACTGTAAGACCATAATGCTGCTCTGAACAAGTTGTACTGTTTTAACTGAGGTTTCTGAGACTGCAGCAGCAAAAAAGCTGACACCAAAGGCTGGATTATGCTTTGTGCACAAACTCGAGAGAATGTGTGTAGTTTTTATACTTTTAATTCCTCTGTGGGGCGTCTGTTGGCGTCTGTTCCCAAACTGCAGGGCGTGATATGCCTCAAACATATCTATTAGTGCACTTAACCAGAGAAGAAGAAGTTTGCATTTGTTCACACAAAAGACTGTAGGAAAACATGGACACCATGATACTAAACTCAAAGGGCATTACAAAAGCTGCTCCCCCTGGTGACTGGCTACTGTATAGGTCCAGAACTCTGTCTCATCATTCCAGATAGGAGGTGGTAAAACTTAAAAAAAATTGACACACCTAGTACAAGTGATTATTTACTTGGCTGCATTGTGGTCAAGCCCTCTTTTATCCAACAAATTGTTATTTCATGAGTTATTTGGTGTCAGAAACAGGGCTTTATGTCAAGGTTTACAGTGATTGACAGCTGCCAACTTTGTGTAGTTTTTTTGGGACTAATCAGATACTTTGGGAAGAAGAGCCAAAAAGAGATTGGATCCTCAGAAGGAGAAAAAAAAACGTTATTTTTATTTGCTTTTATGTCACATGGCTCCACTCAGATTCTCCATGGTATCCACTGTGCAGAGTGTCTGCATGATGACGGCGTTCCTCTTTTCTATTGAGTGTGGCCACGAGGAATTGTTCCTCACACAGTTATCACGGGTATTTCTGTGTGATGAGTCATATACAAATGCCTGTATTTTTGCACTTGAAACACTAGAAGCTCCTGTTCGTCTGCCATGTTGACCACTCGTTTCTGTCCAGCAGTTACAAATTTGTCAGACGTGTGCGGTCCTTTTTACTTAGAACATTTCCTTGTGAGAGGCACCATGTAAAGTATTAGCCAGGGTTAAGGGTATTTTTGTGTCATGGACACAGTGCTGAAAAATACGTACCAAATCAGAGTCAGAATAGCCTTTATTTATTCTTTATTTGCCAGGAATTTTTAAGAGGAAAACAAGCAATTTGACTTTAGTTTTAACTGCATGCTCTCTGTACAAACATGTATGAGTGATCAGTATATAAAAAGGAGTGGTTAAGTTATTTAAAAACACTTTTGAGTTAAAAATTGCAATGAAGAAGGACATTAAACGTGCAATGGAAAAGAAGGTGCAAAGGAGAAACAGACGAACAGGCTGCAGTTGCTCATGAGGTAAATCTTTTTTAATTTATGGCAAAATTAATTGTTCATCGATGTGAAGGCCTGTGGAAAGAAACAGTTCCTGTGTCTTGATGTCCGGACCTACAAAGCTCTGTGATGCTGAGGGGAGGAGTCTAAACTGTGAGTGTCCAGGGTGTGAGGGACACTCACTCAATTTTCAGTCTGACAAAAAGCTTTGAAATGAAAGAGTCACCATGATAAAAAGTGTCAGAACATGTTTGAGGTGCTAATTGATGTGCACTTTTCCCTGCCTCTTACTCACACCCCTGTAATGGTGAGATTATTATGTTATAATTATGAAGCTTATTCTTGTTTTTCAGGACTGGACTGATTGAGCTTTTGGCATTAACTTAAAGTTTAGCTTCTTCAAAGTTGACGACAGGAGTATTAACTAGGCTGCTAAAGAGGTGTGGTCATCATTACATGAGTAATGACCCAATAAAATACATTTTATGATTAAGTTATACATTTTCAAGAATTAAAACAAAGTGCACAACATTGCATGTCATTCAAGACTTTGAAATTCAGTTTAAAGGCAAAATTATTGAAAAAGGAACCTCTATATTTATCATTTGCTTCTAAAATATAAAACTGATCTTCAATATTAAGTGTTTAGTCATAGCCATGTCATGTACATGTAAACATCACACTGACCACATGTTAGAATATACAACAAGTTTATTAGCAGTTTCCAAAGAAAAATCCAGCTCAGGAAACATTAATAGGCATAGAAACACTAGTTACAACTTTTTACAGAAATATGTCACATGCTAATAAGTCCATAATTCATGTGTAGTGTGTCTTAAACTGTTTTATTTAGCGGTACTGAAGTGAAGAGATTGAGGTGAAAATGTCCTTTACAAAAATCTAAAAGCTGATTCGCTCTCCTTTTATTAAATACATTTTCAATCCGCTGTCTTCTTTTTTCCCTCCTTTTTTGTGCCATATTGAGTTTCAAGTTGTCTGTCAAGCAAAACCTCAATTTCGCGTGTGCTCGTGTCATATCATGCCCTTTAATTAAGAAGCAGCTGAATACAGCGACACATGTCAGCATCAGGTCATAAGCAGGTGTACGGTTACACTGACAAGTGAACGAGGCACCTTATATTATCCAAAAACCTTTCACGTATGGGACTCTGACAAATTATTTTTTAAATATTGCTTCATGTTGAAAAAGAACTTCATGAGAGCTTAATACTGTTGATAAACACACCTCGTTCTTTCAGGATATCTGAGTATCCACTGTGCATGCAGTTGCAAGGATGTGTGTACTGATTGCATCTTATGGCTGCAGCTGTTTTGCTAAGCAGGGTTCTTGCTTGATGAGATTCAGCTCAGCAGGCGAATTTTTCAGCATGTCTATTCATTAAATAAATTCTAGCGATGTAAATAACATGAGGGTAAAAATAATCAGACACTCAAAAAGCTGCTTTGGCTTTGGCTTCAGCTTACTCTGTTCTCAGTTATGAATCTGTGCTGTTGGCGCTTTGACGTCATCTTTTTAAGTCGTCGATCGTTAGGAGAGAGCTGATTGGCTGTAAGTGTGGGCCCCTTAATGTCCCTTTAATGCTGCCATTAGGTTTCCATACCACCAGGAGTAGACATGGTTTGAATTAAATGTGTGCACTAGTAGTTTCCAGTTCAAACTGTTTGACTTTCTTTTTAAAAAATGTAACAAAATTTCCTCCTGTATCCATCTCGGTAAGTTTGTTTTTCTTTGCTTCGACAGATCATTAATACTTTCACACCTGAAACATTATGTATAGAAAAAAGACTCCATAAGAGTGAATAACAATCCCCACTGGAGGCACAGAAAGGCACAAAATCATCCAGACCAGCCTGTGCATTGAAATTCATAAGCTCACTGATATTGTGGCCGCATGCTCACAAACATAATAGCTCTGCTTTCTTTCACTGTGTTCTCGTGCCAGGGAACATTAAGTTGCTCGAGCTTTTACGTGAACTGGCACAGCAGAAAGGTCAATTGTTCAACTTAAAGGCAATCTGGCAGTATGGTAGCAGTTAAACAGAGGCGTGTGTGCTCCATTAGAGCTACACTGTGTGTGCAACCGCTGAATGAAGACGACACATTCACAGATCAGATCTTAAACAGGCAAAAGACCGTTGTCACCTGTATTGGATTACATCTTAAAGAAACAAAACAAATCAAAATATCCCACATTATGGACTGAATGTAAACAGTCTGGGGTGAATTAGTCGTATTAACCGTACAAGGCTGAACCTGGGTTGTATTTCATGCATTTTATTCTACGTTGTCTAGACAATCTTTTTGGTAGCTGTCAAACTGCAAATTCTCCAATTTTATGGCGAATATTTGTCTTGTTAAGAGTCAAAATAACTTTTATCACTGAACATGAGCCACACAAACCGGAAAGTTGTAAAAACATGGATATAAATCTTATTTTTAAGATATTACCAGCCAAAAATAATGGAAATTACAAAAACGTCTTCCCTTGAAGAGTATATCTTTTCATCTTTACACGCTGTAGTTTTTTTTTTTTTTTTTTTTTTTTTTTTTTTTTTTTTTTTTTTTTTTGCATTAAATTCTTGTGTTACATAAATACATCTCTTACATCCCATAATTTAATGAAACATATGGACTTTTGTAAGGACTAAATAAATAAATTGCTGGAAAAATGCAGTAAACTATCAGAAGTGAAAATTTCATTCAAATTTCTCTAAATACAGAAATGTCATGGGTGCATCCTTCAAAAAATGTAAATGTAAAAAATGTAATGACATGTTGAATATTGGAAGTGTTGTGAACAGCTGCCGTCTGGACTGTTGAATTATTGTTTTATACTTTACACTGGATTTTTACAAACACATCAGTGAAAGTATGCAGCCATCTTAGACATGTGGAAAATGCATTATAACACCCAGGGTTTTATATGACAAAAATAATGAATGAACTATATCTTTTATGGTTTCAAACCCACCAATGATCAAAACTTAATATGCAAACTAGAAAAGCAATTTCTGAAGAAATTGCGCTGTGAATGCAGAAGCTGAAGCAGCTCACGCTGAAC
The DNA here is from genome assembly GCA_008086565.1 of Thalassoma bifasciatum. NCBI lineage: Eukaryota > Metazoa > Chordata > Actinopteri > Labriformes > Labridae > Thalassoma > Thalassoma bifasciatum. The sequence goes on from RPOG01000123.1 coordinate 84,325, forward strand.
TGCTAATGCAGAATCCTGAATATGCTGAATGACTGAATTTATCTGAAAATGGTTGAATGAATCTTGAAAAAGCTTGCGCTGAACTGCTGAATGCAAAATGTTGAAGGAGAACTCACGAATATGAACATGAAGACTTGGCTGAAAGGATGTGAAATAATGTCCAAAATGAAAATATGAATGGGTGAATTGAAGAATAAATGGAAAAGAAAGGAAATCAATGAATCACAATGAAATAATTTTTTTATCCCTAGAAGTTGTGTGGGAATTATCAGAATTATCAGATGTTTGAGTCAGTGAAGTGTGTGTGTGTGTGTTAGAGAGAGAGCTTGTGTGTGTGTGTGTTTGTGTGTACATGGTTAATATGCTTGTGTGTATGCGTGTGTGAGTGTGTGTGTTTATGTGTGTGTTTGTGTGTGTATATGGTTAATGTGCTGATGTGTGTGTTGTGTGTGTGTGTGTGTNTTTTTTATCCCTAGAAGTTGTGTGGGAATTATCAGAATTATCAGATGTTTGAGTCAGTGAAGTGTGTGTGTGTGTGTTAGAGAGAGAGCTTGTGTGTGTGTGTGTTTGTGTGTACATGGTTAATATGCTTGTGTGTATGCGTGTGTGAGTGTGTGTGTTTATGTGTGTGTTTGTGTGTGTATATGGTTAATGTGCTGATGTGTGTGTTGTGTGTGTGTGTATGAGAGAGAGAGAGAGAGAGTCTCTGTATGTGTGTATTTTTGGTGTGTTTGTGTGTGGGTGTATGTTTGGTGTGCTGGTGTGCTGTGTGTTGGTCAGTGATGCAGATAAACAATCACTTGAGTATCTTTCTTCATCAGTGTTTTGATCTGTAGGTATAAACAGGTGTGTCAGATCACAGGTCTCCATGGTAACCTGCTCGTTAGGCTGTTTGAAGCTGCAGCTGTTTGATTTAACTGACAGACAGTTGATGAGGAGCTGGATTTGAACCAGGGACAAGGGTGTGAATCTCCTCTAGCTGCGCAAAATCCTTAAGGGCTAGCAGAAAAAGAAAACTATTATGAGATACACAAGGCTTAGGAGTATCTATTGATGTAAAATTCATGTCTGTTGAGCCACAGGTTTTACCAGAAATGTGAGTTAAAAAAGTGTTACTTTTTCTTTATCTCTCAGAAAGTCCCCTGAAAATTAACATTAGAGCAGATGGGGGCAGATGATGACTTTCTGTGACAGTTAGCCACCTGCAGGCTTTGTCCTTTGTCCTTTTGGTGTCAAGTGTCCTTAATCAGAAGCAGAACAAGATTACCTACGTTTTGAGCCCAAATTTGAGTATGTGGAGTGAAATATGTGGCCCCTAGGTCTGTTTATCTAAAAAGTTTACAGGTGATTTCTCTCCTGGTCCACACTCTAAAATTCAAATCCTCACTCTACAGTTTGAACATTCCACCACATACACACCAATGTTAAACTGCTGCAAGGGCTGATAAACTTCATGACCTTTGAAGGAGTTTTGTGAAGAAATTATAAAAGCTAGAAAGAAGCTGAAATATACTGAAGAAAGCCAAACGATGGCTGAACATTTTGCAGGTAGAATGAAGTTTCTGGCTGAAAGTATGACTGAATGAGAAGGGTCTTAATGAGGCTGAAGAATCTTCAGAATCTGAAATTTTTTACAGTCATTCCAGATGGAAGAAAAATTGTGGAAAAAGTGAAATATCTCTGAAAGTATAAGTGAAACCGGTCTGAAAAGTCACAGCGCACCAGTCCTGAACGAGCCGGTCGTTTTGAAGTTTGAACGGTGAAAATCGGTTGAAATTTGTGGGAGAAGAAGCGATCCAAAAAAGTGGGCGGAAGAGAGAAGAAGAAGAAGAAGAAGAAGAAGAAGAAGAATCTTAAACTTTTTTGACACAGAAGAACATAAGCTGTGAATGCCTTGCTGCATTCACAGCAATAATAGCACCGGCACTATCCTGGGCTCTAAGGGGTTAATATGTTGCCTTAGCACTGTTTACAGTCAAATGAAGGGTTTAAGGGTGCAAGAGGGCAGGGAATGGGGAAAGCTGTTCATTTTCAAGCTCTGTTGAAACTTAAATTTAAACGTTTTAAAAATGGCTCGTTGTTTCTACAAAAGGCTGCGTTGCGTTAAATGATTTGAAAACATCAAATTCTATTTTTACATTTTCTCAGCTTTGCAAATATTTGGAACTAGGATTGCACACATTTGTGATTTGGAGCAGAAAGAGTTTCCCTGTTTTAGATACAGGCGTTATGGCTTAATGTAAGAACAGATTAATATGATGCACAATAACAGTTCGAATATCAACCACATTTCCTGTCATTGCACCTAATACTCTGTGTCACCCACCTCTGCTGTCCTTTCTTGTGCACACACTTAAGATCTGATGTGTCATGATGGGAATGGTATGGGCCCAGGCTGAGGGCTTTAAAGTTTGTTTGTAAGTGAGAGATGGCAAAGATGAAAGAAAAGGAAGATGCAGCCAGGATATTAAAGAGAAAGCCCAGCAGAGAGGGAGAGGCAGTAAGGGATATTTTTTCAAACCTGGAATAATATGTGAAATAGGATTTAAGAGGGAGGTGTTAAATGTCAAGATTCATGGCAGAATAAAAATACTTATACTTACTTTTTCTTGAAATACAATGTTATTACTGTTTTTATTTGTATAATGTGCTGTATATGATAACTTATGTTTTTAAAACACCAATTAATACATGTTTTCCATTGTTGATGCTTGTAATGGTGTTGGTGATACGTTCCTTGAGATGATTTATGTCTAGTATCTTCACCTGATACACCATGGTCTTTAGGTGTCCCCAAAGACAACCAAAGATAAAAAACACATTTTCTAGGGTATCTGAAAAATAAAAACACATGTATGGAAACTTGTGGCCCACCCTGTATATGTGGTTTTTTTTTCATTAACAGCATGTTCATGGACATATGTGATGTCTGCATAGCTTCACGAGTCTACATTGTTCCTGAATGTACACATTTCTCCAGATGAAGTCTGTTGAGGATGTATATATGTGAAAGATTCATGTTCAACTCTAACAATTCATCAAGAGATATTCTCTTGCTACTGTCATGAAACTGCTTTTGCGCAGACAGGAATTTAAAACATTGCCAGGTGACTCAGTGAAACAAGTTTAAACAATATGTTGACGACTCTCTGCTGTGAACCCGCTATAATTGACCCCAGCCACACCCGACACCTACTGTCACTGAGTCCTTTCACTGCGCACTGGTGTGAAAAGAAGAATGTGGCGGAAAATGTAAACATCATGAGTCACATCGGGGTTCACGCCAAACTAAAACACAGTACGCGAACAAACAGCAGCAAATATGTGTCAGAGACTAACAAATTGGGACCATGTACCTTCTGTGTTTGTTTATAATGCCCTCATTGTAACTCTTATTACTGGCTGACAGATGAGTTTTAGGTTACAAAAGTCCAGGTGACCTTGTATTTACCACACAAATTGCTAAACCCAACAAGAGCACATGAGGTCTGAGTTATGGCACTTTAGCTGTCAATTCTTGGTATTTGTTTGAATACAGTCATTCATCAGAGTGATGAACTGAATACCATCCCTGCACAAGTCTTCTCATTTTGTGAAAGTATGCTTTCAGTATATTTCCTCCCAACATACATCATTCAAATAGAAAACAAACCATTCTGCATCCTTTTTCAATATCTTAATACCACAACTTCTAATTACATCGTCCTCCCTTCGTACACTATGATTATGTGTCACGCACAGAAAGAGGGTTGGAAATTGCCCCCTCGAGTACCATGATGGATTACTTCCCAGTTGTGATAAACGACAGATGACAAATGACTCTGAAGGCTCAGGCATATTTTGGATTATTTACTCCTCTTGTCCATGTTCTCCAGATGTACAGAGCAGTCTTTGATTTCTGATACAGCCAGCTGAAACCTGAAACCTTGCTTACGCTGAGCCGTGCCAGATGCAACGTTGCATTGTGGTACAGTATACTCGCTGAGGAGGCCTCACTGAAGAGCTTGTTTTGTTCACTGGAGCGTCCTTTTTCCTCCTCTTTTTCACTATGATTCATCAAGATGATTCATCTAAATGTTTAGTTCACATTTTCTGGATTTTCGAGCTGAATTAGCACTGCCGGACGTGGGTGTGCGTATGGTTACTTCCCTCATTGTGGTTGTAGAAATAAAGATGCTGTGCACAAGCTTTTAAGAATTCTTCCCCATTTTTACAGTAAATTAATCTCACCCCATGGTCTTCTTTGCAGCAAAGGGAGGAAAAGTAGAGCATCCAATGGAACAAAAGTACCTGCTCCTACTTCCACACACAAGGAAACAAGAGTAATTTACTTTATCTAAGCTACAATGCAAAAACTGAAATCAAAGCAAGTCTTAATGTATTGTTCTTAGTAAAGTTGTCTAGTTATTCTTGATGTGAGCCACATTCAATTGACAAAACCCAAAAAAATGTCTTATTTCAGGTTCTTTAGAGACACAATAATGTCTTTCTTGCTTGGAATGAGTGGAAGAAAAGCCAATGAGATAAGAAAAAAAGTTTGTTGTATTAAGAAATCCCTCATTTTAAGAACCTTGATGAGCAACTTTTTCTCATCCCAATGACAGATTTTTTTTGCTTGTTACAAGCAACTTCTAACCCCATTTTCATCTTGAAATACTTTGAAATGAGGCATTTTTCTGGACTTGTCAGCTGAATGTGGTTCATATCAACAATAATAAGACAATTTTATTAAAAACAAGACTTAATGACTTGCTTGGATGTCAGTCTTTGCAGTGTTGAAGTTGCTGCTGAAGACAAACTGTTCTCATTAGAAAATTACCTGAGCAAACGTGTTAGACTGAGAGAAACACACACACACACACACAAACACACAGATACTTCACTTTGCTTATGGCTACCAGTGAAGCTGCTAAAGTCCAATTTAAATTCCACTTAATCTTCCCTTTTTGTGCACAACAATGTCAATAAAGCTTATTTTCAGTCATTCCTGTTGTTTGCAGTCGTTCATTATAATTACAGATGACAAAGAGGATTTCAGGAAAATATAATAACCTTCAGAATCCAAGAAACCAAGCAAACAAATGTGATTACAAGCCATGGGAGTTCAGTCTGTTGTTGGCAGTGGTATTAAATAGCGATGCATGCTTGTCATTTAGCAGTCATGTTGGCAGGTTAGAGCAGCCACACAGCTCACGTGAGCGGTATGCCTTGGGGGGAGCTGTGCGTCGCATTGACTAACAGGATTGGCATCCTGCTGAATCTTTTTATCTGTTAGGTTACATGGGCAAAGATATTATTTTTTCTAAATTTCCATGTCTGCAAAATTGCAACCACACAGAATGGACCTCATCTTTCTCTGCAGCTGTGACCCACAGACCCTTTACTTTGCTGGTCGACGAAACAATATAATCCTTTTTATTTTTAACAAAGTGACCTGCGTTTCATACATATCTGTGCAACTGATTTAACAGTGTAAAAATGCAGAGTATTGTATTGCTTTATTTTATTTATAGTCAACCAACCGATGCTACTGGAAATTCGTCCTCTTTCACTGAGAATTCCTATGTAAAAGTGAGTGCCTAGGCTTGCACAGCTTTTCTTCCTACTTTCATCATAAAAATGTCTTTGAAGAAAATGCTTTACATGTAAATAAACCTTAAGAGGTTAAATACAAAAGCTGGCAAATTCTACAAGGCGCTAAAAAAGAAAAGCATAGACACTTCACTTTTTGGAGATGACCGAACGTGTCAGACAGGAAGACAGTGAGAATTTTCTACCTTTGAAAGACCCAGAAAACCAGACTTCGTCTTAATTATTGGTGTCACATATATTCTACATTTTATGGTAAATTCTTAATTATTTCCATCTTATCACTCTAGGTGCAAAGTTCTGTCTTGTTCACTCAGGTATCCCATAAAAACAAGCAATAAAAACACTCTACACATGTTTCGGTTGAAAAACTAATTAGACACTTCCTGGTATGAGACATGATAGGTGGATGATTCATAAACATTCTTGAATTTTTTACATCAAAGCAAAAAAACTATTGACATCATTTACTTCAAATATAAAGTTTGAAGTGAGGACTTGACTTCTTTGTGAAGCAAACACTGTTGCTGAAATTTTCTCTATTTTTAAAACACATCACAGAGTGTCAATGTTTCAGATTTTATCCAACATCTGCAGCAGATCTCAAGAACGACTCATCTTACAAATCTACTAAACCTGTTCCAGCCGACACATTTCAGCAACAACAACAACAAAAAAGAGAATAAAGCGTGATCCGCAGTGCCGCTGCTGTGCAGGATCCTTGGCATCATCGTGTTTGCTTATTTTTTGGGTGCTTACTGTAAATTCTGAGCATTGTTAGTGTATTGCCAGGGTTTTGACGTGAAATCGTCACTGGAAAATCACCTGAATCCTTTGTGTATTGCTGGGAATATACACACAAACACACACCCACACACACACACACAGAACTCTGTCTGTCGTGTGAGCCATGTGCTGGTGGATATCTGTTGGCATCTGGCTCTTATTTCCTTTCTCTATGTCACAAGCGCAAAGGCTTTGAGCATGAGTCACAGCCCCCAGACCTCCCGGGCATCCAGGCCTGCCTCTAAAGACACAATATACCATCACTACCATCACTACAGTAACGCAAAATCGTACACGTTAATAAGTTGTTTCAACACTCCAGGGTTTTTTTCACCACACTCAAGGAAAATGAACTCAGTGACTTTGTGTTCACTTTCACATCAATTTGGCTTCTTTACAAGAGTTTCACTTTTTACAATTTTCATCAGACAAAACCCGAGTTTTAGTACCACACAGTATTTAAATTGTGAGTTTTTTCCCACACACTCGTGATGAGCTGTTTTATATTTCATGGATAGATAATGGTTTCTTCTGATTGCAAAAGATCTTGGTACGCACATTCACAAGCAAACAAAGGTACACGTTGTACTGAAAGGAAATGATTGACACATCAAAAAGCGCTCCACTTAAAACATAAATGTCATGTCTGGAACAAAACTGGGTTCAATGTTTGAAGAAAATAAAGATCTGAAATGAACTCAGAATGATCCTCCTGTTTTCCCCTTTTCTGCATTATATTACAGACTGCTCCCTCTATAAATACGTTTTTGATACATATGCCAACACGGCCATGTTGGCCTGATTCGTCCTGTGTTTCGGACGCTCTGTGATTAGCGGTGAAAGTGTGGAAACAACACGGAGGCCCAGAGGCCATGCTTTGTTCTGTCTATGCTGTGGTCTGCTGCAGTCTGGTCTTTTGGGGCTGTTTTGAGGAAGGTGGTCAAAACAATGATGCACTGACTCACCGTTCATTTGCACAGGCGGCTTGGCAGTTTCCACAGTGCATCCAAATCTGCGTCATGATGCCTGAAAAACGTGTTCATGGATTATACAATGAGCAGACCGAGGCACCGAGCCAGCTCCACAGCAGATATCACAGACAGGCTTCAGAGGCTCAGAGCTGGCAGGCAGGCAGGATGTGTCAGTGCTCCGAGTTTTACTGCTCTAGTGTGTCGGCTTTGGCCCCTGCTCTTATCTCATCTAGGACTGGATATAAAGGAAACACAGAAGACCTCTGCTTCCAGACATGATAGCGTAAAACGGATAAACACTGCTAACTCTTTTAACATATGTTGCAGAAAATAGGCCGCTGGTTTTGAAAAAAGGTATTCAGGTCCTTCAGTGCTTCAAAGAAAGTCAAGAAAGCAAGTTCAGCAACTCAGGCTGGCAATGTTTCAAATGTTTCTGTCAAAAAAATCTCACAGACTCTTTAAAAACTATGAACTGATCCTTCAAACAGTTATCTGCCTTCTCTTTGAAGTCTAGAGTAGCTTTTCTTTTTCAATTTTAAGATGTTTTGGAATCATTTCATGTGTTATTGAGTCAGGAGGACAGTGGAGAGATTTAGATGATATATGGAAATATTACTGAAGGTGAGAGTTGAACATGTGGCCTCTGTTTAAAGGGCTCAGTGCTGGATTTAATTACTTAATTTTATCGGCTGTAGCTTTTTTCTTTTTCTTTCCTGAAAAGCATACTTCTCAGTGTGAGCGCAGCTATTCCACAAACTAGAAAAAAAAGTAAGAGAACTGAAAATCTTTTTAAGAGTAAAGTATTACGTTTGCACTGAAAACAATGGACTGGTAGCAGGGAGCAAGATATACATATTAAAAAATAGACAACATAAGAAAATTTACATCAGTCATAGCCTTTAAGCACATAAATAGATGTTATACATCTCTGTCCTCTTAAACTAATGGCCTAATGGCTCAAGTTTTTCAGGAAATAGAATAAATTAAACCAAACAGAGTACACTATTGGTTTAGAGAATTAGAATACTGAGGTAAAAACAGCAATATCTTTCTGTTTAGGAAGCTGAACATTTTACCAGAGGTGGGGACCATCCTGAAGAGCTGACTCAGGCAAAAATATAATTTTTCTGTAAAAGTGACTTGGGTCATTAGATCAAGAGGGAAACGATATGTAAAGTATAGAGAAAAAATTGGAAAGTGAAAAGATACCTCCTTGTACAGTGTGCTTATAGATAAATAGGAAAGTAGGTAATTAAACAAAAGCTTATTTAGAGATGGACTGTTGAATTATTTGCCGTTTATACTGTATGTGTGTGGTTTTCAGTGTTCGCACAGCCAGCCTCAGGTGGACATTGAGGAACTGCAGCTTGTAGCATTTCCACAAAGGCTTAACATTTTTAGACCAGATGTTTCTGCTTGGTTTAGACTGATTTCTGACTGAAAAAACAGCCCTTGCTTTCTTATAACAGTTTTATTTACCATCTACTTTATCTTACTATTCGTACTACAAAAGCAGTTTCAGGTGATCAAGGAACATGACAAATGGAAAGTCTGTTTATGGTCTCATTTGCTTTTATAGCTTACAAAACGGTAAGATAATTCATTTCAAACCAGCCAAAAACCTCCCACAGAACCTTTAATTCAAACCAACAACAACAGCAACAAAACAACAGTGTTTTGTTTGTTTGTTTGTTTTTGTTTATAATGGGCATTTTTACAACATGATGTTTCTCATATAGTCAACCCCCCTGCCAGATTATTAAGCATCGACCATCTCTGATTGAATAAGCAGTAAAAGTATTTCTTCATATTATTCACCAAAAATATGTTTTCCAGAATTGTTTGCTCATAGTCTGCAAATTAATTAAGACAATGAAATATATTTTATGGTTTTTTATTATTATTTTTTTTAATACACATAAAAGACATAATGGTTCAATAAAATGTGAGTAGTTTTATCCATTCATCTCACAAGCTCACATCATCTTTTCATTAACTTGTATGATTCTGTAGCAGAAACTATGATTATTTCCCATGTTTTGCAACCTTTTTGAGTCAAGTTGGCAATTCAATACACAAGTTTCCTCTAAACTTAAATATGCTAAATTGAAACATCTTTTTATTCCTTCTACAACCATCTGGCAACCCCTAAGTGTTGCAGGGACCCAAAGGTTGAGGGTCACTGGTTTAAGTGTAGTTGCAGTCTGTTTGTACGCTTATTGTATTTTGGATGTCGGTCAATTGCTTTGACCCTCTCAGCAGTAACCTGCATGTGTCTGTGTCTGCTCTGTTACAATGTCTCTGTTGTCCAGTCAGCCAGCTGGTCCTGACTGTCAGCAGCACCTCTGCATGGGCAGCTGATGGCGGCCAGATGGTGAGGCGCACAGACACACACACGCACACAAATCTATAAACACACAGTTAACATGCGTGAGTAGAACATCCTCCGTTGGAAAGAGGAGTGGAAGCTACCTCAGCCGACCTCTCTACACGCTGCTTTCATTCAGAGGAGAGCTCAGAGGGAGAAACATGAGCCGTGACTCAGGCGTGAGGTCACTCAAACGAATAACATCAGTGAGAAAAAAAAATAACTTGCAGATTCTTGACGAGTCAAAACAACCTCATAGCAGTTAATGATTACCTTAGGGATCAGGTCAGAAAAATGTCACAAAAAAGTATCAGTAACCGTGAGACAGTTGTGTTTATTGAACTTATTTCATGGTTTAAATCTGGAGCTTCCCAAATCTTTTAGCCAGGGATCCCCAAAACAGTGGTAACAGAGACAAACAAATCCATGAGATACATACCAATAAGACAAAACTGGCACAAAATAAACTAAAAACAGGCCTGAGATACTCGCCTCATTGGTTGAAAATTACAGTGATTCCGAAATTAATAAGCTGCTGCTGATACCATTGTTATTCTTGCTTGGTTACCTCTGGGTATTTTAGCAACAGAGAAATGTGGAAAACAAATCAAATGGTTTCTGTTTGCATGGTTTTATGTTGAATTTGAAAATTTGAAATTTGTTTGAAATCACCGACATCAGACGATGGACCAGTGTTTACGCACCTATAGTAAGTCATTTTTAGCTCTTAATGCTCTCCACATTATGTTTTGTTTTTGCTTTTTGTTTGTTTTCATTTTTTTTCATTTTTTTGTTATTTACCACTACATTATACTATTTAGTATGACATGTGCTGCTGACCTCTTGGATAGGTCACCCTTGTAAAAGAGATCCAGATTTCAATAGGTTTTTCTATCTGGTTAATTCATCAACAAAAGGCTAATTAATTGTGAATTTAACCTCTGTTTTTGTTCAAACATTTTACAAAAGTTGATACAATATTTGATTATAACCAGTTTATTTATTTTGGAAGGCATTTGTTCCCCCCCATTAGTGTTTCTGGACCCACAAGTGGGGGACCACTTGCTTGAAGTAATTGAACTTTTTCTTGATGGTACATTTAAGTTTTTAAAATTAGATTTTTTAAATTTCATTTCCAAATTAGTTTGACCTTTTGGGCCAATCTCTAATTATTGTTGGTACAATATTTGCAAGCAGTACATGAAAATCATTTTGGAATTATACATGTAAGATAATGAATATAAAGCTATTTATTTTTAACATTTCTCTGAAAAGCACTTATTTCATTCTGAGTATTTTCAAATCTGTCAAATTCTAGAAAAGCTGGTGACAGTTTAAAACTTGATGTGCTCTCATAGAGGTTGTATATCTATTCAGGTCAGTGTTACAGCAAAAACAACTACAGCTCATACACAAAATGCTCACTTGTAAGTTTTAGCAGTTTTTTGTTTATTCGGTTCACAACATTGCAACAAAGGTTTTATACGGGGAAATCCCATCCCATCTGAATTTATGAACCAAAAAGAGACACCCAACAGATTTTACAATAAAAACTACAACAGTAAAGCTTGTCATTTGATGCGGCACCAACATCTGTTCCATTGTTGAATGTGTCACCGTGACTGTCTGTGAGTCACGTTGGTCTGAGCTCTATTATCACCTCATATTAACTGTCATTGCTCTCATTAATGAAGGGTTCACAGAGGCTCTTTCAGTGCTGTTTGACCAGCTGAACCGAACACAGTGTTCCCAAACAAAACCGTAACCTTTGAAAGGAAACCACAGGACGGAAATGTGTAAAAAAGCTCAAATAATTTATGGAGTTTTGCATTATTCCAATCGTGTTACAGCAGAGGAAGGAAAAGCTCTTTTACCACACCGTGTGTACATAAAAGCAACACTTCCTGGTGAGTGATAAATTACAGAGAGTCAAATCATTCAGTGAATATTACTCCACTTTTGTTCTCCTAAAGCTGCCTTGTCCTCATTTCTTGACCCTGTTTGGCTGCTGTTTAACTTATAAACTGAACAGAAGTGTTTTTTTCCCCCGCACTTGGACGCTCACCAGCAGAGAGGATTCTGCTCTGGATGGTAGTGCCTCTGGTGAAGTGGGCTGGCAGACCGCCGGGTTTCAACTACAACCATCTGGAGATGCTTGAACACTGGTTGTCAAAAACATCTCGAGCTACTCTGGGCTTCTTACTCCTCTAAAGAGATCTCAATGTGATACCTGTTCACAGAATATTTCCTCAAGTTGTTTCTTTTTTTATAAATGTCCAACTGGTTTAAGATTTTTACCTTGCTGTAGGTATAAAAAATATTTTGTTGTTTTGGATCCACTGAGCGCCTTTTTTCAAGAGTTCAGTGTTGTTCACTTCACTGATAAATATCAGATTTATCTTCATAAACATATAATTCATGTTGTTGAGCTAGAACAGTGACAAAATAGCCAATTAAAGTGAAGTCGTATAAAGGCGTCACCGTGTTCACTGGTTTTGCGTACATATTTCTTTTACTGCTTTGAAAACCATTAAACTCCCCAAACCAACATTTAAACCTCACTTGAAATGATTTATTTAAAAAAAAAGAGACAAAGTAAAAGTCTTATGATTCCCTGAAAGTGTCTGACACTGTAGAGTTTATCAGAAATGACAACCACAAGATGAAAGTGAGAGTAGGAGGGACTACTTTCAGTTGTGGACTAATACACACTTGGTGCCATGGTAACCTTGTTCTTTTCTTTTCTTTCTTTTTTTTTGTGGTATAGACAAAGAATGAGTCAAATTGTCTCAAAGTATAATTTTGTCAGCTGACAAATCATATAAAAAACCCAAACAACAATGAGGTTGTCGCTCTCTAAATACTTTCTAATTAACCCAGTCGGTCTGCGGTATTCAGCCCAGAGCCTTTAATCTTATTTCTATGAATTTATTGTTTTAAAAAATTGTTGACAAGTGGCTGTTTTCACAGTTCAAAAGCTTTTTTTTCATTCTGTTTATAGTAAGAGCTTGGGGTTGCATTTCACCAAAAAATTGCAACATTGATGTTCATTTTAACAAGGAGTGAGTTGGGATTTTTGGAGGAATGATCTTTAAGTTATTGATAAAAACAGAAAATCAGGGTTCTCACATGATCTAGAAAACATAGGCAAACATTTCATTTCTTTAGTCATGAAAAACACATGAGTGGAAAAATCAAATTTGTTACAGATAATCTTGTTGGAAACTAAAACAGACAGCGCTGACACTTGAAAGGGCTAAACTATATGAAGCCTGTCTGTCATGTGAGCTGTGATTGGGTGAATTTGTCATTTCAATATCCAGCTCCACTCGGTCACAGCACCTGATCAGATAAGTTTCCATTCAAGTCAGTATTTCAGCTCAAACTGAACTCACAGCTTCGTTGCTGTTCGGCCGCATGCCTGGTCTGGGTCGCAGCTGATATGTAGAAATTCTATTTCTGCCATATGCTGGAGCTATGATGTGTCAGTTCAGCATAGGGAAGATCGAGGAGGACAGGAGGTAGTGACTGGAAACCAACAAAGAAGAGCCTTTGACTTGCAAAATAAAACACACTGTGTCAAAATTAGCTCGTATTTAACTCAACGACAATAGTAGAAGGACAAAGTGAGCAGGAGTCAATAGGTTTAAGGTTTTACAGCACAACATGGATGAAGAGAGACTTATCAATAGAGTGAGAAGTGCAGGAACTCTTTGGTCTCGTGACTCCAGCTGTCTGTCAGTCTCGTGGCTTACTGGACTGACAATCGCCGCAAACATGCAATGAGGCAGAGCTAGACTGTAGACATGTCAGTGTGTGCTGTTAGAGAAATTAACTTTTCACACTGAAGTCATCTTTTGGACCTGGCTGTAAACATGCTTATTTCTGATGTGAAAATGGTTTTGATGCAAAGGTGGATTTTGGTTCTTCTGGAACTAACTTCAAGCAGAAACTCTGCAAACTGCAGATTTTAGCACCTCTGCATTGTTGCATATTTTAAGAGCAGATGTTGTTGCTTGGATGTGACATGAACTCAACTTGACCTCTTAAGGTATGATATGGATGAGGACACCTGTCACCAAGACATGAGGAGCCTTTTCACAACAAAAATAACAACTAAGACAAGACCCTAAACTAGTTGTTATTCTTTTATTGCAACGTGGTCCATTTCTGGGGTTCAGGTGATAGTTGTAGATGCTTTTGCTGGTGGGTTGCACACAGTGGATCATAATCCACCCCTATATGACAGGCAGCCCAAAAAAGAGGTAATCATCGTCATTCACTTCATCTGTCAGAGGTCACAATGTTACGGCTGTCTGATAGACTTAACCTGCATGTCTGTAAAGATGATGCACTGTTATGAGTACTTTAGCTTTGAATGTGACAGAGGCTTATTGGTGGATTTTAATAATGTCAGGAAAAAAAACAAAATTTTGAAAAATACATGAATGTCTCTGTACTGCTGTTGACTACACAAACAGTATTTATGATAGAGGCCTTTTCACTGTTCCAGTTGTTTCAAGATTATTGATGACAAGTAAACAAAACTAGATCACAGTGAAATTCTCTTGAAATTTTATCCAGTTTGAAGGAAAAGCAGAAGAATTCACAGTGTTTTCTTCCTGATAAATATGAATGAAAGTGGTGTTTCATATCGTTCTTTAGTATTCATCACACTGTTTTTACGATCCTCTGTGGACACACACTGGAAGACTTCCCAGAAACCTTTCCAGAATCAAAATGAAATCAATCTTTTTCCATTTTCCTCAGAGGAGGATCTACTGTAAAAGGCTTAACAGTGGAGACCACCATCCATGCTCGTCACACTGACAGTTTCTGTTTGTTATTCCAGGCAACTGCACCGCCTGATAGGCCTCCAGCACCCTCAAGCAGTCTCATTTAAACTCTGTGTCTCTCTGAATCCACGCCACAAACTGTTCTCTGAGACTTAATCTGTCCGCTCTCTGTCCTCTCCCCCCTTTCGCTCCTCTTTCAGCTCATTTACCCGTGAGTCATCACTGCGGTTTGGACCGGGGATCAAGAGACTGCAGATGGATGAATGCGTCTCGAAACAGAGATGGAGTTAAACCCAAGGGTTAAAGGGAAGCCTGCATGCAAACCGCTACAAAATTTCTTGACTTAATGATGTGCCAAAGTTGCCGTCCAGCCATTTTTTAGTTAGTGGTGAAGGAGAAAGTGAAAAACCAGGATGCAAGTTTCTTTATGTGAAAGGGTTGACAACATAGGTCTGAGTCCATCATGTGTGCATCCACCCTGAAAAGAGCATGAGGGCTGAAGAGAAAAATATCACATTGTGCTAAAGCTCAGGGCTGAGACGAGATTCATTTCAAAGTGAGCTTTGATTCAGTTTTCATCCTCTGTAATTACAGCAGTTCTTTGCTTGTTTTTTTTTTTTTTGTGCACAATTACCGACTAAAGCCTTAAAGGTTCTTTTATACCTTTCAAAGTATTTTAAACCAAGTTAGATTTTACATTATCATCACCTCCTCCTGAGTTCCTTAGTAGCTTTTATACTATTTCTGCACATCAGTCTTCAAAACTGAATAGACGAACTCAATGCTCTGGTTTTATTTTCGGTTTTTCTTATCTTCTGTAGTTTTTGGTAAAATGGTTTTCTAAGAAAACCAAAGTGAATAAAAGGCAACAAAACTAAGACCAACTTTCTGTGATAAAGCAGCTAAGGCGTTCTTTCATTTACTTGCAGAAGCCAAGGACGAAATAAAAACCAGTTTTTCTGCAGGAGTAATTCAGCTTCCAGGCTGTGTGATGCTGTAAAGAAACTCTTCCTCACTGCCCTTTGACCTCACCTTGAAGAAGACCTGGTCGATGTGGAACTCACTTGTAGTCAACACATAGATAGATATTTTAGAAACAAGGTGTTCTTGAGAATTTTGGTCTTTCATCCACACAAAAATGGAGCTTCAAGCCACTGAAACAAAGGCTTTCCAAAACATGGAGATTTTTATTTATATTTATATTTCTTTTTTATTCCATACTGCTTCTTGACCTTACCTTGAAGAAGACCCCGGCTCTTGAAACTCATGAAGTCTACATGTCTCGGTATTTTTGAAAATACCGAGACAGGAAGGAGAACTTTTGAAATGTTTTGTTGTGTATTCCCGCTAACATGACGCGAACATCATTATCTCAGCTTGCATACTGGTATACGAATTAGTACTGTGTCATATTTAATTTATGTCAAGGCATACCTGGTTTTACAATCATGAGGACCAATCTGCATCATTTTATCCCATTATGAGGATGAGCAAATGAATCAAGCTCATTAATTTCAACATCACCACTCCATACATGACTTTGTGATTATGTTTAAAATTGCTGCTAACTCAAGAAGATGCTTGATACACATGCACACAATAGGTCTCATTTGCTAATAAATGAGTAGAACTGCTGCATGTGTGTACCAGCCAATTTTTTGAAAAAGCATAGAACACAATGCAGCCAAATGACATCTTCATACATTCGTATGATGTGTAATAATTTTTTTAAAGTTTTACCACCTTTCATCTGGAATGCATAAGGAGATGGAGATTTTAACCTGTACTGCAGCCAGTTACCAGGGGTCACAGCGTTTGAGGATGCTTCAGTTAGAGCTGACTGTCATGGCATCCTGTCGTTTTAAAATCTGTGATTAGCACTTATTAATGGCACTGTTGGTGGGAATGGTTGACGACGCAATCAACAAAAAAAGTGACATCTGAATGTGTAAAGTATTTGATTTAAGACACAATATTTTACTTATGATGAGGGTGAAAGGAGTCAGTTTCATGGTTATTTAATGTTTAGTCAATTCATGGTTTTTATTACTGAACTCTATCAAAGGCTTTTTCTTTTAATGAAAGTACTTTTAATTTTTCATTCATTCAGTTAAAATAGAATGTCTTTAGATTTCTTTTTGGAAGTTTGTTGTCATCATTTGTGCATAAGCATGGTTTGAGGAAAATCTATTTTGTTCACAGTGTAAGAATAAAATGAAGTAAGAATATATTGATGAAACCCAGATTTGCACTTCAAATGTTTGTACACAGGGTTTAAGTACATGTTTGTGCATACCTAAGGTTTGTGAACAAGGCCCAGTGTTCCTCAATAATGATTACAATGACAAACTAATTCTGTATTGTTGCTAACTGCTGACCTGGTACATCGTAGGAGCAGGGTTACTTTTTTTTAATCCTAAGGAGAAAAACTTGGGTACACGTAGACTATGTCTTGGTACTCAAGTGCTTTTTCTGGCTGTTCATATGTGCCCGATTCATATAAGGCTTTTCACTTTATACCTGGCTCTAATGAGTGAAAAATAGTCATTATAGCTTTCTTCCATCAACACTAACTCTTGAGTCTTCAAAAGCACCTGGAGTCTTATAGCCATCTACATAAGCACCTCATATTGTCTTTTATCCTGTATTTCTGTGAAGTAGTATAAATACACCTACACAGTAGGGGTGTAAGCAAAGATTCTTGCTTTAATACTGAGGAAAAATAGCAAATGTGAAAATTCTCATTAAAATTGTGGACAAAGATTAGACTCGTTGTAATTGTCAGCAGTTTGAATAAACAGTGGAAGATTTCTTTGGGGATTTCTGCTAACCTCAGAGGTTATCAACCAAAAAACAGCAACTCACATCACGGCAAACTCAAGACTATTAGTACCAAAGTGATCCAGCCTTTGACCTTTTGGTAATGGGCAGCAGTGAGCCACAACATGTGCAACCAATCTCTCTTGATGATGTGATTTTAAATGTCAGCTTTTCTGTGTCAGGCATAATGCACATTTGTGTTTCTGATATGTTTCTGTTGTAATATACATTTTGACAACCCAGTCTAAATCAGACAGATTCTTGTAACGTGTGTCAGTCATGATCAGATGTGGCAGCGCGTGTGTGTGTGTGTGTTTGGGTGGTCTGCTGCTCCTGATGCTGGTGCACCGTGGTGTGTTGGCAGTCATATTTATGAGCCTCGTGCTTCACGTCTTGTTGAGCTAAGGAGTGGAAGACTAATATAAAAGTTTAGTTTACAAGTCACTAGTAGCAAGATGCTTCTCATTATGCCTTAAAGCATCATATTTGACTCCTTTCTCACTGCGATCTTAAACACCACCCTAGATGACATCAGAAGATTAGGTGCCCGAGATATTCATATCGATATCTGCAGCTCCCTCTGATACTGGGCAGACTTTCATTCTTTTCTCACTAATAAGGTTTCCTTCCTGGAGATTCACATTTATTCTCTGTTATTGGGTGTAGTTTTCATGGCCATTCATTCAATCCAGGCTAATTAGGTGTTATTTTGCTCAACAGACGTGAAAAATTAGGCGCATGAGGGAGCCACCCACATTATAGCCCCATGTTAAAATATTCAATCTTGATCCGAAATTCGTGAAGCTGCTGGGGGGTTAACGTAAACCAGATCGCAGTTAATCTCTGCTCTCGTCAGCCTTCATTATAAAGCAACAGGAGAGAGATGCAGCAGACCTAAACCCCAGACTGCAGCCCTGTCGTCTACATACGCTTGATGTGGGAACATTGGTACTGACAGCAACATATATTCTTACTGCTGAAATTGCTACGCAGCACAGACTTGCTTTGTTTCACTGTTGTTTCTCTTTTGAAAGCAGAAAGGCTTAGTCAGAAAGGACAAGGGGGAACCTGCACATTTGGACTAACTTATTCTAAGACCAGACGTCCATCATATGCTCGTACTTTGCTTTTATTAAGCAACATGTTGCATTTTTACATCACATTTATGAGATAAAACAACATGTGGATGTGATTGAGCTGTTAGTTGAGGTTGTGGCAGCTGCTGAGATTAGTGCACAGACAGTGAGGAGAAGTGAAATGTTTTTCTCTTTGGTTTTATTAAACTCTACGTGGACTTCTGCCATCGAGAGTGGAACTAACCACTCTGGATTTTTTCTTTCTCTGTTGTAAACTACTCTCGCCTGCTGATGATTCACCATCATGTGGTTGATTGGAGCTGGAAACACATTTTTCATTTGAAGCATACTTTAACCTCAGATGAAAAATCTTTTTTGAACACACAGAAACTGTTCATAACTTCCAAGAAAAGGTTATGTTTGGATTTAAAATAGCAAAGAAAGAAAGAAAAATGAATTATTAAAGTGCAATTTGAATGATAAATGCTTTCTTTTAGCTTGAGTGGTAATGGCTTGATGAAAGAGTAGACTTAAACTGTACACCTATATCAGGATACACGTTAAAACTCTTAAACTTCCCTCATTTTGTCGATGCAGAGATTGTTGAGCATCATATGTTAAAAAATCTGGAAATACTAATAGCATAATACACATACGTATAAAACCTGGACATTGTCCCTGTGACGCCGCCCACTGACATTTCACTGACAGTTTCAAAACCTATCAGTGACTCTCGTTACTTTTAACATTAACCTCTGGATAAACAAATGAGAGAAAAAAAAGGTGGAGCTGAGGTTGGCTTTCAGCTATTTCACGTACAGCATCGGTGTCCTCACCAATCAGACAAGTGGGCCATGCCCCTAGTTATTCAAATTATATGACTTTAATATCTTTGGAATTATTGAGTCCAAAAAAGTCCTTCCATACAGTGTATGCCAGAAAACAGAAACTATTCAGAATAAAAATAAATTGTACCAGGCTGTTAACAGGCTCATGTTTTCGCTGTAAAGATTGATATTAATAAGAGCATATCTGGTTTCTTGTGTTTCAGTGGCTGGCCTCAAATGGACGCTCAAGGTGTTGCATTTAACACTCACCTCTTGATTACACAGTGACAGCAACACTGTAAGAAATAAATTAGAAATGAAGGAAAATTTACACTTCCACTCTCCTTCCACAATTAAGATCTCAAGTTCATCTCAAGTAGCTTAGATAACCACAGACTTGAAGTAATGTGATGAGCTAGAATTCTTCGTTTTACTTCTTTTTACTGACTCTCAAACAATGTAGCAGTCATAAAAACCATGTAATGTGTCATTCAGAGATTCTTGGAGTTGTATTTTGTCTATTTGACTCTGTCGTCAAGACACAAACTAGCTTTAACTGCGTTACACTCCTGCTAGTGCTCTGAGTGGTAAAATTTACTTTTTACCTCATTCACATGGTTAAGGCTGGCTTAAGCACACAAAAGTCTTGCTCCTTTGTCTTGAAATTGTTTTTCGGTATAACTTTCATTACACAGATGTAAATTAGCATCAAGCCTCGTAAGATTGTATTATGTCACGTCAGCTTACCATATTAGATACTTAACAGACAATAGAACTGTTTTTCTCAGTAATTCAAGCACTTCTCAATAAATTTCAAACCAGTAAAAACATTACAAAAAGGTCAAAGCTGACTCTGTACATTAATGCCTTAAACGAAACCAAGTACTCTCTCAAATATTTGCTAAAAATTTTTACAATTTTTTGCTATCGCCAGTGTGGCATTCGAAGTACAGCTCCAAATCTTCCACGCCCTTTAACGTCTTTTAGTTTCTCCCCCTCCTCAGTGGAGAGGGAAGCGTGCCATCCGGTTACTGGAAGAGCCAGCCGACCATGTGGAAAGTCTGCTTCAGAGTGGCATTCTTTCAAAAACGTGGGCATATACACCCACTGCCTAGCGTGAGTGTGTGTGTGTGTGTGTGTGTTTCTAAAGATGTTTGGTAGGAATCCGTTCCTTTCTAGACTTGGTTTTGACTCCAATCAGAGTTGCTCCCCTGCCCTTTCGAACGTATGAAAAACATCATATTATAAATGGGCCATTGTGGATTTTAAACTCAGCAGGATTGCAGACTCCATCATGAAGGCAGTGAGGGTCATAGGATATTTTTGTGTGAACTCAAATAATGCCGCAGTGAAATGTTTTATTCTGTAAATTGTAGATCTGTGCAGACGGTGTAAAGCCTCAGGACTCAGGTTAATAGTAGCAGGGGAATAAATGGAGGAAACATAACGTTCTACTGAACTTGAGGCTGTTGTTTTTACACGTAAGCTACTTCTGTCTTAGGGGAAAATCGCGAAGCCAAATAAGGATACGATTTCACTGCATGTTTTAAAACCTAAGAGTCTCTCTTTATTGTATCAACATGAAAATGGGGATTGCTGGAAACAAAAATGGGGCTTTTGTTGGTTTACTTACGCTGAAACCTTCAGGGTGTGTGCAGCTGAACTTTTCATTTTCAAGTGAGGGAATACTTTCTGAGATGGAGCGCAAATTGAAGTTGAATTCTCCATCTCTTCATGTAAATCTCAAAAAAATATCTTTATAATTTGGAGATTAAAATATGTAAATTCCCAAAATCTATCTTGCCTCATGCCACTTTTATGTTTGTGACCAGAGGAAAAATAAAACTACCCTCAAGAAGCAGATAGATAAAAATAACTATTCTGTATGAACCGGTAACAGCATCTCAACATAGACTCTCTGAATTACATTCCTGCAACAAAATGCCTCACGGTCGAAAAGTAAAAGAAAGCAAAGGCAAAGAAAAAATGATGCAACAAAGACATTTCTTCTGATAGAGGTGAAATGCACTTCATCTTTTGAGTCAAATAATTATGAAAAACACTTATATTTGCTCATTTTTATATCATTTCATCTCATTCCATACTTTCATGATGCTTTGATTCAACTTGTCATTTTGAGTGGTTCGGTAAAACTAAGATCTCAAACAGCTGCAGATATTTTCAAGGTTTTTGTGTTGAACTATTTGTTGCTTCTAAATGACTCATGAACAACTTTGATGTAAAAAGGTTCAGAAAATAAGAAATTTTCCCAATGATCCAACTCAAAACATAATCTGTGTCACAATCATACCAAGTGTTTCATTATTATTCTGAAAAACAACAATTCATGACATTATCCCCAGATGGGAGGCACTGTGGGATCTCTGTGCTCAAGTTTTATGTGAATATGAGACTCATTTGATAAGCATGACTTCCTGCAGGACAGCTGGAAACACCTGGAAGTCTTACTGATTACGGACAGATTCAGTGTGTAAAAAAATGGGTTAAAGCAAAGAAAAAGACCATAGGACAGAAAATATACGGCAGTGACTAATGTCCAAAGTAGATCAAATTGGAGTCATGGCAGTCCTGACTTTAATCCATTTACCGTGCACTGTAAATCAAAAGGAAGGATGGATGCTCTCTCTTATTGCTCCTGAGTGGATACTTGTGGAAGAAAGGAGAACATCATCCATTTATCTAATGTAATTTAAGTCCAGTATTTGATGTATGGTGTGGGATTACATCTAAAATTAAATGATTTCAACTCTTTATCCGCAGTGTGTAGGAGATGGAGTTGGAATAGAGAACATTAAAGTAGAATAGTGTAGAACAAGGCTATTCAGTTAATATGTGGTCTGGATGGATTTTCAGATTAAGGACATGAACTGGGCTGAGAATTTTTTGCGGACAGTGAAAAACGTTAACAATCTCAAAGGAAAACAAATAGATAAGATGACATGGGTGATTATTAACCCATTGCCACATCCAATGAGGGATGGTGTCTTAAGACATTATGATCTTTCAGCACTGCAACGTACTCATTGCAGAGTGAACAGATTAGTTTGGCATTTGGACTTAGTGCAAAATAGAATAAATAAATACTTGCGAGTCCAAGTGGGTTAAAATCACAGATTCTCCTCACCAGTATTTTTTGTTTAAGGGTAGTTAAAGACATGCTAGTTTTGCCTGTAGAGAACTGCTAATGTGAACCTTCTAAACATGCCTCGCAAAGCATTGTGGGCTGGTTGCAATGTTACGATAAGTGTAACATTCAGTGTTGATAATGTTGGAACTTTTGCATGAATTTGTTTGTGTTTGTAAAAGATGATTTTCTGGGTGGATCCAGGTCACAATCACGCCGCACTTGTTTTTGGACTGCTAACTGAATAGGGCTGGAATAGAATAATATAGAACATGACAAGTGGCGACATATATCCTTTTTTAAATGGTGCTTGCATGCATGTATGGGATGAACAGCAGAGCTAAGTAAGTGGGTTGTGCACTATGAAAAAATTTCCCAAATCATCTCTGTCAACGCCAAACAGCTTGTTCTGTTGCTTCTATTAACTCTTGTTTTGAGTTTCTGATACCGCCAGCTCCTGTGAACATGACTTTTTTACAGTGGTCAGTGTCTGCTCTAAGAATCAGCATGCCACGTCTGACTGATCTGCATAGGCTCAGAGTGATTGAGCAACTTCAGGCTGATGTTCTGCAAAACCAAGTTGCAGCATTGTTTGGAGTGAGTCCTGGGTGTAGTCCACTGGAAGAGACAACCAGGTCAAATGCACTTCAAAGGACCTTCATATAAAAACCGAGCTACTTCTCCCGTCAGTCATTTCCACCCTTCAATGAACATAGTTACTAACCAAACACTACAACAGACAGACAGACAAATAATGAGCACAGTTCCTTTTCTCGAGTCCTGTTATAAAAGCCAAAACACGTCAGGAAGCTACTTCTCTTTGATGATACCACGCCAAGAGTGCTGTATCGACAGTATGTTTCTGTTTGCTAGCCACTGCCTCCTTAGCAACCTTTGTAGTGCGCGTGTCATTCAGCTTCTGTTTCGATCAGCTGGTTGAGGGTTTGCAGCAGAATTATACACTTTCAAGACTGTTTGAATCTTTCTCTTTGAATGAAAGAATAAATTGCATTCAGTCTACTTGGAATAATAAAGAAAGAGATGCAGAGGAAAACTTAAAATGAAAGCTTCAAGCAGGACTTTCTTATCATCTGATACCTCTCAAGTACTTTCTCTGAAAATAAAAGCATCAAGTGTTGAAAATGATTTTGAACAGCAGTTTTGTGTCTATATTTGCCGTGCATGTACAGTATTCCTGAAGGGCATCAACAAGGGGCACTTCAGAATGTGTGTGTGTGTGTGTGTGTGTGTGTGTTTGTGTGTGTGTGTGTGTGTGTGTGTGTGTATGTGTGTGTCAGATAGACAAAGAGTGATAGGGAACCGGTTGAGTGACTGATGAGTGTGCGTGCAAGTGTAAATGTGTGTTTGTGTGTGTGTGTGTGTGTGTGCATGTGTGTGTGCATGGGTGTGACCCCAATGACTCAGCCACTAGCAATGTTCTTCTTCAAGGTGAATGAGTCACAACCTCCACCCGTGGGGAGATTTCTTTTTTTCCAACGGATATTTGCCTCTCCAATAAATGTCTGCCTCGCCTTCTGTACAAAAAATGAACTCTGATCATTTAAAAAAAATTACCTAAAATGGTTCGATGTAATTGCACGACATTGATTTGAATGTGAAATAATGATTTCGATGCCGAAAGTTGCAGTAACTGATTTTTCCAGGTAATAAAAAGAGAAACAGCTGCAGATAATTCCTGAGGGGTAAATTTTATTTGCATTCTTGATGCACAAAAAAAAAAAAAAAAACGGTCATAACTGCTCATGCAAAACTAAAGAACAGCTATAATTAGCTTCCTTCTTAGTTATGCATCGTGCATTTCCTAGATAATGAGTAAATAAATCCTTCAGCATGAGCATGCTGTGAACAAGTGTCCCATTTTCAACTATGCTAAACCCACTGTTTGCATCCCTGCTCTGCTTTCTGACTCATATTTTTCATTTGAAGGAAATAAACACTATGGCTCTCCTCATTTCTTCTGCCTCTTCCTCTTCATCCTCCCCTCCTGTGTCAGCCTCTTTTCATCCCTCTCGACTTCTTCATATGCATCTCTCACTCTTTTTTCCACCTCCTTCTTTTTTTCTTTTTCTATCATTGTTGTCCTGCTGTTAAATGGCCCATATTCTCTTCCTCTTGAGCTCAGCCCAACTCTTCAAAGACTCAAATGGATATGGAGGATGAAATTTATTCAAGCACAGCTATTGCTATTGCTACTTCACCTATAAATATTTCTATTCATGTGTGGGAAGCTATCATGGCTGAGGAGGTTTCATCTGGTCTAAAGAAATTCTGACCTCGAGGGAGCTAGGTACTGAGCACAAACTTCCCATTTTCCTCCAAGTTGTGTCAAAAAATACTTTTTGATATCATTCTTTTCCCCAAAACTCCATTTACGGAATCCATACAGAGCTCCTCATTTGTATTTGTTTGCTACTAAACTTCCATTTAGATCAGGATGTGTGTTTCAACACGTCGGGAACTGTTGGAGCAGCAGCTAAATGAGCCACTTGTTGAGAGGACCACAATGTTGCACGGAGAAATGCAGGAAGAGAGCAAACAAAAGAACAGCGTGACGCAGACCTGGTGCTCTGGGGGCGTCATTTGGTGAGGGGTCACCCTGGAGGTTGGAGTGATCGATGGGATGCGCCTTGGCTCCTAATGGGGTGAGGAAAGGAGGAGAAAGAGCAAAAAGCAGAGGAAAAACTGAGCAGAACAGAAGGTGGAAATAGAGAAGAGACTGAAGAGAGACAAGCGTTAACATCCAACTTTAAGTGATTGATAAAAGCAAGTTTGAACAGAACAGGGTGAAGGAGTGCACCTCACCTGCCCTCCAGCCCCAAAAATAGGTCCATCTCACCTCATTCCCCAAATGCAAGCGACTCTGTAAACAGATTCCAGAAAATCAGAGATCTCTTCGCAGGAACTGAGTCAGCTTCACACACACACACACGCACGTGTTCCCACACCTGAAACAATAGCAGAAACATCCATTTAAAACAGATAATGACAACACTTTTGGTTCTGCTCGAACAGGCCTGTTAAGGCCTAATGACGTGGGAATGTGAATGAAATGTTTTAGTTTAAACGCTCAGGAATTCAGTCAATATAGAGGTGTTATTATAGGCTTTAATTTGATGAGAGAGCAAATATGTTTGGTGAAATTGTCAGTAAAAGGATGAGGTATTCTTTTCTGTTAATCAGGACTGCACCCATCCATTTGTGAGAAGCAGAAAGTGCTAAAAGTGAGAACTGACCGTACAAATGAGATTTTATCTAGAGCTGCACATCAGTGTTTTGTAAGTCTGACCTTTTGACTTTTATTTTTATCATTCATATGCGCCATATTTAAATATCAATATACATATTTTAAAAGTGATCAAAATTTGTCATCATGCTGGCTGCACATTGATGTTTGATGATGTTTCAGCAGTTCCACCAGAATGCAACAAAACACTTGTGTTGTGTTTTTTTCACTTCAATATATCAAAATAGTTTCTCAGGCTTAATATTTTATGCATTGGCCTCAAGTCTTCTGGTCAATTGCACTTATTGTTGTTCATTACATGTGCAACATGGGTAAGTAGTTTGTGGTAATTGATAGTTTGTCTGATTGAAAATACTGAATAGCAAATAGACACAAGGTTAGATTATATGTGGAGTGTTGATGTATGATATCATGTTATATATCTCACGTCATATCCCAGTTTATCATACCACATCTTGATTTGTATTGCATCTTCATATCTTACATTTTGTGTTGCGTTGTATCATATTGTCTTGTGTTTGTTGTACTGTATTGTATGGTGGCTTGTCACATATTGTGTCTTTTTATATTCCATTGAGTTGTGTCGAAGTAGCAACCTCTGAAAATATGAGTCAATGTGGAAGCACTAAAAGCCGCTATTCGTCCGCTTCAGGCTGGCTCTGGCTGTACCAGAAGTCATGTACACACCAAGCCAAGAAAAGCCATTTTTACCGCAGAATTTAACACGTTTACAGCCTGGTAAAAATAACTTCTCCTGTCTGAATCGCTAATTACGCTAACAGCATGCACTGTATAGGGGGTGTTTAATTTTCTAACTTGCCAATTTAGAAGATATGGAGACCCCAAGTTTGTACAATCAGAGGCACGGTTCAGCCCACGTGACCAGAGGTTGGTTAGTTTTAATTAATGACATCAGTAATACAGCAGTATTATTAGGGATGGGAGTTGGGATAAGATAAGAAATAGTTCAATCCATTGGTTTAATAAGCCTTTTTTCCAAATGAGTCCCTTATCAATTCTTGACATTACCCCAGAGCGGCCAGACCTTATGTCCACTGTTCTGGACATAAAGTCTGGACAAAGGGAATCAATAAAGAATTATAGCGAAAATCAGAATCAGTAAAGGCATTGGTATCTATAAAATCCTATCACTATCCATCCCTAATTGTCATTGTTGGGTATTGCATTGTAAATTAGCAGCACAATGTTTCTGGAATTGCAGCTCCAAGTTGAGTTGACCGATGAAAATGTATACATATATTTTTTAAATAAAAAACAAAAATGTATTGTTATGTTTTCAGTGTATCATGCCATCATAATGTGCTGTACTTTGTTTTTTTGAACTCTTCTCCTGTGTTAACCTTCTCCTGTGTCAGTCTTTGCCTGTTTAAAATGACTTGTGGCTTTCATCAATGTGTTTAATATTCAGTTGCAAGATTTATTTGCTCGACTCCAATGGCCTGAACATGTTTAATAATATATCTCCATTAATGAAACTAGTTATTGCTCTTCAATAAAAAAAAAACCTCCACACGGGAAAAAGTCATTTCAGGACACTCACTGCATGACGCACTGAGTGACTGTGTGAACTTCAGAGCGGGAACAGACCTAAACTTTTGCAGAAACCATGCCCTCATACACACACACACACACACACACACACACACACACACGCCTAACTTGTTCCATTCATCTACATGTGTGGGTTGTGTTTAACATCACTGCTGTCTCTTTAGATTTTGTTGTTTTGCTTCTGATATGAAAATAGCTTTAAGCATCTTAAAGGGCGAGTTCGCTAAAATTCATTTCACTTCAAACACACTCAGAATGGATTCTGTTTGACCCGCTGAGACTTAGAGGTTACCTGACTGCAGAGCCAGCGAAGATAAAGGGGGATTTTCTTTGCACTGCACATGCACTGTAATTGTTGAGAGGGGGCTTTATTGTTTTCAATGATTTGTTTGGGAATGAAGCCATTTTATATTGATTTAACAACTTGATTGCTTCTTTTTTTAATGGGTAAGATGCTATTGAAAGTATTCATTTCAGTCTTTTCTTTGAGTGGAAGATTTATAATCTCTGAATTTTTCTTGCAATGAGAAGAGATATTTAGACAGATGTTTAAACCAGATACAAAGAGATAAAAAAACAAAAATCATTTATTTTATTTGTGAACAATCAACTATTTTTCATCTCTTATGCAGTCTGAGTGAGTTTATGTGAGTTTTTGTGTCTCGCTGTCTTTATAGTCCAACAACAGACATTTATGATCCAGATAAATCTTATAAATAACATTTAATAAATCTGTTCTCATATATAAGACGTGAAATCATCCCAATGTGAGACCTCTCCGTCACATTGTCCCACAGAGAAAAAAATCAAACAACTGTGCTCTCACTGTTACAAATCAAACATCTGGATACTGAATGTCACCATGACAACACTGGACCAGCTGATTGCTGGCAGGCAACATTAAACGCTATATTTTCAGACAATTGGTCAGAGTCGATGCAGCTGTTGACGATTGTTTTGTTTCTGAACAACACAATAACAACAAAAAAATCTTTCTGCAACAAAACGTCTTTGAGTAAAAAGAAAATCACGTGTACTCCGGGGAGTTAAAGTGCGTCACAAAACAACGACAACATCAGAGGTCGAACAAAGTCAGAGAGTTAGGATAAGACTTTCCCTTTTTTTTGACTTCTTTTTCAAATTCCATAAATAAATTATATTATTAATTCTTATAAATTTATTTACTTAGATTTCCAATAACTGCTCGTCACGTTTTTCCAGTTTGCAGAAACGTTTATTGGACAAAATTCAAACTTCAATTCCACATGCACAAAAAGCCTGAATGTAAGCAACTAAACCCTACAACTGTATTAAAACTATCCATGTTGTACTACAAAATAATAAACAATAAAAAAGTATTAGTGATATAAAACCTACATTTTTAAATTTAATAAAAAGTGATTAAATTAAAAAGCTTTTTCATTTATACTAATAATACCAATGCTAACAGTTTGCACAGTCAAAGTAACAGTTAATTTTAATTGAATATAAAAGAAAGTTCACAAAAGGACAGAATGTACAGACAAGTAGAATGAGACTTAACAATTGCCATAAATTTTAGTTATCTATTTGCAGTGAGTTGTTATAATGGTTAGTTATTGCAGGAAATTTCATTAAATTGAAAAAATAACTTTTAAGAGTTTCACTGTCATTTTTTTTATTTATTTTAAACTGTTATCTATTCATGTGTTGGAAAAAAAACCTCTGTAGACATCAGCTGAGAACCAAACTGTTAATAAAAAAAAGTTCAACAATTGTATCAGATACTTGATACTGGTGTTTCTCTGCGTCCCTCCCTTAATCCTCTTCATTCAGCATAAAAAAAAGAAAATTAAAATCTTCAGATCTTTGTTGTCAGTGTCAGTTTTACCTGGAACTGAACACCACAACCCGACTGCACTGAGGTCGTGACACATTCAGTGCAACATTCAGTACATTGTGTGATGAAAGATAAAACCGTATATCAAGTTGATGGCATCTAAACAAATGAGGTAGTTATCCAGACCACCCCGATGGGATGGATGGCACGAGAGGTGAGTATTTTAAAGGAATACACACACAAACGCAACGTCTAACACACAACTTTGCATTCCTGCATCTTAACAAATTCAGGCACATCAAACAGAGACAAAGAGGGGGGTAATTACTGCAGCACATTATTACACAGGTATGTTTGTACTGTTTGTACACTGTAGTAAAAGTAACTGGAGGCTCAGGTTATCCCTGAAAGTTAGGACACTGGAGCATCATGAAAGTCTATCACCATCAAATGTGCACATTTTGACTTTTATGTTGGTGTCAAAGGGATTTATTTTGTAGGAAAACTTTTAGTTGATTGTGCCAAGAGTCAGCGAAGTGAGAAATTCCATCAACTCAGGTAAAACGTGCCCTCCTGGCTGAATATTGAATCAATTTTAGGTGTCCTCTGCAGTTGTTTCCAAAAATACTGAAGGTGACTGGAGTGGACACTCTATGCGCATTTCTAATAAAAGATAAAAGATTAAAAACACAATTTTGGGTGAACCCGGGAGCTGTCTAATATTTGGGCTCACACACATACACACACACACACACACACACACACACACACACACACACACACACACACACACACACACACACACACAGGCTGATCTATGCCCAGACAGGTGTGCTCGTTCTAGACAGAGTGGCTGCATTTTAAGTGTCTTTTGGCACCATCACTAATAATACCTGCTCTGCTCCAGGTGGCTTGTGTTCTCCTACACACACACACACACACACACACACACACACACACACACACATATTTCTATGCAGACACATGCACAGTGTACACACAGGTTCACAGTACTAGTTTTACTGCAGCTATGAAAGTCAGCTGGAGGTTACCTGCTTCCTCCAAGGACACCCAGCAGCGATCTGTTGTTGTGATTGGAGCATTGATATGTTGTAACTGAAGTTGTGTTATTTTCTCTGATGTAATGTCGGTGTGATGTGTGCCCTGAGCTGTGGCTGTTTTTTTATGTTTGTGTTTGTGTGAACACACTGTATCGTGAGCACTTGTAATGAATGCAAATCCATGAGAATCTCCCGGTCTGACCTGAGGTGAAAGCAGCCTACGCCTCGTTGTTTTTTTAAACATGCAGAGCCGATGGCATGACGAAGACTGTCTGACTTTGTGACATAAAAATCCATTTTTCTTTTTGCATAAAACAAAGAACTTTAGAACAAAATTAAATGCACATAATTATAAATAAATTCACACAGATTTGAGCATTTGGGGGGCAATATTTAGGGATAAATAATGCCATCTTGTGTCAATTTTGGTCATCCAGTAATTTGACCACAATTACATATTATCTATTTATGATGATACATTTGTCATATGTACATGTAAAGATGTATATGTATGCACCTAAAAATATAAATAATAACATGATATAATCCAATATCTAAAAAGAGAACGACCAACCAGTATTTTGTGAAACAACTGAAAAAAAAAAAGACAGACAATGATAATGATGGATTTTTTTATTGATTTAATTTTCTGATTCATTTTTTCTATTTTCTGTTTAATTTTTTCATTCATTTCATTTTTGAATTATTGACAGATTCATGGAAATCTGCCATTAGTGGAGTGCCCTTTTAATTCTTCCAATAAATAATAATTTACTGTAATGCATACGATCACATATCTACATCCATGTTTCTCTAACTTAGGGGCTGTATCACTCATATAGAAGCCCATTTTCACCAGTTAAAACAATCAAAAAAAAAAAAAAGTCTGGTTTGGTCAAGATATTTTTGGCCAATATTAAGTTCAAAATTTATTGGATAAAAGTCATAAATTCCACTTTGCATCTCAAAATTTTGACTTTTTTTTTCCCCCATCACAATTTCAACTTTTTATGTCAAAATTTCAACTTTTAACTCAAAATTTTGATTTATATCTCAATTTTTGACCTTTCCCCCACATAATTTTGACTCCATCTAAAAACTTTGACTTTTTATCTCAGATTTTTACTTTAAATTTAGACTTCTTGTCTCAAATTTTGACATACTGTGGATTAAAAAATTCTAAACAAAGCCAAGTTTTCATTTTCATTTTTTAACTGGCTGAATGGGCTTCCATACAATCCACTATCTGGTGACAGGAAAAATGTTTTGAATGTTTTTACATCTATTTGTTAGATTGGTCAAAACTACTGTCAATTTTATTTATGAACACAACTTTGATGGGCACACCTCAATTGTTGCGGTTGACAGTAATTCATTTGTGTGATTAAACAATGTTATGTGCATGTTTTGGCAGCTTTTAGATTAAATCTGTTGAGATGGTTTGATGTCCTATGGGTTTTTTTTCTTTTCTTTTTTAATCAGACACAAAACTGGACAAATGAAAATATGTTTGCTAAAGGACAAAAAATGAGTTTTTACGCATTAAAGAATTCTGATTACCCTGCACTAACCTGCAGCGATATTCTTTATTTGGTTTGCTTCTTCGATTTGAAACGGTAAAGACTTTATTGGGTAATATTTTAGTTTGGTGACGACTGTGTAAACAAATAAAATGTAAAAAACACCATTACAGCAAAAATCATCACAAAAACAAACTACTCCTCGAGTCGTGTGTAACTATGTGACTTAACTCACACACAGTTTTAGAATAACATTGAGGAAAATATGCAGCTCTAAAGTTTCACTTTAACCTTTAATTGCTTCAGCTCAGTCTAGCATTTAATTACATTTACAGCAGAGAGTCGATGGACTGTTCACTCGCTGTAATCAAACTGACGTTCAGCTCTTAACATGCAGCACTGCACCGCCTGATGTTACCTCACCTCATCCACTGTGTTTATATTATATACATGTGTGTGTGTGTGTGTGTGTGTGTGTGTGTGTGTGTGTGTGTGTGTGCGTGTGTGTGTGTGTGTGTGTGTGTGTGCAGCGAGGGGATACATATTCATTTTCAGCTCAAATAAACCTGGGAATTGAATGCAGCCCTCTCACACCTATTTTTTGCACCGCTTAGTCTATATGCCATGAACTCATGCTTACACACACTCACACACACACACTATGCTATGTTTATGTGCTGGTTGCTCCATTTATTTTTAGACCAGAGGCAGGATATTGGGTTTCATTAAATGTCCCAGACCCCCTTTCTTTACCTCTCTAACTTCTCCCCTCTCTCTCTTTCTTTCTTTCCCTCTCTCTCTCTCTCTCTCTCTCTCTCGCTCTCACACACACACACATAAACACTCAGTCCCAGGGGCAAGGTGGTGGTGGTGTTGGTGTGGTTTCCTGCCTGTGTTGTGACGTGGTGCAGTTCTGCTTGCTGGTAGAAAGGCCTCTTTGTGTCTGACCGTCACTGCCAGCCCCCCTTTTCCACCGCTGACAATTATTTTCCCCTCCAACCCTCAGCTGACAGTTTGGTGTGTTAAGCCGCTGTCGTCATCCTGCTTTGTCCCGATATTTGAGAAAGCAGAGGGAAAAACAGCAGAAAAGGAAAGAATGAAAGAAGAAAACAGCAGAAACTACAGGTTTAGGTTTCAGCAGCTGCATCTTAGAGTCTCAGATCTTTAAGTGTGACAGCAGCTTAAGGGCTGGAAAGTGACTCAAAGTGTCTGTTCTGAGGCTTTTCCCTTTTTTTATTTCTCATGTTTTACCAGGCCAGACCAAGCCACCCAGAATTATAGGACTCTCATTTTAATTTTTGTTATTTCACATTTACTACAGCGCCTTGAAGACAAAGACCACAAGGCAGTTTCCATCTCCACATGGCAAGGAAAACATTTAGCATTTTTGTAACGCCCAAATCTGAATCACCAGCTGGTTTCTGCAACACGCAATAACCGTCCAATCTGAGAAATCTGTCAGCCCAGTCCAGTTGCTCCATTACTCGCTGCTGGCCCCCGTCTCCTGGGGCCTCCACAAATCATCTGATGTGGGTTTTGGGGCCAGAGCAGCAGCAGCCATGTCAACAGTCATACTGGTGCAGTTAAAGCAAAGGACAATTTTTCTGTCTTCACAAACATGTTCTACTGTTTTGGTTTTTACTCCACCAAATGCGCCCCATTGCCAAGAAAAACTACCACGGGTCATTAGCTTTCAGTGCCAGACGCCTTTTGTTTCCCATTTCATTCACAGTGATTCGCTGCTGTGCAATCAAGGATTTCCCCCAAGTGACTCCAGCTCTCTGTCGCCCTCTTCAGGATCAACTGCTTGTTACCTCCCAGGAGGTAACATGACCATGCAATACCTCAAAACTACATCTGCCTTGGGGTATTTTAGGTAGTTCTTGTGTCACAGTCACAGCTGCGTTCCCGTCATGAGCCGCAGAGTAGGGGGTGAAACTCCCCCGTGAGAGAGGCACCAGTTCAGTTTGCTCTATGAGTGAACTGAAGCGACTGATATTGACTTTCATTTCGCTCCGCAGCATGATGCAAGCAGCGAATAATCTCCCAGTCACAGATTTGGCTTAAAGCTGCAGAAAGAGAAAAGACAACAGCAGGTTGATGTGCGATGTTGCCAGCTGTGGTTTGTCCCTTGATGCCCCTGGGATTTCTGTCAAATGTGCCAATGTTAGACCACATTTCCTGGAAATTGTGAGCAAAAGGGAGTTTTGCCCATCAAAATAGCACTAATACAAATAATACTTTGAAAATCCGCACTGTCCCTTTAAAGTCAGAATAAAGTGAAAGTACTCTGAAGGTCTTATTACTCCTAATTTTAATAGAAAAAAGTAAATCAAGTTGTAATACAACATCAAAGTTGAAATTAAGTCACAATGTTGTGTTCATGTATGATAAAGTTAAGCCTTTATTTCAAGGGGTCAAAGTGGGAAAAGAGCGAGATTAGAGTCATAATATAGTTGTTATGCTACATGTTAGAAGTTAATATCAAAAAGTTTAACTAAAGCCGCTACAAAGTTGAAATGGAGCAGCAATGTTACGGGATTAGAGTTAAAACACTGTAGTTGTTTTAAAAAAAAAAAGTTGAGTTCTCCTTTCACTTTGTAACATGTTTTTTTTTTCTTCAGATGAGCAATACTCCTTTCCAGTCAAGTTATTTTCTGTATACCACTCCAATTGTTTTCCATACAATGTCAAAACTCTCAGAAGCAGCAGGATTAAATGCCTCCACACTGAGCCCACAGTCCTTTAAAGACTGATGTATTAAAAGTCTTTTAGATTCCATATGCCATGTGAAGAAAACAACTACTGGGGAAGCCAGGAGATGAAACTGTTTCTTGCAGTAATTTCACCTCATTGCTCTGCACTTAACTCTCAGCAAAGAAGTGCTGGGGCTCCAAAGAGGTTTTTGTACCCAGAGATTCATCCGTCATCTTTGGTCCTTGTGGAGGTCTTATAATGTGATGTCCAGACAGTCAAAGTCAGACTAGAGTTTGGACTTGATTGATTTTCTGTCCCTGGTGAGTGATTTATTACATCTGTGTTCCAGGTCACAGAATGAGCCCTCAAAGTCATTTACGGTAAAAACATCTCTCTTTACCAGCAGGCACTGACTTGGGAAAGTAATGACTGTGTCAATATGGTGTTAAAATCCATTTGTATACTCTATTACACATTCAGCTTACCGTCAAGTGACCAGGCTTCAAACAGGATGGTAAATAACAGCTCACTCTTCACTTCTGGCATTTCTACTGACCATTTTTCATCGTCCTTGTTTAATGTTCTAATCTGAAGATTAATTTCCTTTGAGGGCTTCGTATCTAGCCGAGTCAAAAATTAATCATGCAGAGCAGCTTGTTTTGGATTGAGTAGCAGGTGAAGAGTTTGATCTAGTTTTCAGGTTTATTAAATAAAACACAACACAGCACTCGAATATTTTCCCTGAAGAGGTACAATTTTACTTAGAGGCTGTTTTCATGTGTTTTTATGTCAATTTTATTCCTGAGTTTTCACATATCGCAAGAGTTGCTTCCATGTGACAGTTGGGGTATCTGTTTCTGTTTCTTAGACCCTGAGAGAAAACAGAGAAAATGCTGTTAGTGTGTCCAAACCTGAACCAACATAAACAAACTGAACAATCAAGAATAAAAGTCCCAAAGTTTGAGAATCAGAAGATGAATGGTGCTTATTCAGCTAGCCTCAAGTTGATATTTGTGGAACTGCAGTTTTTTTGCATGTCTGCTTTGACTTTTTTGTCAACTCTCAAGGGACAAAAGTTTTAGGATGTAATGCAAAGGTATTATTGCAATCCAGCCATGCTTTGCATAGGAACTGTGTTTTAGCCAATCTAAAATGGAAACTTTTGAAAATAGCCACAGAAGTGGAATTCTAAAAACACTGCCACTGTTGTACGAACAGCAAGCCAGAGTTTTCAGTGGAATACACGCTCCACTTTGTCCCAGTTTTCACAGTCATGGTGTAATCCCTCCACAGTCACACGCCACGCTGGAGACGTTTTAATGTGGACAAAGGTAATCGTGGAGATATGAAATCATACATTGTCAAACAGTGATGTCTTTGAGTCTTGGCTGTGTCATGTTTACACTGTCATGGTGGCATGACCATGCGCAACAACAGCAGCAGTAACAATGGCAGACTTGAGTTGCACTTGAGTTGATGAATCCACTAACTGCCGTTCAACAAAATGTGCATCTATTCCACCACTTCTGCAATCAGCAAAGATGAAACTTTGTAAAACGTTTAAATGGGGCCTTATAGGTCAAATGAATACCCCCCTACCATCTGTGCTGCTTGGACACTGCCTACTATATTCATGGTTGTGAATGACCATGAATTTGTGATGTTGCAATAAGGAGCTTCTGCCTCTTGAGAAATGAAAGTATCAGGAAGAGCCAGAGGTCAAACTGAACTGCACAATCAATACCTGTTGCTGGAGGCTGGCTGGAATTGGATGTGCAGAGTTGAATTTCTTCATGTGGTAAAAGACTTGAATCAGGTCTTGGAGGGTTGGGACGAACCACTTCTAAACAAAAAATAAGAAAATTGCAACCACTTGTCAAGTGATGTTAAATGTAAATGTGAGATGGCCAAGACTCAAAGACATCACTGTATGAAAATGTGTGATGTCATATCACCTCTATTATTATTGACCACATCAAAACTCCTCCAGCATTGCATGTGTCTGTGGAGAGATTACACCATCACTGTGGAAACTGGTTCATTCATTGTGCAGCTCTCTATTGATTTATTTCACAATGCTCGGTCTCGTCTTTCTCACTGTGCTTCAGCTGCTGCACACCACAAAGGCTCGTGGTTCAACCTGGAGAGATCAGCCAGAGTCTTCACTGAGCAGCAAGGGATGACAAAAAGAAAATGCCGTAACCACTGGATAAAAAACTTCCAAAACGCAATCTAAGGTAGAATGCACCAAAAGGCCTTTGTTGGAAAAGGTAAAGAAAACAGGAGTGATTAACCAAGCAGAGGGGAGCCTCAGTCTGGAAACTCTGTGGGAGTTCAAAGTTGAATTTAGCTTCTTTTCATCCCCCTCAACAAAAAAGTTTTACACTCAGCCAGATCAGATTACGCCTGTCAGATAGCACGTACAAGGCACAATACATAAGCTCTATCAATGACTCAGCATTTGTCGACGTCATGTGTTGGAAAACAAATCTGGAGGATTAGTCTCTTGAAACATCATCTAAGGAACTTAAAGCCTGTTTGACCTCACATCTGGTTAAGACAGCTGACCGCAGAAGCTTGAATGTTTCCCAGCGTGTGATTATTACTATTCCTGAATTGTATTCTGTGTTGATCTTTTTGACTCCTGCAGGCAAAATGTTTTCAGTACACAGTGCGGCCTTAAAAATATCTACCTTGTCTCCTCATGACTAATATTTTTAATGAGAAATTAAAAATATTTCTTGAGCTCCTTCAATAATGAATTCTGTTTTTCGGATCATTTCAACGTTGACAAATGTGTTTTCTTTTAATTCTCAACAGAACAATCAAGACTGATTAAGGTTTGCTTCACACAAACAGGTAAATTCAACTTTGGCTTCACTTCTTAGTTCTGACACACAAAAAACAAAAAAAAAACAAAAAAAAACAAAAAAAAAAACAATACAGAAATTAATGAGGAAAGAAAACCTTGAGAGGGAAGTCTGAATCCTTTGTTTTCTCATCTTTGTACAACAGGGAAGTTTAGCATAACATAAAACCAGTTGTCAAATGTTCTCAGAGAAAATGTTTGGTTTTACATGATTAGGCCTATTGTGACATCTCTGATAATGATCCAATGTTGGCTTTTTTTTTCTTGGCATGTGACCTGAACTTTTCTTTGTACATATCTTAAGACTGTAAAGTCTCTTTTGTTACATTTGTTAAAAATGGCTTGAAAAAGTTTTTCTACAGAAGCAATAAGTTGAACCTCCTACATTCAAAGGACGCTTTGTTACCACCGCTGCCACACAGCGTGGGCAGATTTTCTGCTCAGGGTAAATCACGATTACATTGTTTTATCCATAACAACAGGGACCGTTCTATTGTTTTTTATGTTTTTCATTAGGTACCGCTAGACCATTTTGCTCCAAGGCTTTTGATGCTGTGAAAACGAAAAGAATGCGAGCAATGTGCCATTATATTCCCGCCTGTTCCTGACATTTGAAGATACAGATTCCTGTTATACTCAGCAGTGTTTTCCACATCACAGCTGATGAGATGATTCTGTATTGACAGAAATGTGCATCATCCCACCTTTAAGGGCAGAAGTGGCTCGCTCACAAGATTCAACTGCTGAAACAGTGTAATCTCAGGCAGGGTGCTTGCAGATGGAAATAAATCAGAGATACATGCTTGTTTTATTCTGTATCTATTTCATCCCATTGTACCCACACTGTCAGCTGAAGCCAAAGACAGAGACCAAAAATCAGCCTTGGACTACGACCTAACCCAGCTCATAATAATTTCTGCATGAAAATGCAACAGCCCTCTGCCACCATTGTGACAATGCTTTCATCCAACTTGTGAAACCATCCAGAACGTCACATTAGTGCTTATGCGAAAGAGAAACCATGCCTGGGTCTCACGCTTTCATTTTCAGTTCTGACATTTACACAGACACGTCATATTTGACTAGAATATTACCTGTAGGCTCTTTAATGCATGGAAGCTGTCACAGTGCTGGTACAGATGAAATACCTGTCCTATTCCACATCTGAATTATGCTCTCGCTTCTGATATCATGCTACTCTTTCTCCTTTTCTCTTCCCTATATCCCATTCTCCTCCTCTTTATGCTTTCAGTTAAGAGGCAAACAAACATTCTTAAATAAATATGTATAAATAAAGCACTTAGAATAAATTGATCCATACTGATTTGAGACATCAATTTAAAAAGAATATTGCTAATTAGGCTTACTCTCTTGGTTGCTTTTTTTAAAAAAAAAATGCATTTACCTATCTACACAGGTTTTAAACAGTAAGTAAATAACTTGTGAATAAATTAAAAGCTATTTACATTATTCAAATAAAGACAATACGGCCTATGTATTTTTTTAAACAGCATTAATAACTGTTCTAGACTGTGACATTCACAGCAGACAACAACATTTGCACATTAATGCAGCATTATTTCTAATGCACATTAACATACAGCTTGGCCTAGCTAAGTAGCAAACATTTTACCACATAGGAAAAACTTAATTAGGTCACTTATAAAGCTGTTCACTTGATATGAGTCAGTTTTTGAGCGCCTCAGCCAGTTTGTGCATATAATACGAATGTTTTCATAAAGCCACTGAGCATATAATCAGCATTTGGTCTAAGGTGCTTCAGTTTATGTGACTGCTAATTTTCCCACTTTGTTCATAACACCTAGGAACAAATTAAAAGGCAAAGATAGACATCTGTAAACTGGACTGACATTAAAAGGCATTTTTGTTGTAGGGCCAGCCATTTTGGGCCACCAGCAGCTTTTTTAATCTACAGAAAGTCCGTGTGATGACCTCATCATTTCAGCAAGTCTCATGAAGATTTCATAAAGATCTTGTGCTTTTCTTAGAACAGGTAATTTTGAGCTTTTACGCACAAATTCAGGGCTTCCCACAATGTTTAACGACTTAGGAATTTGTTGAATTTTAACACAGTTCCTATGTACATTACAGGAAAGCAGTGTCCCCCTCTCTTAAAGCATTCACCCCCTGTACTCAAATCTCTTATTAAAGGTACAATCTTGTGTTTCTTGGCTGGATTATCACCAAATTAGCAGTTCTGTTAGATCAAGAGGGGCACCTGTGAGTTGTCTCTAAATTGGAAGGCTGTGGGTTTGATTCCAGCTTCTGCAGGCACATGCCAACGTGTTCTGGGGGAAACACTGAGGCTCAAACTCTCTGTTGTTAAGTGGTGTGTGGATGATTATGAATGTGTGAGTAAAAACTGATGGTTCCCTGTAATAGCAGTCTCCACCATCAGTGTGTGAATACTGTGTGGATGGATGAAAGAGATCAGAAGTGTAACAGACAAGAGGAGCACCATATGAGTAATGGTCCATCCACCATTAAATCCCTTATATTAGTCTCTATGTAAAGAATTTCAAAAATAACTCACTGCAGACTAAAGCCACCATGTCCCCGAGACATTTTCAGATAATCACTGCTGGTCATTTTCATCTTTCTCCACAAGGACACATAAAAGCACACCCAGAAATATACTGATTTTAATGTTCAAGCTTAAAGTTTTGCTTAATTGACAACCAGAACAGACATTTAATGGACTTAAAAGTATGACAGAAGAAAGCACAAACCAAGGAAAATACCAGAAAGATTAAAATGCAAAGAACATACATATGACTTTGACTCTAAATGGAGCTACATTACTTGCTATGGAAATTCAGCAGCACATGTAACATACAGTAAAAAGCAACAAGTTGTGCACTCAGTTGCACACGTGGAGACATTTTTACTACAGAAATCAGATGACAATGAACGGCTTTAATAAGTGAGAACTACATTGTTTCTGTAGCTAAAAAGCTTGATGTTACATAAAGTGTATCAGACTATAAAGTAAAGCTTTCAGTTTAATTTCACAGCATAGGGTTAAAGGTTTGACCACCTCTTCCTTCCAAATGTTATTTAAATTAATGTCAAACCTTGAACACTTAGGGATCATAATAAAAGCTGATTAAGGCAGCCAAAAGCACTCGGGTTTTCTTTTACTTTTGAGTCACTTTGATGCTGTCTCAATGGAGCCTTGATGAGCACAAGGTCTCCCGGATCTACAATTCAAATGGGGATTGCATTAGCAGATTTCCTGTGGTCCTTAATTGTGGTTCTGATTTTTAATGTCAATGTGTGGGATGGACAGAAAAGGACTGCATGTAGAGAGTTGAGAGCTGGCGGGGGCTCTGTGCATTCACTTCAAATGACAAACTGTATGTTCATCACTCGAAAGCTGTGCTCTCCCAACAGTGAACATGAACAAAATGCAGGTTTCCTCTGCTTTCTGCTTCTTCATCCCCCTGACAAGATCATTCAAGGTGTTCCTCAATGATGTGACAGCTGAAAAACAACACCTGGGTGTAACTTGTGAAAGTGCATGTGCTTGTGTGCATGTGCCTGCATGTTTCCACAGCTTTGTTGAGTGTACATGTACCGAGGATGGTGCTTTAGTGAATGTGTGAAAGATAAGCTCCAAAACAAAGGGGAGGTAAACAGCTCATGTTTTACCTGTGGTGACCTCAGTTTCAGCTCTCTTATATTATCACACCTGTTAGACAGAGAAACTTATCCAGCCAGTTAATGACTTTGTTTCAGCAAAATCTCTCTAAACAAATGATAACAAATAACACTCTGTGTTACCATAAGCTCTTTTTGTCTGCAGTTGGTTGAATCTACTGGGGGGAAAAAACATACTGTTCTTTGTTCAGGTGGTTGCTTTTATCTCCATTTGTAGCATACACCAGGACTAGTTGTTTGCTAATTGGCTCTAGTGTCATGGTTGAAAACATAAGAGGATTAAAAGTGAACAGACAATACAGCAACACATCCATTCAATCAGACAGAAATTACATGAACAATTTCGCTGACATGAAACATCTATATTTTTCGAGTAACAAATTCCACATAACTAGGCAAGAGAAAGAGAAACTCTCTGATTTCAATGTCTTGATGAAAACTTAGAGTTTTAAATGAACACTATTTACATGTTGCTATCTTTTTAGGAAAGCCACTTAAAGTTTATCTATGAGTCAGCCACAACAAAGCTGGAGCCAGGAGGTGATTAGCTTGCCTTGGATAACGGAGGATTAGAGCCAATTAAGGCTAAAAATTTTAAGATAATAAGGGTGGAAAGTTATGAGAATTAAACTTTAATCTAATTAGGAGGGAGGCCTAATGTGAGAAAATTAAAGCTAGGACAAAATAATTGTATACTTGAGAAAACTAACTCTTAAACTTATCACATTAAAGTCATACATTTATAAGAATACCATCTTCCAACATAGAGTTTACAGCACAGAGTGTGGATATGTGTACACAGTCTCTGTGACATCACCAATCTGTTTCTGATAGCCCACTGTTGACAGGTGCAACTTTGGAAATGTCAAATTTAACCTAACTTTGTTTGGGTCTGGATGAGAAAAAGAAGCAGGGTGTATACAAAACTTGCATGTTTGATAACTTGGAAACTCACAAGTTATAGATTCGCTTCCATATGCCTATAGAGAAACATCCATATTTTTGGGGTAACAAATTATTTATTGATACATATATACACTTATTGATTTTTTTTTTTTTTTGCAGAAATAGCCTCTTTTTTTCATCCCAACGGGTTAAGAGCTTCAACTTTTGTGCTTGCAGAAATTATTTTGGAATTTAACCATTTGCATTTAGCCTTTGGCTGAGTCAAGCTAATCACCACTAGCTCCAGCTTTTTATTCAGTATTCAGGCATGAGAGGCATGGCAATGGATA
The DNA here is from genome assembly GCA_008086565.1 of Thalassoma bifasciatum. Lineage (NCBI taxonomy): Eukaryota > Metazoa > Chordata > Actinopteri > Labriformes > Labridae > Thalassoma > Thalassoma bifasciatum. The sequence continues at coordinate 126,422 of RPOG01000123.1, forward strand.
AGACTCACTAAAAAATGAAAAATATATTATATTGTGTTATATTAACAAAAAGCTGAATGCTGCCTGTAATTTTCCAAACAAGATACTCCAGGTGTAATTGAAATATGAACATGTTCAGCTCTTTCACTCTTGTGATTTGAAAAAAAAAGATACAAATTAATCCAAAGCATTATTCTGGTGCATTAATTGTCCATTCAAGGGTCATTCAGCTTTTAGTCATTTCCAAAATACAGCTCTCTCATTTGTGAAAATGTGGTTTTGTCTGCAGTCCAAGAGAGAAACAGTTTATGGCAAAGCAGACCATGTTAACTTTGATAACACAGTACCAAAGACTCACCAGCTGCTTTCAGGTACAATTGTCCTTTTCAGTCATCAGATGTGTTCAGCTGTCCTCTGTCATTAGGCCAGGGTGTTTGGCAGCTCAGTGGAAGAGGTTGTGTGCCAACACTGTCAGACTATGGCACTGAAAAAGATGAAATACTGAGCCAAGCTCTGTTGGTGTCCATCTGCATTATGTGCCACTGTTTCTACATATTGGGTTTTTAATCAGTGGTATTCATTAACATAACTAAAAGAGGCGTGTTTCAAAGACCGAGTCTGTTCCCTCATTAAATATCAGCCAGTTCTGTCCAGAGACAACACCATGAGGATGTTACTGGAAAACGGATTAATTTAATTTCCTTCCTCCTCCAAGAGATTTCTGTTTCTCTTTTCCAGTTTTTCCATTTTCACATTCAGTTCAGAGCATTGTTGTTATTATTGCCTTCCTCTGCGGCTACAAACTTGATCTCAGCGTTGGCAGTCCTAGAAGCCATGCTGCTATCTCTGACTTTGTGCTTGAACAGAAAGGGAAACGTCTTCCTGAAAGACTTCTGAAAGGTGGCTCCCATAAAACCATAAACTATGGGGTTGACTGAAGAGTTGGCGTAGGACATGCAGTTGGCCCATGTCTTGATCTTGTATGTGGCATAGTTTGGCCGGTAGTTTGGATAGAAGGACTGGAAGAGGACAAAGATTTGGATGGGGCCCCAGCAGATGGCAAATAGAAGGACAATTACAACCACCATCTTGGACACTTTGCTCCTTATACTGATAGTTCTCTCTGACAGGAGGTTGACCTGAAAAGAAGGAGATAAAAAGAAGGTTTTTTTGAGAAACATTCAAAATGACAGGACAGCTAATAAACCATACTGGCCGTTGGACTCTTTCATACTGGTTGATTAGTGAAACAAAAATATGAGCTCAGAAGTATTGTACTAACTTAACAATACTTATTCAGTAGCAACCCATTACTTCCTCACAATTCAACATGTTTTGTCCCATACAGGAGACTCACTAAAGACGTTTACCGTTCCAGTTGAGAGCATGCTGTTTACTTATTAGTAGCCCTGTAAATATTAAGCACCAAGAAAGAAATGAATCTCAATACATCAAAACACTCCAACCTTTGAGAGGTGGTAATGTTATTTTATATTTTTGCCTTAAACAGATTGCGAACGAGTTTACGTTTTTTGTTTATAGGTTATGTTTATTAGGAAACAATTGGATCCCATCCAGAAGATACCCACATGACCCCCCATATTTCTGGGGGGTCATGTTTGTGTCATTGGTCTGAATGTTAATGAAGTCAAGTGGACTCTTGAGGAACTCCAAGTTTTCACACTTCTGCACAAGCTTCATATTTGAAGACCTGAGTTAACCGTTTGGGTTTAACATAGCATGACCATATACTGAAAACCCAAAAAGAGGACACTGTACCTGGCCTGTTGGAGATACTGCAAGTATCTTTGAACTGCCTCACAATATGCTTGATTAAAAAGAAAAAGCCCATTCCCCAAAAGCATAAATAATGTCTGTTTAACTAGGTAAACAACAAGAAAAATAGAGTTTATTTCAGTCATGCATTCTTGTTTCATTCGGACCAATGTAAAAATATCAATAATGTCTCAAAATAAAAGAAGAAGAAAAGGTTGCATTTTCTTCATTTGTTCCCCCTTTAGTCCTTCTCGTCCAAATAGTTTTCCAAAACTACAGAACTTTTTCTTAGCTACTGACACAAAGGTGCCAGCTGTACAGACAGTACACGCTGCTTCCCACTGGCATAACCATGATAAAAAGAGAAATACTTTTCTGCTCTTTGTCTGTAAAAGTGCATTTCCACTTTGGTATTTTCTGTCTGAGAGTGCAGCAAAAACTGTCAGAGCATATTTTCAGTTTTGATATGAGAGGAGCGACCTGAGTCTTCTACATCATGATACATGTGGCATTCATGCTCAACATCTTGACAGGTAGATACATTGGAATAATGCCAATGGCCCAGCGCAGCTCTCTATGGTAGTAAAAAGAAGCTGAGCAAAACCTGAACATTGAGGGGAATTCCATAAAATCCCCTAAACATTATTTTACAAGCAAAAAGGAGGACATGCCAATTCAAAAGAGGATGTATGGTCATCTTATTTAACATGATAAGATGAGGATTTTGAGAACTTTCAACAAACAATATCTTGTGATGTTAGGAACTAGCTCTATGTAAAAATGAGTTTTGAATTGTTAAATGGCAGTTGTGTGAATAAAGTTCAAGAAACCAGCAGTGTTCTTTAAAGGCTGGCGGTTCTAAGCTTTCTTTTGAGGCAGGATTATTGATACACAATAGGTGACTGTTGCTTTAAAGACAGATGCTTTAAAGGACATTTCAAAGACTGAGGACATCAAAGAGCAAGATAGCAAGCTTTGTTAAAGGACAGGTGCAAAGAGAAGAAGTGGAGACTTTTTTAAAGTTTTAATTAGTCGACGGTGAGGTTAAAGAGCTTACAGATAAAACCTTGCACTAGGTGAAGTTATTTGAACTAAACATAATGAAACAGAACAAGATCAAGATTTGCACACACCTGGTAATTGTTGTCTACAGGCTCCACAGTCGGCTGGCCAACCCTCTTCACCATCAGAGTGTAACAGAAGGAGATTGTGAGGACAGGCAGGAGGTAGGCGGCGATAAACTGGTAGAGGATGAAAGCTCTCTCATGAGCCTTTGAGGGAAACCTCTCCATGCAGTACTGCCTGGGCCCATACCAGTAACCCTCCTCTATACGCTGGTACATCAGAATGGGTGTAGAAAGAATGAAGGAGCCTGGAAAGAAGAAGTGTACAAGTTAATGCATGTAGCATAAGCCACACAATTTTCCTTCACTGGATCTTATTTTCCAATAATATACTGAAAAATAAACTAAAGATAAAGGATTAAATAGACTGTGAGTAAATAATGACTGTATGTAAGCATGTCTTACCAATCCATATGCAGACGCTGACAATCATGGCTACTCTTGGAGTGCGGTGGCGGAGAGATTTCAGAGGGTAGACTGTGACATAACAGCGGTCTCCGCTCATAGCTGTCAGGGTGATACAGGTGGCTTGGACTGTTACCTGAGAGAAATAGTGCAAGATTTGCAAATAAAAAACATGGAACACATTTTCTAGAAATCCACCCTTTTGCCTCCAGCTGTTTAATTATTCAGCTCTGTGGAACTTCGGGGATTAAAAAAGCATGGGTTAGGCAAATGATCAAGTTGTACAATGGTTGTAAAATGTCACGCAATCTCCAAAGCAATAAATGCTACATTGCTCTAAATACAGTTGGTTCACAAGCTAAGAAAGAAGCTTGGTGCCTTACGGTTACGGTTTTTAATCAACTCACATTAGAAAGCAAAAGGAAGCTCAAGCTGCTTTTTCCCTGAAAAAAAATACAGTTTCATGTTTCCTCCAACTTATTACAGATTGGCTAATGAGCACTCATGCTTTTAAAAAGAAGAGCAAGCACAAAATTAGAGTGAGGGAAGGAAGAAGTAAGATGCAGGAAACAGATATGAAGCTGCAGAAAAGATAAGTAGTTTTAATTAATGTGAACAAATCATTTATTTTTTTCGAGACTCAGGTTCAATGGCCCTCAATTGAGTTGAATTTAGACTCATCAGAGGAAATTTAACCATGGGAAATGAGGAACTCATGCCCCAGAAAAATAATGAGGCATTACAGATGTATACGAATCACACAAATCTATTCTATCACAAAATAGGTTAATTTTTCACGGGACGGGTTTTTAGGTTGTGGTGCTTATTTATTGGTATCCTGATTCAGACATCTGTTTACTGATTTTTAAAGAGCATAATAAAATATTCAACAAGGGTTTAGCCCTATATTTGATGTGAAAGGTACAAAGACACCATATCGTAATCATCACTGAAAGATAAATGCAGTGATTTCCACTACAGAGTCATTTCTCAAGAGTCTCTGAATCTTTAAATCATGTTACGTTCAAATTGTTTACATTTTTTGGCTACCATAATTACACCATAATTGTTGAACAATTTATTTGAGTAGTTTCCAGCACAGAGGGGAACATCTTCTCATCTTTATTTCTGTGAGACACAGCCTCTTTGGGATGCATGTTTTTAATGTTCCTCACCTATTGCAAACAAGCCCTAGTTAGTTTAGAGTTTTGAGGTATTTATCAGCATTTAACAACTTTTTCAATTATTGTTCTTTTTTGGTTGTTGTCCCAGTCCATGTTTTTAAACATGCCACTTGCCTCAAATCAACATCAAGCATGTGTTTCCTAAAGCATTAAAAGTTAAACATATGAAATGTTTCAACACTTGGGTTTAAAGTAATTGCAACATTGGTTGAAATCAAGATTTTACACTGCATTTCAGCCTTCTCTTTATCCTCCTCAAAAACACCTATTTTAAAATTCAAATTGAGTTCCCTCTATGGGTCCAGTGCTGTTATCTGTGGGCAAATTAATCCATTTTCCATTGAAATATATACACCAGGGTGACAAATGAGAGTTCAGAAGCTCTCTCTTTGCTCTCCTGCAAACAAGATCTAATTTTGCCTCTTTTTCTCTCTCTCTACCTCTACTGTGAATCCAGTGCCCATTACCCTTTAGAGGTTCGAAGCACAACAAGAGTGTTTCAAAGGGTACGATGAGAAAGGCAGAGAGGGGTCATTATGAGTTCAGTGTTGAGACCACAAAGGATGCGGGTACCATAACCCCTCTATTTCAAAGACGGCTGACATTAAGAACCCAGTTTCTTATTATCTTTAATGCATCATGTCTCCCTAAAAAGGACCGCTACGGAATCACAAAAAGGGATATCTTTAGACCGTATCAACTTCTGTTCATTTTTTTTAGATGAGATAAGATTGAATAATGTTTTGCAAAAGTTTGGTTTTATGTAACCAGCCTCTCCAAAACAAATGGATGTACGTTCCAAAGGGATGAGCACCAGAGGAGAACATAGTGTGAATAATTCAGTGTGGCGATGTTTAATTTAACTTCTTGCAAAGATGAAAAGCATCAGCTGTATTGGAAAATTTTCTTAAATATATAAAATGACTTCACACATAAGGAACAAAATATCATGGTTACAGATTGTCATATTGATGTTGTTCTAAGTCCTAATAATCAAAAGTTTTTTTTCTTTTCCCATGTCTCAAGGTTCAAGGTTATTTTGTACCAGTAGGCACATTTGGTGTGTCAGTGAGGGAGTCAGCTTCTGATTTAGCAGCAACAAACAAACAGCTCGAAACAAGACACAGTAAATTGACTGAGGGCTCAGTACTAATGAGGTTTCCATCAGTACAACCCAGAAATGAACGATCAATAACTACAGGGTACATCAATCATCACTCAATAAAGAAAGGATGAATATAACCAAGTCAAAACATGCTATCAGTATAAACAAGCTTAAAGATGAAAAGATCTGTATATACTAAATGAATAATAAAGAGCATGTCTCAATGGAATCAGAGCTAGTTGCTTTTACTAATGGATGTGTTTTTTTATTATTTAAATAGCTGCATTGGAATAAATGAATGAATGATTGAAGAAATAAAAAATAAATTCTAATTGCTTTAAGGACTATGTGTGGGCTGAAATCTCTCAAAAAGGGCCCTGAAGTGTCTTTTTCTCCTCACAAACTTCTGGAGATGAAGTACAAAGAGAATAAGCACAGAAAACAACAGTCTGAAGTTCAAAATCTCAGTCATTTCATTTTCCATTTGGATCTAACAAACATATTCTTGCTTCACAATAAATTCTGTATGTTTAAGACGAAATCTATAACAAAAAGCTGTTGTTTCTATAAGACATTGTTTTGACTGTCAAACTCACTTTAACTTGTTTTACTCACTATAAAAGCTTTCAGATTCAACTTTCTGTCTTTCTGTCTCTTCAATTACAGCATACACAGGAGCTCTTTGTCATCAGTGGCTCAAACTTTACAACTTCAAAGAAAGTAGAGGCTTTGTGGATATGCTTATGATTTCTGTTCTTTTCAATTCTGAGATGAAGCTGTATGAAGTATGTGAGCAGAAATCTACTTCTTGGATTCTGTTAATGAGGGTGAAAAGTCATCCACAATGATGAGAATTAATACATATATGATATTTTTCAACCAATTCAAATTTCTTCCATCAATGACACGGGTAGCATATCTAGCACAGACACTTTTGACATGATTGATAGATAAATAGCAAGTTGCCCATCGCTTTGACCATTGGATATGGACACAGATGTGTCATTTTAAAGCTGACAGGCCAAGAGGCAGCAAACGCAAATCTCATTCAATGTTGAAGCATGCTTGGATCTTCCGGAAGAAAATCACCAGTACTCAATTAGCTTTAGCTTAGCCTTTGGACCACAAACCAAGATTGAGTATTTTCCTAAGTGTGATACAGTTTTTTACCTGCAACAGCATTATTATTTTAGTCCACAGTTTCATTTCCTTATTCTCTGTGATTCGCTGATTTTTTCACTTTACATATTATTATTTATCTATTTATTTTTGTGACTTTCTGGTTTACTGGTTAGTTTTTTTCTGTATTTTCAGTGTGTTTACTGTTATTTTTTGAATGTTGTTTAGCAGACATCATGAAACTTTTTTGCCATTAATACATTTTTTCTTCTATTTTTTTTATATCATTTGCTCTCTGTCTTAAGAGTGCACTACCCTTCAGCTCTAAAAATGCACAAATTACAATCTTCTCTGAATCCGGTTTGAAAGATAAAGCAGCTGGCACACTAAATCAACATTACCAAGGCTTTTACATGTTCTATTCATGCTTTACCATAATAATTAATGCTCTGTGAGTCACTAGGTACAACATGTAGTGCACAGTATAATTGGCCTTCAGAGTGATCGATGATGCACGTAAACAGTACAATCATAGCTCTTCACTTTCTGCTTCCCTTTGGTTGTTTTTATTGAACTGTGTGGATTTATGGGCCGAATTTTTCTGAAACATGCAGGAGTGCAGCATAAAGGGCAGTGAATCCTTGGTATGGTCATTAAAAAACCTATTGAGCCTTCCGCTACATACTCTAAAACAAATAGTGGCAGGAGTCTTTTCATGGAAACACATTGAGAGTGCATTCACACCTGCTGCATATTTGTTTTGTTATGATTCCTATGATGCATGAGGAAACTAATTATCTAAACCTCTGCAGATGATCCAGATTGCAGCAGCATGTCAGTGACAGGCTCCTACCTACCTGGAATTTCTCATCTAGGTCCATACTCCCTCTCCCAGCCCAGCATGGCTCTAAAACATAACCTAACTGTTTTCCTCTGTTGTTCCCAAATGGTGGAATGAATTACCCAACTTGATACAATCTGTAGAGTCCTTTTTTCAAGAGATGCCCGAAGACTCAACTGTTCAAGGAACACTTTGGCACTTAGTCTAACACTTCTCCTCTATGTCATCAAAAGTAGACTGGACCAGATGGTCTAAGACTTAATACCTCTTTATTGATATTTAGCAATGAATAATTAATGTTGTTGAATGTTAAACAATGTTGTTGCTGTTGAATTATTAATTATGGTCAGTTCTGATGCATTACTTGTAGAAAACAACTTAAAAAGAGGACTTCTTCTTGCACTAACTGGCAACACCTGCCGCTCGTCGCCTAAAAGCACTTTGTTGCACTTACTAAGGTGTTTCCCTCCATTCTTAGTTCTTGCTTGTGTTGTTGTCAGTGAGCAATTGGCAGGTGTAAAATAATAATTTGCAGGTGTCACTGAGTGATAGGGAGGTGTCAATGAACAACTGGCATCAGTCACGTTGCAATTGGTAGGTAACTGGATCAGTACCTACATGAACCAGTACTTAGGTGTCACTTTGTAATTGGCAGGTGTCACTGAGCAATTGATAGGTTTCTCTTTGCAATAGTTGGGTGTCACTTTGCAATTAGTAGGTGTCACCAAATAATTGGCAGGTGTCACTAAGCATACTGGCATACCATAAGCCACTTTAGGATCCAGGTCCTACAGCTATAGTGGGCCGTCATTATGCCACAGCTTCTTATTCCTCAGTATGGGGGAGGATGTACAGTCCAACCTGTTCGTACTTTGGAAAGGTAACTCCGGGAAGTCAGTGATGGCCAAATAACCTAACTTTATTTAGTCATAAGCTGACCTAAAGCAGAGACGAGGTCAAATGAGCATATGTTGAATGTTGGACTGCATCCACTGAAATATAAAACTTCACAAACTTAAGTTAGAGCTAGAATGATCTGGCCTTTAACTGCTCTGCCAAGCAGAGTGGTGCAGAAGTCAACTAAGGTTGCAGAGGGTTCAGTGATGAAAAGTTCAATCGACCTATCAATAGAGTCAAGCAGCAATTTACAGCTGCTGCATTAATTCTGCCACTCATGGCTCATGGATCTATTAAATAAACTGGACTGTGTACTAATGTACTGAGCTGTCTCCAGTCCTCAGCTTTAACTAATCCAATTCACAAACTGATGGCACAGCACTAGAGGTTGTCTGGAGATTAGTTTTTTAGCTCTTATTGTTTCTGCACGTGGTCAGAGAGAAGTAGGTTCAACACTCTGAGCTTATGACTGAGAGTCAATTGTCTCTGAAATCAAGACCACTCCCTCAAGGCCCTTTTTACTTGCTTGTTTTGTCCTGCATCAGAAAGTAATTACCATGTTGTCATGTGTCCACATGACCTGGGCAAGTTGTGAAAGCTTTCAGAGTTTGGCACTGATGCAAGATGAGTCATTTTGTCTCTATCCTTAAGAGTCATTATTTCAGTGGGGACGAACTCCCAGGATAGCAGACATCATGTGCAGATGAATATGTCTCCATCTTTTTAATTGAAGTGTTTTTAGCCTCTTTCCCTAACTGCCTCGCTTCTTGGCCTATCTCTATGACTGACATTTTCTGTCTAATGCCCAAATTATCAGCTTCATCAAGTCACACTTCATACAAAAGATCACGTCATCTCATTCTTCAACCTGACAGGTTGTCTCCTCCTCTCTTTTTTCTAATGAACAACACACTTTTAACACAAACTTTGAACAAAACCTAATTCTAATTCACTTTGCCCTTCCTTATCGTCAAACTCTCGTTTCCAAGAATCTTAAATAAAGGCTTTCATCTCTTGACAGGCTGCTCATTAACTGAGGAAGACTGCAACCCCAACACTTCCTCAGCACTCAGTGTGACAGCCTGACCCTTTAAGATATAAGGGTTATTGGGAGAATGCTACAATTAACAGCACATGGCTTACTGTAATTACAGTGCAGTCTTTGAGTTCAGAGCTTAACACCTACTCACTGACATATTGTGTGTGCTAAGAGATATTTAATAGACTTCCTGGGCGATCTGCTGGGTATCCTACAGCAGAGGGACAAGCTAAGTGTGGGACATTTAGCAGCTTATGAGTCAGAAGTTTCCCTCAGGAGAGGATGAGACTGAGAAAGACAGTGGAAAGGTCTGAGGGAACAAATAAAGCCCCAGTTTAAGATAACACAAGATTTGGATCAAAGCTTTTCAAGACTGCTTTGATATTAATCTAAAGGTCTAGACGTGGTCTCTTCAAGAAGATTGGAGAGATTAGTTTTTGTAAACACAGATTAGTGAAATAAGTGTAGCAGTCTAAACTGTGACTCACTGTAATTAATGAAGGATGTTTAATTAAAGAAAAAATCTGACCAGTACTTTTTGTAGAAAAATGAAACTTCTTTGATTGTTCAGGCAGATGAGTAGATTACAAAATGTGTTTCTGTAACAGTAAGGTTAAAATTAGCATGAGCCTTGTGTTTACCTGCTGCAGAAAGGCAACAAACTTGCACATGAAGTTGCCAAAGATCCACCCAGGAAGAGGATAGAGGGTGGCAGTGAAGGGGACACAGCACACTAGAAAGATGATGTCGGTCGCTGCAAGGTTTGCTGCAAGAATAGAAAACAACAAACATGATGTCAGGTGTTCAGGCTGTTAACACTGAGTTACACAGGTGTGGTATTTGCAGAAAGCGATACATCTATCAAAAGTATATGCAGAAGTTTCATATTATTATCTATAACTAGTGTAGTCAATCTGCAAAAACTAATTTAAGACAGCTTTTTCAGGATAAAATATGGTGCTCATCCATGCGCAACAGAACTTTATTCAGAAAAATATTTTTTGCTGAACATTTTCTTTCAGTTTAAAGATAGAACAGCCAGAATAAATAGCATGCCAGAAATGATTGAACCAAGCGCCCTAATGCAGCAGAGGAGTTCGTTTCAATACAGCCAAAGCAAAGACATGCACAGAGCGATAACAAGTGTTCATGTGAAGAGGAAATAGAAGAATAGGAGCGATGTGAGAGGGTGGGAGAGACCAGATGCTGCCTCCACATCATCCTTCAGAGCTCAGACTCCCACTGCTGCAAAAATCAATTCTTCTTATGGTGTGACAACACTTCTGTTAGGGTTTGGGTGAAATTGGCAATTAATATACAGGTGTTTTTTATGTGTTTAGTTGAAATTGTATGGTTCAGTATAGGAAATAGTCTGTAATTATATTGAACAAATATATTTCCATACAATGCTTCCAGTCCAATATTACTTCATCTCTACATGCCATTGTTTGTCAAGGAATCATTTTGATTTTCTTCTTTTGTTTTCATTGGAGGGATTTTACTTGTTCTAGTTTACTGTAACGCAGCCCTACGGTGTGCCAATTTAACAAACAAACTGTGTGACATGTCATTATGATACTGGCTTCTGGTTTGTCCTTAACAGTTGTTGGGAAATCAGCATTACCACTGCCCAGCAAAAATATCTTGACAACATTTCAATCTGGAAAGATGGTGTAATGTAACTTGGCAGAAGATCTATGGTGCAAAGACTCTGTGGGGGGGATTTTGTGTTCTTAGATGCCTGATCCTAACAGCGGCCTGAATCCCCTGAGAGCCCAGACACTGCTGGTTGCACTGGTTGTGGTGATGGCTGGTGATTCACTGGGAGCAAATAAATGATGGATGAAGAACAAGTGAATATGAGGTGGTGGAGGGGCCCACAAGAATCTGTAACATGGGAGAAAAAAAAAAAAGAATCCTAAGCACAAAGAGAGCAGAAGGGCGATGGGCTGAAATTGAGGGTGTGACATTGTTCTTCTAGATATTGAGAGTTCAAATGCTGGAGTAGATAAACCGATGAAAGCCTCTGAGAGTGTACCTGGAAAGCAAGTAAGTGAAGGAAGGATTGGGCTATGACTGTAAATGCAAATACAGTCTGTTTTCAAAACCACAGGCCATACCAGCAGCACATTCGGATTTGGGCAAAATGCAGCACAGTATGTGAAGGAAAAAAAGAGGTGAAGATTCAGTGTGTCAAAAATAATCAGAAGTCCTACTGATTTGGAAAAATTCTCAGCATGCGACAATTGCGGTCTAATTTGCTTACTGTTTCCTAAAATGCATTGTGTTTCAGTTTGAGATGCATTACTGCCACCTATTGTGATGCATTTCCAAGACAGCTTTAACTCTACAGTGCCAATGTTCAGAATATCATGAAAGAAACACTTGTAATTCTTGCCACTTCTTGTTTTGAAAAAGGTTATACACATCTCACAGATAACTGTACATTTATTTTTATATAAAAGAGCTAAATAAATATAAATTACATGCTAAATTCCAAATAAACAAACAAAAAACAAGTTTATAAGTTTATGCAATAGAAGTGGTTTTATAACCAGTTTCACTACCACTTTTGAAGACCAAAGACGAGTCAAGCCTACTACAAAACAAATCAAGCATTCAAAAGTAGTCTGCTGTACATACTACTTTTGAATATCAATATTCATACTTCATACTTCATTGGTAAGTAATATATGAAAGGTTGTTTTGACAGCAGCCATAGTCTCCCTGACTGAACTCTTACTAAAACTGCATCGAAGCCCAGACTTTAAATACTTGTCATTGACTCACTCTGACTGAATTTGGATTGAAACCAGTCCGAGACAAATGAAAACCCCAAATATTGAAAGGTAAATCCTGTCAGACCTATCAACTCAATTAAGTATTCTGAATTTCCTGGTTTAATCATTAACCTTTGTCTCTCATCTTCGTCAGTTTGTGTCCTTCACCACAGGGCCCCTCCCTATAATAAATCGCATTGGTGTCTTCTTTTGCTCACCCCCTTGTCCTTCTTTAGCCCTGGTGTTCCCTCACTCCCCTGCCAGATCATCTTTAACCACCTTAGTTGATACATCCAGCCTTTTGTATAGTTATAGGTCTCTCCTGATTTTTGACTCTTGGACTTTTGTATATGTGCTCTTGCTGCTTGAATGTTTGTGAAACAAACTTGCCTCTGATATAAGACTATGCTTTTGAAAACTCCTTCTGTCTCTGCAACCTAAATCTTCACTCTGTGCCTGACAAACCCAAGAAAAAAATTCTCCAATGATGCAAGTCAGACTGGCTTCAGAAAGCCAAGGACACTCTATTGACAGTCAGGTTAGACCCTTTCTCCAGCAAAATGAAGCATTTCGATTCATCGGTACATGAAATGATTTTGATCTGAATAGCTCAATTTTGTGCTCAATCACCTTTTACAGGGAGTAAATTTTAACTCAACGCGATAATTTTGGTCAAAGAAAGGCTACGAGTTATACAAATGTGTTTAATTTCTTCATGACTGACAGGTTGGTGTATTATAGCAATAATAATAAAAAACACCTCCTTTAGCACCACAACACTGCCTGCGTCAAGGTCAAAGGAATGTAAGGTTGTCAGCTTTCCCATAACACAAAAGGTCATTGTTAACCTTCAAAATGTCTGTTTTGAAACCATGGAGAGAAGTCACGGTGAGTACATTGATTTTTATACAATCTGTAGTCTGCACAGGGAGCTGGGAATTTTTTTTGCTTTTGCAAAAACAGGCTGAGCTTGCAAATTTATCTGGTTCCCTGCTTAACTACTATCTCATAGATTTGCATATCCTTATGCAAATGGTTGAACAAAATGGAACAAAACAAAACATTTGTACCTTCTATGTATTATAATGTCACACTGGAAACAGGACATCCTGGTTTCAAATGAGTTGTATTTTTCTTACTCATACATAAAGAATCGAAAGAGCTGATGAACATGAAAACAGTCTTGGCAATAATTGGGTGAATCAGTTCCTGCCATCCTTTAGATGTCCAAGATGCCATTCCAAGTCGAATTCTTGCCAAATGCTCTGACTACAGGGTTGTTTCTGTCTCGGGATTGTGTCTGCTTGTTTATGGTGACCCTGATACACTCGTGAGTAAGTGTGGTAATCAAGTAGGTGTGTTGTCAGACCCTGTGAGGCTACTTCAGAACCAGCAAGGTTGAATTTTAAAATGTGCTGCAGGCATCAATAGAAAATCAAGCCTTTATCGTCAATATACCGACTTCACAGCCTCACGGTGCACCTGCACATGTAGACGCCTTTAAAACACAGAAAAAGCTTCATTTAAATTCAGATAGTGTACCCAATATCACCACAGCACTCCAAGCAGAGGCTGCAAAGATAACCTTCTCCATCTAATTGTGCTTTCTTATTTGTGTTTAGTCTGTCATCGTGAAACACATACCACGCACATCTCCCCATTTGTTTTACCAGCTGATCTAATCGTATTACAGTGGTGAGAGCATTCTGCTGAAATGGTGGGCAGATGGAGCAGGTGCTGATCTAATGTTGCTGAATATTAAACTGCTCCAGTGATGTGTCCCTGGGATATTATCGAAGATTGAATTCTTGTCACACAGAGATTACAAACACAGACTAAAATAGTCCCTTCACAAACTCATTTACATCTCTATCTCTGAGACAAGCCTTATTTATTCAGTGAATTTTATTTTTTCAATCCTTATCCTATCTTAACTTGACCCACGTTCATCAATCACCCCTTTGAATGTCCTTTCTAAAGGCAGGTGACCAGGGGGATCTGTGGGACGTGATGCAATCAGCTTCAGCAACAGAGATCAATCGCTCGAGTATGAAGCCAGGCAGAGAAACTAGAGAAGACAGGAGATAGGTGCATGATTGATGCGTTCCTTTGACTTTTCTTGCTTCACTCGATACCCCTGAGATGAATACAGACAACACCGAGAGTGTTCATGTTTTAACCCATCAGCTTTAAAGTGCTTTTTTTAAGTTTGTGCAAAATATAAAAAAATAAATTAAATACTGTAGAACTTACTTCCACCTCTCTATATTTTAATCCCCCTACATTCTCTTTCTTCTATCATCTCTTTCATCAACGCCCTTAAGAGGAGCTTCCCATCACCTGTGGACATCCTGATGTAAACATTGATGCCTTTTAATAACCCACAAAATCAAATGTGATCATCAGCACAAACACTGACTATGTCCATATGCGTAACTCATAAATTCCGAGACTGCTGCCAGGGAGGAAAGGCATCACATTCGGTAAATAACTGTTCTAGAGCAACTTTTCTACAAACATTCCCCATGAAAGAAATTCATCAATTAGAGATACATCTAACAGTTTCTCTTCAAAAAGGAGTATTTTTTCATTTACTGGATTACATGTTAAATTCATGGTAAAATTAGGATTCACTCATGCACTGGGTAAGATCAGCAAAGAGTTAGGACACAATGCACAATCCAAAGAGGGCACCAAAACTGAGACTAAATCAGAGTCCAACACAGAAGATGAGATGGTTACACAAGTTATGGAAAACTGTCAAGAATATACATCAGCCTCTGTACAGAGAATTTATTCCCTTTTTCAGCATTTGCTGGGATTGATCAAAATCCCATCCCCTTGCAGAATGTTACCTCCCACTCTCTACTCCTCACATTTCCTTTCTCTCCAGCTATTTGATCTCATAGCGGAGTCAATTCCCAAACAGATCTCAATTGAAAGTAGAGAGTAAATGGTTCATATTTGCCGTTTTTTGTCCACTTCTTTTTACTCTACTATGCTACCTGGGCTTTTGAGGAAAAGGATAGTTTGGTGTCAAAGTGACAGGTCTCCTGTTCAATGGTGTTCGACTCCACGCAGGAGGGTATATGTCAAGATGTTCAGATAGTTGCCACTCTTGAGATCTGAAAGAGGGAAGGATGCACTTCATAACTCTGTGATTTGAGTTCAAGAATTCATTCAGAATTTTCAGAAATACTGTATATTTATGCAATGGAACTAAAATATTTTTAATAGCATAATGATATACTTAATATGCTGCATTGCTGATTAAATAATTACAATAAACACATGACTATCATCTGCAACAAAGCAAATGTGAAAAAAAAACTGCCAAACACATTCAGAAAAAAAAAGCTGATTTTCACAAATTAATTCTACAAACGCTGTTTTTTTTTTCCTCTACAGGTTCAGAATGACCCTAAAAGGATGTGACAGGTTACACTGCGAGTCTCCTGCTGTTAGAACAAGAGTGAGACCTGTGATCATCATGGACATCCATGAATACATGAAGGTAATTATTCACACTGGTCCTCTGCGTGAACCCCACCGGCTCTTTTGAGTCCACTGATGGTATGCAATGAAATGATTTTTGTAGATGAAAGAGACATGCATCAAATGATTGTATCCTACATGCAAAGTAAGCAGAGTTCACGATAATGCATACACCATCTCCGAATACAATGATTTCTAAGATGTTGTTATTTTCAGCATCTGATCTGTTGTAAAGTTGTTGCACAAACTTTTTCTTACTCACCAATGTAGAAGTTAGTCGCCGTCCTCATCTGCCTGTGTTTAGTTATCACATAGATAACCAGCGAGTTTCCTACCAGTCCCACCAGCATGATGAGCGCAAAGAAAAGAGGGACAAGCCAGGCGTCTGTGAGGAAGGGGTGCTGATCCCCCTCCTCATCTTCATCATCTCTTTGTTTTCCCAGAGTAAAGTTTGCCTCTGAGCCGTTGATCCAAACCTGCTCAGTCGAGTTCCAGAGCTCCTCAGAGGAGAACATGGTGACAGGACAGGCAGGATGATTGTGAGGGTGGAAAAAGGACAAGAAGCTATGACAACCAAGATAGAGAATGGGGGATTTAGAGGAATATGAGTTGTTCAGATAAAGGTGGTAACCAAACACAGAGGGCTGAAAATGGGGGGGAGAGTGAGGAGAAAAAAGACAGAAAGGTAGTAGAGAAGCACTTAACAGGAACTGAGGAAAAAATAAGAGTCTGGGGGGAAATTGTTATGGGGAGAATAAAAGCAGAGGAAAGTTTTCAAGTTAGATGAACAAGAAGAAGGATGAAAGAAACAGAGTCACAAGGGGGATGGATAATATGCAAAAAAAAAAAAAATCCCTCAAAATGCTGGGATGTTCATTTCATAGCAGCACAGTGCAGGAACATTTCAACCAAGAAAAAGAGTTTTTCTCGTGAAGAGGACGGTGTAGGATAGAAGACAAAGAGAGAAGAGAAAGCTTTTCTTATTTTGAGATCAAGCTGGATGTAAAACACATCTCTGCTACCATCAAATCAACCCCAGAGCTTTGAAACTGAGACAGACAAACGTCATCTGTGAGCCCACTCATCAGACACCCCAAGGTAAAGAATCCACTGACTCGCAGCTTCTCCTTCTTCTTCCTCTAGTCCAGTTTGTTTCCAGCCGTCTTTGTTCCTTCGAAAGTATTTTCCCCCTGTGTCTTTAACCTTCCATTGAATCATTTAACTCAGAGAGAGACACAGGCTTGTGTGGGAGTTAAAATTTGCCCTGCAACCTTGACAAAAGTATGCACGCCAAAACGCTTTGCATTACAAAAGGGAAGAAAAACCCGAGCATCATCCGTTGTTCATCCTGCGAGCGGCGCTGACTGCAAATGATACTACAGTGGAAGCAGCCTTGACTTTACTCAGGCACAGAGCGAAGGAGACGCTGGCGGATTTATAGTGTGAGAGAGCAAGGACACACAGACGCAGTAGGGAGAGGAAAGCACACACACACATACACACTCAAACACAGCAAGTCTGAATGCACGTGGGCTTCTGCATGATTCTGGGATAAATAGCTGATGACAGAGTTTCCTAGCAACATTATCCCTAAATCCCTCCTTTTCAAACAATTTCACCAGAAGCCTTTATTGTCCATCTTCCTCTGCTCTACAGGGAATAAAAATAATACGAGTTCTGGACTGTAGATGTCATACCTCTGCACAGAAAGAGTGGAAATGGGAAAAGAAGCATTGTTGTCCTTTCAGGGACTGATGCAACATGCCTCAAACTACACCAAGTAACTGAAAAGAGCTCATAGTAAACATCTGATACTTTGGTTTGCAGACTGTTTTGTTTTTTTTTTTTGTTTTTTTTGCTTGAGGCTGGCTCTGGAGGTACTGGAAGTCACAAACACACCAAGCCCCCCCCAAAAAAAGCCATTTTCAGAGCCGAAATTAGTGTATTTACAGCCTGGTACAAAAACTGTCTCCCATCTGAGTCGTTAATTTCACTAATGGCACACACTGCACAGGGGGTGAATTTTTTTCTAGTTTGGCAGTTTGGAAGATATTGAGATCGGGAGCTTGCCCAATGAAAGGCAGAGCTTAGATCACATGACTAACGGGCACCCAATGGCTGTGAGTTTGGGCATGCTTCGCTCGTCCCATTTTCAATATGGCAGCGCCAGCTGTTTTGCTTCAGAGCACAGCTTCAGAAACAGCAAGTGACATATATTATGACATATATTATTTAAGGATGTTTTGGTAGAATTGGGATACCTGTGAAAAAATTGTCCTGCATAAATGTATTCACAACTGGCTGTTGAATTATTTTCTTATTCTAGTACTGCAGACATTTAAGCCTCAGAGTTGCTAATGCTAAGCTAACAGAATGTTCAATGTTTGTTTATTTGCTTGTTTTCTACTTTCCGAGTTGAAATTTTAATTGAAATCAGAATCAAGTCATCCCTAGATACAAGCTGTCCATCACCAGCTGATTCCTTGACATCTACGGTGTAGTAATCTGGTGAAATAATGAAGAGGAGTTTAAAGACCAGAGATTCTAATGCTGAAATCACAACAAATACTTTCACAGTGTCTGTTACGGGTGTATGACCCAACCCAAAAGAACGATGAACAGCTGCATGGAGGGGCAGGCTTAAATCAACAGGGGAGCAGGTACTTCTTTTGATCACAGATGAAAGATGGAGGTAATACCCAGAGCAGAGATGCAGCAGGTATAGGTCAATAGCAGGCAGGGTCAGAACTGGGAGATAAACCCAAGAGTGAGTGCTGAAGAGTCAAGTATCTCAGAGAATAATATGGCAACTGAGCCGAATGATGTTGCGGCTTAAATACTGGGCGCAGGTTATAAAGGAAATCTGAAAGGTGTAGACCTGATTATGGGTTGTGGTCACGATGAAAAAAGAGGGAAACTGTGGAGAATGGAAAAGTACTGCAGTCGTGTGGCTGAGCAGGTGACATAGAGTTATGACCAGTTTGTTCTTTGTGGTTCAATAACTCATCAACATAACATAGATTTTGCAAAGCTGACACATAATTCCAATCACAGGCAGGTAAAATGTGAGCTACAGCCTGGCTTCCATCAGTGCAACTTAAGAACACTTCATAGTGAACTTTTTGCATTTAAAGCCGTGACTTGAAGTACAGATCATCTACAAAGTGCAAAATCAAAACAAAGACGAAAAGAAAAATATTTAGTCACTTTATGTGTCATGTCTAAATAATTTTCCCTCACATTAATGCTCTCCTGACTTCAACAATGAGCAAAGAAAGATAACTTTTGAAATCTTTTACATTCTCTCAGCCCCTTTCACACATAAAAGTGGTTGCACTCAATGCAAATATTTAACTAAGGTTTATTTCTCTGAAGAACTGCCAGATGCGAGCTCTTATACCTCACTGTTCTGCAGGCACAGGACTATCTGAGAACTAACCAGAGGGAAGGACTGGATTTCATGCCAGTCCTCCTAATTCAAAGTTGAGAAGAGAAGGAAGGAGTGATTTCTTTCCCAGGACCACAGATATCCTCCTGGTGAATTATAAATGAGGCTTCAGGCAGGAACCTGCACAAGTCGTGATAGACGGACACAGCCTTTTGTTTCCCATGCTGCTAAATAGGATTGCTTGGTTACATTGGCATCCTACATGCATTCTGATGCCCCTTAAGGCTTCAAGAAATAGTCTGCACCTGGTCTACCTGTCTCATCTGTGTGTGTAGTTTTTATTTCACAGTATTGCTGTTTGGCTTACCAATAGTTCATTAAATATCTACCTTATTTCATTTTTCATCAAACACAAAAATGTTTTGGTTTCAACTTCTTGTTCATTTGTGGTTTATTTTATGTAGGGATGCAGGGCTTGATGATTTGCAGTGCCGTGATTTTGGGGGGAACTGGAGCCATATTTCCATAACTGACACTTCCAGCTTGCAAGCCATGCTGGAACTGAGTTATCTGCAAAATTCCTCAAAAACAACACCCTTCCTCGTTATGTGCACTCTTTGAGGGGATTAGGAAAGAGTGATATGGGAGCAACAGGAAATGAAAGGGCTTTAGTCTGTACAGTTGGTGACTCACTTTTGGTCTGATGACAGGATACTGGATGCTGTCAAACTATCACCATGGAACTGCGGGCACCTCCAAGAGCAGAAATATATAGATCCTGTGACTCCAATTTCTAGCAAGATGATGCCAGGACATGTTGCCAAGAGAGTTTTCTATTGTGTGGCACTGACTCTCATTTAAGAAGGGATATTCTGCTTCTCTATATTTCAAACACTGAAACAAAGCAACAGTGCTAGACGTTTAGACTAACCATGCTGTTTGTGGAACCTCTACATGCTTGTGAGTCATAGAAATCCCTGAATCTGTCTGTACACAGCTCCAAAAGGTCTGTTCCAAAAATGGCAAGTATTCTTAAAGATAACTAACTAGCTGAAGCGAGTTGCCTTAAAGAGACAGCAGCTAAGATTAAGTGTCTCAGAGGCTGAATTTAAACCTTTTTTTAATCACTCATATGAGAGTAAAGGTGATTTTGGAGCTGTAAATAATGTAAAACTATAATAAGGGTACCAGAGAGAACGTATTTAGTCAAAAATATATGCAAACCCCCTCTCTAATTTACATTTATTTTTTGAATAGTAACCACCATTGGAGTAGACTACTATGATCTTGTGCTAGAATATTCAAATGTTCAAATGTTGCCCAAGTTAACTGAAAAGTGTATAAAAAACATTGTTTGTCACATATATTTTAACTAAGATGTTGATTGAGAAATATTTTCTATATACAACAGTATTTCAGCCCAAGCATCTGAAATTTGCTGGTTATACTGAACTGTTCATTCCTTTCTTTAAATGTTGATTGAAAAAACAGGGTATCTCCATGTCAGAACTAAGTCTAAGCTAATAATGCTTCAGCTAAATATAACTATATTTACATACATAAACATACATGGTGATGCTGCTAATTAGCATATTATGAAAGACTGGGTGACTGAACTTTTTTATCCTCTAATCTCTGTGGGTTTTTACTCTGATCCCTTTCCAGATCAATACTTGATCTATTTTTAATGTATGAACTCTGAGAAATGCAGCTGTGATTAAAGCTGTATCAATATTTTATGGTTTAGAAAGCTGGACTGACAGTCTTTCCTTCACATTCTCAGATAGAGGTTCAAAATATGACAGTACAACACAGAACAGATATGATGTAATGGTGATATCCACATTCTGACTTGTAACTCATGTTGCTCATAAAATTTAGATTGTAAAACTTTGTACAGTCAAACAACTTTCTCTTTGATCATCAGCTGGATCTTAATCCTTAAGCCGCTCACTGCCTTGGACCTATCACGACTGCTTCAGTATCCCGCTGAAAAGCTCCTCTCTCGCTGTGAAAGTTTGCCTCTTTTACCACCTTCACGCTCTCTCTCTCTACTTCATTATTCTCTCTCTATCCCATCCTCTCTTCCCCACTGTCTTTGTTTACCCATCCACTCTCCATTTCTTCTTCTGTGTCTCCCATTGACGGTCCTTAAAGTTCAGGTACTGAGCCGTTAGAATGCCAAACAGTGTCTAAGCTGTCCCACCACAGAGCGCAGAGTGCCAACGGAAACAAGCAAATCAATACGCGCGGTCTGGTTCTGAATTTCACTCAACATGAAATCCTGAATAATGTGATGTCGCTCAATACTTTGGTTTCTTTACCAAATTCAGGCTGCTTTGAGTAGCTCAAAGATGTGATGTAGTTAACACTGTCCCCAAACAGTCACTTTAGTAACTACAATCTAAAATCTACCAACAGTCTTTGCAACAACTTAACTTCTTAATTAAGTCTGACACCTGAGGCTTGACAACCAATGATGGAGTTTGGTTTTAACATTTGACTGAGGTGGGCAAAGATTTCTTAGAACAATTTCAAAGGGCACTGATCAGCAAGATGATCACATAACTTTTTTAGGATGTTACACATAAAGCAATGTTGCATTGTTACCTTACCTAACAATATGTTATGTGATACAAAGCATTGTATTACATTGGGTTTTGTTACATTGGGATACATGAAGTCTCGTCATATTAGGTGCCATACTAAACAATCTGACACAGTGCATTGTTCATTGTTGTACAATTTGACATAAAGGGTGGCAACAAAAATACAACAAAATATTTACAGGTTTTATCTGCTAATCTTGTCTTGTCCTAGCACAGAGCTTGGGTCTGAGGGTTTAACTTAGAAACAATAAAATAAGAACTTCATCTCAATAACAGTATTTCAATCTTTTCAGTCATGTCTTATCTATTTTAAAAATATGTTCTGCTTTTTGTGGAGCTCTGGTATCACAGTTATAGCTTCCCCTTTTTTTTCAATGCTTTTTTTTCTCCATACTTTCAACAAATGTTTTAAAGACTTCTTGGCTTTGAACTTGAGTTTCTGTGGCTGCTCCCTCTACAGTTTGAGAAACAAGCACAATACAACTAATGAAAACTCAATAAGTGTTCTGATCACATTGAAGTGTTTTGATTTACAGCAAAGCTGTATCCAAATATAAAGCGTGGTACATTGCTTTCATCGAATTCTATTCATGCTGTGGTGATAAGTAGCCACAATTACCCTTAATCAAGTGTGCCAGCTAAAGTATGTGCTGTTCTTTCACCGTCAAATTGCACCAGCATGAGTGATAAACAGTTGTTCAACAGTACAAAAAACGCCCACATGGTCTTTGGAAAGGCTTCACTTCACCCATGATTGTCTGGTCTCATTATCCCCACACAAGATAACCAGCACTTCAACAAGATTGCTTTTGTTTTTCACACAACACGCTGCTTGAAACAAGTCCGGTACTTTCAGTGAGGCATTATCAAATAGGAAAAGATCAATCATGAATTTAAATTTGCTAAAACAAATTGTTACATGGTTCCACAAATGACTGAAAAATGGCTGCCAACATTGAAAATAGCTGTTTAGGATAGGATTGGTCAAAAAGCAGCTACCAATCCTTTAAGGATACTAAGGGGAGGAGAAAGAAAGGGGAAACACAGGAAATGGACCGTTTCCTGGCTCTTCACTTGTTTTTCAGAAGCCAATATGAGAGCCAGATTGTGCGAGATAGTAAACTGGTTTGAGTCATCTTGATGTTCTCTTGCTTCCTCACACAGAGTGTAAAACAATCATCTGAATGGAGTAGAGTGTGATTTTGAATACTCAGAAGCACATAATGCAAAACAGCTTCACCTGTGATGGTTTCAACGGATGCTTCACAATGAACAGAATCCAATTTCCAGTCCCTGAAGGGGTCACTTCTTTGGAGCTTGAGTGTTCTTGTTTTTAACCACTGGATGACACACCATGAAATTGGAATCAACCCGATATACAGGAAAGAAGATGAGTAGGTGAACTCTGTGCAGCAGCTTATTGGTGTGGTGGTTAATACTGGTGCCTTTGCTTGAGCAGGTCCCACGGTTATATCCTAGTGTGGATACCCTTGTTATTAACCAGTTTGGCTCATGCTTTGAGCTGTTATGCTTCCGAAGCCTCAGAGCAAGATGGTTTGGGCTCATATGGACATTCACTCATTAGTGGCGAAAACTGACCGTCTGTACCAATGGTGAAAAAAATCCATGAGGGGAATGCATGAGAAGTTAACGCCCCCAAAAAGCATTGAATTTTACGGCAGTATTACAGCTGCTGTTGGGCTATTTCAAATCCAGCATTGTGCTTTTACATCACTGTCTGAGACGAATACATAGGAATAAAATGAAACTTTTGGGAATAGTTTAACAATGTGGAGCTAAACAGAAAATTTGACGTACAAACAACAAGCTGTAGTTCTCTATGAAAATGTTGATGTTATGCCCCACTTTGTATGTGCACATTACACTTTCATTGTGGCATGGTCCCAACCAGGAAAACAACAACAACAACAACAACAACAACAACCATTACAATATCAGACTACTGTGTCGTATCTGTGCTGATGAATCGACTGACTGCCTTTCAACAAAATGTGGGTCTGCATTAACAAAGAAGCATTCAGTATGTACGCCAGATGATTAGCTCACCTCTACTTCAGCCTCTAATACATTGTTGTTTATATGGCTCCAAAAACATATCACCATCTACAGGTCTGACATATGTACGACAGCGTTTTCAGTCCCTCAGCATTTCCATGTAAACGCAGATTTTTTTACTTTTATTTTTTTTGCATTTTTTGTTGAAATTTTGTGGAATGTTGTCATGGAAATGGGGCTTTGGATTAATGGTCATCAACGTGCATTCAGGCCTTAGAGTTTGTATCCCAATGGTGGCGCTCTGGTGTACGTTAGCACGTTATGACTTCCTATTACATGAGATAAGACCATGCTCTTGAATTTACACAATGTCCTGTGGTAGTTTAATCTGAAGTGGCAATATAAGAGCTGAGTACTGACACTTCACAGAGTGCAGCTGCCAGGTTTCAATCCCCGAGGCACTGATTTGTATGTTCCAGTTTCCTACTATCTCAGTCTGTTGGTGCATTTTGAATCACTGCCTCACAGCTCGCTGTTTCAAGGCTGGAATAGAAGCAGGGGCTTTTCTTTGAGGTGCAATGGTGAATCGGTTTTCTCTCACTGGAATATGGACTCACATTTTACAAAATCTGAAACTCAATAAATTGCAACAAGTTAGAACCGTCGGGTAGCATGTTTATTGTCATGAGTTCCCACTACCCTGAAATCAAGTATTTGAAAGCAGAATTGAGAGAAAGAGAGGAGTCAAGCCACCGTTGTCTGGGTATGGTGGCCAAAACAGATACATGTTCTGCAAAAGCAAAAAAAAAAAAAAGTTTGTTTTAAAGGAATGAGCTGCAAATTTTTCAAAGCATAGCCAGCCAAATCTGCAAACAAAAATTACAAAAACCTAAAATAATTTCTTTCTTTCTGTTGCATTTAAGTGCTGCTTCTATGAGATTTGTTTACGTAGTTTATGCTTTTTGCAGCATGGATTTTCATTTATTCTTTCCTTTTATGTGTTTTTTGCTTTACTACTGCATTATTTGCAGAGACTCAGCAAACAGCACACACGGGCTCAGATCAAATAGAAAACTGAGAGAAAGCACTGGTAATTGAGAATATGGCGTGTGTTGAATCTGAAGCATCTGCCATTGTGTTAAGAGTCTCGTGTGTGCGTCTGTGCATTCCTGATGACCTTTTAAACCCATCCAGGGGGAAGCTTCAATTCTATGAATAAGGGGGTCCTTCCAGAAACAAATTTATCTTTGGCATGGAAACGTTCATGCTTGTGTGGTTGAGCGTGAATGACAGAGAGAAGAGGACAAAGCAGGACATGTGACAAACATGGTAAAGACACGTGTTTGACTTTCAAATTCAAGTTGTACAACCTGGAAGCCAAGGAGCAGCAACATCTTAAGATAGCCAAAGGTCATGTAAGACAGAATACATTTCCACTTTGGACATAATAATTACTGTTTATTCCAAGCGTTACACGTGTGCATGAAGAATTTGAAGGCTTCATGGAATCATTCATTTTAATTAACTTGGCCTGGGCTGTGGATTGGGTAACAATTGAAGTCTGTTAAATCCAACTCCCAAGTTGATGCAAAGATAGAAAGAAAAGGCAGTAGTATCCATAAACATCATAGTCACACAAATTGGTCAACAACACAATCACAATCACAAGCATGAATAAAAAACTGGCTTAGGGGGTGGGAAGTGGCCCAGGCCAAAGTACACCCTGCATATAATCTAGCCACTTGAATAAAATCAATCCTTTAATCACAGAGACCCTCTAAAATTAATTACAATTGATGATATTAATTTGAGTCAGGAGGTACTTTTTGTATAATCAGACATCCTCATACTTTCCCTTCCGAACAGCTTGAACATTTACTAGCAAAAAGGCTTTTGGGTATTCTGCACCATTAACCAGGATATTCTCACAGAATAACTTGAAACCCAAAATACTGGTGTCATTATATGTTTCTGAATGTGATAGCATATCCCATTTTCAAAAATGAAAGTCACACTTAACATCATTGACTGTATAAAACTGTAGACAACACATCAGCTGCCCTGAGTGAAGCAGAAACAGTCAGAGCTCCCCCTGGTGACTGGCTGTCATGTATGTCAAAAAGCCTACCTATGCCGCCATAATGTGCGATTATCTTTTGGTTATGCTGATTCCTGTGATTCACGTTAAATAATAGTTCCAGCTTCATTTAGTAATTTGATGTTAAAAAGGGATATAATACATATACATATACATATACATATAATTCATTCCTTGGCTCTACCAACATTATATGTCAGCACCCACTAAGGCAGTATTTTGGCCTCACATCTTGCAGCCAGAGGAGTTTGGAGCTGTGCCATCCATATTGATTTTCAGCCAGAGTTCCACCCCAAAAAAACAAGTTGTCCAAGTCTCTGAAAGTTTTGCATGCTGAGCTCTGTTCCATTATACAATAAAAGGAAGGATTCAATTGCAATAAAGTTCAGCAAATTGGCCATCTTTAAAGGATCTAAAGTCAGTTTTCAGTGAATCCAGTTTTCCGTTCTCCATATAAACATAATGTTTTCTGATGAATCTTCCTCTTATTTTATCTCCTGGCATTTATTATGGGGAACATTGACCATGGAGCATACAGGTGAACTGACAATCAAGCATGCATGTACACACACACACACACAAACACACACACACACACACACACACACACACACACACACACACACACACACACACACAGTCGTTGTTGCTGTGTTGCTGGCCCAGTCATCACAAGCAATTTGATGGTTCACTCGAGGATACTACAAACTGTGGATGGGAGTAACTAAAAAACGAACCACCGGTCTGAACCACACTTTACTGAGAAAGACAAGTACTGATAGCTTGCATGTTTGTAGAAGTTTAGACAAATGGCTGTAATTGAACCAGAGCGCACCAAACATCCAAACATCAGAAGTCAACTGAGGAGAGCTCTGCCAGAAATCCCTGCACTGAATTTAAACCATGTGAAGAAGAAAAACAACAAACCATCTTGCATACTCACCAAGTGCAATGTTTTTATGGATTCTTTTCACAGTCAGGACTCAAACTTTATGATAATCTATAGGATTATCTAGCTGTGTTAAATAGTCCAACATAAGGTAATGATGTCCATCTACAATCAGAAATCTGGTAAAATCTAAAATTTAAAATGAACCTTCACAGGCAGAGCAGATGAGTAGGAGTCTCAGATCTGTATCAGAGGAAGGAATTGGATTTCAATCAGTACTCATTAACCGTCTGGACAAATATAGCCTGGTGTGGCAAGTAAAAACAAAGAATGATCAAAATAAGCGTCTGCTATCAGGTTTCATGTAGTGACACAAGTAGACCAAAGTCTCTTTACTTCATTGACATGCAGTGAGTGTTTGTTTTGAGGTTGGTTGTAGAAATCGCGGAAAAACAACCCCAAGCTTCACTATAATGATTTGTCAAATCAGTATTTTGAAGAAGCAGATTTCCAGTTAATCCAAGGTCAAACTTAATGACTATAATTCCTGTCTGGTCTGAGTTTAAAAGACTAAAATGAGCTGCTCTTTGCAGCAGATTTGTCTGGTGCTTCGTTTTTCAATGAGTATGCTGGAGTGGTCCTGTTCAAGGAGACACATTTTAATAAAAAAAAAGAAATGACAATCCTTTTCAAATTTCTTACTTTGAGGTCAAAAATAGTCAGTTAAGAGTCTCAGAATTTCTGAGTGAAGCTTCTGTTTTCAGAGAAGTTGCATCAAGTTTGTACAACCTGAGGTTAAAATGAATCCACCTGCTAAAAGGGGTTCAAGGGGATGGTACATCATTATAAAGTCTGACTGTTATGGCTGACAATAATGGAATTTGAGAACAGAGAAAACATCATGTTTCTCTTAGTTCAGCATACGCAGTTACAATCGTAGAAGGGGATTCTGGCATGACAGCTCCCCAGAGGATCATCATCAATGCTCTCCACAAGCAGGGTAAGTACATTTGAGGAGAGAAAAATAAGAAACACCTCACTTATAGGTAGAGTGTGCAGGACTTTTGTTACTGTTTGTAAACACAACATCTTAACTGGGCTCCATCTCTGTGGCTGTGATTTGCTGAGGTCATCACGCCTACTCTCTGCCCAGAAACTTCCAGAGACAACCAAAACATCAACATACAGGCAGAGCAGGGGAGTGAGACGGACACTGGACATTTTGGCATTTTAAGACCATTTTTCAGTTGGTTAGAGGATGTCACAACACAAGATACTAATTCTCCTGTTTTTATGCTATGGGCCAAAATCTTTCAGATTTTAAAAAGGCTGACAATATTTAACTTTACATGCAAATAATGTAGAATATATTAATGTTTTCATTTCAAAGTTATTGCCAAAAAAAGAAGTCTTTCAGTTGGACTCTTTGAGAGGACCCTTTGAAAGTATTTATGTAAGAGTGTCTGTTCACAACAAAGCACAGCTCTTAGCTGTAAAACAGTCACGATGGACCTCATGGTGGACATTTGTTCTGCTCTTTTTATTTTCAAAAAAGAATGAATCATACATTGAAATGCAGTTGTCACTGAGAGAACACAAAGGCTGGTCTTCGACTCTCTTACTCAAAGCAGAGATACCTGAGAGCAATGGCAAGCTTGAAATGGAGAGCCAGCTCTTTTGTGAATACTTTTTTTTTTCATATATAGTTCGCACAATGTGCTTTTAACATCTCAAGGCAGCAAAAACCCTTCACATTCACAGCCGTATATCAACTCTGGCTTTAACAAAAAAAGCAAAGACCCAAAAGCAGGATGAGAGATATTTCTTATACAAAAAGCCAAAGGAAGACTTTAAGGCTGCATATTTTATTGTAAGAATGAAATATCCATCAAAATGGGAGAGCTTAAAGAAAACATCAGAAAGATGATAAAATCACAGCCTAAATGAGGTAAGAGTCAACTTGATTCAAGAAGCACAGAGTGATCAGACATAAGTGAGAAGAACTAGACAGTTAATGGCAGTTTATGGTTGGCCCAAAAAAAACCTTGAAATGGACAGTCTCTTCTATCCAAACAGCACTTTGCAAGGTGTATTTATCCAACAGGACACCACTGTAGTAAAAATTTAGCTAAATGGACATATTGGCTTAGCATAACCATATTGAAGATAATGCATTATTTTTAGCAAGCTGACCAGAACTCGTAAGAAAAACACTTTTTCCCTCAAATTGCACACTGACAACAATTAAATATGAATAAAAAGTCACATATTTGAAAATATCAACTGTAGTTTAATACTTCTTCTTTTTGTATTTTGTTCATTTATTTTTATATTCGACTCAACATTTGCATATTTATTTCAGTACCTCTGAGAGAAATTCTGTTACGATTCAAAGGCAGAGAAACAAAGCACTTTATGATTGTCCTTGTCCTGTGATGGTGTGTTGCATCATATGACTCACCATCATAATGGGAAAAAACTTCTAATCGGTCTCATAAAGCTACCTGAGCTGCATTCATTCCTCTTTTGTGCTCGGACTCTCCTCTTACTGCAGTTAATGGGAGGCTCTAAATCTTAATACACAGACTTAAGCATGTGAATAGCTAATGTTACATCATACATGAAATAAATAATATGAAAATATGAGATGGTCAGATTTCAGTTTGAGGCAGTCTGTGTGAGGGAGTTAGAGTCCAGTTCATCATACTGTACAATCAGGACTTTGTGAAATGTATTTCCTTTCAATCAGTTATTCTCTTTGAGTACAGAGGAAGCTGACTATAGCTGTAAATGATGGAGCACAGCAGCATCTCTGACCCCCATCACTCAATGAAAGCTCAAAGCATGACTCTGTCTAATCAAGCCTCTTTAAATCAATCATGACTGATGGGCTGCTTCACAACCTCACTGCCTGCCCAACATAATACACTGAACAAAGCCAGTTTCTTGCTGGTGGAAGAAAAAAGGTCTAAGATCTCCCTCTTGATTGTTCTTTTTGTCAGGTGTATTGTTTTGATGCCTATGCTCATATCCCTCATGACTTAACTCAATGAAATACACTGTGGCTGGTGTACTATCAATGAGTGGTGTCAAGAAAAGGGTAAAAGAAGCAGATAATAGTCAGGAGGGCAGCAGAATCAGGTAGTGAATCAACTGGCTTTTATCTATATTTTTACCATCTTTCATAAAATATAAGATGCTAAAAAATATTAAAAACAAGTTGAAGCATCAAAATAGAAAGGTGGTCTCTTCCACACAGCTGAGAGTAATTTTGTTTGTTTACATGATGTAACAGAGGTGTAATGTGGTGTTAGGCATCCTGCTTATTTGATGCTCTCAGAATTCTTGGTAGCTGATTCAGTCCTCCTAAAAAAACCTGTTACATGATGTTTGGGATTTAATATTTCAACTTAGTATCAACTGGAGAAATTATGAAGTCATGGGATTGGCCTGTAAAGTCACTGTCTGATAAATCTGTCATGAAAGCTGCACCCTTTAAGCAGAACTGCTCCCTGTCAAAGTACTGCTTTTTGAAGTTACAGAAAGTTTCACAGACAAGCTTATTTTTTAATGTTAATTCAAGCTCTTTATGCTGTTACCCAAGGAGGACAGGACAATTTATGAACACAAAACAGGGTGGGAGTAGGGAGCAACCTGAAGGGGCTTTGAGTTGGACTGAAACCTGGGCAAACTGCTTGAGGACTATCCTCATAGGACCACTCAGCCATACTGGCACCATACAACTTCTTTTTGAGTTCATTGAGATTGAGAAGATTAATTTGGCATTTGTTATGTTATTTTTTCCAAATACACCTCAGTTGGTTCACCTATGTGCAGAGGCTGAAGTCCTCAATGCGCAGTTTGCAGAATTGATGTCCTCAGTGTAAAGTTGTCCTCAGTTTGCAGGTTGACTAAAATGTTACCTGTTCAGGATTTCACATCCAACCACAAGGAAGTCTATTACTCTCATTTTCATTTTGACTTGAAGAATTCAGATCTTTTGTTTTTGAAACTGTTACTGAAATACAAGTTTCAGCAAGTTTTGGCATTACAGCTCAACTGTGTATTTATGATACTAATGAAAAATATACTATTCCTTTTGACATTTAGAAAACTCTCCATTGGCTGAAAAATACCAACCCTACCATCTTGGGCTGCCCAGTTAAAGGATCTCATGTTTTTTCTCGCAACTTAAAATGATAAAGTTTATCCTCAGAGGATGAATTAGTTGGACTGGGAACATTTCATTTTTTTATTTATTTAAATATGTCTGTTTTTCGCCTTGAGTGAGACATGCCAGATGGATAAGCTTTCCCATTTAACTGGTACATAAATCCCACATTACTTCATGGTATGTCCACTGGATTGTAGAAATTCATCTTTCTAAACAAAAAGGCTGTCTGAGCGAGTGGTTTGGTTTAATGCAGTCTGGGTAATAATCTGTATGTTGTATTGTCCCATTTTTGCTGATCTTCTATTTTTCTTTGTCTTTCTTTTACTTTTGTTTGTTGTCGGATTGTACCATTTTGTTCCACCCATTCCTTTTATATATGGAAAAAACATAACTGACTGTCTGTCTACGTCTGTATGATACACAATCTGCATCTTCATATTTTTTATATAGAATGTGGGCTTTACAGAGATGCAGAATATGACTCATTCTGAATAAATGACAGGAAAGAATTACTGTATCATCTCCACTGGGTTGCCCAGCTTCGACAGATCAATAGTGTTAAGTTCTCCCTGCCTCTTGTTCTGCAACGAAAGAGCTCAGGTAGATAATATACTGGAAAAACAGAGTTAAACCTGGAGGGCGCCCATGGTTAATTACACTTTCAAAGTGTTGGAAAGATTAACACTGTAAATAGCACACAGTGGGATATTCATTCAGGCTTTGGTTTATTATGGCTTCATGGCCTGATGCTTGATTACACCATCCCATTTTGGAAGGTTTTACACACTGAAGTGTTTTGTTTTTTTTTATTATGAGACACTCATTTTTTTCCCTAACCATTTCTTTGAACATGGTATCAAATGAACAAAGTTTTATTCTTCATCTCTCAGCCATGATATTGGACTAAAGATGCACGCAGAAAGACAGAAAAAAAGAATGTGGCCTGAGTCAAAACATCACGGTTCCATAAAGTGCTTTGCAATATCTTTGGTAGAACAATAGTTACAAAAATAATACATTTTTGGGAGGGGGAGAAAAATCTCTTTTTTGTGTGTGCGTGTGTTTACTTCAGTAAGAACAGGCAATTGGGTAAAAGAACAGCCTGATTTGGGAAGACTGATTCTTTGAAATACAGCAGAAGCTTATGTAAGCAGAGTTTATTATTTTCTCTGCTTAATTCTGGCTATTGCTGGGACTCAATGTACTTTACTGAAGATGGTTAATTTGTTTGGTTGGAGGTGGATAGATGCTGTAATTGCAAAGAGAAGCATCTGCGCCATCCACGCTCACACACAATCACAGATCCACAGAACTCAAAGGCTGATGTTTGCACATACTCAACTGATGTTATCTGAAAACTTCATAAACACAAAACAGTCTGCTTCCTTTCAAGAAGCCTAACTTGTCGTTATAACTTATATACCAAAAACATATGTCTGAGCACATCCAAAAAGGATAAATCTAGATATTCATTATTCTGAGTATGTTCATAGCCTGTAATGTTTCCTTTTAACCTGAGTATGTTATATAACTATGAATCCACCCACCTAAAAAGGCAAAAGAACAAGAACCCCAGGACATAACAGAGTATCCGTGTGGATACAAACACAGTAAATGGGGAATTAATAGCAACGCTTGATGAATCTAAATAGGGAATTATGCGTCTGTCTGCCTGCTCTATTAACCCCTGTCATTTGTGAGCATCCTAACAGGGGACATTTGTACTCAGAGTGCGTCTTTATGTAATGCAAAAGACGGTGGAGACGCATGCGAGAACACAGCGTGCCTCCTTATAATCTGTGGAGAATTACATCACTCAGTGGACTGTGATCAGAGTGTTTTTGGATGAATTGAGTGACGATTCGGTTTGACTTTCGCTCCACTTCTTTATCTGAAAAGAAACTCATTAGCAAGGCTGAATGGATTCTCAAAATATCCTGTAAGTTATCAGGTTACTTGTGCAAACCAATAAAAATGTGACATAATGCAACTAAAGCAATAAGCCAAGTTATGAAAATTTCTAAATGAGTAATTATATTTGTATAAAACCCTCAGCAGTGATTCATGAGTTTACCTCATCCAATCTATTTTTTTTCTTGGTCATACGGTCTGTATGTGCAATATTTATGAGCATGAGGATGCACACACCATGTTTAATAAAGAGGACGCTCTGATTTGGTTTGGGAATATTTTCCAGAATGTCATATGCTTGAAAACACATTTATTGACCTAGAGGTCTTGGAGCAGTTTGTCTGAGGAAAGGTGGCTTTGAATGAGTTGTTGTCATTAAGGCAAATAAAAGTGGTGTCAACGGCATGCATTGACGTCAGAGCTGTCGGTTATGAAATACATTTTAAGATTTTTTTTATGTAATGTGAAACAAGATATACATATTAATGCTCATATATTTGGATTGGTCACATCGTCTTTGTTGAAGAAAGAAAGACCAAGTCACACAAATCATTTGATCAGAATGACCTCAAATATTACACATAGAAGTGTATAATACACTAAAAGCAAGCATTGGATCATTGACAGATGGGGCTTTTGAATAGGCAATTTTTAGAATAGTAAAATTAAAGATATGTATTTGGCCATTGTTGCTGAGGCTGGTTGCCTCACATGATGTTTTGACAATTCAGATAGCAGAAAATTGACCAACAACTAAAAGAGGGAGAAGTTAGAATGGTTTTGTAAATGAGGGAAGGTAAAAGTCATACATACTGTCTATTTATGTGGTTTGAGTTTTTTTAAAGGAAAAATTCAACTGGACAGAAAACAAAGGCATCACATCATTAACCCTTACAGATGAAGTTGAAGCCTCATGCAAATTCCAAAGTAGTCATATTTCTTTCATTTGTTATCACTAAAATACTGTTATGAAGTTATGTGATAAATGATAAGCACAGCACCACAGCGTATTGAAAATATCACAGGTACTCCTCGTTTTTGTGTGAGCATCTGTATCAACAAAATGACTTTTTGGAGGAAAGCAGTTTCTGTCCCTCTTGTTCATAGCATGCATTTCTCAATCAGAACACACCCTGTGTTGTAACTATGACCTTGGTGTGTATTAATTTATCTCAAAGCAAACAGAAACAGTCTAAAGTGACAGTTTCTGACAAGTTCGGAAGATGTCAAGCTTTCAAGGCAAAAACAGGCTTTCATCAAGGTGGAAACTCTGAAACAGAAAGTGAAGAGATGTTGTTCGAGACTGTTTGGTTTTACTGAATCAAAAGGAAACATATTCCATTTTCACAGTCATCATTTTATATATTTAATCTGCACAAAATCTGCTTCACATGAGCAAAATCTTTTTGTAGATTGGAGACATATGTGTTTTATTGGCTTTTATTTTTGTCAGCAGTACAAAGTGACTCTTAAGTTGTTTCAGACTGAAGCTCTTTGTTCCTCACAGACACTTAAAAGAAAAGCACTTTCTGTCGCTTGTGTCATGCCATGCAGCATTGAACCCGGAGAGTTAAACAATCTTGAGAAATTCACACCTGCGTTAACAGATCAACACTGTTTTTTTTTAAACAAAGCAGAAACAGCAGTCTGAAGTGGCAGCTTCCCAGGCTTATACAGTAAAAATAGAAAGAGCTGGTGTGAATATTATCTTGAACTGGTATTTGCTTTCATCAATAATGACCAAAGGACTTTAGTGGAAAAATAACTCAGACTTCAGTGTCCTATCTGAGTGCTGCATCAATGATGTGCAATGCAAAACCTGTCTTATAGATGTACTGAAAAGGGTTGTATTAGTGTCAAAGAAAAAGTCACAATAGAATATAACCCAGAATAAAACAGACTAGCTGTTACATTAACAAAAGTTAAATCTACACAAAGTCACAGTGTTACTTTTAGATTTTCAGAGCATTTAAGTTCTTGTCAAGTCATATCTGATCCAAAGTCAATTCACAGTTCAGTGACTTGTGCAGCCTCAGAAACAAACTCCTGTCACATATTGCAGACAGGTTTAAATAAAGCTCGATTCACTGTCCTTTGGTGTTGGAGGAAGTTGACAGGAAGAATTTGATGAAGTAAGTGAAGCGAAAATATCCTGGAGCTTTGCTCTGTTCATTTTGCATCAAAGACAATGTTTTACTTGCATGATGAAAATCTTTGAAGTACCTATACAGATGATAATATGGTTGTTGCATTCGAAACAACATATCACATAAGTGTTACCCACACTTTATTCATTGTAATTAACTTAACACACTTCAATCCAATTATTTTAGAAGACCCTTAATGAGGTAAATCTTGGAAGTTCACAGAATATTAGTTATGAAAGGACACCCTCTAGTGAATCTCCAGCTGAAGGGATTCTGAGTGATACTGCACAAACAGCACGTCATGATACCCACCACTGACTTTTTCATTTGATGGCAATATTTTGCAATCTCCACAGCCTTGTTTTATTTTATTTATTTTTTTTAAGAAGGCATAAAGATGATTTAATATTAAGCATCCCAGGTTAAACTATAGTGTCAAGTTATTTCTACAATTTTTACTCTTGTATAATGAGTAAGTGCAAATTCCTAGCTTCCCATTCGAGTAGGACTGGACCAGACTGATGAACGGCATGTCAAATGCTCTATGGCAACACCACACTGGCTGACAAAGTTTGTCAGTGAAAAGGGAAATCTGTGATTTCCAGCAAAAAACGTTTCTTGTAATTCTTTTGTCGTAATAGTGGAAACAGGAACTTCACTGTTTGACAGAAAAACAGAAGAAAGCTAAACAGGAGAGTGATAGAGTATAGGCTGACAACAGGTTAAGCAGGGTCACTGTGAATACTTAAATGAATAGATTATTTTTCCAACAACAGCAACAAAAAGACATTTCTACAACCCATATTTTTGGGGTGAAAAGTATGTGGTAAAACAAACAAACAAACAAAAAAAAAAAACTTGTTTGAGACAACTCACCTGATTATATTTTAAATGTTGACCTCATCATCGGAGGTCGAAAAGCTGTCGTCGTGACTTCAACACACCACAACTGTGACATCTAGCGTTGACTGTGTGAGCTGCAGGTTAGGACGCATTCGATTACAATCCGCCTGTGTCTAAGAGGCTTTTAATATTTTCCTTATTAGTTTTTGTTGTCGTTTTTTCTTACATTAATGTTGCTATGATATCTTGATTTTCGTAAATAGTAAACAAAACGTGTTTTTCTCGAGCTATTAATGTGAAACAGTTTCTGTAAGGATGAGGAATATAATAACCGAACGCAGCCCTCCGGTTGCTCGGTCACATGCCAGTCAAGCCTGATCAGCTGACTCCATCCAGCTTCCTCTCTTCGTGCTGCTTCTACTCCATCGATCAATAGCGTTCCTGGAAACAGCTTTATTTTTGTAGTATATTAGCGTTTCTGGCGTCAAATTTAGAATTTGAGCCAAAGAAAAACCTGTGTGGTCCGGTAGGTTTGATCACTGAGTAGATGTTGCTCGAGTGTATGATGAACGGACACGCAATCCTGTATACGGGGGTCACTTTGGCCTTCTGGAGCACGATACTGATCGTCGGTAAGGCTCTAATTTCTTTGACAATTTAAGAGATTTTTGCCATCTACGAGTAAAACAAGGCTTTATCTGGATTTCTGAAACATTTGCAAGTAGTGACTGTATATTTCTTTTCGGCATCGTGCGTTATTTTGCATTGACAGCTCTGAATGGACCTGACTAAATCATGGGACTTAAGCGGATGCGGCTGTTTTCAGTTTGTTTGCTATATACAAACAGACTCTATCGATATAGGATCAGTAGACACGGCTATTCAAGCTCTTTAGTGTTATCTCTTTGTCGCATACTTTACTTTTTATGTCAAAATATCACGTATACGAGCGAGTTGATCCAGCATCCAATGTAGCTCTTTCCTGGCTAATGCTAAGCTAATGTCATGTAGCTCTGAGTGAAAAGCTCACTGCAGAAAATGTCCCTTTCATCAAGTATTTGACCACAGTTGTTTCAGTTTATGTAGACAAGTCTCAAGCATTCATTTGTGGAAGCAATAATCGTAGCTGAGGGCTGCTGCTCTTACTTCTTTTTATGACATAACTGGACTAAGCTACAAGCTATTTAGCTGACTGTGTAACAGCTGATTTATTTATAATCAGGGTAAAATACTGCATCATCTTATGGTTAATACAGGAGTTGCATTTGCCTTTATGTCAACCATAGGAATGAAAATCTAAGATAGGTAAAGAAAGACATATGAAACGGTATGCAAAGCAATGGTCCCAAACAGGAACTGCAGCAGTTTTCACGTGAGAGTGAGTGATCACACTAAAGTCAGAAATTCCCCTCCATAACTTCAGCATATGAATGTGACACTGTGTCTTAAATGCTTCATCGTTGCATGCTTTAAATCTCAGTTTTAAATCACTCAATCTCTACTCTCTGTGTTTTGTCTCCACAGGTATCTGCTACACTATATTTGATCTAGGTTTCCGCTTTGATGTGGCATGGTAAGCTGTCCTCATTTACACCCACTGTTACAAAGTTGATGAGCATTGTTCGGGATATTTGTAATCTCATGAGTGGCAGCAAAACAGTAATTCACCAGCACTTTGAAAGTCTTTATGTCACATCAGTATTTTGAAATCTTGAAAGTGTGTTGTGCATGTCCCAACTGTTAAACATCTCTTTTCCTATGTAATGTCTTTGGAGTAAAGTACATATGACTTAACGGTTCATGAGAGCACAGTCACCATGTAGATTAGCATTCAAGGTGATTCAATCAATGTTACAGCAAGCGGTGGACATTGAAGTTGAATTTTAACTTGAGCTGGGTTGTGTTTGCTACAATATACTGTTTGAAGTAAGAATATTATGTTTTTGTTTTTCTTTTAGCTTTACCACTTGTATATTGTGTCTGCAAGCATTTTAAGTTAATATATGCATATTTATCTTAAAAGTGGATGCCACAATGCAACCCTAGCATGCTGTCCTGTCTGCATAACCTGCTGTTGAGGAAAAGCATCTCAGTATATCTTGACTGTCAGATAATTTTCTTTCTTATGGACTGCAGTCTTCATCAGCTCCATTTCTTCTTTTTCAGGTTCCTGACAGAGACTTCTCCTTTTATGTGGGCCTCTCTGGGCATTGGCTTGGCCATTTCTCTGTCTGTGGTGGGAGCTGCCTGGTGAGTACTCATTGTAAATGTGTCAGCAAGGAATGTGTTACAGTATAGCCTAAATTATAGAAGTATTCATAGATTTATGCTTCTTCCTCTTTTTTGGATTAATTTGTACACATTGTGGATGAAGGTGTAACTAAAAAAATTCAAGGTTCAAGGAAACTTTTGTGAGTCCTGGCATTTTTTTCTTTGTTTTAAGTGTTCCATAAAACACAATTTACTCCCCATCTTGGTCGACCACTAGGGTTGTTGGAGACCACAATTTGAGAAACACTGCTTTGGAGCAAATTCAACTTTACCTAGAAAGGACGAGAGGGAAAAAATAGAAAATCCAGATCTATAGATGCTAGATCCATCAAACATGTATCAGGAGCAGAACTTCATGAAGACCTTGGTGATAGAGAGCTTCCTCTCCAGTGCATCATCAACCAGTTTGGAGATCCTTGTGCAATGGTCTCATCATTTCTGCAAATCTAATAAAGATCTCGTCATGATCTTTTACAATTCTTATAACAGTCTGGTTTGAGCTGTTTGCACACAGATTCAGTGATTTCTACAACTGAATATTTTAGAGTTTGAAAGTCTGCACACCTCTTGTATGGACATCCTGCATTGTTACTTTATGTCCATGTTTAAAATATTGTACAGCAAAATACTCCCTCTTAAATTAAGAATTATGCACACCAGTATCCTCCTGTGAACTGCCTTCTATATTTTTGTTATCTTCATCCATTTGATTGCTTCTACACAGGTGGTTTATTTTTTTCTTGAGAGCTGTATTGACCTGTAAGGAAATTACACAGAGATGATGGAATTAGCTACCCCAAAAACTAAATCATCCATAGAAGCTGGTTTAGTCCCCTTAGGAGGTAGTTTTTTTTTTCATAACATGTTTAGATGCTGTGCTTAACATTGTCTGTGTTTTTCAGGGGGATCTACATCACCGGCTCAAGCATCATCGGTGGTGGTGTTAAAGCTCCACGAATCAAAACCAAGAATTTGGTCAGGTAGGCTAAGTCAGAAATATTAACTTACATTCTGTTTTGATTTTCTTTTTTGTTCTTTACATACCTGTTGTTAATTTATGTTAGAAAATACAAACATACTCCTTCCTTTTGTCATTCATTCCCTTCTTTTTGACACTCATAGTTTCAGCTTTCAGCTTTTTTAACTTTCAGCTTTTTTAACTTTCAGTTTTATCAAACTGAATGCTTTTGCAAGATTTAAGGCTGTGGGAAAACTTTTATTGATTTATTTTTATTTATTAGCACTGGATAAGTATCTGTAGCAGCCAAATTTAAAATCCACTCTGCTGAAGTGATGTCTGTTTTATATGTTCCTCTTTAGCATCATCTTCTGTGAAGCTGTCGCGATTTATGGCATCATCATGGCCATTGTAATCAGCAACATGGCTGAGGTAAGAAACAAGCATATTTTATTTATAATCCAAAAAAACAGGCAGCTGTAGCTGTATACTGATGGTACCAAAGGAGTTCAATGTTATTCCACTGGAGCAACGCTGCTCATCGCTGGTTCTAAAAATACTCCTTTTGTTTAATAGAGATTCACTGGAACAACCCCTGAGACCATCGGTGCAAAGAACTACCAAGCTGGTAAGAAAGAAAGGAAAACTTAGGAACTAAAATGAAAGAAATAATTCAAGAAACTCAACAGCAGTGGAAAATTTCTCCATTGGACACTTTCTCTCTTCTTTGATTTCTTTTCCCCCGGTATTTATCACTAGATAATTTAATGTACAGTGGTCAGCATGTATGGCTCAGAAAATCTGCTAAATCTGATCTAATTTGACTGATGTTTATGGTGTGATTGAGCAAATATGGTGTGATTAGGAACAAGAAGGATAAAGATACTAGTATTCAAGATACTGGGGCCCTGACTGACTTCTAACCTGACGGAAAGTTTGATTTCCATGTCCACTTCCTCCCTGTGTTAGTCACCATGGAGCTCTGAATCACTGCGTTTCTGTCTGACTAGGTTACTCCATGTTTGGAGCTGGTCTGACTGTTGGCTTCTCCAATCTCTTCTGTGGAATCTGTGTCGGCATCGTGGGCAGCGGAGCAGCTCTGGCAGACGCTCAGAATGCCAGCCTCTTCGTGAAGATCCTCATCGTGGAGATCTTCGGCAGCGCAATTGGCCTGTTTGGTGTTATTGTAGCCATCCTGCAGGTGAGTGAGATAATTCTTAAGGGTTGTTTTCGATTATTACTAACGAGAATTTGGTTGATATCTGTTTTTTTACAAATTGGACGAATGTTCGGAAAGGCTTTTGTAAGTTTGTTTTTCTTCCTCCTGCAGACGTCAAAAGTAAAGATGGGTGACTAAGAAGATGCATCCATACTCAGATAAGAAGGCATGACACTGCTGGAAAAAATAGTTGGATTATTGTGTAAATACATCGTAAATTATTTAAATGTCTCTATTTGCCTGGGGTTGTTTTTAGCCATTATTTATGCAAGAGTGGTTCCCACACATACCGCTGTCTTGACTTGAGAGAAACATTAATGTTGAATAGGAAAACTGGGAAAATATCACCAGATGTCAGTGTTTTTTTCTGCATTAATTTGTTTTGTCAAAAATTCAACTTTCCATTGGATACAGAAAGTTCATGTAAGTTTAGCTGGTTCTTGATGCAGTTTTTTCTTCCCCACTCTTGGATAAATGATGAGGTAAAAATCTCACCATTTGAAAACATTCTGTGTGTGTGTGTGAGGGTGTGTGTGTGT
The DNA here is from genome assembly GCA_008086565.1 of Thalassoma bifasciatum. Taxonomy (NCBI): domain Eukaryota; kingdom Metazoa; phylum Chordata; class Actinopteri; order Labriformes; family Labridae; genus Thalassoma; species Thalassoma bifasciatum. The sequence goes on from RPOG01000123.1 coordinate 167,228, forward strand.
GTGTGTGATTGTATGCTGAAAATGTGATTTTTTTTTTCCTGTGAAGCATGAGGGTGTTTACCAATGTGTTTATTACTGTAGCCTGGTCTGTCATTTTTTGAGTGCATACCTGTTCTTTGCTAATAAGCAAGTGGTCCTTAATCAACACACTGTGGCCCAAAGATATCAGGTCACCTGCTGTGAGAGTAAGAGTAGATTTATCAGGTTTTAAATGGGAGTACTGATCTGGATTTATTAGTAGGCTCACTGGAAAGCAAGACATGCTTTTTGGAAGGAAAAGTAGTAAAAGTTGTCTAATCACAGCAGTAGTTCTGCTCTAAGTATATCATACAGTCACTCATTTCCCCTCATAGCAAAAACATTATGGAACTAAGACATCTGTTGGCTGTGTCCTGCTCATGTTTGAGTTTTATCAAAATGACCCCTTTTCTTTTGAAGTTCAGTATTAGTCAAACAAAATGTTGTCAACAGCCGATCATTTATCAATAACAGGAACTATTTTCTTGTGAGAGAAGCCACCACATGAGTGTAACCATATCATAAAAGAAAGCATTTTGTCACTTTTCAATGTATGTATTCCAAAGAGGAATAAAATACCGGTATAATATTCGTATTGTAGCATCATTAGCCCTCCCATGCTTTTATTTAATGTTTTCTCAGGTGGTTCTGAAATTTTAGAAAATAATTCTGGACACACCTATCAAACGAAATCAACACAAAACCCAGTTCCTGATCTTTTTTTTTTTTTTTTTTTTTTTTTTTTTTTTTTTTTTTTTTTTTTTTTTTTTTTTTTTTTTTTTTTTTTTTTTACAATTTTCTGTTGTTGAAATGTCTTCATTTGAATGTATATCACAAAATCTTTGTTGTTTTCCTAAATAAGTTTCTAACATTCCCCGTAAAGCTCAGTGTGTGTTGTAAGTTAATCTATGTGTTTATGGATGGTTTACATTCAGTGATATCTTGGACATCAGTTCCATCACATGAAAGCTATCTGAAAATATAGTTCATCCTAGTCTGAATGTTCTTTGCTGAGCAGCATTTTGAATTTTGATGCTGAGTATGTTGTACCAGAAAGAGTAGCTACCTTAGTAGTTGTTCATTAAGAGACCCTTTTCTTTTGATGCATCATTCCAAAAGTTAGTATGACAGACCATGGCGAGTAGTGAATTGTCTTTCTTGTCGTTTCTTCTCCGACCCTCTTGTAAAGTTGTGAATGAGTGTAAACTTTGAATCTTATCGTGGGGAAACATGACCGTCTTAAATAAATCACACCTGGCCTCCTGAAGGTCTCAAAGCAGCTCTTCTTTGCTGCCTTTGTGGTTTTGTGATTAAACCAAGATGTCTCTTTAAAGATTCTTTTGGCTAATCAGGCTGTACACCACACCCCGGGCTTTCAGTGACTGTAGTTGGTACCTTGTGTGCATTATTTTGATGTGATGGTGAAAAGAAAGTATCTCATTGTTTTTGACAATGTGTATAATAATAACAAAAACAGATCTTCACTTCTGTATTCATTAATGTCCTTGAGAGAATAAAACTGTCCAATCAAAGGCTTGGTGTTGTGTCTGATTCTGTGTGCTGCCTTTGCTGATTGCATTGTTTACTTGCCTCCACTAGATGGAGCCAAAACCCACAACATCTGCCTTGTCCATTAAAAGGGAAAGTGCCATGATCATATCTCCTTTTATAATTGATATAAAAGCGATTTTATTGATTTATCTACTATTTGTCCATTAAAAAGTTATACGATTTTTAATAGATTAAATTATTTTTCATCACTTCCTAATCAAACACCTATCTATCGAGGGATAAACTGATAAGTAGGCTTTTTAATGTACTGGCCAACTTAAGAGCTATCAGTATTTAACTTACTATTTGAAAACTTAATGTTGTTTTGTAAAGTGTGGCATGAATTAACCTCTTAATACCCAGCGTCCATAAATGTAGACGTTACATCTCTGCTCCTCAGACCAATGATACTACACTTTTCAAAACTTTGACTGAAGAGCCACATTTAGAGAAACTACCCACATCGCCTGTTGGTGATATCACAACTTTTCAGTAAAAAAAAAAATAGTGAAGTTATGTACAACAACACTTATTACTGAGAACTAATAGCCAACTAAAAACACTGAAAGATTCAATACTCAAAGATGACAAAGTAGCCTTGAAAACTTTTTCTGAGATGTCAACATAAAAAGATGTTTATAGGCCAATTTTGACAGTAAATATAAACATGAAACGGCTTTGTAAGATTAATTTTTTGTTCATGTAGAGTCAAAATTTTGAGGTGGAGGTCAAATTAATGAAAGAAAAAGTCAAAATTCAGACAAAAGTAAAAATTTTGACTTTATAATACCAACTTTGAATTTTTTTCTCATAATGTTGAATTTTATCCCAAAATGTTGCCTTTTCATCTAAAAGTTTTGACTTCTAATCCTAACAATTTGACTTTCATCACAAAAATTAAACTTTTACCTGAATATTTTGAACATTCATCTCAGAATTTTGACTTTTTGTCAATTAGTTCTGACCTAATATGGGCCAATAAAAATGTGCAACACCAGTCATTTCCACAAGGAAACTTCAGTGGTACTGCAGTATAAATTAAGTTCATCTGTAAAAGTCCATTTCTACTTCAGCATTTTCAGTCTGACAGCAGCATCTTAACAGGTTGGTACATGAGAATAATGCCAGCATCCCAGTAGTGCAGCACTTAATTATAAATATCACTGGTCTGTAGAACAAGCTGAGAAAAAATTGGGGGGAATTTTACATAATCTCTCTGAAGATAATTTTACTACCTAAAAGGGGGGCATGGACCTGCAAAAGAGGACGTTTAGTCATTACTAAAAGAAGTTAGGAAATCATGATGTCTTGTATCACACTTATTAATCTTTTCACACTGTTTTAAATCTATCTATTACATCTTGTCTTCATATATGATAAACTGGATGATTTTAATTGGAAGAAAGTTATCACTTCCTCTGCCTCCATGATTAGATTTCTAATAAAAGTGGGTTATCATCATCATATACAGCTCTGGAAAAAAATGCAAATTTTCAGAAATCAGCATCTCTACATATATGACAGTCATTCCATTGCAGTGTCTGTTCAATTCAAACACAAGCTCACCTGTTTCTACCTAACAAGGTACTGATGAGGTGATCACCTGGAACAAATTTTATTTAATGAGGAAATGTATAAAACCATTGCTATGGTCATCACTCTCCTCTGTGAAAGACTGGTGGAGAACACGCCAAGATGCATGAGAGATGTTTTTGCAAATCAGGGTTACTCTACCAAATATTGATTTCTGAATACTTCCAAAGTTAAAAGTAATGTGTTGTTTGAAACTGAATATGAAATTGTTTTTTTTATTGAATTATTTGCAGTCTGAAAACAGTGGGCTTTTTGGTATTTTGACCATTTTTCATTTTCTGCAAATAAATGCTCTAAATGACAATACTTGGAATTTGGGAGTAAAGTTGTTTGTAGTTTATATAATAAAACAAAAATGTTCATTTTGCTAAAAAAAAAAAAAAAAAAAAAAAAAAAAAAAAAAAAAAAAAAAAAAAAAAGGCCTATAAATAGCAAAATCAGAGAAACTGAAAATTTTGTAGTGGTCTCTTAATTTTTTCCAGAGCTGTAGTTAAACCAACCTCCCTTGAATCAGCTGAGCTGAATAAAAGAAGCGCGTTTTTTGTCTGCCATCCGGGCTTCCGTAGGCAGCAGGAGCGAAAGGGACCTGCTCGCTGCCACAGCCTGAGAGCATCCTCCTCTCTCCCTTCTTAACATCCTGACCAAAACACAGCGGGATGACGGAAAATCATGAGGATATCAGCTCTACACCCTCCGGATTTTCGCTAGATTTCCGCCACGGGCTGCGTTAGCCGTTAGGTTGGCGTGAAGCTGAGAAAACATGAGGCGTTTTTCCTGATGAAGAGCACACAAAATAGCCCGAAAAGAACAGAGTTATCCATAGCAGAGCGATCTGGGCTGAGCCTCTAGCTTTCACTGTTTTATTCATGCATATATTTTTCTTTTTCTTTTTTACACATCCCCTCCAAAATTTATTGCCTCAAAAGACTCACGACATTTTTAAATAACATCCTCCGATCATATGGCTCCAATCTGTGGCTCTCCAGTCAAAGAAGATACACAGATAGAAGTGGTCGCTTGACAACATCAAGGTAGGTGCTCTGTCTGCTCTCTGGGACGCATTGTTTCATTCAACATCGCATGCTTGCTTTCCTTTGTCTCCATTTCCCCTCTAAACATTTATTCTGGAGCTTTATGCTTTTGTTTAAAGAGGGAATACTCTGTCTAATGTGATCGCATGCTCTGCCCCCGACCCCCTTTTGTTATCATGCACATTTCCTCAAACTAGCAGCATCTTTACACCCGCCATACTAGGCTCCACTCAGCCTCCCTGCACTGCTCTCCTACAGTAAATGAACCATCCCAGCATTCAGCCTGCCTGGGGGGATATTCCACCATGCATTTGGGCTCAATTTGGAGCTTTTTTGAATCCACTTTGTGCCACAACTCTCTGAAATTGCTGGCACCATTTCACCCTACAATTTTTAAGCAAAGGATGCAAGTGTATGGACTACAGTATCTCTTATCTCATGGGCTGGCTACAGCAGCACACTAAGAGCAAAGAAAGCCAGGGTTACACATGGGGGAATTAAAGGGAGAAAGAAGAAGAAGAGAAAGAAGAGGAGGAGGAGGGGACTTCTTCATCGTGACGCCTAACCTAACCAGGCGTTTCCACAGAAGCTCTGTACCTAGACTATAATCCAATCTGACATCTCTCTCATAAATGACACAGTATCTCTTTAGGGCTGCTGCTGAGGAGGCTATAGCAGCAAGTGGACTGGAACTATCTCGCTTTGTGCTCTAACTAAGTTGTCCAGTGCAGGCTGAGTAGCCTTTGGCGTCGTTAGTGTCATTGTGATTAAGTGTTCCTGAACTGTACAAACATTTCATCTTGGTATTCTGAGGCAATGCTTTATATTTGGGAGAGCTATTTAGTGAGATTTGGATTGTAATTCGATGTGAGTGCAGTGCCTGTGCCCAGATTCATGGATGCAGAGTTACTCAGGAGCTGAAAGTTAGGCTCGACACCTACATGAGAAAGGCTTCATCAAATGCATATAATTGCTATGGCTCATGTGTTGAATAGCTCTAGATTCATCTTCTTTTGATTCAATTTCTTTATGGCAGAGCAATCAGAAAGCTTGTTTGGCAACATAAACAGCTAAATTCTGTGGGTATTCAGTTTATCTTAATAAAAGAAAAGCAGAACTGTCTTTTATGTAGGAGTAGGATGCAATTTATTTTGCCGCAAAGCTATTAATGAAATATCAATATACTCAAAAAAAGTCAATTATTTTTCTATCACCCTTTCTATATATAGTGCTGATGTTTCAACCCACTTACTGCACTTATAGTATCCCTGTACCCACTCTGTATTATGAAGCTTCTCTTCTTGCATATGGTCCCACAGGTGTCAGCACAGCCTGGGAGAAAGTTTTAACATCTGACAAAATTACCAGTTTATTGCTTATCTGGAGGCTCTTGTCAGTATCATATGATCTTAAATGGTAGATTGTGTCTGCTCTGTTGCAATACATCAATGGGCCTTTTTCTTTTCCACAGGAAATAGTTTGACATGTCTCAGTGGGGAAAGCAGGTGTTCTTGTATCTTGCACACTGGCTGACTGTCAGAAATTAATTTGATGTTTGAGTAGAACAGAGCCATGATAATGTTATTAGCTGTTCCTTGTGCTTGTTGTGCAGTGACATGTCAGAAATGCTGGCAAGTGCTGGCATGTGGGAAAAACAATGAAGTTCTCATTTTCCTGTATTTGTGGCATGTTGCAGGGTAATGGACTGTAAGTAGCTTCTGTTTTATCAGCTGTTTTCCCCAATATCAACAATGAACTGCAAAACTAACACCACAAGAATCTCAGGTCAGTGAAGTTCACTCGTGTACAGTGATTTTGCAGAGACATCTTCAGACCATCTGCTGTGGAAATCTGTTTTATCTGTTGTCTGACCTGAGGCTTATCAGAGATCAGATCGGTGTTTGTGGCATCAGATGTGCAGTTGCAGGTGGTGTAATAGTTCTTTTCATTATTTTATATTATTCTGTATTTATGTAATTAAAGCCAGACTCTGCTGCATCACCCACCTATAGTTGCACCAGCTGTTTCTTCATTCCTTACTATGTATATGTGTCCTAAATCTCAGTATGTTGCTTGGAAACAATGAGCAAAGCTGAAATGCATTAGAAACTGGAGTGTAACAGCCAAGAGTCATAGCAACACATTAAACCATAAATTATGGTGTGATTGTATTTCTATGCTTGGGTGAAGAAGTGTGAACTCTTGCTCTTCAGAATCAGTGAAAAATATTCACGGTCATTCTAACATCATTAACCAAGATATTATTAACATGTTTTACATTTATGATTTAGATAGCCTGCTTCATTGTTTAGATCTGCCTAATTTACAAAATAATAAAACAGCATTTTTAGTCAAGTTACAGGTAAAGTGGGTGGACCAGATTTCAAAGAACCTTTTGCTCCTCGGTCTAAACGGTCCTTATTATTAGTAAGCTGATGCTAGCTTTTCGGAGTATCAAGCTAAACAACACAAAAAAATACAGCTAGAATTTGCTTGGTGAAAGTACCAGGCTGTTGGTCTAAGTTGACACGCCAACTCTTTGCTTTCCTTAAATGGTGTGTTTCTGTTTATTCAGCAAAAAGGCAAAATAACAACTTTGCCAGTATGAGCTGAAGTCCTCATGTTGCTGCTTTTGAGTTGTTGTTTTCTCACTCTATACATTTTTTAACTTTATATTAAGGCCAAACCTGCTCTTTGTTTTGCTTTGTAATCTTTGACAGAGTAATTTACGCCCAGTACTGTTATAATTAAAGTCTATGGATTCAGAGATAGCATAAAAGTTTCAACCTAAGCTTGTATGTCACTACTACAATTGTTTGAGGTAAGTTCCTTGTTTGTATGATTTTATGCAGGGATACACAATATATATTGACACATCAGCGGTATTGCAAATATTAGCTTAAAATTGTACTACAGTTTAGCAGTTAATAACACGCAATATCTATGGATATTGTTATGATTGACTCAGCATTAAGTACTTAAGTACTTTTAGTATTTTGCACAGAAAATGAATGTTGTATAACAAATTTAATGAACTTGTGTATCGTATTACTTCCAATCATGCTGATTCCAATACAGAAGATAGTTGAGGAATTCTGCAACGAGTTGAATAGAAAAAATATTGGTGTCAGCGTCAGTAATTGGTTAAATGAGTTGTAAGGCATATTAGATATTGGCCTTAAATTCAATATCGTCATCCCAATCATGTGACCATGCAGCATGCACAGTGACTAACATGGATGCAAATAAGGAAAAAAAGGTGTGGTTTAGTTGTAAGGGAATATTTAAGTTATAACAGTAACACTAGAGAGACAGGAATTATGTGCAAAAAAATAGTGTGTTAAAGTCTCATGGTCATCAGCATGGTCACTTCGTGTTAACATCAGCACAGTTTTCAAAAGTGAAATTCTGAAAATGTCAAAATTTTTAAACATTACAAGATTAAAAAAAAACCCCAAAAAACTAATATCAAAATAATGAACTTATATTTTTATTATTTTATATTCAGAAATACATTGTTCAGAACTTTCAATATTCTCTAAACATTCCTTCATACAAAAAGCAATTTGTCTCCTGGTGCTGTTTCCTAACTGAAATTGCAGTTGTACAATTTCACCAAGCACTTCTTCTCAGTGAAAAAGTCATGTTCATGGTGTGGATGCAGCTGCCTCCATCTTTGTGAAAGCTCAGTGAAGTCCAAGCAGTGAAGAGCAAACAGCATATCTCCCGTTGGTTCCCTGAGACTCTCTCAGTCTCCTCACCTTGCTGGTCCTGCCAGTCAGAGCTGTAGCCGCTGCTGCAGACTCATCTGATTGCTCTTTCGTGTTGGGATTTGTTGTCATGGGAACTGTGTGTGTGTGAGTGAGTGTGAGAAGAGTCAAAGTGTCTCCTGTTGTCTTCATCTGTTCACATTACTCTGTCTTTACACTCATGAGTAGGGGTCAGACCACAAGTTAAGGTTCACTGCTGCAGTATTCAACTTCTTTTCCTTTAAATCCTTTCTATTGGAATATGTGTCTGGCTAATTCTGACACTTTGGTGCAAATGCTTATCATTGTAAATCTCTTAAAAGTCTGTCTACTCAGTTGTTTCATGAAACTGCATTCCTTTACAGTAGTTTTTTCTGCAGGGTGAACACTTTGCCTTATAGTTAATTTAATTTTAACTATTATGCTATCACAATTTTTGAAGACTTTCTGAAAAAAGTTTGGGTGGATTCACTGAGGATGGGCAAAATGTGTGAAAAGGTTTAGCACAAATACTAATATCAGCAAAGAAATGATTACTAAACATTAGATTGTAGCTTCTTCTTATCAGCCAGCATTCATTAGCCCTATAGCTATGAGCTTTGAATTACTGAAATGAATCTTGCACATTAGTTGGCCAAGAGTTACAATGATACTTGTTTGTTGTTTTGGTATGAGTAGCCTCTGAGGTCGGTCTGTGTTAAGCCAAAGCTCAACCTCTGCTCAGTGCATCAGTGTTTTTGTTGTTTCACAAACTCTGACTGAGTGAATCATCTTCTGGAGCTGATTCCATCACCTCAGTTTTAATAGTCAAACGCTCCAACTGTGCCTTTCGTACATGAAACTCAAAAAAGATTGTGCTTAAGTGTTTTGTTTTTTGGGAGAGAATTTGTATTGTATCAATTAGCTTGTGAAAAATAAGATGCTCCAGATTATGTTGTCTGCAGAAGTAATTCCTTTGTGCCAGATGGCAGTCATCAGTGAAATTAATCCGTAGAGTTTGGTGCCATGATGTTAAAAACTGGACTGCACCAATCTTACGCAGGACCTGCAGTCTATGAGCCACAGAGGATACAGCGATTGAACCACTGTGCTGCCTTCTTGAGCCTCAATAGGAGTTTAGATCCGAACACCAGAAAGTCTACTTCTTCCAGTATCTGTTTCTACTCACTTTTCTCCTGTGCCTCCACTGTCACTAGCTTACAAAAGGCAGAAAATGCCCCTCATTCCCATGGGGGGAGACTGTGATGTTTGAAGAAATGCTTTGACATTTGGGGAAATGCGTGGCTGGTTGCTTGGCAACCTCACTGTGATGAGAAGACTTCAGGAAGTCTCTTGTTGGAGCCAAGAAATATGCCAGCTTAAAACATACAACCTAAAAACTTAAAGCTGTTATTTGTCCACTTTTGGTTTGCTCAGAAAAAAAAGAAATTAAAATTTGATACTGCTTTGAAAGCTTTCTAAAAAGATTTTGTTTGTTATGCAATGGGAACACTTCTAGGGGAAGATTGTTGAGTGGAAATGAAACAAATGATACTTTTTTATTGCTTCATGAACTACTACGCTAAAAAAGTTTAAAACACCACAACACCTGTTACAGGTGCTGTAACTTATCTTTGAAGAGTCATACCGACATGTGGTTTAGTTTGAAACAGAAGGAGTCTGTCAACATAAATGACCTTAAATTTTGATAAACAGCAAAGACTGTAAAAACAATATATTACATGAATTTAAAGATTTTTAGATCTTAAAGAGGGGGCATTGTACTGTCCCTGGTTCCATCTCCTTGACCCTGATTGGCCGACCCTCTGGAGACCTGTCAGGGGCAGAGCGATGGACAATCTTAGGTGTTTGATATCCCCTTCTTTGTGTCATGAACTGTTGAGGAGATCCCTATATGATGACCTTATCATTTCAGCAAGTCTCGTGGAGATCTCGTGCTACTTTTTAGAAAGGGCTGTTTTGAGCAGTTGTCTGGGGGTTTAGTTGAACCTTAGCTTTTACCGATAAGAAAATAACAGGCCAGTTAAACTCCTAAATATTCCTTTTCTAAATTGATAGTACCACCCCTCAGTCCAACCATTGGACTACATTTCCAGTTTTCTTTTTCACTTTGAAAGGAGAAACACTGCTTGTTTAAACTTCCAGCTATTCACTCAATAGAATTACAAAAATAACACCGAAGGACACAGGTTGATTAACTCAACATCCATTGAAAGCATAATTGGACCGCAGTGGCCTCAAGCCTAATGTCCCACTGATGTATTAAGCCAACAAAAAAAAGACACTCATTTAAATAAACTGTCTTTAAAACCCCCTCACCAAATCCTCATCTCACTCCCTCTACCCACAATCCTTCTCCCAGCGCTTCAGCCTTCCTTCCGCTGGAGCACTTCATTTATTTCTTTGCTCCGGTGCCAAATGAGCAGCTGGATCAGAGGAGAGAGAGAGAGACATTGAGGAGGAGGGACATAGAGAAAGAGGGTGGAAAGAGAGAGTGAGATGATGATGATGTTTCAAATGCAGTCTGTGGATTGAAGCTGCAGACGGGACTTTGTTTTATTTGCACAAGGCGAACGTAGCCTACATGCTGAGAAACAGCAGACGAAACACTGGAGGAGGATTCCTCGAATGGCTTTCTGCGTCTGACTAAACCAGATAATGCTGCTCAAGTGTCAAGTGTGCCATTACACAGCAAACAACCATGTTTAGATTCTGCTTTTATCTTTACTTTCTACCATTATTCATCTAACTTTGTCTGGAAGAACAAATTGAGTAAATTGCGTGAAGAAAATGGATCCTTCAAAACTAAGCAGTGCACTTGTTCTTGGGTAAGAAGAAGCAGAGAGAGAAGAGTGTTGAGGCTTTGTGATGTCAGACTTTAAACAGTCCAACCTCCTTCAGATCAGAGGCAGCTCAGAGGCAATTTAATATCTGCATGGGCAGAGCAGAGTCAAGCGGAGTTGAGCATAGTGAACAGTGGACATTTTTTTCTGATTAACTCTGCTTTTTACTCTCCTCCTCCTTTTCTATTTCTTCGTTTTCAGTTCTTCCATCTTCCACTCAGCTTTTTTCATGTTCGCTCTTATTTCTTTTCTGCTCTGTTCCGTTTTTAGATTTATGTCTTTGTAGCTTCAGTGAAACAGCGACAAAGTCCACAGCTTCAGAGAAAACATGAATCTGTCACAGAATCTGCTAACAGTTTACAACAAAACACCATTTAGAAGACCTGAAGTTTTTACTCCAGTGAAAAGAACATTAAAACTTTAGATCCCTATTCTGTTTTCTCAGGCATCTGTCTCACCTGTTAGAGAAATTACAATTCACGTTTTCTAATAAGCAAATGTTAACAATCACTACAAACTATTAAGCCCATGTTATTATGGACATGAAACAGCTTCACCCCGACTCATTGCACAAAAAGTGAAGCCAAAACTGGCTGGTGCTGCTGTGCTGACGTTATGCACTTTCCACTCACCAATCACACACTCAAGTGCGAGCTCCCCTGAGGGTCCTGTGTTGATTTGAAGCAGACACTTTGGGTTCAGTGGGAGGTTCAGGGATGTTTTCTCTTGTCTCCTTCTACAGTGATAAAGAGCAGAGGGTGTATTTGTTAATAGAGCTTTCAATAATGGTGTCAGATCTATTTTTGTGGATTGAAGTAACTGTAGACTGCCCATAAAATTGGAATAAATCAGCAAGATGAGACAATAACTACATGACAGAAATTTTGTTTCAGAATAAATTATTTGATGCCTTTTTATTTATAATGCTTGACCTATATACAAGCAGCGACCCCCACATGAAGCCCACACAGAAGTGCTAAAAACTGTGGATATAGATAACAACAGTAAGGCACAAATTTGTCTGAACTGCAGGATTGGGACAGGCATGTTTGTTTTATAAACTGTGGACTGAAATTATACCGTGCCAATTATTATTATTTTTTTTCGAATGTATGTCAGGGCTGATCGATATGGACAAGATTTCATATCTGGAAATTCATAACAAAAATGTAAATTTCCATATGATTTGGCCATGGGTTCAGTGAAGAATATTTTATGACCTGAAGGTCCACACTATCAAAGCCAGTCTAGGGAGAACTAAATATTTTGTACAGAAAACCTGCAGTTCTGAATAGAAATTTGATACAAAATTTCAAAAACAAGAATCAGTTTTATGCTATGTAATCTTTTTTTTACCCTGGTCTTGCAGAAGTGCCAAGCATACCATCCAATTTGCACATTTTGCACGGTTCATTTGTTTCTCACATTCTATTTTTGTGCGTCCTTTCCAGTATGCCATTGGCTGGCTTCAGCTGTTGATCCATGACAAGCATGAAATGAGGTTTGTGGTTAGCTGGCTTTCGTTGTGCGTGCAGCGCTAGTGGGGAAAATCTATGTTGTTAATAATTTTGATTTTGCAATAATAATAATATCTTGAATATTCATATCTTGATATAGATACAATAATATATTGTTTCGCCCTTGTGCATGGCAAATAATTTAACATTTTCCAACATCAAGGATGGAAGACAGGTAAACAAACTCCACATTTCTTGTTTTGTTTCCCCTCTTTATCAAGTTTGCCAAACTTGTGGTGTTGATTAGCTCTGGGTGATTACATTTTACTACCGGTGAAATCAAGAAGCACTGACTGAAGCTTCAATGCCCTCGGGCTTGACACGTTGGCAGTTTTTGCTGCTTTCAGTGAAAAAAAAACTTCCTCCCTAATAGAGAGATAGAAAGATAGAAGGATGGGTTAAAAAAAAGTGGATTTAGAAAGAAAGAGTTGTTTATTTCTCTCCTTTGTGTTTGTTGCAGTAGATTACAGCGCTAGAGGTCAGAGTCACTGTCATTTATCGCACTCCTGCTGCCTTCTTTTTATTTTTTTTCACTTAGTTGTCCTTTATCCTGCCGCTCAGTAGTAGACTACCTTTTCTCTATTGTTTCTGATATATAATATATTCCATACTACATTTGCATGACTAAACATCCATCTAAGAAACACACTTACACTCTAGTATTAATGGATAAAGTGTGGTTATAAACCTGGCTCAGCAGAAACACAGCGTCGTCTCATTCTTGCCTCGAGGCAGAACAGACACATGGCTGTGGTTTGACCCTCTGACAGCCAGCAGAGACATTTGCTATCGATCATGTAATCTACACTTGGCCTTGTGTTATCACAGTCATCTTGTGGGACAAATCAAAGGTTATCATGGGACAATTTTCTGCCTCAGGCTCCTCTTTGGGTTTCCCTGAGATTCACTCTGTGGCTTTGTTCCCCTTCCTTCTCTTTGTGCCTGTCCATGCAACAAACATGCTGTGTATAAATGCTATACATAGCATAAAGCAAGCTGCTTGTTGCTCTTTTGCAGGATGGAATAGAGTAGTGAGGCTGAGGGTGAGCAGTCACCAACTATATCAACTATTGAACCGTGTCTTTAATACTTTGCAGGTAAATTAAAAAAAAATAATAATGAAAACAGTCTTGTGGGATAAAAAACTATATTTAAGCAAGGACAGCTCAACACCTCCTCTAAAGTGAATTCAAGCTTTATTAAAGGCCTAGAATCATAATTTACCTGCATTTTCGGGCAATTTTTGATCTTTGATCTCTTCAGACTTAATCAGTTTAGGTTCTACATTCACAAAGGTTTATTACAATCAGTAACTGGACCTGCTATGTACATCAGTCTCACTCAACAACAGTTACGATATTAATATTTGAAAATGATTTTTTCAATGATGTATTGATGTCTTACTGCCACATGACATTCATAAAGCAGCTCTGCAAACAGATCCATCTCACTTACTGCCACAGCCCAGTCAACACTCACTATCAACTCTTTTCGTTTTTTTGATCGGTTGCTTGTTGTTGTTTCAAAGGAAGGCCCACTGACATTTTTTCTTAAAGGATTAAGGATGAACTGCAGTTTGCAGTCAGTTGACAGACACTGAAAGGTCAGTGTGTTGTGGTGGAAGTGGACTGGGGTTGAACTGCTGATTCATTCATGATGAGACCAAAGCTCACTCACAGGGAAAGATACAAACAAATCTCAGTGACTTTACTGCTGCATTATGAATGACTTACAATTTGTGTTATAATAGTTATAATAATGATGAAATATCTTATTTAAACAGTGCTTTTCAAGAACTCAAAGACAGTGCAAAGTAAATTATAAAAGTGCAGGTAAAACACTTTCAATAGTGCATGTAGAAACCAAGATTAAAGAGGCTGTAATAGGATGTGTTGCTAAAATGTTAGTTATACTGTTGATACTGATTGTTTCTATATTTTCAGGGCAGTGGCATTGTTTCATCACACACAGACTTTTGTGTATTATTGCTGATGTTTGAATCACACCAGAGTTCAGAAGTCTTTGCAGAATTAAAAGTCTGAAGGTTCATATCATGTTGAGTTCCCTGCAGAATTTTTGAATAAATGTTTTCAAATAATTGATTTCTTGCAACATGATTTGGTGGAGTATTTTTGTATTAATGGAGCAGCATTCAGCAGAACAGACTTGGTAGATAAAAAGAATTTTGTGACACGACCTCTTGCACTGCCATATTTCTATTGTTGCACAGGTTGGATGAACATTTTTTGTATTTTTTGTATGAAATACACTGGTTGAAAGACTAGAATGAGTCTTCTTGGGAGATTGTTTTAATCAGAAAACTGACCAATACACAAAATTTAATATTCAAATTTTTTACACTGTGACTTCATTGTCCAGAATGGTTTGTAAAATGTCACAAACTTGTCTCAAGGGACTTGATAGAGTGTGAGACTCTCTTTTCAACTTTTTGAGTAAGAACCCCCCCGCCCCCAATGCATGCTCTAAAGAGAGAAGTTCAAGAAATTTCATAAACAGCAGCATAATCCTATAACAACCCTAAATGTGTTGAAGATGGACAAAAATCCTGCAGATTTTGGAGTATTGACTAGAGGCTCTTAAAGCCAAAAAACTTGATTTGGTTCCTTTTTTATGAACACAAATTTGTCATAATTATAGTCTAGTATAAAAAATATTGAAAGTCTCACGTGTTTCTGCCTACACTCTGTTTGCCATAATTTTTCCATAGCACTTTCCATTTGTTTAATGTTAGTCTAATATCAGACATTTTTTGCACGAGGCGGTGATGACTTGACCAACAGTTAGACACATCACAGCTGTTTCCAGGAGCTTTAAGGCCCACTTCAGCTCCATCTTTTTGGTGATTTTTTTTCTATCAAAATACGGTTTAGTCACCAAGTGGGTGATGTCACTGTGTTCATGTTTTACTGACTGAACCTGAAGCATTACATCAAATATTTGCACATAAAGACTTGGCATCTGGGAAATCCTGGCACCAGTTTTTTTAAAGTAAGTGAAACAACGACTCACTTATTGACTCATAGATAGCAGAATAGACACTTCATTCTTGTGTCTTTTTATAGTGCCAGTGAAGCTTGGTTTCAGTATTAGATCAGATTTTATTATCTATCTTGGGCTAGATCCCAGACAGTGGAATATACAGGAGGTCATTTTCTTAACTCCAGCACAATATGTTGTATTATAACCATCACGGCCTCCTTCTTACTGACGTGACCCAGATCCTTCCTAATGACAGAGTGTATTCCGTCTTTGTCACTCTGTTTCCATCCTTTCTCTCCCTCCCCCTCTCTCTTCATTTTTATGATATCCTTCTTTCATTTGAGCTTTGAGCGGGGACATAATCTTCAACGCAGACTGTGGTCTTGTAGTATTAAATCATTTGTCGTAGACTTATGATGGAAGGGAATACCTCTGGCTAAATTTAGATATTGAAAATACATATAACAGTTGAACTTTGCTCACAGTACTTTCTTTTTTGTTTTGTTTTTCTGTCTGTAATGAATGTAGATTTTGCAGCTTTTTCTGAAACGTGAGCTGAAGCTGGTGTAGTGAAGCCAAACATGACTCCTGTCCATCCCACTGTGCTCTGGTTTGTTTGTGGGAGATGAACCTGCCTACAGCTAGATGTGCTGCAGCCCTGAGAGAGCTCAGAGGCTTCATGCTATCAAGTGTGGCATAGCTGATGCATTTTTGATAAGGCCGGGAGGGCTGGGTTGTAGGTTTAAACGCCAGGGGCCCTGGTCTCAGGAGACAGAGAGGGAGGAGATATAGAAAGAGAGTGTTTCTGTGGATATGAGCTCATCTTGATATAAGCTTTCCTGTATATTCAACACCACTTAGACCTGAAATAACACTATTTAGTCCTCTAGGAGGCAGCAGAAACAAGCAAAGAACACAACATTAACACATTATGAAGTTTTGCTAACTGTAGCCTTTCTGGACAAAGTTAAGATATCAAAGTATCAACCATCCGAAGCTAATATTTTCAAAAAACGTCCAATTAATTAATCTCTCTTTCTGGCTGCTAGCTGTTCCAAGTATGTTCCTTACTAGTTGCTTTCACTGTGATATAAGCAGCTAAAACAACATTTGTGAGCTTGCATCAGTTGCTAGAGTTAAGGATTTGAACAGTTCCACTTTACAGCAAAAAAAGCAGTGTTTAAGGAGAAATGATTTACTCTTTTACTGGGGAGTTTTTGCTAAACAGAAGGTTTTAGCAAGCAAAATGGCACATATTGACCCAAAGCTAGCTTGGCCATGTACAAATAACAATAGTCTTCAAGCAGCACATGCAAAGCTCAGTAGTTTGCATGTTGTCATGTATGTTCAATTTACCAAGTTAACTGTTAGCAAGGTAACATGAAACATCTGAGTCTAGTTTTTCTGATATAAAGAACATTTTCTGCATGTTAAATTTACATTGATTCAAAATGGAAAAAACTTGTAAAGCTTTCCTGGGGTTACATGGGAAATTTGTCCACATCTTTACAGCGACCAGTGGGAAATACCTTGGTCTCTAGACCTTGCTTTCTGAGCAGCTTAAGCATCATTTTAACCAGATAGACACATGAGTAGCATCAATCAAACATGACATAAAATCCTCTAGGATAGAAATTTGGAAGTCCTGTACTCAGTAAGTATATTCCTCTCTTAGTAATGTGGTGATGAAGAAGCATACATACTTTTGGTAGAGAACAAGCGGATTTTTGCTTTCTCTGACAAATCACAAACCAACATTACAGTAGCAGATCAATGCTTCCCACTCACTACCTGCAAGACATAAAGACATGTCCTTTGTAACTAATCAGACTCACTTGCAACACTTTTCACACACTTAGTGTATAATTATTTGTTCAGGATGCTTTAAATATTTGTAAAAGATAAAATTGAAAAGCTGTTTTTTGAACTTTCAGACTCAATGAATGCTCCACGTGTGCTAGTGGGAGTAAACTGCCTGTTGTCTTCCACATCAGCGGGTACAGTTGCATATATAAAAAAAACAAACAAGTTCAGAGCCTGAGGGTTCTGCTGAGAACATCTGCTGAAGAACCACACACAGTTCAAAACTCTGGATGTAGCGGGGTGTAGATAACTGTGTATATCTGTTGTGTGTGTGAAATGCTGCCGGGAAAGGATGGCCTTCTGCTCTGTTGCATTAAATTTCATTATAAATGATCAATGATGATGCCATGACAGGGAATTCAAGGCCTGCGAACAGTCTCATACTCTCAGTTTATATGATCGGGTCTCTGATGCTGAATGTGTAGAAGCACAGTAAGTGGAGGAGTTGGCCCTGAGCTGTGCCACAATAATACTACTATATAATCAATATACTCTATATAGCCTTCTCTTCATCCTTTCTTCCCCCCTTTATCCGAAGATGTGCTTCAGCAAGGTAACCTGATGTTAAGTTCACTATATTCTTCAGTGGTCTATGTTTCCTTACACAGAAATAGACTTCTTTATTGTTCAAGAGGAAACTTATTTCCTAAATGATGAGACTATCAATTCAAAGACAAATATCATATCATTTGATCTTACTCTTCTGGAGGAAACATGCTCTGGTAAAAGTCAAGACCTCAGTATAAAGTATGAATTTAGCAGCTGAAAAAAACATTGTCACCAGCACTGATGATTTCTGGCACAGACATGAGCGATTTTCAAGCCGGCCTAGTTTTGGGAAGTGCTGCATTTACCTGCTCCATTACTTGAGTGGATCTTCATTGAGTGGGCTACAGGTTTCCATCTAGTAGTGCTCTGGCTCATCTTCACTCGGTGAGTGTCTGTTGCCTTGTTCAGCTCTGTGGTCCTCGACAGTAGCACAGTAAAACTGCATGGCTCACTTAATGCTGGTAACCATGTGTGCACATTTATAGTCCTGTTTTAACCCAACACAGCTTTGGGAGTAAAAGAACTAGTTTCAGATGATGTGGAACTTGTTTTGTTACCTGACTGAGACTTGATTGACTATGATTACGCAATCATTATAATTGAAGTAAAAAGCTACACATGGCTTTTTATGACAGATGCCAAACCATCTGAACTGGCTTTGAAGTTTCCAACAATACAGTAATGCTTGGTGTTGAAGGAAATTAAATTGCCCTGCAGGCATCAGAGTTGCAGCAATTCTGACAGTATTATGCATAATAACATTACACTATCCCTGCTATGAAAAAGGGTCTTCATATTCTTTAGTCTGCTCTATTTTGGAGCTGAAACAATTAAAGAAAGCAATAATTCCCAAATAATAATTTCATGATTGATTTAACTGTGTATGCAATAGACAAAAATAATATATTTTCTCTGAGAGTTGGAATAATCTTCCTTTCTACTAAGTCTCTGAGTGAAATAAACAAAAACTGGATTTTAGTCTCTCTTAAAAGCTGTCTGTGACTTGGATTTTCAGTTTTGTCTCTGACACTTTACAGACTTATCATTGACAATTTTAGATGTAAACTAGAGACCTATCTCTACATTTCGGCTTTTATATAGGGTATTCATAATTTTGTGACTTAATGATTTCATTTTATTTATTCTTCTATGGTCTTCTTTCTTTCATCATTATATTATCTGATCAACCGAGTATTTTTTAAAAGTGTTTTTACTCATCTCTTTTTCTTACCCTTTCATTTATCTTCTATTTTGTCTTCTTTGTAGCATTTTATGTATTATTTCAACTATTAAAATGTAATTTCCATTAAGTTCAGTTCAGTACCAAGTTCTCTCTGGGTACTCCAGCTTCCTCCTACGGTTAAAAAAACATACTCATCAATTTAACCAGTGATTCTAAATTGCCTGTAGGTGTGAGTATGTGAGTGAAAGGTCTGTTTCACCAGTCCAGGGTGAACCCTGCCTCTCGCCCTATGGACAGCTGGGATAGGCTCGAGCAACCTGCGACCCTGAACAGGATAAGCTGTAGAAAATGAATGAATGAGTGAAAGAAAGTAAGTCTTTTCATGTGCACTGAAAAGATTCCTCGGCCTCAGCCGCTGACATTTACTGAATTGGAGCTCAGCTGCAGACTGACTCGGACTGAACTTGGGGCTCAAAGGTTGTTGGAAAAAACTCCCCTGACTTACATTTTACCCTCGCGTCCGACACAGACTGTAGCTTCAGCTGAACTCAGCTCGTAAAAGTTCCTGCGGAGCTGACAAGTAGTTCAGAGAGGAGGGTAAAACCTCTCCAGAGCATCTTTTAATACTTTAACTTAAAATTTAAAGAGTCTGACCACTGAAACACACAAAGATCATTTTTATTTATTGCCATAAATAAGATATGCAGGTCACAGCAGTTGCTCTTTAATATGAAGTTATCAATTTTAATGTTAATGTTTAAAGTATTTTTGGAGTTGTCCCTTCAAATTAAAAGCCCCATCTCAGTCATGGACCATCTCTCCCTCCAGCATATGTTCGGCCTGCACTCAATGAATTATGCACCCTCACAAATTACCAGTCTGGCCACCCGTCTGGCAACCAATTAAAATTTTAACATACAGATGTTGTAGGCATTCTGCGAGCCTTCGTTGGCACTTTATCAGAATGTACTTTTGATATGAGCATGTGTATGTGTGTGTGTGGCATCCATTACATTTATCTGACAAGATCAGAAATTATTGAAGAAGTACTGCAGCTTAATGAGCTCCTTTTAGTATTAAACCTTATATACTTAAGCTTGAGGCCTTGATTTGACTTCACTCTCTGACATATTTGGTTCAGTGCACGCAAACTCACACTTGTACACGTTTTATCCTTCAATTTTCCAGTCATGTACTCATGTTTTTCTCTCAGGCACTTCACCCTTAAAGGGACATTGAATTCCACTTAGGTCAAGAACTCAGATACTGTCTGCTATTATTCTGCCTTGTATGAGTCACATCTGTAATAGTATACATGAACAACTCTCTCGGAAAGCCAGAACCAAAGCACTACAACTAAGCCTTGCAGTGTTATTAAAATGTAAATTAAAAGAGCTGCACCTGATAAGGATAAACTTGGCTGAAAAAAAATTGAAAAAGTTAGACACACCGAGGAGCATGCTGTGCTCTTAACGTGACAGTAATGATTAATGACATTTATGTTTAAAGAAGCTTTTGCATATCATCTTCGTGGTGTGTGTGTTTGGGGAGGGCGGGGAGTATTGCTGAAAATGTAGCTGTCTACGTGCATAACAACTGCAAGTAAACAAAATCTGGGCTGGTGTGTACAATGGTAATAAAGACATATTTTTAACATTTGGGATTGCACTGCATTGAAAAACTGACATGAAAACTGACATGACTCTGAAGTGGAATTCACCGCATAGGGATAAGTTGACTTCATTGTACATCGATGTGTTCAGAAACGCTGGTTTAAACTGCACCATGCAATGCAGAAACCATACACAAACATGATTTATAAATGAAATCTCTGAGCTAGACATTGTTTATTAAGATTGACTGGGGTAAATTGGACAACTGTGCCTTAGTCTGACTAATCAATATTTGACATTCTTTGTGGAAATTAATGATTCTGGGTTCTCTTCTCCAAAGGGAAGGGGATCACCCAGGTTGATATCAGTACAATTGTATGTTTCGAACCTAAAAGTAGAGAAAAACAATTGTAGAGTTAGATTTGACAATTTTCTTTCAATATAACATGACATGAAAAAGAAAATCAACTTGAGTCTCTTAAAAGATCTTTGAATTCAGACCGTAATAACGTCTGGATTTTTTGTTGTGCAGAGATTGAAACATGTCCTCTGTGACCTTATGAACTCTTTTTGCCCCAGTAGCTCCAATGTGCCCCTTGACTGACTGCTGCATTCCTCAACATCCTGTTTACTGCCGGTTGAAAAACGTTGCATTGCAGAGAACATGTTTTTAGAAATCTCTTTACCTCCTGTCACAGATGATTGCAAGAAACCTGAAAAGGTGTCAAGTGCACATTTCAAAGCAGAAATACAAAACTGCTCTAGAAAGTGTTGATACCCAGGTGAGACAGAAAGAGAGGCTCTGAGCACTTACAGATGTGTCTGTCAGAGCATTTTCTCCACTGACTGTAGGTTTGTGTTGGTACTTCTGAATGTTTTCGATAGATTTAGCAATGCGCTACTGTTCACCAGTTAGTATTTTAATTGTAAGAGCAGAGCCCTTATTACTTGGAGTATTTTCATTAAACTCATTACATCAAGAAAAAAATTGTTAAAGTAACATGTTATCACCGGAACTTCACAAGTGAATTACTGCCTTATTAACTTTTCATGCATCTTTTGATTCTTCATTTATTTTTTGATGTTCATGTGCTGGGACAGCTTGAATCTCTACCAAGTCATAGTCATACAGTGTGGTTCAAATCGTGATTTAAGAAAACTTTAATTTGTACCAAGCTCAGAAATGAAAAATTTGGTTATCCATAACATAGCCCAAAAATTGAGATTGATGAGATTTGTTAAACTTTTGTTGAAAAATTCTTTCTTTAAATCTTTTATACAGAGCCAAGTCAACTGGTTTGCCCCTGTTTTTTTTTGTTTATGCTTAGCTATGCTAACTTTCTGCTTTGTGTACATCACATAAATTTGAAAGAAGTATCTATTCTACCACCTCTTGGCAAGACAGTAAAAATCTTTCCCTGATGTTTTATCTAGAGTTCTATTAATCATGATTAAGTGTTAAATAGCGTCCAAGAAATAGTGATTTGAAGGTGTTTCTTTCTGTAACTCACCTCTTGATCCCACCAGCTCCCCCTGACTACATCCTCCGTCACAATCCTTCACTTGCTGTATTATAATTAATCCCCAGCCCATTGAACAATGAGTTATTACGGTTGTTAACCTCTGTGACGGAGTCTCCACTTCCTGTTGCTTCACACAGAGATTAATGAAGCCTGTTGTGAGGAAAGCACTGAAATCCTTACAAATTGCTACAACTGGCCACGTGGGGAGGAGTGTCTGTTAAAATCTGAGGAAAAATGAGGCATGATTGTATTTCGAGTTTATTTTTTTCACTTTTTGGTTTAGTTCACTCTCGCTGAATGTTTCACCACTTTATGATTGTTTTATTTTGTAATTTATTGTGCTCTCCCAGAAACAGCCGCTAACTAAATGCTGATGAAAACAGGCAGCTGAAAATCAGGACACATATTTCCAGCATTCCTCATGTGGATTCCTTGGCAGACATGATATGATAGGGGGCTGTTATGAAATTTATTGCTGTTGTTAAAGAGGGAGTTACAGAGATCCTTGAATAAACTGGTTACATAAAAAGCTCTATTTCTCTCTGTCACCATGGCCATCTCTCTCTTTTATTTCCCTTCTTCCTCTCAGTTCTTTTCCCCCTCTCTTAAAAGCTTCAGAGATTTCATAGACTCCTTCCTGACTCTATTATATCACCCTAGGTGACATTTGCATGCTAAGTTGAGAGTGAGCACTCAGCGGCATCTTGGATACAGGCCCTATGAGACGTCCCCTGAAAGAAAATAACTTAAAATACAAGTGAGGTAGCGAAAGACGAAGGATTTCCTCCACACCGTTTTATTCTCTTTTGTTTCGCCAGGGTGACCTTTTCGTAGAGCGAAAAAGAAAAAAAACTCATTGATTGTTGTCTTGAGAGAAGTTGGCTGAGCCAAATGTCAGCAAATAGAGGAAGCAGAGGTTCAGAAGTAGGTTTAGCCCCAAGCACAGGGCTGACTTTAGCTATTTTGGTGCCGAGGGAGAGATTAGAATATGGAGGCCTCTTGCCATGTCCAAATTTCTCTCTGTGATTCTCACAAGTTCTTCAGCTCTCCTTCTGATTCCTGAACGGTTTTTGCAGCTGGACGCCCTGACAGAAATAAGTTCCTCATCTTTTACCTTTTTTCTTTCCTGTTTCTTCTGCAGCACTTTAGCCACAAACTTGTCACACATTGGTCACTGAAGGGGACCCTCTTGCCCCTGGGCTTTGTGGTTAAAACTGAAAACATTGAGAGACTCCTCTGTCTGTCCTACTGATTATGTGTCTGACCGGATCCCCAGGTTTGAAAAATTCATTCTGATACATTACAGACCAGCCTGTTCAGTCACTGAAGAGCAACACTGCTGGGAAATAAATCCTGACCTGCACAAGCATTATGCTGCGTCTGGCGTGCAGTGTCAGGGTCCTTCGGTCAGCAAAAATCCATCTCATTAACTAGCAAGGAGCTCACACATTTACACGCAAACACAAACACACACACACACAACACATACACACACACCCAGGAGGATCGGTCTTGGCAGTCTTGCTGCCCACAGACAAAAGCATATCACGGCAAGAGGAAGACAACTTTCTGAACAGACAGCAGACATCAGCTCATCTACCAGACATATGTTTTAATTTGCTTCATTCTGCCGCCACCTGCCTCAGGACACAGCAGAAACTCACCTTATCACACCAGAGCTGGGAAATTTAAGCATTATCTGCCTCACTGAGGTTTCAAATTATTGGATGATATTGTGCTGGGTATGGGTTCAACTTTTTTTTGTTTGTCATTTTTGGCTTTCCCAGACACATTTATTTTATTCATAACCCTTTAAGACCTACCATGCCAAGTCCACCAGAGCATATTTTAAAACTCCACATGCTATAGTATTATTTTTTGCCTTGAACACTTGTTTTATATAAATACAAACCTTATATCCCAAACTTCAATGAAATGTATGGAATTTGGTTCAGACCAGGTAAAAAAATTGCTAAAAAGTGCAATAAACCATAAAAAAAAAGAAATAACTCTAATTTTTCCCTTAAAAGTGTAAGTGTAAACGTGACATGTATTGAATGTAGGAGGTGATGTGAACAGTTCTGGACTAGATTACAGTGTTTTGAGAGGTTTTGTAAAAAAAGTCAGAAGTTGTGTCATTTTCTTCGTTGCATGTGCGTCAGCTGTTTCATTGAGTGTACTAAAAAGTGTACATCCCTACATCTCTATATAAAAAATTTCTTTTTGATTGGTTGTAAGCATTATCACCTTGAGACCACCAGAGACTGTTGTTGAGTTAATAGGGGGTCTTTTTTGTTTTTAAGGGTTCATACTGTCCTTGTGGTACCCAAGTAGTAGTGCTTTACAGTTTTCTGCGCCAAAACAAAAATCACCAAATTATATATTACTTTTAAACACCCACAAAAGTTTTGATGGACTTTGATGTCTCTGTACTCAGCTGTGTTATCAAATAGATTCAATAAATTGGTTTAAACCAGAAGTTAAAAGACAAAAGAGCTGGTTAACAAGGCTAAGAAAGAAGACATTTATTACCAGCTTTGTCAAGTGACAGTTTTAATCACAAAAGAACACCCTAAATTCATTTCCCCTCAAAAAGTGTTTCACAAATTATTCAGGCCATGTAGGATTTTTAAAACTTCAGAAATACTCAAACAAAAAGACCTTAAATAAGTCATTGAAAGGATGAACAAAAGAAGTCTGAAGAAAGAAAAGTTACGTTTGGGGATGAGCAGCAAAAATGAAGCTGTCTAATGATTGCCTAGTTTGAGAAATTTTTCTGGTCCCTAGAGATGCTTCAGGTGCCACTTGAGAAATCAGAGCTGCTTCCAGACATTATATATCAATCAGTAACTAATTATCAGCTGTGGTTTCAGTATTTAGCTCTCCATTGTCTCATCTCTGACTCAGTTGTTTTTCCTCAGAATGCTTTGTGGCGGTCAGAGTTTTCATCATCCTCTTCAACCTCATCTTCATCCTCTCTTCCATTGATTGGAAAAGCCATAAACCTGCAATAAGCATAGCCTGTGGGAAATCTCTAAGTGCCCCTTCCCTTCTCCTTTGCTCCTATGTTTGCTGCATTGTGTATTCCCTCCTGCCCTCTCATTCCATCATAAACGCTTTTTAAACCACTTGACTGGAAAATTGACTCGCTATGTCAATTCGGCTGCACAGCCCCAGTCAAAGCTTTTTGTTTGCCTGTTGATGCTTTTGTTGTTGATTCTGTTTCTGTCCAATTCTCCGGGGTATTTCTCTTTCCACTCAGAGTGAACTTCTACATTTATTTAGCCGCTGTTCAACCAGGCACATCGAATAAAAACAAGGTCACGGAATACTCTTAAATTTCCAGAGAGAGATCAATGAAGTTTGCTTTGACTTTATGCAGCAAAGAATTTCGTGTGTCATGGGTATTATTAATGACTTTCTACTAGCATTCATTTAAGTACGCAGCCTTAAACAACCACTGTTGAACACCACACTTTATTCATTAACAAATGTATTAACTATGTTTTTGTTTGTTGTTTTTTCCTTCAGGTGTCTGGGACTCTCCTGGTTTGAGACAACCAACCATCATGAAGCCATGAAAAAGGGGCATTTCCACTAAAATGTTGCCTAACTCTCTACATGGATGAATGTTTTTCCAGTTGTGCTCCATCACTTGGACCATGTTTTAATTGGAGGTTTTAAATGTTAGTCATCATCATTAGGACTGGATTTTGAAACCATGGTTCCACTTGGCTGCAGCAGCATTTCAACCCTTAGATTCTGACTAATTCAACTTATGTTTACACGCCCATATCAGCTAGTTTTATCTGCAAAAGGGGCCTTATCACTCCAAACACACTGAACTTAGCAGCAGTACACATTTGTTTTACATCCACATTAAAGAAACGTTTGTGCTCAACACAATTCCCTGGGTTTACATTTATATCAAACAGAAATTGAGACTGACTCCAACACTTCAGTACTTTGTCATGCAGGGAATCTGTGGACGCACTAGGAACAAGCTGAAAATTCATACCTTGGAAAACTCCCTGTCCCCATTTTTGACCCCATGACCCCTGAAGACGTCAGATAGTCGCTCTCTTCAAACCACATGTGCTCATCAGAGATCTAATCGCAACTAATAAAGGGCAGTAAGGATGTGTGCATGCCTGTAGCCGCGCCAGCGTCGTCGTGGCTGGCCGTCACCGGACGGTCCTCTACCTCGGCCATGACCCGGTTGATGCTGGGCCGGACTCTGGAGCGAATCTGCAAAGGCGTCCTGCTACTCTGCCTGCTCCACTTCCTCATCATGATGATCTTGTACTTCGATGTCTACACACAGCGCTTCGACCTCTTTAGCCGCTTCAATAATGGACGCAACGGATCCAGGAATAACGTCAGTGGAGCAGCAGGGAGCGGACATCACTTTTACTATTACAACCTTTCCAGGCCTAATGCAACATTAGCTAGCTACCTGGCGACAGGTGAGCAGCTGGTGCCCACCGTGCAACCAGAGACCAATCAGACACCTTCACCCAAACCGCTGCCGCCGTGCCCTGAGATCCCACCAGGCCTTGGTGAGTAATGATGTCTCTTTTGCCACCATATTTAGGAGCTATCAAGACCAGACCTTTTATTGATTGCTTGCTTTTTTTGCAAAATGTGTAACGTGTCTCCACTAAACAGTTATCGGCTCTAGCATTTTTCTCAGTGTCTCCAAATTTGAGACACAGAGCTTTTATTTCAGCCTTGTTGATGCCTCTTGTTGTTATTGTTGCTATGACACGATGTAACAGCCTTTAGACATCAGGCTGAAGTCAAAGTGCTGATGTTGGGAGTAGATGTGATGCATAGTTCTCTGCTCTCTCTTTGCTTTCACTGGTTTTTTAAATTGGCATCTAAGCTTAGAGGATGCAGGGCAATATTGTGGCATCTTTTACAGGATATATTGTGTGCTGTCACAAGTCAACGAGTTGGTTTTCCACTTCTGGCGTCCTTCTAATATTATGCTGTGGCTTAACCATCATCACCACGGTTGCATTAGTTTTACGTTTATTATTTATGACTTCAAATTGGTGTCGTTTGGATAGAGCTGGGGTCATAAATCACCTTTAATAGACCTCACACCACAAGAAAATCTGCAAAAATATTCTCTAGAGAGGTAAAAAATTCAGTACTTTCTGGCCTTTTTTTCAGAAAGGAAGAATTGGGTCTGAAATGTGCTCAGTTTTCTTTAAATGTGTACCCTACTCATGTCAGTGTTCTCATGTCTTGTGTGTGAGTGACATGTTTTGGCTCTTGTGACACTTATTACTAACACATCACTTCCTTGTTTCTAATCTGAGCTGGATAACAGCTCATTAAATCTCATGAAGTAATTTTGTTCCTGCATGATTCAGCTTAATATGTGATTTCCCCATTCAAAGCACTATCTATCTTCCCTAATCACCTCTGCTGATGCTCTTTCTGTTAATTGTTTATCCAGTCTGCGTGTTGTGTTTGTTCTTATGGCCTATACATACTGTAAACCCGATAACGGGAGGATTTGCACATCATTGATTAGTGTAATGAATAGGTGAGACAAGACCTTGATAAGGGCTGGAAGCTGGAGGGTCCTGTTTTATATTCAGTAAATAAATGTATCTTCAGACTTACTCCAATTAGCGGGAGAGCAGGCAGACGTAATTTTGTTTCTTCAGGTCGGCCTGCTACATAAAATAGATTTAATGCCAACGATTTACACTGTGGTGTTTCAACCTTATAGACTCACAGAGGAGCTATTAGGAGAGATTCATGCTGTTGGGCACGTAAGCACACGTCTGCAGAAACGCACTGTACAGCTTTAAGTTCATTAACTTCTTTTGTTCTGTCATTTTTCCATGAACACATGAGCTGGAGTCAGAAAAATTAATTGTGATGTATTGAGAGTGTCATGGGCTGATTGCAAGAGTCTCGCATATAAAACACAAGTGAGGTTATTGTTGGTAGCCATTTTTCCTTCAAGGTTAAGTTATTCAGTGTTGTGTAATTTATTGTAATCCATATAACCAGCAGGAGCTCATTTTGCTTGTGAAAGTAAGTAACATAAAAAGCAAGTGAAAGTTGAAATTGTTCAATTACTGTGACGTATGGCTCTGCTTTTAAATACTAGATGAATACAAATCCCATAACCTTCCATTTTTCTGCTGTGACAAATCCATACATTCTTGATTTACATGCACCATGGGATTGTGCAGTGTTTAGAGTATTTGTTTTTTCACGCTTGGTATGATTTGCCTTCATCAGCAGAAAGCTTCCCATTTAACAATCAGTGATGTTACACACAAACACACCAACACACACACACAGACACACACAAAAGAAAATAATGTAAATGACATATAATGACACATACGCTGTTCATTCATATCATGAGGAAAAATGTGGAACAATATGTCCCATCTACAGTCCCCCCACAATGCCGTGCACTTAAGCACTTACCGACAAACATAAATAAACACACAGACACAAACATACACACGCCATTATCATCTGTATCAATCCACCCAACAAAGCAGAGGTTGATTGAGTCACACTAAGCCCGGGTTTACTCAATCTATAATTACTTAGCGAACACAAACCCTGTTGCATGCCCACAACCCCCATCTCACACACACACACACACACACACACACACACACACATACATACACAGATACACGTACACCATATCTCCCATCAGCTCTCTGTCATGAATACTTAAAGAAAATGGAGCTCAGTAAGAAAGATAGCCTGTTAGTAATCCGGGGTCAAAAGTCCATCTGATCCTCAGGCGCCAGTTAGCTTAGCTTAGCATGAGGATCACAACTTGTCGTTCTCTGACTGCTGTCTGTTACGACTTATTTACTGTGGAGGTGTTAGAGTGATAGTGATGCTGCCTTCTCTCTCTGGACACGATGTTCCCGACATGTCAGACCACCGCTTTAATATTAACCTCCAGAAAAAGTTTTCAGAGAAGTTGAAACTTTGCCTTGACATCCCAGAATGCACTCCTTCCCCTGGGTTTTAACTGAGCTGGCCTTCATTAATGAGATTTTTCATACCTGACTGACCATGATGCTGTTCATGTGCTTATCAAACAGCTGACAGTGGAGGGATGAAAACATACAAGAAACAGAGTGAAGGGTTGGGAAGACTCTTTCTCACTGGATAAAATCACAGACTTTATGATTTATGGTCATCAATTTAACTCCCAGGCTGCGGCTGGATCATGCAAAGTATTCTTTTGTAGTTCACTGATTTTTTTCCTTACTTTGTTTTGTGTTAATATTTCTTGTCTTTCTCTCTCTTCCTTTTTTCTTTCTTTCATTTCTTTCCATTTTTGTCACTTTTTCATTTTTCCATCTTCCTTGGTCATTTCTCGGTCATTTTATCTCTTTCTTTCTACCTCTCTCAACTGTTCTTCTTTCTTTCCATTTTTTTCTTGTCCCTTTGTCGATTTTCATCTTTGTGTTCATATCTCATTCTTTTCTCTCTTCCTTTCTCTCTTTCTTTCTACTTTTTCCAAAATGTTCTTCTTTGTTGAGGTCTTTACTTTTCACTGTTTTTCTTCTTTCTTCCCTTTCATCTTTTTCTTCTTCCCAGCTATCAGTCTTTCTTCTTTCTATATTTTCTTACTTTATTTATCTATTCATTTCATCTGTTTGCTGTCTTCTTTTCTTTATCTATGGTTCTTCTCTCTTTCCTTTTTCTTTCTCTTTATTTTTTGTTATCTTCTTTCATTCTCTCTTCATTTTTTTCCTGCCCACTTTTTTTTGACATTTTCCTTTCTGTCTCTATGTCTTAATTGAGGTTTTCTTTTACATGTTTTTCTTGCTGATATTGTGGGTATTTATGTACAGCAAGCAAATGTAGTTGTTTATTTAATAGATTTATGTCCCTTTCAGCTTACAATCTCCAGCCTTCTGCAGATGAAATGAGAATATGTTTCTTATTCTCCTCCACCTGTTCCAT
This sequence comes from Thalassoma bifasciatum, assembly GCA_008086565.1. Classification (NCBI taxonomy): domain Eukaryota; kingdom Metazoa; phylum Chordata; class Actinopteri; order Labriformes; family Labridae; genus Thalassoma; species Thalassoma bifasciatum. Next base: position 197,235 of record RPOG01000123.1, read on the forward strand.
CTCTAAATGAGCTTTGTACACATAATCCCCTTGCCAACGTTGCTCTGGCAGTGTCAACATTTTTTTTTTTTCTCTTTATTTTTTTTAACTGATTGCTTTTCTCATTTGATAATGAGGTTTGTAACAGGCTTTGAAACAGGGAGTGGTAGATAAAGCTGTCAGGCTGATTTGTCTGGAGCTGAGGCTCACTGATTCCATTATTTGGCCTGGAATTGGCTGTCACTGACTCTGGATTTGGCATTCATACCGGGCACAGGTGTACTCTTATAGCTTATCTCTGCCTTTTCTCTGTGATGGAGAGGCTGCCGGGGGGCTGCAATGAGCAGGAAGGCGGGGAAAGACTGAGCGGGTCTGTTTTTCAGTCACAGGTGCAAAAAAGAGAGAGAGGAGGAAGAGAGACAGAGATCTAATGGAGGCTGCTGTGATGTCTGGGACAAGGTGTAGCAGGTAGAAAAGCAGGATGGAGCAGGGCGAGGAACACCAGGTGGAGAGGTGAGAGGATGTTGAGAGGAAAAAAAAGGTAGAGACCTTGGAAAGAGATGAACACACACACCCTCACACGTAAACACATAGAAAGAGAGGGAGAGAGAGAGGGAAAAAAAGCCCAAACAAGCCCTTGGCTGTCCCAGAACACCAGCTGACAGGTGCTGCCTGTTAGAGTGGCCAGAAACCACAGTTTATATCCTGGCCTCATGTGGGTGTGTGTGCGTGCATGCGTGCCTGTGTGTACATGTGCGTGTATGTGTGTTGTGTGAAAGCTTGCATGTAGTTATACAAATAGGCTGTTCATCAAAAAGGATCCTCAGCATTGGAAATATGTTCCTGAAAGAGATCTCTGTAGCCCATCTTTAATCTGTTCAAGTGTTTAAAACTGTTAACGTATTAATTAAGTTTACATCTGTGTTTATGAGCTAATCACTTTCTTCTTGCAAGTGGATTTATAAAGTAATTGTTTATTTTACCAGCTTCCCTGTGGTGACAGAGTTAATTGCCACTTCCTCAAATATGAATATTTGCCGCAAGCTTTATTCTTTGCTCTGAATATTTTTGTGGTTTTGGTCTGCCGGTTTGACAAAAAACATCATTTGAATATGTCAGTTTGAGCTCTGGGACATTTTAATAGTTTTTTTTTTCAACAGTTTTGGACTTGCTGTTAAATACAGAGTTGATTAATTACCTGCAGTGAAATACAAATTAATGAGGTACAGAAGTGTTATTTTGGTAAAGAGGAATATATTTTTCCCATTATTTCACACTGAGAATTCTTAATTGCAACATTTTTTAACTTGGTAGAGATTGAAATTGAATTCAGAGTTTATTTGACAATTGTAGCAACATTTTTGTGTGGCAGGAATTTCGATATTTCTTTAAACTCAGTACATAATGACAATGAAAAACTCAGATCCTGCACAAATCTCTGCACAAAAAGAGACAAAGCCAAAACAGTAATACTCAATGGGTGTGAAAAAGTGCCCTGAGGTAGTACAGCATTTATAATAGATAACACTCTGTAGTGGAAGTCAGTGCATGGGCTCATATTGGAAATACTCACTTCAGTCAACTTTCAGCTTATCTAGAAACTGCTACAGATGTAAAGCTTAGGGAAGACATTCAGCCTTATTCGCTATAATATTCTGATGACTATTCAAAATGTCCATTTCTAGACCTTTTTTCAGAATTTGAGGAATGATCCATTGAGACCATAACCAATGTTTTGTGAGAGGAAGTAGTGACATTTAAATAACAGCTTTCTCGACCTCAAATGGACTTTTGAGGAACTATAGGTTTAGTTTCTCACACTTCTGCATTGGCTTCATTTTTTATCATTGCAGATTGCAACTCTCTGAAAAAAAGTATCTTAGGGAGAAAACATACCAAATTATCTTAGGGTAAGCACCATGTATGGTTTTACGGTTCAATGTTTCTGTATTTTTCCTGACTGCTGCCTGAGAAATTGTTAGTATGGAAGAATCCAGAGACGCTTTGATATGCAGAAGTGTCTTCTGTTGACAATCTCCTCTTGTGCGCCTTGTTGTCTCATTTGTGCTCGTATTGAGTTTCATTTTCATTCACATTCAGTGCCTCCCCTCTTGTCTTTTTGTGTATTATCCCTGACTTGTTTGGATGACTCTCAGATTCAAAGCAGGCGTTGCCTCTTGTCTGTAGAAGAAGGTGACGTGAGCTCTAATGCGTTCACTGCTCATTTGTGAGTTTTTAATGAACAATTTTATGCTTGTAGCTGTGTATTCTCAGACTTCCATGGATGTGTGTGTGTGTGTGTGTGTGCGTTTGAGTTCTTCTCAAGCCTGAACCCTATTATTTATTCATGCTATTAATCACTCCTTTCTACACAAGCACAACACGAATACACTTGAGCACACAACACACACACACACATACATAGAGCTCAGTGGGAGGCTAAAAGCTATTTTCCAGTCCTTGTTTTAATTGGATGCTCTACGGGGGTTTCCCCAATCAAATGTAATTAGTAAGAATTAACTGTCTTCTTACATGGTGCAAAAGTACGGCTGCTAGAGTCAGTTGTAAGCACCTGAGCCTTCTGCTTACAGGAGAAATACAGCGAGTTAATGGGGAATACAAAATGTAGTTGTAACTTCCCTAAATGGAAGGTTGTTTGGTTGTTTTTTTGTGTTCAGTTTCTATGCAATTATCATGCCCAAAAAGTCCAAATTTTATACTTAGTGCTTTTTTTTTTTATTATTACAAAATAGGAACTGTGAAATACCTTGATAAACTTTGCACAAAAGGTGTATTAAGTAGATTAGTTCTTTTCTTGGCAATAAATCTTATACCATACCTTAATTTTTTTTTTTCAAACGCTGCCAATTTTTTCAGGAACATGCATTTGTAAGCCAAGAAGTACAGGTGGATTTGTTGGTTACCCCATGATAAATTTGCTGAATCTTCTGACACTGACTCTTGCTTCATGTTGTTTGGTGGATTAAATGACACATTGGCAATTCAGCAATTTATCACCCACTCTTGCCATGTTGTGACTGAGCTGTAGTGCAAAATGTCACCAAGTTTTGTACTTAAATTTTTGTGACTTATTAGATGACTACTTCAAAGCCTCCATTCCAGGACAGCTTTGACTTGACTGAACAGCTACTGTATGTATGAAGCTTTTTATAAAAGACAGTGTGGTTAATGAATCACCGTTTCCAAATTTCAACAAGTTCAGAGTGGGACTTTTGCAAGAGGCCATTTGTTTGAAGGCACTTGGATGTTGCGTGGTTGAATGACAAAGGAAGTACTTCAACAAAAAGTGGGAAATGATAAAAACTCTAACACATGAGCATCCATTGTAGCACATCCTTATTTGTAGGCTGTTTGCACTCATACACATCCTGTTTGTGAGTGCTTACGCATACATTTGTACAATTTCTGCTTCCAAGGAGGTGTAGCTTTGTTTTATTCATAGCCAAGGCATCATGAAAGGAATGACAAAACCACGTAGCCCTGAACTTAACATGTGTGTGTTGCCCCGGGGAGAAAAAACATCTCCAGGGCTGGTACCATTTCACATTTCACCCTCCCCACGGGCGAAAAATGTGTAAGAAAACTCCCAATACTTGTTTTCAAAGCATGGTTCTGGCTCGCCCCTCCTTAGACCTTCACCTTCCAAAAGCTCTGTGAACTGTGAATTTGCAGCACAGCATGTTTTATAACCTTTCTCCTACATTTTTAATAAAGGGTTTAACCAGGCCTGTGTGTGTTTGGAAGATTGTTGTGTACGCTCAGTCACAGGAGTTCAGGACACATGGGTCATGTTTTGGTAAGAGTTTGAAAGAACTCTCAAACTTAAAACTCTTAGAATTCTAGATGAACTGATGCCATGTGTAATTACAGGTAGGAACTAAGAAAAACTGTGGGTGATTCATCGGGTGAAAGTTTTCATCTCTTATAAGAACATAAGGCTATGGTGATGGAGCTTAAAGATAAATGACATGTGAAACACTGTCTGGTTGATTTCTTCTTTGTTTATCACATTCCCATCAGAGAAGGAAAATCATTTTCGATGCTTTTCGATAACCTGAGCGATTTAACCTTGATGCTGTGATGACTGGTTTCTGTGTTGTATGAGCTATATTTTGGTAAAAAAAAAAATGTTTCAGACTGTGGGTTGTGTAACAGCTACAAAATGGCCTTATCAGATGTTGGGATTTCATTTGTTTGGAGTTGTCACTTATAGATACTTTTATGTTGAATTGTTGACTATTGTTTATTTCATGGTTTATAATTGACTCATTTGTACTATGTGGATTCAGCTATGTGAAGAACCATCCCGGGACAAAAAACTCTGCCTTTACTTTTCCATTCTGTTTTGTTCCTTCCCATTGGTCTTCATCCTATCCAGTCCAATCACATCTGTTTCAATCAATCTGTTCTTATCAGTCCCTACCTATTCCTCTCCTGTCCTGTTCTTTGCTATCAGTTTATTCTTTTCTGTCTCCTTCCTATCAGGCCTATCTTATTCGTTTCTATAGCATCATATCTGTTGAACTGGGTCCCATTCCATTGGTTCCTTTCTCAACCTATACTGTCCTATTCTTTCTTAACGGTTCTGTGAGTCTAAGAAATGTGTCAGATTATGCCATAATATTTTTATCATATTGTTTGTTTGCTTTACTATACTGTACCATTTCATTTTTAAGATAGTTTTTGGACTGGGTCTGCAGGATTTTCCTAAAAGATAAAATGTCAACTTTAACAGGAATAATCCTGCTCAATCATAATCTATGGGCCTCTGTACGTGTCAGTGTCTGTGTCCTTTGCCTGTATGTCGATGTTTCAGTTGTCTTGAGACGTTTCTGGGTAGAGAAGGTTCTCGCTGGGGTGGTGAGCGTGTTAACATAGCTACGGTCGAAGGCAGTGGGTGTGCGCTGCCGCCAGCAATGAGCCACAGAGGAGTTTGGATATTGTGTTTACAAGCAGTAGCAATAATTCCTGCAGAATTTCTGCTTTAATTTGATAGAGAAGGACAGGGGATGGGGTCAGAAAGGGGGTGAGAGTGGAGAATGACAAGCAGGAAATAGGCCACAGGCTGGACTCAAACCCAGGCCACTCCCTTGAGGGCAAACCTCATGGGGTGCAATCTAGACAGTGTGCCCCCAAATCATATTTTATTACTATAGTATTTGAACTGTACCCTAATATATTTCATTGCTATTCATTGTTTTTTTTTGGTATCACAATCTTATTGTAGGGTGTCACACCTAACTCAACTCTTTCAATTGCATTATCTTTTTTTTTGTTACGTTTTGATTTGTATTGTATTACGGCATACCAAACCATATAGCTGCTATTCAGACATGGAAACAGGATGACTGACAAAAACTTGCACTTCAACTAATTGTCTCAAGGTCATCCTGTTATATAATCTCTGCAAAGTATTTATTTTCATCAGTGTTCATTTAGAAATAAAAAGGCATTTACCAACAATCTCAATGATCTAAGCCCATGTAGATCTTTTTAGCTATTGCAGAAGGTAATGCATATTTGATGTCAAAAAGGAGTGTTGATAATAGTGATGAATTTATGCATAAAATCAATGTTCTGTCACAGCTGACAGGAAACCTGTAGTTCAGGTCATACAGTTGCTGAGTGCAGGGTCAGTGGTTTCCCTAACTCCTCTTGTCTATGTGTGGTCAAAACTAGAATGACAGAAACCCAAATGACTGATCGGCAGCTTGCATAAACCTCCTCAAAAAGAGGCTTGTTGTTCATGCCAATCTCAATACCCACATGATGAGTTGTTTTTGTCTCTTTTCAAAGAATTTTAATTACAAAAACTGGAACAAAACAACTCAGTGTAACCCCGGGTAGAGTATCCAACCGTTCATTTCAATCCCCATGTTTCCTCACCTGTTTCCATTTTATTAGGCAACAAAACACATCAGTCCTGTGAGAAAGGAAAAGAGCCTATTTTCCTCACTGCTTTCGATCAAGCCAATAAACAAGGTCGCTCCCCTCAGAAACACATTGTTATGCACCCCCACGCTGCAAGTAAGCCGACGTAGCCGCGACTGCCGAGGCAAAGGGCTCCTGACAACATAATGGCTGCCATAACTTCATTAAAATGGCCCTGCTCTCCTTCCTTATAGTGCTATTCACATCTTAGGGAAGCATTCTGCTGCGTTGGTGACTTTCTGTCCACATATGGAGGCGTAATATAATTTCTTGTAGCCAATTATTTTTCCTGGCTTTCTGTCACTCGGTGTGGATATTTCAGCTTCTGCTGTTTAATAATTTTCTGTGTATGAAAAGTCAAGAAAAGAAAATGTCAATGTCTGGACCTAAAATAGAAGCGTACATGTTCTGTGCTTTCATTCAGTCAAACAGTAGCAGGCTTCCTACACTTAAAAGGTGAAACAACTTGTCCTCGACCGTCTAACAGTTTCCCGCCGGGTCACTGTGTCATTTCACAGTTCACAGTGTATCAACTGTCCCAGCAGCCTCAGCAGTGTTTGGCAGGAGTCAGAATTAGACCTTCACCACCACGGTGAGGGTTCAGGAAATGTGATATGAGGCCAGAAAGGACACCTTCAGGGTTTGTTTGGAAGTGGTGACTTGTTGTGGAGAAAGAGTTGATTATAGCTGGAGCTCAGAGTGTGTGTCCATGGACAATGAAGCTGGTGACTGGGCGTGTGGAGGACGCTGTGTGTCGAATGCATTGGCCACACATCATGTCCTGTGTGGGAGAGTCTGTACTCTGAGAAAAGATGACAACAGCAACAACAGACAGTTGCCTTGTTTTTTAAAATACATTCTATAAAACACTGTTAGATTTTCACCCAATGAATGCCCTTATTTTGACATGAGAAAATAAGGAGGAATTCATGAAACTAGTAAAGGGTATTTGTGTATTTGTATATAAGGGCTGAACGATTTGCAAGAATTGTTCCCTGTATTGCAATTGCGATTCATTGTGCTATGAAATTTAGGGTTCCCATTCTTATGTGCAGTTAAACAAACCCAATTAATCTTAAATCAAAAAACAACACATACACAATGAAAATAATGATTTTTGTTTAAAAAGGAATCCACAGTTTTTGCCTGTTTCTGTCACTTTTCACTCCTGTTTTGAACCTGTTTTGCTCCTTTCTGCCTATTTTCTAAGTTTTCCCAATTTTTGACCAGATTTTGCTGCTTTTGACCATTTTTTCCTCTTAAGACTTTTTTTTATTGCTACTCCATGCCGTTCTTACCACTTACACACAGATTGTTTCTCTTGCAAAGGTAGTTTTCAACAATTTGACTCTTAGGTTGAGCGGGGTTGAGCAACACTGATGTTGAGCATAAAACATCTCATGCAAAAAATTGTATCTGATATTCTGACACATTTAAGGTAAAAAATTGTCCCACTATTTTGGATCAGAGGACTGCAGCAGGCCGTATTGCGATTTCATCTAATTTGCAATTAATTGCCCAGCCCTGGTATATATTAACCCACATATCAAAAGAAAGTGTACTTTATGCAGGAGGCTGTGCCAGGAATCTTTCCTTGGCTGATGCATAAAATGTGTATCACCCACCTAGGAGCCCATAAGTGAGAGTGTATCAGCTGTTTTTCCCCCATCCATCTGTTTTTGTTGTTGTTTTTATTGTGTTTATGTATGCCTTTCCAGTCATGTGGGAAACAGTGTACATGTATGCATAAAGCATGTTTTGTTCACACACAGGAGGTTGTTGCCCTGTGTGTCTATGTGTACGCTCTCACATTATACTGTACGCCGTGTGTGTGTAGTCTCGACGCGGTAATAAAACGCCTCCTCTCATCTCGGCTCTCCCAGTTCAGAGTGACTATTAAGACGTGTGTGCTCTAACAAGCAGCCTCTCCAAATGATGAATGACGAAACACAGCCTCCACACTGCTGTTAGCTGGCAAAACACTGCTTCCTCTCTCTCTCTCTCTCTCTCACACACACACACACACACACACACACACGCACACATACACACACTCACTCACACACACACGCACATACACGCTCAGTCTCTGCACAGCTATCTCACTCATTTCTTTCTCACCTGCCTCAGTTTCATTTTCTCCCCTCCAGCTCTGACTTGTTTTTCTCTCGCACGTTGACAGATACTGACAATAAGAAATGAAATAAAAGAAATGAAATTGGAAAAAAGAGATTTTGTGGAAACAGCAACGACAACTGTGGCCCCTCAATGTAAAACACGAGAACATTTTGAGGAAGCAAATGCATAAAAGAGATAACGGTGTTTCAGAAAACAAATAAAAATGATATAAGCTCTGCTGCGTATCTGCAGCTGAATAGAGGCAGAGGCTGACATTTCCATACAGAGTACCTGTAAGGCAGCGTGCAGTGAAGGTAACGCAGGTGATCACATCTCAATGTGTTCATGCTGTACATCCTCCAGTCAGAATATAGATGGAGATTTGTGGTTGTTTTTGTTTTCCACCGTAAAGTGTTTTTGCTCTTCATAAAATAATAATAGTGGATATAACATAATGAGATAAAACTTTTGATTTAGACTTCTTGTTTTTTCAAAAGTTACACCACAGCTCTCCTACTGTTTTAGCTTTTTGTGACCACTTGAAAAACTTCTCGTCATGTTTTACTCCTGTAATTCTGAGTGATCTGCAACACTTGATAAAGGGGTTTGTGTCCTCCACTTCAGAGCCTTATGGCCAAATTCTGTGTACAGGGGGCTCCAAAATCAACAGGAAGCAAAAATCTAGATAAAAAGCATTTTAGTAGGATGTCATAGAAATGTTACATGTCTGATTTCGTTTGTTGAAAAAGAAGCTGATGGCAAATTTCAAAGTTTAAAAGTAGTGTTGAATAGTTCAATCAGTGCACATGATGGAGAGGCATTTTATTTTTTTCTACCCACCGATTTGCATATCTATTTTAATGTTTTATTTATTGTGTTAATTTTCCTAGAACAAGTCTCTTGTTCGTCTCTGAAGTCTTGTTTTTATTTCTGTTCTGTTGTTTACCTTTCTTCTAAATTGACATTTTTCACCCCGGGGCTGCCCCGAAACACAAAGGTGCAATGCAGATTTGAACGCCGTCGGACATAAAAATTTGAAAAGCAGATTTTTCAGATGGAAGAGGCTTGAATACTTTGAGTCTTTTGAGCATCAGTGGTTGTTGTGAGGGAGATGAAATGCAACTTATTTGTGAAGATTTAAAGGCTTTATTGTAAGACTGTTTTCTCAGCCTCAGAGCACAATGAATCTGTTTTTGTTTCTGTGCAGTTACCACTGGTGACATGAAAAGACTAGAGTGCTTTAGATAACATCATCAGGGGATAATTATTCCACCTGTTGATGCATGTAGCCCCTCTTATGTGGAAAAGAAAGTAACTGCAATAATCCATGATTTGATACTGACCCATGGTACTGCACTTCTGGACTTAACCAGTTTTTTCTGCACCCTGTTGTGCGGAGGTTTAACTTTGTGAGAAAAAACTGTGAGAATAATTGGTTGAACACAGGTCAGGGGGGTCAGCTGGCTTCCTGCCGCCCTTAACCTCTGTTTTTCTCTGAGTCTGGTACAGTTAGCAGCTCTTGAATTGAACATTTTACTGACCATCCATGCACAATGTTAATCCTTGGCAACACTGCATGTATCAGATGAATTAGAAATGTCAACAGGGTGAAAGGTCATTACTACATGTTGGGTGCCAGTTTTGAAAAACACGTCAACCCACCTCCACCAGCAGCTCTTTGTCGCTACGTCTGATTTTACCAGTGTCATATTCCCACTGATGATCACTCTCTTCTGTACTCAAAGGGTCTTTGCTGCTGCTCTACCTGCCTTACCTCAGGCTCTGGCATTTCTCATATGCACATGGAGAGGCAAAGATAATCAGTCCTTTCCAATAAGTGGAGTCACCCTCTCCTGGAAATTAGCAGAATACTTGCGCTTTTGTCCAATAAGCATTTCATTTCTTGGTTTCTGCCAAGCAGAGTACCTAAATTCAGGGAGGGAAGGATATAGTTCATTAGTTTTGTACCCTCTCTTGCTTACACACACACACTTCTACTATCATGGACTTTTTCCATATTTCCATATTATCAGCAACCTTATTTCGAGTGATTAACAGACACGTCTGGGGAGACTGCAGTGAGCAGAGCTGCTGCTTATTCTTTTATAGCGTTATTGGGCCCACTGTGACGTTATGTTAATTCTGAGTTGTAGAGGACCAGGATATTTCTTACAATTTTGAGAGTCTGCTGCCTTAACTTACTCTGTAAAACTTAAATGTGCCCTCCAACACTCTCAACTCGCACTCACTCTCCTCTCTGCCATGAGCACTGTGTATGCACAGCTTTCACTGCTGATTGGCTGTCACCCGTGCCGTGGCTCTGTGTTTAACCAATCAGATGGTGCTGTAGGTGGGACAATTCTGGTGACTGCAGACAGAGAAGCACTGCTGCAGGAGAGCCAGAGCAATTCAGCTTTAAATTGATCCCTTATCAGTTGATTATTAATTTAAAACATGCTGAAGCTGATATGCATCAAAAGCCAAATATCCTTGCAAGCTAGCTAATCTTAGCATGTTTGACATTATCTTGAAGCAAAAAAATGTATAGCGCACCAAATAAAGCTTCATGGAGCAGCTCATAAGGCTGTGGACTCTATCTTGATGAATTATGCTGCTCGCCTCTGTAATGTCAGAGGTTTGTTTAGTGCTTTGACATGTTAATGTGGAGTACTCACCCATCCACACCCATCACATCACAGTGCCGCCAGAGGCATTGTATGACACATTACTACTGCAATATGCATAAACTCTTAATATATGTGTCTATTAAAGACATGCACAAACTGTACATGTATGTATAGGCGCTAACCTCAACCTGGTTTGATTTGCATGATCTTCGAAAGCAGATTCTCTGTAAGAGCACCAGCTGAGAAGAAACAATGCCTTCAAGGTCTGAACTCGTGCTGAGATCATGTCACGTTGCTGATTCCCCCGTGCTGTAATGCAGTTACTGTAGTTTAGAGACGATGAATGTTTTGAGTGGGCCGCTGTTTTGTCATGCTTACCAGGCTGCGAGGTTAGCTTTTAATGTGTCTAAGTAGGTGGATCTCACTGTTTTCACAAGGGACTCTCCTTGAAACAAATGTTCATTCACATTGTTTTGCATATTCATTAGCTGTGCAGAGGGTGGCTGCTGTATTATGCAGCAGCTGTTGCAATGTAAAGCTCGTACAGTAATAACTGTGTGGAGTCTTGGTTGGTTTCATGCAGAAAATATCCGTCTGCACAAAAGAAACTGAAGTGCACTACCTATAAAAGTCTGTAACAGATCGATCAATACCTTACCTATACATCCGTGATGAAGAATCAGCCTCAGACTAAGTGGATATTGTGCAAATTTTGTAAATGTTTGGTATGATGAGGCAGCACAGAGGAGAAAGATCACCGCACTCACAGACTATTTTAATTCAGCACGCGACAGTTTTCTTTTTTCTCATCCTCAGTCACATCGTGCTATTGTTGTACAGAATGCAACTCACCTCATAAGGAATACGTGTGATCACTCAGCACATAAATAGTTAAACCATTGCTAAGCTCAGCAATACAACAAATTACCATCACAATTAAATTATGCATGCTGGAGCACAGTTAGAAGTGTTTACAGATGAATGGCTGCTGTGGACCATCATGCCTGAAGGATTAACATTGTGAGAGATTTGATGTGGATTAGTTAAAAGGATTATTACTGGTTTTTGTGCACCAGCGGACTATGAATAAGGGGCTTGGTTATATTTGGAGTATGAATTGATGGGATGAACACTTGCTGCTGCATCATGAGAAAAAGGATGTACTAAAGAATTCTTGAGCGATTGAAGATGAGACCTTTCCGACATTGTTTTATGTTGTGGGGTGTTTCAATGTGTCACTACCTCCTACTGTGACACTGTAGCTCTTTGAAATTTTTAAAGTTTTTGTGTAAAAAATTATTACGAAACAGTCCAAATCTGAAAGGGAGATTAAAAAGTGTGTTGACCCGGTTTGGTTTGTCATCATGTTTTTCAATTCCAGACTAGGGCTGAACGATTTGCAAAAATAATCTAATTGCTGTTATTTGTCCCTACATTGCAACTGTCATTTATTGTATGATTACTTTTAGGTTCCCCATATTATCTGTTGTTGATATCAACTTCTGTATTAAAGAGGATGATATTGTTTTAATTTTCTTGTTTTTGATTAGAAAAACACACACACACACAGAAAAGTTGTATACTTATTTAAAAAAGAATCCACAAAAGAAACTCTGTTAGCATATACAGGTGCATTTCAAAAATTGGAATGTCATAAAAAGGTTCAATTTGTCATCACTCATATCAAAAAGTGAAACCCCAAATGTTATATATTCCCATGGAGTGAATTTCTTAAGCTTTTATTTCTTTAAATGTTCATGTTTATAGCTTACAGAAATACCAAAATTCAGGCTCTCAAGAAATTAGAATATTACGCAAGATCAATAAAAAGGATATTTCAAAAGGAAATGTCAAAATTGCAGCAGCCTACCTATATTGGTATTTTATCTAATTTGCAATCAATTACCCAGCCTGAATACAGACAGGAGTCATTTTGAGTCAGCACTTCCAATTGAGTGACCTCCATCTTTGGCCATAACAACACCTCTTCAGATTGATTGCTTTGGCTGACAGCTTTGAGACTATAATCATGTGCTAATAAGTCAACAAATACACCAATTGAAATCATACCCTGGTTCGATGCACAGACATGCACAGACCAATAAATGGCGACTCCGAGCTCATCACTTCCTCCTTTCTGTTCCCAGATCCAAGCTTACTTTGATTATACCCAACTTCTTTTTCAAAGAGATCCAAATGGTGAGCACCTGAAATTTTTTTCAGATTAATTACTTTAAGCTAAAGCTCCTTGATATCCATCCCTGATCCTACAAAAAGAAAATTTCAACATGTACAAAGCAAAAATACTGCAGATGTGATCAGTTTGCCCTGTAGAAACTGGGACTGATTTTTCAAGATAACTGAGCTTGATACATAAGATCAGATAACATATCTTGTCATTTGGTGTTTCATCCCTCATGTTAAGGTGGGAGGAAGAGTAAAGACCTCAAAGGTTAATAATTCACCACAGAGGGACAGTCGATGGAGAAGGAAGAGATGGGGAAAATGAGAACTGGTGGCAAAAAAAATGAAAAGGGGGAAGAGAAAAGATAGGAGGGGGCAGACTGGGGGTGAGATGAGCTGATGATGAATGGATTAAAGAGAAATGGATGGTTGGTGAGGAAGAAGAAGAAGAAGAAGAAGAGAGAAGAAGAGGGGCTGTGAATGGTGGGAAGAAAACAGTTTAGTATGCTGGAGGGAGCAGAGTGGTGTCTGTGAAAGAGCCACATCCTCTTTGAGAAGAATAGATCCATTTAGAGGGTCAACAGGACACAAACACACACACACACACACACACACACACACACTAACTAACACACACAAAAAATGTTTGTCAGAAATTAAAAGTGATGAAGAAACTCTGAACATGCACTCAATGTGGCTGCATGATTAATTTTACTCTCGTGTTTTCCTCATTCAGAAGTTCCTTTCTTGCTCTCCAAACTTTAAGTGTTTTACCTTCCCTCCCCTGATGGTGAGTCATCTGATGAAGTCTAATGCATATGCTAACACCTCTGTTCAGGCTATTAGGTGACTCACACAACACCCAGTCAGGGGGAAGAGGATGAAAAATGGTTTATTTAGCGGGACTCTGCAAATATTTGGACATGGCAGCCATCGCTTGATGTGACGGCCCCAGAAGACTTTGAAAGTCTAAGATTTACTCAACAGGTCAACAGACGTCTGGCAAATTAGTTGGGCACCGGCCAGAGATGTTGTTTGAGTCAAAGGCGGCTCTGTAGGCGGGGAGAAAGTTGTCAGCTGAGTTTATTTGGGTTCATAAAAGAAGTAAGATGCTGGAATGGAGCTGGAGGAGCAGGTGCTTGCTTTTAATCCACGAGAAGAGGGACACATCAAGAAGAGTGATAACCATCTCAATTTGTAGAAATGAAAACAACCTTTTGTCCTACATGAATTCAGTTATGCAAACACAAGTGTTGATGTCTTCATTTTAGTAAAAATTGTCTAATTGGACTTACTGTGAGCCACATTCACCTGACAAGTCTAGAAAAAGGTCTTATTTCAAGATACTAAAATACAAAAATGATTCTTCAATTAATGTAATGAGTAAAGGAATGTTATCACCCCTTCTCGGATAATTCAGAGTAGCATACACAGACCATCACAGGAGTAATGTTCATTTGTCAACAGAACCGTCAACCATGATGTTACATCTCTTCTTTTTAAAATCAAAGAACTGTTCAACTTGTCAAAAATATATCTTAACAACAATGCAACAAAAGCTGTGTTTGAAGTGTGTTTCAGCTCTTAAAAGCTCTAAATCTTTGGCTTTACTGTTTGTGAACATTTTTAGTGTCCGTGCTGATGTACAAGCTGTTGTTGGGAGCCATTTTTAACATCATAAGAAGAAAAAAAGAAGTATTCATGCATGACAGTGAAAGTTAAGTTGAAATGAGCCATGAAGACATTTGAGACATTTTTCCATATCCATTTTCTTCTTTGAGTCACCTCTTCAGAAGCTGTCTGCTATCTTTCACCATGTTTGACACAGTGCTTTACAGGGAGAAAAGGTTGGAGTCCAAACTTTCACTTTAAGGAGGTTAAAATAGGGTGACTTTTCAAACCCCAGGTCTAATCAAATTGGAAAGAGTTGGGATGCATACTGTTTATGTGAACATATCGCTGGGCTGTTTAGGTAAAGGTCAGGAGTTGGGATGTACTGGTGTGATCCGCTACAGCTGTTCCAGCACCGTCCGTGACCTTTTAAGAAGCTTGCACATCAGCCGTTTTCACACGGTACATAAAAGTGTTCTGATGAGTGGAGTGTAGTGATGTTTTTTCATATTTTACTTTTTTGCTGCTATCAGGTCGGCACTGGACAGGAAGAATTAAGGTTTAAGAAATGGTGCTTAAAAAGCAATGATTCGACTGGAATGGGTTTTGCTTTTTCATTGCAGCTTGTGTGTACAGAGTCTGAGTTTATTTAATGCAACAGTAAGGAGGCAACATTGCAAATTCATAACAAATAGTTATGTTTTGATGAAAAAGCTGACTAACAGTGAGCTGCATATAGGTAATGACACATTTATTCCTCATTTGAACTGATACTGTGTTGTTAGACTATTTTTCATCCATGTAGCCTTTTGTTAATAGCTTCTCATGTACAATATTTCTATATTAGATAGTTAGACTTTCTAAAATTTCACTGAGGCATAATTTATTAAAATGTACAACAAATTCCCACACTGCAGTGACTTATATGGTGCAGATAAACACCACTTTCCACTTCACACCTCTGCTTATCTGTCAAGCTCTTTTTCCAGCCTTTTTATGTTTGAGTGTATCTTTGTAAGGATTTAGCTGTGACTCCCCAGGGTGCTAAATTACTGTGCACACAGGCTGCGTGTTGTGCATGATTAGTTGAAGGACTGTAAGCACATCAGGTTGTGATTCATCAAACCTGCTTCCAGTCTGCGTGCTGCTGCCTTCTGAGAGCCTTAAGGAGGACATGTAACGGTTCATGTGGCGTGGATGAAATTATCATCCATTTAAGAAACAGCAGACTCTTCCACCAGGGGCACTTTATCATTACACAACCACGACTAAGAGCATCAAACCAAAACATCAAACATGAACATACCTTTGCCTCTTTTTCACTTAAGTAGATTATAGTCAACAGAAAAATTGTTTCTTGTTTTTAGAATATTCATTTATCAGTTTAAGCTATTCAGAAGACCTGAAGCCTTTTTTACTCATGCAGATTTAATACTTCTGGATGAATTCATAATGTGAAAATAGCAACTTGAAGTGGGAACCTTGGGCTCTTGCAATGTGATTTGTCATCTGACTGAACAACCAATCAAGCCTTCTGAAAGAAACGTGAATAGAAATGTTCTGAACAACAGTCATTAGTAGTTGTTTTTGTTGTGGTTAGTTATATACACATTTTATGATAACCTCCTGTTTCTGAATGGGACTTTTAGCGACACTCAGCTGTTGCTATTTTGGACCAGTTACCTTTCTTTGTTTTGATCCCAGAGCAAAAGAGGTGAAGTGGTGTGGGGATTATTAGCCTCTTTAATAACAGCTACAATGTGGCCACCTGTCAGTTAATCAGCCGTACCTCTACTTATTCAAAACCTGGCTTGCCTCTTAATACTAAACTAATAAGTCACTGAAAAAAAAAAAGCTATGAGCTATTCAGACCAAGGGGCAACCTCTAGTCTGAAAATATGAGATGATGCGAAAGTGCTAAAAGCTGCTGTTGGTCGAGTGTCTGCTTGAGGCTGGCTCCACAAGTACTGGAGGTCACATACGCACCAAGCCAAAAAAGCCATTTTCAGAGCAGAAATTATACAGCCAGGTGCAAAAAAATGTCTCCCGTCCGAATCACTACTTTTGCTAACAGCTTGCACTGTACGGGGGCGAGGGGGGGGCGTTGAATTTTTTTCTAACTCGGCAGTTGAGAACATATTAAGATCACAAGCTCACCCAATCAGAGGCACAGCTTAGATCACATGACTGACGCCCAATAGCTGTGAGTTTGGGCACTCATCACCCCATTTTCAATATGGTCACACCAGTCATTTTGCTTCAGAACTCAGCTTCTGAAATAGACCGGTGACATTGGGGAGACTTTGTCCATTTATTATACAGTCTATGGTTCAGATCAAAAATTTTCTTTCTGTATGTGTAGCCTCAAGTGGACAATTGTGGTACTTCAGTTTTTAGAACGTTGTATTCACTCAAAAGTTAACCAACATTGAAATCATCAAATTTGAAGAAAGAGTTGGTGCACCCTCTGGAGACAAAGTGTGAATGCGAAAGTTTATTTTTTTTTTCCACCTTGGCTTTCATGACCAGTTTCCCATAATAGGGAGGAAACATCCACAACACCCTTGTTTGTTCAGTATCAGTGAGGCTATTTTTTTATCAGTTGGCTGGATGCCCTTCTTGGGGTGATTACGCCCATGTACCCTAACCACTTAGATGGAAGGAAATCTGTCACAGCAATCACTCAAGAGAGTTGAAGAGTGGGTGTGTTGCGTACAGAAAGATGTCACAGACAACTAAAATGTTATAATTTGTGAACTCAACTTATTTTTTGTTGAATTGTAGCTACTGCAGTGCATTCCCTTCCCTCAAAACTGATGTTGTCTTCTGATCTGAGTCATAAAATGAAGGTTTCCATCTCCATCTATAATCATTGTCGGAGAGAGACAAATGCACAAGTCCTTTCACTGTACTGCCTCCTCATAGCAGCTCTTTATATAAGAGTACAGTCACTGCTCCTCTAGAGAGAGGCTCATTGACCGCACTGTCAGTCACGCAAACATACACTCACACACAAACACATCGGCACACAAACACACACATCAGCAAACAACAGCCTAATGTTCTGTATGGTGTTGAACAGGGGCACAAAAACAATCTCATACTTGAGGACACTTTAGTATTATTGACATACATCCACTCATGCACATATTTTTTTGTATGTAAATATCACTGATACTTGCACACACACACACAGGTACACACAAACACACACACTCCCACAATCTTCACCTTAATTTAGAGAGGAGTTATTCTGGGGCTGTTCAATTTCAAGCCAAAGAAGAATCCCTCAGCAGAGACACACCTGAGACTGTTAACCTTTCACCTTGCCTGTCTCACTATGTGCGTATGTGTGTGCACGTTTGCTCGTGTGTGTGTGTGTGTGTGTGTGTGTGCGTGTCTAAGCTTCAGACAGACACTTAGTTCCAATTACATCTCCTCAATCCAGCTTCAATTACCTGTGAGGAGTCATGTAGGCTGTTAGTGAGACACTGACTTTTATTTCTCCCCAGACACATTCAAACACACACGTGCACACACGCACACACATATCTGTACATGTATTGACTCACTCACAGCCCCTCGGAAATCAATGCACAGACCACTCTCTTGGGTCCCCATAAGAGTCTATTTCTTGTGTTTGTTTTTGAAAACTTTGGTCTCTTTATTCTTGTACTTGACACATTTTGCTTTTGCCTCATCTATTTTATGTAGTCAGTTTTCATTCTTGGGCTCTTCTCTAGCTCTTGTCACTTTAAATCAGAAGCCATTCTTCTCACCCCATTTGTAAAAAGTACCAAAATACAATGTGCAAAAACTGTAGCCCTAATAGTATCCCATTTTCTGCTCCCAGAAAGTTAATAAAGAGTCAGACCATCTCTCCTTCTTAAGATGCCACCAAACTTAAAAGAAAGATTTAACCCCCTGTTGTTACACATGGGCATCAAATATGACACAAACATAAACAGTCCACAGTTAGACCCACTGATGTGGTTTCTTTGAGTCGCTGGAGTCCTGGCGAGCTGCACTCCTGCTGTTTGTCATTGCTGCTCACTGACTTTATCTCCCTCGTTACCAATGTCGCTTTATATTGTTCACGTCTGAAGTTTATTTCTGTCACTAAATTATCTCTCAGCTGTGGATGCTGGCCCTTTGACTCTGGCCAAAAGTGATGAAAAGAAATACATTTGGTACATATCATGACTCACTTCAGGGTAGCTGTGAAACCCTGTGGTTGCAGACTGGAATATATCAACAGATAAATTACCAGAGCTGTCCACATCCACCAGGTTGAATTCACACAGTTATGGTAGTGAAAATTTGTCCACGACTTTTGACGAGTACATATCAGAACATGCATAACAAAAATATACTTAAGCTATATTTCTGCTTTGTGTTAACCAACAAATATTAGCATGCTTACAGGCTTGACTAAATTATCAAAAAAAAAAGAAAACATCAGCCATTGTACCTACCTATTTCAGTGTAATATCTTTGATTAATAAATCAGTTGCAGTGGCACAATAAAACATTACTTCCCCATACAAGCATTCAGCTAACCTTTCAAATGGTGGCATCAATAGTACTTTATATGTTGAAAAGCAGCCAAAGAGGGGTTTTTATTTATTTACAAGGTGGGCAAATTGTTCAAATTCTTCCAAGTCAAGGTTTTCATCTTATTTGAGCTGATGTACTGCTCAGCTGTTCCAATAACTGGATCCAGGCTGTAACAAATTAATCAATACAACAGCTTTTGTTAGTACCAGCAAATGCTCTTATCTCCTCTTATCACACCTGATTTCCTAGAACGGGAAATTAAAACCGCCTCTGCCTTTTATGCTCCAGGTTAGAATGACGAAGGCTGGAAGACTGTGTGCTTCATCACGATGACTTCATGTGACTGTGCTTCGTGTGGAAGTGTCAGAGTGAATTAGAGCTCATAGATGCAGCAACGTCAGGGATAGAAGTCAGTTTCATGTGGAATCCACCAGTCCCCAAATATTCCATCAAGAATCTGTCAACGTCAAATGTTACATTTAAGCTCTTTATGTTTAAGATACTATTGCTGTGCATACAAACACTGCAAGCACAGCTTGGTGACACACAATTCTGTCACCATCACACAATCCCCTGTCAGCTGTCAGAAAGTAGCTAGCTTGAGAGATTGCATCCCAACTGTCTCCTAAACCTCTTATGCCTTCTGTCCCCCTGCCGGCAAAATGCAGTTTCCCTCCCGCTGCGCCTCATGCTTTTTCTTTCTTTTCTTATGTTTAAAGCCTCCATGTTCCCTGAGGGTGATCAGCCACTGTTGCCTGACAGTTGTCTCAGACATGTGCAACATTGTTTAATCTCAAATTAGCCTCTAACATGCTTGACAGCCGGGGGTTGTTGTTTTCGCTTTAAAATTTGCAGCATCCGGAGCAGAGCAGGCCGGTTGGTGCACGAGGCAGCAGGTCCGGTCAGCCTGGCATTTGAGTTGATTAGAACTGATGAAGCTTAAAGCGTGCAAAACAGAAATAGCTTTCCAAAGCCTCAGTTGACAGCAGAAATTTGAATGAGATTTGACCTTTTTTAGGCGAAGAAAATATAAGAAATGTTTGTTGACTGTTGAGGAAACAAACTCATACACAGAGGGAAATCGCCTCATAACCAGATGATCCTAGTCTTTTTTATTAATTACATTAAGTTCAAGAGCCAAAACTTTATTGGCTGATAAAGCGAATCTTCTGTCATAGGGATAATTAAATTTTAGCTGGTATAAATGTATCATTATCTTAAGGTTCATTAACGAGCCAATGCATTAGAAGTGGATGGGCATGTTGTTGGCGAGACATTAGGTGAGACAGACCGGCAGCAGAGCCATAGAACCACATTTTTTAATCACTTAGCTTTATCGGCTATAGATAATTAGCCAAGTGAAGATAACAGGGGAAGGCCAATAGTTGGTTAACAGTGGATGTTCAGTGACGGCTCAGTGGCTGGATGAAAATTGAAATATGAAATAGACATTAATGCATTACAAGAGTGCTTTGATTCACAATAAAGAAAAAAAAAGAAATGAGACCAAAAAACTTATGTCAGTGCTATTTTTTGTTTTTGTTTACAATGGTGATTTGGGACGGAATTGATGTAAAATTTATGAAAATATAATTTTGCATGCATCTCCCTTCTCAAACCTCTGGCTGTCTTACAGGACATTGGTCATCAGTATTACTCAGCATCAGCAGACCAGATCAGTAATTGGTATCAGCTCAAAAAACACTATTATGCATCCTTTGTTTACAAGGATGCAAGAAAAAGAAAAAAAAATGTTGTTGGTCATTTGATCATCATTCAGGGAATAAACAGTTCAATACACTTTGGAATTGCATGCGTATGCTGTTTTGAAGTCATACATAGGACTTTATAACTTTCAAAAGTGGAGAATCATGCAAACACTTTTGATTTTCAGGTTATACTTCTAGTTTTTAATAAGTATCATTTCACTCAAAGAGAGCTTTTAGAATGCCTTTTGTGTGATGACTGATAGAATGGGCTGCTCAGTGTGAATCAGAAGTCATAGATTACTTCCTATCATGGCTCGATTAATGCAAAGATGGCTGTCCACAGCGCTCCTCCTCTGCCGGCTCAGCTCATCGATTAAGACTTTATTTATGAGTAAACGTTGGATGCACTGGGCATCTGTTAAACTAAGCACATTTAAATGATTTGTTGGCTTCCTGCAGGCTCCCTGTTAGGCCCGTCTCTTTCAATGATTCTTTTAAAATTCAGCTGACTTGTGGGTGAGATGAGTGTGTGTGTGGTCAGGGATATAAAGTAGTCTTTCAAAGAGATCCATGGGAGATTTTATGGACTGAAGCTGATTTTATTAAACCTCTTGCTCTCTCTTTGTCTTTTGAATCTGATTTCTATTTATTCTTGAATAAAAGATTCTTCCTTTTCTGAACCCACATTTAAAACGGACGTGTTCTTAGAAAGAAGCTTCACAAAAGAAAACAATAATCCAAATGTGTCATATGAAATAAACAAGGCAAATGAATAGCTGACAAGTGCGTGGCAACTGTCAGTTTCAGACATTGTGTTTATTTTTTCCTCTAATTCTGTTTGTTTGCGCCCAGACGTGTCTGTGTTGTTTCACACATTTATTTCAGAGCTCAGAGCTGAGTTTGTTGGAAAAACAGTCCTCATTTTATAGCTTTAATCCAATTCAAGGTATAAGGGGAGATTTAAGAAGACACAGAAACACACACACTTAAAGATAAGCATCGCATCTTAGCAGTGTGATGCCAGAATTTGTTAATTTCATCTGCAGTTCAGCGGTTAGGAAGTAATTTTATTTAAAGAACCGATTGAGGAAGTTTTTCTGCACTTTCTTTAGCTGACTTTTCTCCTACATACAGTGCACAGTGTAAGCCATGTATCTGTTTTCTATCTGCATACATTTTCAGGGGCTGAAACCATGTGCACTAGGTCACATTCACTTCCTTTAACTAATTTCATCTCTCATCTTGTTCTTGACACTGATTGCATGACACTTCATGTGTTACAACAAAGAGTTAGTCAGCAAGGTTCAGCATAGTTGTGAAATACTGTGTCTTGTAATGCAAAATAAAGAAAGGGACAGCAAGTTAATATCTTGGCACTGGCACTGACAGCAACAGAAATCAATACAAGTGACGATACATTTACCAGTAAGGATCCTGAAACCAATACAGTTAGCAGTACAAACAAGAATAATAATACTGATACAGAGACAATACAAGTACAGATGCCACAAACAAATATCAATATAAATGCAGATACCCGTTCAAAAACAGCTAAATATTGATAAAGAGGGTATGCACATGATGTCACAATAAGCAGAAGTTACTGTGGTAACCCCCATTGAGTGGCAAACAGCAGGAGCTGAGTGACGTCGTTGGCTAAAGAACAAGTCAAAACATGGGTAGGCGGTGTTGTGTTATTGACTGTTCTAACAGATTCATCCATCAGTGTCCTTGTCACTTTAATTTCTACAACAAATCCAGCCATGAAACACAACCAACCCTCAACGCTTTTGTATGCTTTCAGGTTTAGCTTTGTGTATCTCCCTGGCCTTGGAATCAGGCACACATAAATGTCAGAAGTATACATAATTTCATGCCAGTATTAGTGGACCACTTGTTGTTTAGAAGCCCTAAATTGAATTTCTTTTCATTTTCCATGTATTTCCTGGTCTTGCTGTGTTTACTTCTAATTTCGCCATGTGAAAGGGTTTGTGGCAACACTTTATTTGAAGATGGATGTATGTATTTACTGACATGGCACTGTCATAAACATGACATGACATCAGTCATTAAGATGAAGGAGTCTTCATAAATGTTTGTGAATGTTGTCATGAAGTGTCATTTGGTCGATTATGTCATCTTTAATGCAAATTTGACATTGTTCAGCGATGTCTTTGTTATGATAACTTGACATTTACAGAGACAATGGCAGGTTATGTTGTCTTTGTAAATATATAATGTATATTATTCATAATACTTGGTAAAAACAATGAAAAGTTCAAAACTTTAAAGTTGAACTCACTGACTGTTTCAGATATTCTTCATTTAGATTTCTTATGCTTGGCAACTGTTTCAAAGGCACCATATTACCTCTTTGTTGTCATGGTTTTTTCAGAGTTTTCTCACATATGGTCAGGTCTGCATTGTTTCACAGTGTAGGCAGCAGCAGAAGCTTAAGTGCTGATTTGTCACCTCATCCTACATCTCTCATTGGGCTTTATGTCTCTATTGACAGAGGAGTTGGCAGATTTATTTCTGCACATAATTCAAGTTAGACGAAGACCTGACAAACTGTCACAAGTCTTGTTTGTTTTATTTTTAGCCTTAGTTTTTACATGCAAATCTTATTTTTTTTTTGTTCATCCTGTTTGCACATAACCATTTCCATCACACCTGAATGCTGTTTTTGTAATAGGTTTTCCACACTCATCTTAAAATAAAATTCTGTGAACTGAAAAACACTACACTAAAATGCTCAGAGAACAGGCTGCCACTTTATGATTCTCTGAAGACTGAAGAGCACTCAGTCTAAAGGAAAAGGCTCCAAATTTTCTGCATCCAATGCCTTTTTTTTCAGGCTATTGAGAGAAGATCCAGTACAGTACATTACCATGGTACCTGTATTTAGGTCACTGCTTTGAACTGTGGAATACCTTTATCTTTCTCTCTGTCTCACTCACACGCTGGCACATACACTCACAAGGCACTGCACTGCACTGCGTTCTTCTAATGCTAAGCATGCATACACTTTCACATGTATTGGGTCCATGCCACAGGGGAAAAAAAAAAAAAACCTCTGTAATGTCCCTGAACAATCAGTTTCTGCAGCAATCAGGAACGGCTGACTGGAAGGAAAAAGGCAGGATGAAAAAGTGAGGTTGAAAACCAAGGGGAGCTTCGTATTCTTCATCTCCAGCCTACATGTTTTGCTTTCAGCCCCTTTTTAACATATACAGACACACAAAAGGGAGCCATCATTGAGCAAGGGTTTCAAAACATCAATGAGGCAAAGTTTCTTTTAACAAGTAAAAAAATGAAGGTAGAATAAGTGTCATTGGAGGACAGCCATCTGCCACAGTTGGGTAGGCGGTGAAACAGAGATTGAAAGACAGAGACACGTCTGCAGCCTGTGATACACACCTCTTTTATTGTTGACATAAATGGAAAGAAGTTGTTTTGACACATGGTTGTACAGGGGGATATTTTCTCCACCAGCATAAACACGAATAATGAATTTTATATTGTATGGCATCTATATCTAATTATTGCATCAGAAGTATGGTCTCAACAGTCTGTGATTATGAGGAAAAAGTGTTGAAAATGCTCAGATATAACTTCTTCCTTCCCAGTGCAGATTCTGGTAGACTTCCAATACTGTGTAATAAGGATGCACCGAAATGAAAATCCTTGGCGAGAACTGAAAACCAAAATTGAGGAAACTAAGGCCAAAAACCAAATACCAAAAGACTGAAAGAAACGACTTTGCCAGTTATGAGTACCATTAGTTCAGAGCAGGACTGGGGGTGGAACCCATTTTCAGCCCTGGGGTTTCACACTTCAGACCAGTCCACTTTAGATCATAACAAGTCATGTGGTGCAGCATCAAACTGACTTTTAATTCATTTACTGTTTGGTTTTAACAACACATAATTCATAAAGTTGGATGGTGGTTGTATTTTCTGATTTAACATTGTGATTCGAACTTCAGGGCTACTGTATACCGTAACTGTTTCATCCTCTCTATTTTGAGTTTCTTTTTCATCCTGTCTTGATGAAAAAATTACTAAGTTTGGCACATGCAGCTTTATCAGACTGCAATGTTTTTCTTTTTTTAATTCACGTTTTTGCAGCGCAACCCTTGCTCTTCTTACCATCTATTTTCTTGTGTTTGTACATGCGCTTATGATCCTCTTACAGACACTGTTGACACAGTAACAGCCAGCTATGTATTTAATAAAGAGCTGCAAATGCAGGGTGGACAGCACTGGCAGCTTCTGTGCTATATTTCAACCCAGTGTTATCACTTGAGTCCGGCCCTGTGACCCAACATCACCAAAATATCCATCTTCTTGTTAAAACCCATGCTCTTGCTGCAGTCTTTGGTTGTGTCATCACAGCGTTCTGTTTTGGCAATAAAACTCACTCAGCCCAGCCCCAGTTTGGCCCTGTTCTGGTTCCCCCCTGCTCTTCCACATGCATACGTGGTATGCCACAGCCTGAGAGCACACCTCAACTCTCTTTCATGAGCATAGATAAAAAAACAAGGTATAGGGGGAGCAGCAGTAAGGAATGGTGCAAAGATCAACATCACTACCTGTATTTTTATTGATACTGGCACAAATCTTGATCGAAGCACTGGTCTTAAGCCCAATTTGGACAGACAAAAATATACAAAAACAACCCATCACTCATGGTTGTTAGGCTAACACAATAATGATCACAACAGATAAACCATTCTACATGCAGCTCCATAACCCAAGAGGTCTAAAAACATTGAGCCTTAAATATGATTTTGATTCTCTCTGCCTAACAGGTTAGCACCAACGTGCTGCCTAAAACTAACCCTGTGAAAATAGTATTTTAGCACCTATTTAAGATAGAAAAACTTGCCTAGTGATACCTCAGTTGGGTTACTTGGCAGTGCTGAACTTAAATCTATTTTACAGCAAAAATGTATTCATCCATGGCTACAAATAGCCTTCATTAAATGCATGAGTCACACCCTTTAGAGTACCATTTGTGGAGCTCCAGTTTTTCTAGGGACAAAGTGAAAACATTTTACTGCTTTTCTAAGATTCACAGCTTCGAACAAATGAGCAAAGGGCAAAGTGCAGCATGAGAGGTTTAAAGTTTGTAAGAAACAATCTTCATTTTTGTTCTTGCTACTTTCGTTGAAACTATTTAAAGCCAGAATAGCTCTGTGCATAAGTTGATAATGCAGAAGTTTATTTACACGTTATGATGTCAGCAAGAGCAGAAAGCAACATTATGGACTATTAAGTTATAATTGAAGTGAATTGATTATATTTAGCTGACGCTGTAAAGAGACTGCGGGCTCAGACTTTCGGGTTTGGGACTTGTTCACATCGGGGCCAAAACTGTCAGGTTTGGAAATGATCCTGTTTTCCTCAGCCCCAGTTGGGCAGAGATAGTGGATCAGCCTGGCAGCATTTGGACTGGGACTCCACCATCTGTGTGTTCAGAAGTGTTGTTCCTGTGCCACGACTCTGCTGTCAGAGGCTGCATGTTTTCTGCTCTGTTGTTTTGTACTCTGGTGTTTGGTGATGCATTCTGTTCTCCTCTAATCCTTTATATAATCATTATTAACATTTCTACATTCTGAGCCAAATTATTCAAACTAGGGCTGCACAATTAACCAGAATGTGATCATAACTGCGAACTGACAGAGCGCAGTAGCAGGAAGCAGAATTGGTCATGATAAGTTCAATAAGGGTGCAACACGTAATAAATCTCACAGTTTGGTTTGGTACATGGATTAAGATTAGTGTGGGTCATGACAGAAAAAGGAACCTATGAGAAAAATTGATTCTATGTGCTGTAAGTCAAGAAAAGCTACAAGTTACCAATAGGACAGTATGACGCTAAAAACAACAGGTCAGTTGCCATCTCAAATCAGAAATCTGCTCAACTTCTAGTCATCTCCTGGTTATGTGAAGTGTTCATATACTAGTCTCACTGTTTCTAGACCATTAGCTGAACACAAAAAGATTCTTTAAGATGTCACCCAAAACTCTAAGCAATTGGGGATGCCATTTATTTTCCTCGTGATGAGAGTTGAAGCATAATCATCGTTTGAAAAATGCACAAAGAATGGTCTAAAAGTGGGCCAAAATAGTCAATATTTTATAAATCATCTTTTTTTGTAATGTTTTATGATTGTCTAAGTTCATGAAATCAGAAACAAAATGTAAATGTTACCTCCTGTTACAAGGGAACTGTAAAGAGCTGCTTTCAGCTGTAGATGCACTGAACACATGGCAATAAAATTCTCTAAGCTTTGAGGAAGACTTTCAAATATGATTTAAAATCCAAAAGGGGACATTTTCTATCTTCTCTTTGCTTTAATTTTCTCTCTTGAAACCAGGGCAAACAAGCATCTGATACATTTTCATTTACTCTGATCTAAAAGGAATCTGGATCATATTCTAAACTTTCCCAACTTTATGAAGATCACTCACTAATTATTAATAAGGTTTAGCCTGTAGCTCCCGGGCATGAGCAGCCTTGAAACGCCTCGCTTGTGAGGAAGGAATCTGCAAGGGTACAGAGAGGGAAGGACAGGAAGTAAACAAAGGAAAGTGGAAAAGTAGAAGGGGATGAAGCAAAAAGGATAAACAGGGAAGGCTGCAAGTAAAGATTGAAAGAGGAGGGTAAAGGAGGTAATATAAGAGAGGAACAGAAAAATAGAACAAATACATTAATTAAGTACAAAGGACTGACATATGTGAGGCACAAAGGACGGAAAAAGCAGACCTGCATTGTGACTTTAGGCTTTCTGTTTCACCTTTGTATCTTCACTGTACTTAATTTATGCTCTCTGTGCTCCTTTGTGTCGTATGGGACAGTTATCTCGGCTCCTTTGTATTTGTAATTTATTTGGGCTGTAATGCCGTTTTTCTGCAGCTCTGTTGCCTTTGCTCTTTTGTAAAAAAAAAACATCACATAAACTCTATGAGCTATTTACCACTTACAGAGAAGAACAAGGAGCAAAACCAGAGAAATACATTTGAAACACATTCATATTTACTTTATACTGTACATTCTGAAGCATTTTTCTTGTTTCTTTAAAGTTTTGGAGAAGATTTTTTGAATTGCTCCTCGCTATAGCCTCAGGGGTTTAGTATGAGTGGAATCATTGAGTTCATCATTGAGTTCATCATCAAGTTTGGGCACAGCTCGTTTGACGCGGCTTAGCACGGGATCTTTGAGTCGGAGGGTTAATAATGTCAAACCAATCTGCAGAAAGTGGCTACAGTTAGTAGAGCTAGCTCTTCCAATCTTCAGTGCCCTTAACTGGTTTGCATCCACGTCTGTGCTATTCACAGTTTATGCTGCATAACACTGCAGCTTAAATTGAACAACATTTCAGGCCAGAATAATGGAAAGATTTACAATTGTTTGAACAATCAAATACTGGTGCAGACTACCCAGAGTGAAGATGTTCTGTCATTTCATTTCTTTTTCTTCTTGAACCAATTCTGTAAAATGCAGCTTCCAAACAAATCAAATTGCACTAGAATCAAAACATCTGTATCTTTAAACCATAAAAATGGTAATAACTAATTTTCTAGCCACTTCAGATAATCAAAACCAACACGCTTGAGTGTATCTTTGATATGACAGACATGTTAGCAAAGGTCAGTCAACATCCCTTAGAAACTTTTTCAGAAATTCAAAGTTTTTGGTAAAGTAAATTCACTTTTGTCTCCATTTTGGTCTCCATCAGCTTAAAGATAATCTAAAAGAAAAGATCTTACAGGCTGGTGTTGTCACTAGTTTTTTGGCATTAACTAAATGAATTGATAAAAACTCAACAACTCTATTGTCTTTTTTGTTTCACACTTCTTTATGCTGGCGTTTGACTCTTATATCATGATGTAACTCTTGAGTAAAGACACTTCATCCACTCACATCATGTATTTTTCTTTGCTTATCGTTTGTTTTATGTGTAGCTCATGTAAAAAAAAACAACACTTTTTACAGGTATGATATAGGTAGTTGAAGTGCTTAGTGTATTCATTACAGTCAACATGGAAAATCGCCTTACAAATTTGATTCACTCAGGTAAAAGAAAAGCTGTAATCTTACCATCATACTTTCAGCATTTACTCATTTGACTGTAAGGTAACAGTCTGTTTCCTCACTTTCTTCTTCAGCTTTGCCTGCTGTTAAGAGCATCTGTCATTTAGTAATGACCATGGCTGTTTTGAAAATGATTATCTTGTCAAAGGATAAATCCAGTCAGAAAACATGCTGCAAGGAGAAGGTGCTGTGTTTACTCCAGCACAGATGACAGGGGACATAAAAATCTGAAAACACAAGGCCCAGTTGGAGCTTTTATTCATGTATAGTCTTCATTTACAGTATCACAAGGCCAGATTTCCATTTATGACAGCTTACAGTCGAAATGCATCAGACAGAAGAAATCACGTCTCTCTTTCTCTGTGGCTCGGTTTTGAAATTTTAATAAAACTTGACCTCTAGAGAGCAACTCCCACATCACTGATCTACAGGAAGACAGAAACATTAAAGCTGCAGAGCAATTAAATACTGCAGACTTGTTTTTTTTTTCTCTCTGTTTTTGACTGAAGTATTATCACAAAGATGGACACTAGAGACTCTTCCTACTTGCAGCAGGGACATGAAATCCCACCGGCAGATTTCTCTGTGATAAAGCTGTCACTGCTGCCAGCATCTTTGGCAGAAAAACACTTTGTTGAATGCAGATCTGAAAAGTAATTTAGCTATTTACCAAAAGTTGTTAAACTGTGGTGTCAAAAGCCACAATAGATCGTTGAGGTATTAAATGACGTTGTAGGACTTGCATGATTACTGAAAGTAGATTTATTGTACCCACACATCATGAATACTCATTTCTGAGCCAATGTTCTGTAAAAATAAACATTTCTTACTACAAGAAAACTCTACAGTCAAAACTGAACAAAAATCTGTTTTCCTCTACTCTGTGGAGGTTTTTAATTGCTATTTCAAATAGTTTGTTCTTCTTAGAGAGGGTATTTTCTGCTTGTCCATATTTTTAACCTAAAAATAAGTAACAATGCTAAATGTCCATAAAATGATAGTTTTTCAAACTGCTACATACCCATAAGCTGTAGAAATCCCTAAACCTGTCTGTAAACTGCTTGAAAAAGTCGATTCAAAAATGGTACAAGATTTACATGACATCTTAATGACACTAACTGAAGAACCCAAAAGCAGACTTAGTCATGTCTTGTCTTCAAAAAGGTTTTATTTTTGAAAGTGCAGGTTAACTGAATAGCTGGTGGGGTCCTGGGGAGCAGAGGGAGAGGTTCAGACAGTGGTGAACAAGCAGGTGTTAGAAGGAGGTGGTGGAGGTGGATGAAGGTTAGTTCCAGAAATAGGGAAACAGGTGTTGAAAGCAAGCAGATAAAAATGGCAGAAATTTCTGCAAAGAGTTCTCTAAAATCAAGTTGCACTTGGCGGCTTAAATAGACAAACCATTTTGGCACAAGGATCTGGCAGGGGCTGGATGTCAGGCAGGGTTTTTGTAGGCAGTGGTGATTGGATAATGGCTGGTAAGAGTGTTGATTGCAGATCAGTTCAGTGAAAGAAAATAGAGAAGGGAGGGTAGGGGAAAACAAAAACACACCAGGCACCCCTCAATCACACTACAAATCTGAATGTAAACAAAAACAGCACGCAGGAGTCATGGAAGACGGACTATGATATAAAATCACTTTGGCCTTGTACACACATAGCTGGGCATTTTAAAAAAAGAATATTTCCCCTCATTCGTTTTTGAAAATACTTTTGCCCGCACCTTATTATTTAAAAATAATCCTCCATGAAACCAAAGTTTTCCACAATCTTCACTTTGGCCTGAGTTTTCAGAAAAGACATAAAACTGTGGTGTCATGTAGATGTCAGACCTAAATCTATAAAAATATAAGCAGTTTCCCCAATACTGTTGGGGTTTTTTTTTGAAAATTTTTTTTGGTTGTTTTTCTGCCAAGTTTTCCATTTGATGTTGCGAAAGAAATTCAAAAGAAGAAATGTTTTCATAGTTGAGCTGATCTTAATCTCTGCAAGTCTTGTGTAATTTTATTCTTTCAAGCAAAAAAGATTTATGAATTGCTGCATTTTCTACTTCAGCACCCAAACAATTGTTTTATTATGGAGGGAGAAGAAGAAATATGGGAGAAATAACTTTTCAGATTTAGAACAGCCGCTATCAATTTTACCAAGTGTTGTGCATTTACAGCATCTGATTTTCTTGTATAAGTCAGTGTGGTTTGTTGTGTCATGAAAATGCTTCTCACGGTAGAAATATAATTTCCTTTGACTGTTATGACTTTATTTGTTTAAAATGATTCATGCATTTATGCTTTGGTGCAATTTTTTACACTTGATTGTACAGCATGCACTTTAGTGATATGAGCTGCTCTTCCTGATGTACTTGTTGCACTGCACAATGCAGAGAAAGAAACAGGCCTGATATAAAGAAGAGTAGCTCTTTTAAGAGAGTGTAGAGCCTTAAATTACTCTGTGTCTCAGGGATTTTAGGCATACGATTTGAGTATCTATATTTGCTGTAAAGAAGCTGGAATTTTAATCTTGGAAGAGTAAATAGTGTTAATGGGTTGTTGTATATTGTTACAATGGCAGATAAAGTAGGCTTTCAAGCTCAGCTTAGAAAGAAAATTCTCACACTGGTCAAATCATCACCAAACTATTGTCAAAGAGAGGTTAAAGCAGCTTCAAGCCTTTAGTTATTTTCAAAACTAACTTGTAAAATATTTCTCCCAGCTGCAAAGAAACAGTATCTTAGACATGCCCCCTGAGGTCAATGGTAGTTTTTTCACTAAAAAAGAAGCCTGAATATCGTCTTTATTGGCATTTTCTGTATGTTTCTCTTCTTTTCTGATGTCTCACCTTTTTATTAGACCTCTCTGCCTCATTTCCTCTTCGCCTGCCAGTCTCATTTTCCATCCGTCCATTCAGCCAGTCATCCGTCCATCATCTGTGATTCAGCCTGCGTCTACCACGTAGCTTATCAAGCCGCACAGAACTGGAGCTATGCTAATGTGTTGCTTGTGCTGTCATAAACAGTCTGTATTCTGTGTTTGCATGGCTCAGCAGACAAAGACGGATGCCCCGTTCCCAACCTCTGCACATGTCTGGCATCTGCTTCCCTCAAACCTCACGCTCGGGTTTAGTTGTGTATTTTGGTCGCATCAGTGGCTGCATTTCTGCGCTGCGTGCAGATGTTTCAATGCTGATTGTTTATGAAGTGACGACATTCTCTTCGTTGTGTTTGTGCTTTTCTATTAGCAGCAGGAATTCTGTGTCTGTGTTTGGCGAAGAAGTAGCATTGTTGTGTTTTTTCTTGGCTTTAGGGCAGATAGTGACCCCTATTTAAGATGCAGAAAGGCTGTCAAAAACGCTAGAATGCTGAAAAATATTGCAAAAACAACCATAGACTGGGGTAGAAAACATTTTTGCGGTTTGATGTATTCTCGCAGTTGAGTTTCTGGCAGGCTGGCATTTGAATATCAGCCCCATAACACCTGTGTCAGCAAATGTCCAGCAATACATCACATTCAAATACTACCTACTCTTTTTTTCACTTCATGCAGAAAGTTGACATATTTCATAAAGCAGAACAATAGAGAGTCATTTTCATTCAGTTCCCAGCTGACCAGAGACCTCTTACTCTGCAGTGTGAGCAAAGACTGCTGCAATACGAAACAATATCATCCGAAAAACCACAGGTGCACATGTTCTGACCTGGCATTGTCCTCATTAATGAAGAGCTGAATTTTTAAGAAGATTTATGAATTATTCTGGAATGAGTTTGTTTTTCCTTATTCTTTTAGTTTTACTTGAAATTTTGCACACATGCTCAGTTATCCTGCAAACACAGCACTGTACTGCCTCTGAATTCTCTATGCATTTGCAGAGCCTTTTCAATAATTCATCTGAATAATGACAAAGCAAAAGAAGTAACACGAGAAGCGAGGTCCCAAACAAAACCTCACATTGCAGATCTGGATACCGGTTATGCGCGAACAAGTTCAGCTCGGTACCTGCAGGCTTTGTTGTTGTGAGGAGAAGTGACGGTAACTCACAGCAAGGGGCAGAGAGCTCAGTTTACCATGAGATGCTCAGGTAGCTTAACCTGTCTTCACTCTTCTCTGTGTTTAACTATTTCTCATTTACCGTCTCTCCTCCCTCCTTCACGTCTTCCTCTTCAGCCGTCACAGCTGCAGCAAAAAGATGATAAATATTTCAAATGCAGCCTCCAAATATATTCACAGTGATTTTCAGCTTGATACAGTTTCAGTCATTTTTTAATGCATCACTGTAAGACAGGTGAAAGCAAGATGCAATGTATTTAATGTAGATATACATTCAGCTTGTCAGTCTGAATGACAAAGGATGGGTGCAGGGCAGAGATGCAAATGACAACCTCATAGATTTATGTTCTCTCCGTGTGCCTTAAACCCAGACTATGACTCCATATATAAATTTTAGTTATAGCTCAATACTGCCCTGGTTTTATTTTAACAGTGTCTCTTTTTGTTGCATAAATTGGGAAAAGTGCAGTTTCTTTTAGAAAAGCGATTCATAAATTATATCAAGTATTAAAAGCTAACTCAAATACTTGTGTTTCAGGTAAATATTTCAATCTCTCAAGCAACTGACTGTTCCACAGCGTGGGAGCAGCCACCACCAAAACTCTGTCACTTCTATTTTTTGGGATCTTGGGACATCTTAAAGCATCTGCTGTGTTGACCCCTGTGCTCTAGTTGGAGTGTAGGCACAAACACTCAGACAAGTGTGATGCTGCCAACCCATGTAAACTTTCAAAAACTGCAAAACAATCTTAAAGTGGAACCTGAAACTGATAGGAAGCTCGAGAGGGAAGATGGTACTGGTAAAATGTGATCTCTCCCTGGGTAACTGATCTGCACTTAAATACAAAGAATGAGAACACACAGGTGAGAAGTAATTAAGGTGTATTAGTCTCAGATGATATAAAAGATAGGGAAATGTCTCTACCTTTCCTGCTGTACAAAAGCAAAGCCAAAATACTATCTGCAACAAGTGCTAACATCTTGCATATTTGAATAAATCATCGCTTGTAGTAAGCACAGAGATTGGCTGGTGTAGTGATAGAATTGAAGTTGTGTTTCTTTCGTAAACCTAAACAAAATTCTCCAAGTCATAAACATAACACGCATTAACAAAGATAGATCCCAACCCCATGCAATCCCCCACCCCTAGCTGTCACTCATATATAAA
This sequence comes from Thalassoma bifasciatum, assembly GCA_008086565.1. Classification (NCBI taxonomy): domain Eukaryota; kingdom Metazoa; phylum Chordata; class Actinopteri; order Labriformes; family Labridae; genus Thalassoma; species Thalassoma bifasciatum. Next base: position 231,280 of record RPOG01000123.1, read on the forward strand.
AACTCTTTCACTGCCTTACCATTTTCTTTTGGTGGTTAAGATCAAAGACCAGTTAAGGCACTTGGTGATGCACAAATAAAATAAAAACCTAAAAAAACTTGAAGCTACAGTTAGAACAAGCCTTTTCTTGGAACATTAGAAGCACATGACTCATGTGAGTGTTTGCTTACCTGTTGCTCAAGTGCTTTGTTAATCTAAAGAGGAGAGTGTACTGAGAGCAGGGACCACTGGACTGTTAATCATAACATTATACCTCATATTTGGCGCTTTTGATGTAGACATCACTCAGAGGGATAAGAGTCAACTACAGTTGCAGAATCTGTTTTTAAGAAAAATCTTCTTTGAGGTATGATTTGAATTTTCAAGTTGACCCATGTTCCATCTGTTTGCATGAAAGAAGTGGGGGAAAAGCACCAAATGTTTTGGCTTCACTCTTTGGGAGCCGTCATGCTGCCCATGCTTTTACACAAATGATGTAACTGACAATTTTGAATCATCACATCACATTTCAGTTCTTCGTCATGCTGCTCTCAGTCTTATTTGGCTTTTCATTGATGCATATAAAAGATAAATAGAGAAGCTGTGCCCTCCCTAATTCAAACCCTTCCACATGCCCACATGGGCAATTCAACTAACTTGTATCCATGAAACTGACTTGTATCTTTGTACAAACACCAGAAAGCAATGAACAAATACCTTGAAGGACCATAACTTCAGGATTAGTTGATTTTACACCAAGTTTTATTTGCAAAAATATCTCTATAAAGACATTTTATACAGTGCTGTTCCTGGAGAAGGAGCTTAACAATTTAAGCTTTCCTTAAATATGAGAACAACAGTAACTCCTCTGCAACTGTTTCCACTGACAGGACATGTGACATTTGTACCGTGCAGCTATTTCTAACTCCACTGTGTGCATTCTCTAACCAATGTGCTCTCCAATGTGGCACAGCATTTGTCTAGACGGGTTCACAGGATGAGTAACATAACTGCTTCATGGCAGCAGCAACACAAGACTCTCCCAGGTCTCCACAGCACAGTGAAAGAGAGAGAGAGAGAGGGAGAGAGAGAGAGAGGTGTGAGGGAGGTAATGAAGACAGCAGAGAGGAAGCAGAGAGATCAGATTACTGTGAGAGATGCTGATGATCAGTAACATTGTCCTCTTCTCCTGTCCTCTCAGTTTCTCTCTCTTTATCTCTGCATGGCTGGAGATGAAAGAGCACGCTGAACAGAGACAGAGGACAGCTGCTGATGGAGAGGAAACAAAAGAAGCCTTCTCCTTCCTCTCTCTTCCTCCTCCTCCTCTTTGCATTCTCTCTCTATCTCCATCTCTGTCCGTCTCTGCAGTTTTTTCCTCCACCCTGTCTGTTTGTCTCTCTCTTCCTCAGAATACCAAACTTTTCTCCCTCTGCCTCACTCGATATCTTTTCCTGAGTTCATTACTCTCTCCAACTTTCTTCAGCATCTATTTCTCTTCCTTTCACCTCCTCCTCCCCCTCCCTCCTGCTTTCTCCCCTTCCCTTTATTTTTTTTTCAGGTCTTTCAGAGCACTCTGTTGAAATCGGATCTGTCACTGTGTCTGTGGAGACGGATAGAGTTTGGTTGCCAAGGGTTTCAACCCGGCAGAAAAGCAAAACTGCAGTAACATCAGTTAAATCAGGTCCTATTTGAACTGCCGCCAAAGTCCGAGCACTGTTTGCTTTTGTGTGTGCATGTGGGGGGGTATTGTGTTTATTTGTGAATGTGGCTTTGAAGGACATTCAAGTTCTACTTTCTGACTGTGGTGCTTTGATTGAGAAATGTAGAATATAACCTTCAATACTGTCTTGATAACAAATACTTAATTCTTGCTTTAACACATATTCTGAGAAGAGACCCCCCCCCCAACACGGAGAGAGCTTAAGTCCCCTCTCTTTCATGCGCATAAAAAAACCAAGGCAGGCAGGGCAGTAGCAAAGACCATCCTGGATACAAACCAAAATAAGCATCAGTGAAAATACACATGATACTGATAGACTCAGATACAGCATTAAAGGGAGAAGCTTGGGTGCAGATGGGTTGTTAAGTTTTCAGTCTTTTACCTCTAAATGCAACAGATATTGAGTTAAATACAACATCAATCAAAGTTAGTGTGCTCAAAACACCAACTTCCAGTTGTTGTTGTGAAGTTTATTTTTTTATTGACTTTTGTTTATCTTTTTCATGTTAGCAGTTTCCACTACTTTATCAAAAAACTACAACTGTTATTTAATGTCATCTTTTTCATTTGATCAATTCGGTCAATGGTTGGTAGATATTTTTATGGTTAGCTTCTTGGAAGACAGTTGACAACACTTGATACTTTTCAGAACCTCAAACCATAAAAATCATTTTTTCTTTATGTTTGTATTGAAAAGACACAGTGTTGAAGAAAAATATAACTGCTTAAAACAACAGTTTTGAGTTAAACACAAGGTATTTTGGGAAGTTAGGCCCCAGACACTTGACTCCAACAACACAGCTCCAACACTATTCTCATGTTTGATTGACTAAAGCTCCATAAATGCACTTTCCAGTTAGTGTCAACACTGAGACTTTGGCTCCAATAACCCAAAGCTAGCAGACAGATTAGCAGCAAGAGCCAGTTCATCACTGGAATTATCTACTGGACACTTGCTTTAAACTCATTTGTTTGTAAAGTAAGGTCTGCAGCACCTTAGGGAGGCTTTGCAGTTATCCTTGGCTTCACAAAGCCAATCCCTCTCCATGCCAGCTCCCAATGAAAACAGTTAGAGAATAAATTGCGTCTGAAAGAAACAACACAAAAGGCAAATTAAGGAATGGTGGAATAACTAACCTGGATGAAATATAAAAAAAATAAAAAGTTCTCTGTGAAAAAAGACAAAAAAATAAAAATAAAACAGTCATGAGAGATGATTTTAACAAAGATTCAGATGAAGTTACACAGCTGGATGACATATAAACAGTCTCTTTAGGAAGCTAAATTCATACATGCCTATTTCACTGTACTGTTGTATTTCAAATCTTCATGCCTCTCAGACTTTGGTTGCTGTTTCCTTGAACGTTATTTATCATTCTTCTGAATCATTGACTCAAACAAACAAAAAAAATCTGATTTTTCGAGGAGGCTTTGTTGGTAGAGAGATGTTTCTTCATGCTCTATATGTGAAGAGATACTGTGGCTGTAATTGGATTGGCTAAAGTGTGTGTTTTGTCAAAAGTGACAGGAATCATATATTGCTGTCCGTTCCCATTCCTCCGTATAAATATCATCATTAGCTGAACACACACTCATGTACACATACTATGATGTTGGTATCAGGCTGTGAAAACATCTTTCTCTATCAGTGTAAGAAAACTTTTCTGTCTTTCTTGTGTGAAATTTTTACTAGAATATGTGTTAACTGTAATTATTTTTGCATGCAGGTTAGAGTCATCTTTGTAACACACAAACAGTGTAAGAATCATAGTTTCAGGGCCAGAAACAAGTTTGGAAATGTTCTTGTTTCATTCCCAGTTTTTCTTTTCTCTACTTGACGATACACCAGAGAGTTTACAGTAATTCTGAAAATGAATTCAGAACCACTGCAATAAAAAAACAAAAACAAAAAGACTCCAAATGGGCTGTCAAGTTGAATGCAAGCATCTTTTAACAGCAGCTGCTGAGTGCTGATTCACGCCTCAGCTCAGAGCATAAATCAGTAATAACAGATGCAGGTACACTGCAGCTGGATAACATAACACCCCTGTGTTTTCTGCGGACTGCATGGCGTGTTTCATCTCAGGTTTATAAATGGAGGGAGAGCAGAGGAAACCTCAGGTTTTGGGAAAGTCCATACCGGTCTGTCAGGATGGTATCAGGGCAAACACCAGCAGGTGGAGAGATGCAGAGCCGCTCTCTCTTTCTCTTTTCCTCTGTGTTGGTCCATGTTTTGTTTCATTCCTCAGGGTGTGTTCTGCACACTTCACCTGCCGGTATATTCACATTTATACACCTGTCTTTCCTACAAAAACCAGCATTATGACACCAATTTGTCTGACAAGGTAGTTTTGTAAATCACCTATTAGCAGCCTCATTGGTTAACCTCAGTCAAGTAAGATGCTTTCATTTGTTTAACACATTTTCATTAGATCTATGTTTTGATGACCAGATTGAGATTTTACCTCCAAGTTAAACTGCAGCTGGAGGAATCCAAAAAAAGTGTGTGTGTGAGCCTGTTGTTAAACCTCATCCACCTGCTTCGTATGCATCCTCTTTCCACTGTCGTTCCTGCAGATCACACATTCCAGTTTGAGTGCATGTGATTGAAAAGCAGAATATAGAGCTGTAGTTTAAGTGAAGCCACCCACATAGAAAGCTAGGGTCAGTAAATGCAACTGAGTAAAATGTTGTATCCCACCTCCACTGTGCGTGTCTGGTCTGTGTATGAGTCTCTGTTAAACGAAAAGATCTGTAGATCAGCAGAGAAGACACGATATCACTAATATTTTTTTTTTCATATTTTCAAGCCTGGGTGTAGGTTTCTAGTGAAACAGAGGCTGCTGACGGATTTCAATCTGAAACATGTGTGCAGCCTCTAAAGTCCTATCAGGTTGTAATGTCTATTATAAGAAACTTGTGCACTCTCTATCTCACTGGGGCAAAGGGTTACCTCATAAGATCAAGCTGTTAATCAAGTTGATAACATTGATAATTGATTAATCGAAGTAGTTGTTCTACAAATCATATTCAAATTGCGCAATACGATATAGTGAAGGTGTGAGATGCCTCACTCCTTAACAGTTTGACTGCAAAAAGAGTCTCATGACAGTGACATCACCAACAACTCAACAACCTTTGAATTCACCAAATTTGTCACTGTTGCACCCCAACAATGAACTGTTCATAACTAATTACCTTTGCACACAATTATGATCTCCAAACCAAGTAGAAATCTCTGGTTTTGAGAAATTAAGGTGGTGTGCATGTGATAAAAACCAAGAGTGTTCACTTGAGGCTCGCTGCAGACGCACCAGCAACTACTGTTATAATGTTAACAGCCTGATTAAAAAGCATCGCGCCTGAATTGCTTATTTCTTCATCAGTTTACACTGTACATGGTGAATTTTGTATGATTCATTACTTGTGACCAAATCAGGTGTTGCATTGTTAAGGGTAGCTACTGACATGACTGACAGGCAGGCACACTGTTAGCAACAAGGCTAAAATCCTGCCTCATCTCCTTCCTTTTGCCTGTAGTTAGAATTCCTCAAAGTAAATTTGGTTCAGCATTTTTAGCTCAGTGACTGCAGATGATCAGCTTCAAAACTCCTCTCCAGACAACAATTGGGATGAAGAATGCATCCATGTGATATTCAGTCATTGGGGTTCAAACAATAACTGAGCAATAAAAAAGTTACTTTGTGGTAGTGAGTATCAACTTATTTTGAAATTTAAGATACAAGAAAATGACTAATTTGCTCATACATTTTTGTGCATGTAAGTTGAGCTTGTAAGAAGAAAGCTTGTTCACACAAGATAAAGTTACCCTCTTACCAGACGTTAGCATCTCTGTTATATTGCCTGTGAAAAAGGAAGTAAATAGTTCAGCTTGGTTGAGAATTAAAGATAAAGAAGTACCTATGATGGCTGTTATTGGCACATTGAGACTGACAGCTGTGGAGGTGTATTGCTGTCTGTTGCTTTAAGCTACATCACTCCACCGTCATCTGCAAAAGACGTGTTCAGGCACAGTTATTAAGTTTAGGTCACCCATTGTTTAGCACCTCTTAAACAGGGAAAAATAGATTTGGAGCATGAAAACAAGCTTGAGGCAATTATACAATTGATAGCTGAAGACAGAGACTGCATCCCCTCGTGTTAGAGCAAGTGTTACAAGCATTGAAGGGACAATACAGATATCAAAAAGGCTGTATTTCAAACAATAACCGAAAAGACAAGTGGATAAAATTTCTGCATTTTCTGTCCCGTAGTCTTGGACATGGTGTGAAAAGACTTCACACAGTTTTACTGAAACTGGCTTTCTTTTTAAATTGGTATCAGCACTCGCTGCTTGTGTTGGAGAAGCTGTTTCTGTTAGCCGAGCTCAACCTGCTGCTTTGGATGAAATGAAAACAAATACAGATGTTAACGTGGAACTTTAGAGAAACCAAGCACAAACACAACACGGCAGAAAATGTCTTTTATCATCTTTTGTCACTTCTGAATAGTTGATTTCTTTTTGTGTTGTAAAGACTTTTCAGCGACGCTGTGTGACTCTTAATAATGTTAACGCAGAGCGAGGAGCTGAATAGTCCTGCTGTTTGAGTCTCTGTCCTACAGTAGCTACCAGCTTGAGATGGCTCAGTTTGTGTTTTCCAGTCATTTTGTTTGATTTTTTTGTACGTGTTTCCATTGTTAAGAAAAGAAACAAAACTGGGGGAACAAAGCAATAAACTGGAGATAAAATTGCAGCATTTTATATTCTAGCTGCAAGACTTGAAAATTGTATGCTAAAATATAAGCATTTGAAACTTAAGAATTATTTTCCCTTAATGAATAAAGATGAAAACCTTTAAACAGTGAGTTACTAAGATAGCAAATTAGATATTCAATGAAATTGTGTTTCTTGGTAGATTTCATGCAGCATTAAACTCAATTCAAGGATTTAGCTTCATATTATCAGCTTTTTGACACATGCCTCTTACTTTCTCTCACAAATAATGTTCTTTTAAATTGAAATACTCCACTTCCATTTTGTTTTGTTCTAGAAAGTTGTTCATGCGTTTGTTTTCATCTTCTTCAATCACTTTGACTCATGTTTTAATGTCACTCAGTCGAGGAAAGGCATCATTACTTTCCTCCCCTCATATAAACTCTCTACCTTTGTTTTCACTTTGAATTGTTTGTCAGTCTCATTGCGCGTTGGTCAGGGTGTGTGACTGATGTCAGTAAGACATATTTGGTGAGTTTTTCATTGTGTCAGACAGAAGAGGAAGTTTCTCTACAGAAAAAGCAAAAAATTGGGATGAAAGCAGATGAAAATCAAGACAGACGTTAACAGAGGGTCAGTGATACTCTCAGACAGGTATGCACGTCTCTGCATTTAGGTGTCTGCGTGTATGTGCTGATACATATAAAACACACATGCAGTCAAGCGAGAGGTGTCAAAGAACAGCCTTTAGAAATGTCAAATGTCAGACTGAGTTCAGCTGGCCTAATGCTAGAGGATGTTCCCTAAAGTGTAGTTTTCATTCTTCACTTGAATCACTGTTAAAATAAATCTTTTTAGGTCAGAGACAGGTCAGACGTACTGTATTCATGAAGATCTTATAGCTTTTCAAGTCGTCCTGATTAACATTCATGTAAGAATCTGAGTTTTCCAAGAAATGTGGGATCAGGTTTTCAAAGGGGAAATGCCATCAGGACTAATGCTATTGTTAACATTTACTGACAGGAGCATCAGGTAACACCTCATGTGAGCTACTGTAAAAATTAGGGCGGAACATTTTGCAAAATAAACCTTACTGCGATCATTATTCCCTATATTGCGATTGTGATTTATCATGCAGTGTTTTTTAAGTTGGCTTTATGGAATTGAATTAAGTTCATTATGGAAATGAACATTGACCTTAATTACAGCATGACAACACTTGTGACTGCTTTTGGCCTGTTTTAGTCACTTTTACTCTTTTTTTGCCACAAGTTTTCACCCAGTTTTCTTGCCTTTTTTTCTCTTTTTTTTATAATAATAATAATAATAATAATAATAATAATAATTATAAATTTATTTCATATAGCGCTTTTCAAAATTCTCAAAGACACTTCACAGATTAAGACATTAAAATCCACCAAGCAAAACAAACAAGCAAAAGCAAAAGCACAGTGCAGGATAAAACACGATAGAACATGATAAAACATGATAAGACCAAGATGTGATCAACAGTTAAAAGCAATTCTGAAAAGATGGGTTTTGAGCTGGGATTTGAAAGTGTTAAGGTCTGTGGTCACTTTTACCCTTAAACTTATTTTTGTTGCTACTTCTTGCCATTTTTTTTACACTTTCCACCACTTTGATTGTTTCTCTTGCAAAGGTAGTGTTCAACACTTTTTGGTTTTGCAGTGTTGAGTAACACTGGTGTAGAGCATGAAACATCTACTGCAGCAGGCCATATTTTGATTTACTCTAATTTTCGATTGATTTTCGATTGATTTTCCAGCCCTAAAATGAACAAATCTGTTGAATATAAGAAGCAGTTAGAGAAGTGTTTTCAGTGGTGACCCTGACTTTTTTTTTCATCTAAGCATCTCAAACCTGTTTCTGGACCAATCATGAATATATTCTGCTGTGTTGGCAGCACAAAAAGTTGAGCCTCCTTTGTTTCCCTCCGGCAGCCTGAAACCTGGCCACATTATTCCATGTGTGTCCATCCTGACCACAATAAGCCCAACAGCGCTCTGACAGCAATGTGACCTTGGAGTCTTCCTGTGCCCAGCTCTGGCTGTTTTCAGGACACTGATTCTCCCAACAAGAGCTTTTCTAATACATGTGTCTGTGTGTGTCCATGTGTGTGTGTCTGCACATGTGCCAACTGCCACATCAGTGTGCCAGCTGGAGAGTGGCAGTGAAACCTGTAGCTGTACACACACATGCTTACACATGCACACTCGCAGAGGCACATGTTGGCGTGCTGGTTCCGTCTCCCCTGCCAGTCTTACAGATTTTATATCATGTAATGGGAAGAAAATTACAAATCATGCCAAAAAACAGCATCTAGGGAAATACACACTAGTTAGTTTTGTTGAGCCAGCACCAAACACAGCTTGACTGTGACTGCTGTCCCTAGATTACTTGGAAGAGGTTAATTCCTGATTAATAGGATGATGATAATCAAGTATCACGCTCCCAGAATATTCGGGGTTTATGTTTTCTGAGAAAACAAAACAACAGACTGTGTGATTAAAAAAAGTTCAAGTTTGCTCTGTCCCTGTCTTCTTGTGTTTGAGGGTTTTTTTCTGAAGTTTGTAAGTGATTAATTATTACATACTACCTCCTTTATCACTAGACATAGGAGGGCTTTTCCTCTTCTCACCTTGTGTTAAAAAAAACAGCAATATACTGTAACTCAAAAAAAGAGTAATTTTCCATTCCCTTTCTGCAGTTTAATGGGTCCCAGTCACAATAATTAATTCATCCATCCATTTACCAAAAGCTTCTCCAGAGTTGAGTCACATTAGCAGCAGCCGCAGCAGGTCAGACCAGACTTCTCCCAATCCGGCAACATTTTCCATCTCCCCCTGGGGAATCCCAAGGTGTTCCCAGGCCAGACGGGATACATAATCCCTCCAGGGAGCTCTGAGTCCACAGTGTGGTCTCCTCCCAATTGGACATGCATCTTAAGCATCTTAACCGGATGCCTAAAATACAACAACTGGCTCACTTTTGATGCAAAAAGTAGTGGATCGTCTTCTGAGTTGAAAGCTGTGCCTTACAGCTCTGCTCCCTCTTCATTGCAACAGTCAGGTGCAGCTCAGAACCAAAACCTTGAAATTCTTGGTGTACTCTTCATGAGGCAGTTTCTCCCATCCAAGGAAGCCATTCAGATCTTGAGGCAGAAAACCACAGCCTCCAGCTAGAAGATGCTGACCGTCATCCCAGCTACTTCAAACTGGACTGCAAACAATCCCAGTGCTCTGCTGGAGGTAGGACTTGTCAGTCAGTTGTAAATTGCTATATGGCTCGCTGCAATATGCACAGATAGTGCAATATTTCTTTATCCTCAAATGTGTCAGAATACCAGATAAGTTTTTTGCAGTAACCTTTTATGCTTTACAACTGTGTTACTCAACCCTGTGCAACAAAGGAGGCAAATTGTTGAAAAATAGCTTTGCAAGAGAAGCAATTTAAGTGGTGAAAAATAAAAAAGAAAAGAAAAAAAACAGCAAGAAGTAGCAATGAAAATAAGTGGCAAAAAATAGTTAAAATCAGCAAAAACGAGTGAAGAAGGGCAAAAATTTGAGAGCAAACTTGGAAAATGGTCAAAAATATAACCTTTTTTTTTCACTTGACATTGGTGTCTAAAATAGTCCGTCTTCATTGATCTAAGATGATGATCTTATTTTCTGAGATTTTGAATATTTTTCATCACCTGTAAGCCATAGAGAAGAGAAAATAATTAGAGAGATTAGAGAAATAATTGTCCTCATGTATAATGAGGCTATATGTCTAACTTTCTCTTTCTTAAATGAGTGAACAAAAGTATTGTGCTTTTCATAATATTCTAATTATTTTGTAGAATACCTGGACATGCAAAAAGTGCTTTTTGTGGATTTTTTTTCTTTTTTTACAAAAATTCTGCTTTTCTCTCTGATTTATGTTTTTCTTACTAAAAACAAGAATAATATCAACAAAGATGGGGAACCTAAAAATCATTGCACAATAAATCGCAAGTGCAATATAGTGAAGCATAATTGCAAATAGATGATTTTTTCAAATTGTTAAGACCTAGTGACACTGCAGTATAATACACTTACTGTGAATGTAAGAAAAATACTTTGATAAAAAGTTTAAGTCATATCTCTCTGCCCCACTCTCAGGGTCCCAGGAGTAAAAAAGCCCTGATGAGCTTATCGAACACTGTAAAAACCTGTGCCATAGCTTAATGATGCAGTAAATTAAGGGCTGTGTTGAATTTGTCAAGTAAAAATGAGACGTCTCTGCTCTCTCATATCTGCTTTATTCGCCGTATCAATAAAAGATGTTCTGCGTGTTTTCATGGATGACAGCCTGTGAAACAAACCAAACAAGAGACCTTGAAATCCCAGCAATGCGTCTATTTAGAAGTGGAACCTTTGTTCCTTCTGAGGGTGTTGCAAGGGATTTAGCTCCTGACCTCACGCAATCCCTCACCACTGTTCACATCCTCCATTTCTGCTGTTATCTTCTTTTATTTTCCTTCCGTTTCGGTCTTTTATTTATCTGTTATCGCCTCTGCTGTTCCTCTGTCTCCAACTACATCACTCATCGATCCTTCTTCGCTGCTCCATTCTTCTCTTATTCTCTCAGATGCGCTGACTTTATCCACTTCTCTTTTTTTTTTTCTCAGAACCTCTTTCTTGTTCCAGGGTGCGACATTGTGTTACACAAATTCTCCATCTGTTTCATGCCCCCTACTCGCAACCACTTCTGTCTGAGAACAAAAACACATCAGTGAACATACTGCGAGCATGGATTTGAGCCATTAAGTGTTTTTTGCCTTGCTTGTTTTGGTAACGATCCACAACTCCAAGTTTGAATGAAGCCTTGAGTGATACTCCAATAAATGCTGATCAGAGTCCTGTTATTGATGTGGGAAACGACGCTATCTTTGCCACAATCTGGAAACCAATTCTCACCGTAATTACTTTAATTTACATACTTGAAATGTGCTCAGTAAATGAATTTCTGTTCCGTCATTTGGGTTCACACTCTGTCTTCATTCTTTCATGAGTGCCAATGTTTCTGAACATTAACGGCTTTGGTCTGTAGTCTGACAGGTGAAGTTAAATCAGCCAGTACGGTAGTGTAGGTAAGCGATTATCGCTGACTGTAATACAGACAAGGGGACTTCCATCAGGTCTGCAGAGCCAAGCAACCTCATGATGTCATAGCTCATAGTGGTGTGAGGGCTCTTTTTTTCTTTTGTTTATACACTGCCAAGCCAAAAAAATGTTGCCAGTTAATTTATTAACTCATTCAAGATAACATGTCTCTACATGGCTCAGCCTTTTGAGTTTGAAATTATTCTGAGATTTAAGTTTGAGCTCCTCAGCTCTTAAAATTAGACTTACACAAAGTGAAGTGATTTAAAAAGAGGCGTTGTGCTTTTTTTTAAGGCGTAATAAGTATCTCTAGTACTTCTTTCATACTTTTACATGATTTACTGTTACAAAGGCAAACAAAAAAAACAAACAAATATATTTTTCTCACACTGATGATTTTGAAAACCCTTATTTCTCTTCTCTTGAACCCCCTTCCCTCTGATTGGCCAGACCTCTGGAGACCTGTCAGAGCACCGGGAAGACCTTGGTGTTTGAGGCCTGCCCCTCAAATGTGTCATAAAATAGGAGATCCTTTTATGATTACCTTATTGTTTCAGCAAGTCTCGTGAAGATCTCATGCTATTTTTTTCACAACAGACTGTTTGTCGGACTGTTATCATAGGGAAAATAGAGAGGCATAGAACTGTCTCTTTAAGCATAAGACTTACATTTCTGTATACCCACCCCCTGCTCCATCACTTGACTTGTGTCGTTTGTATGCACTGATATCACTGTTTGTTGGCGTCACTTCTAAGTGTTTTCAAAGTACAGAGCAAATTGTTCTTACCCTCAAAGAATGTACTGTGAAAGAAGAGATGTACTTTGTTGTTACTTTTCCAGCTGCTCATCTCCTATGATTCAGTATTTTAAAAATCTGTTGTGCTCAGAAGCAAACTGAAGAAGTGCAACCTTTCTAATCCCTGAGCAGACCAGTGTCACATCATCCTCCTCTCACTGTTCATGTTTCCCTTTTTGTCATCTGGATTTCATTTTCCTGCAAACATCCTGAACAACAAAGCTGCCAGTTTGCTGCAACCTTTTGTGCTGGCTCTTTGTGAGCTGTGAATACATCACTGTTAACCCTTTATCTCTTCGTTTACAGCACACACAAACACGCGGGTGTTGTGCATTGATACATACACAAACAGATGACTGGGTGCTTTGCGTGTCAAGCAGATTCTTGGATACCAGTAATCCTCTGATCCACTGGATTCACACATTCCCTTGGAGACGACACGCTCTCACAGTCAGGATTTCATTTAACTCAGCCTTTACAACAAATTATTTTTAGAGATCAGCAAGAGGTTTTAAAAATAGAAGGATGATAAAAATGTAAAAATAGAAGAACAAAAAGACAAATAAGATAAGAAAGTTGGGGATTTTATTGAACGAGAAGTTGTCTGGCTTGAAAATATCTTGTTCATGCATTTTTTCCTCCCTCATTTTCTCCCTCCATCGCATCTCTCCTTTCTTTCATTCCCTTCATCTCTGAAAGAATAGCAATTACATTCCACAGTTGGTAGAGGCACTTGTAAATGATTGAAAGAGAGAGGGAAAGAGGAGAACGAGGGAGTGGACGGGCTAATAAGATTCAGAGGCCTGAAAGTCTCCATTGTCACTGAGTCTGTGTCAGTAGGAGGCAGGAGGACAGAAACTATCTCTCCCTCCTTCCTCTCTTTTCTCTCACTCTCTCTTCTCTGTCCCCTGAAGCCAAAGAACCAAACTTAATTTTCATGTTTTTTTTTTAAATATATTTCCTGAAACTGGACCTTGGCTTGGTTCCAGTTGTTGCTTAAGTAACAGGAAAGCACAGAAAGTGTCAGAGCAGGATGTCTGATTAACAAGCAGCCTGTCGGGTGCTTTGTGTGCTCAGATGGCCCGGCTGACCAGTGACACAGCAGGTCCCAGTGCTCTGTGCGCCGACTTCAGAGGAAAATCAGAGCTTTTTGATTACTTTCACTTTCACAGATGGCCAAGTGGAAACAAATTAAATGTTCTTTATTCTTTACATGCAGGTATAATCCTGAACACCTGTGCAGAAAGATGCCTTCTATGCTGTTACTATGCAACACAGCAACAGCCATCTATGAGATGCACATTAGTTTTTCTTCTATTTTTGTACATTTTATCTTCAAGAATATTAACATTCGTGCAAGTTTAATGATCAACTTATTGAACTAGTGTGTTAGAGTAATATCCAGCTGATTTAGCATGACACTTGTGACACATTTTTTTTTTCTCAAAGTGAGAGGAAAAAGGCTCAAACCTGCATCTTGTCATCATCATAGGGACTTTCAGTCTACATGTCTTCACTCAATTTATGTTCCCTTGGAGAAAGTCCAACCTGACCACAGATACTGAGCCGGTTTGGAGATGTCTTGTGGTCTGATGAAACTTAATTTGACTTTCTTTTTGGAAACTATGGATGCTGCATTCTCTACTCCATGACACGGAAAACTTCCTATTATAAAACATCTAGTAAATCATCTACAGTGTCTTAAACCCTAAATTTCATTGACATTGTATACTTATGACCATTACAATTACTATTTTGAGTGAAGAATAAAAGTCTACCCATCTGTTATCAATTTTTTTTTTTCAAAAAAAAAAAAAAAAAAGTTCAAAGAGGATTGAGTCTGTTAAACAGGTAATGTCAGAAATAATGTTAAATACAGATGTGTTTCATTTTTGGAAGTTAAATTATAGAATCAACTTAGTGATTATTTGAACTTGCGCAGATGTCTTTTGAGTTTCAAGAAACATTGAAACATAAAATAAAGGGAGTGCAGGGGTCATGCTCCATGGGATTCGCCTTCGTGTGGGCAGCCCAGGTTCAGGTCCAGCCTGTGGCCACTTTTTTGCATGTCACTCCCCATTCTTGCCCTGTTTCCTGCACTATATTTTGTGAATTGTTTAGGAAAGGCAAAAATAAGCTTTGGCTTCAGCCTGCTCTTTGGTTACAGTTTGTTTATTTATTTTTTTGTGAGAAACTGACTGCACATAGTTTAAGTTCTGTACTGTGGGTTGTTATTGAAATACGATATTCATTCATTCATTCACTTCTTGGCACCATCAATAGTACACGCAGGTTTTGGAGGAACATTTGCTATCATCTAGACAATGCCTTTTCCAGGGAAAACCCATGGCAAGAAGACACCAATCCACATTTTCCATAAATTACATCACTGGGTTTGTAGTAGAGCTGTTTGGGTTCTTAGTTAGCCTGATTTCAGAGCAGTCTTGTCACCTATTGAAAACATTTGGTGCGTGGATCTAACATTCAGAATCACTGGCCATGTAGAGAGAAAGTGATTGTTGTCTGTACTATTTCAGTGAGGTTTCATTAGGGCAGAACAATTCAACAAAACGAGACAGGAGGAGAAACAGACAACTGAAATAAATCTATGAATGGATCCTCCAAAACAAACAAGAACACTTGAATGCTTCCACTTTCCTCCTAATTCTGTTTCCTTGTTATCAAGTCAGACCCAGGCTCAATATCAGCTACAAATAGCTTGAGATTTATCCACTGTGAGTGTGTGCATTTTGGTTAAAGTGTGTGTGTTAGTGCGTGGGTTAAAAATGCTTACCACCCCAGATTTGTGCTCTCAGCACACTGTGTTGGTTTACTTTCCCAATAGCTTTGAGATTTGGTCCATTATTGTTTTGGAAATTTGTTTGTGTATACAAAATTTGTTTGTGTAGTTATGTGTGTGTGTAGATGCTGTGTATATGTATGATGTGTCCCCTAAAGTGCAATAGGTTTCTGAAATAGAATGATCAAGCAGCCTGATAATTGTATATTACCGTAATATCAGCACACAGAGATAAGCTCAGCCATTACATGTGTTAGTGCTATTGTGTATGTGTATGTGTGTGTGGTAATCTCTTCTCTTTAAATCCCATTATGGTTCTCATTTATCACTTACAGCTCCACCAACCTCCACAAACACACTATCTTGTTTCTTACATGCACACACAGTCATGTCTTACACACACTTTTCATCATTGATTTCTTTGGTGTCACAGCTTTACACAAAGATGTCAGTGATAGTTTAAAAAGCTTCCTCCTTCTCGTCATCGGAGAGTTTAGAAGCCGACTTGACCTCTACTTGTCACCTTCATCCTAATCAAAACAACAAGCATGTGTCTCTGAGGTGAGCTCCATTAAAAAGGCAGTGAGATGTAACACCTGCTGTTACTGATTAGTTTTTGTCAGCTGATTTGCATCATGTTATCAGCTGAATCTAGATCATGTTCTTAATGTCCCTCAGTGTGGAAGATTTTTGAGGTGGCTGTGAAACAAGTGATGACAACCAGTTTATGTTTTTATCAAAGAGAAGGGAATATGTCAATGGAGTACTGTTTGTGTTGCTTTTATTTGGTTATTACAATAACTCATTTAGGTTATTTTCTCTATCCACCTAAATGTAAAATTACTTTTTTTCTTGACGTATGATTAAAATTAACTAAATTACACAAAAACTTAGGCAGAGCTATTGGGCTAAATTTCAAATTTATGTGTGAGGGTTACATCCTTATTCATCTCTTTAAGTAAGAGGCATAAAGATAGTAAAGAAGAAGATTTATGTCTCAGTGTTACGAATCAGCCATGTACATTAAGTGATGTTCAGATGTCAAACCAAGTGCAGGTGGATTCTTGGTTTTAAATGAACTGAAGAACCAAAAGAAAACAGAAGAACAAGCTTTGGATGCTTTTTCAAAACAAGATGTCCTTCAATCTGTTGAAAAATGTGTTTCAGAATCTAAAATCAGAAGTTAAGGAAACATTTGAACCTCCTTGCACTCAATGCATATCTCATAACTGAGCACCACATTGCCATCTACTTAATTTTCAAAGAGGTAAAACCAAAACCTTCTCATTTTCTTGTTCTTAGGTTTTAGACTTGAATTGATTAAAACATAAAGTGGATCTGTGAAGTGAGATAGCTTTTCACAGAAGACTTTATCTCACGGTTTGCCTGATACTCAAGGATTATTGCGATAATTAGTTTTAAGATTTGGGCCAAAAACATCAAAACATAACCTATCCTCTAAAAATAGCTCCTCCCTGGGTGAGAAACAGCATTTCCTGTTATTGTGCCCTTCTTTTACCATGTGAGAACTAACTCACGTCATCTTGAGACAAGATGAAACACCATGTTCCACTTACTGTGTCATTACTGTGAGAGGGGAAGAGGAAATCAGAAACGGAGACACGAAAGAGGATGAGAGAGGAGAGGATGGAGGGTGACGGGCAGAAGCAATCCAGAGACCGGGATGTTGGGAGATATTTGCATTTTCATCTCCTGTGGTTTGATAAAGAGGAGTGTTATGAACATGTAACCTTGTTGGCATCGATCACACTCCTCGCCTGGGCAGTGTTGATTGGAGGAGACCTCTCAGCACAGAGCTTATCCACTAATGCTGAGAGGATTTTCAACTTTTATACCTCTTCCTCTTCTTTGCAAATACTCGCACTGTGCACCACACGATAAGCATTTTGTTTTCATGAGATTAGTTGCAACACTGGTATGTAATAGTTTTTGATGTACTCATGTCTTGAAAAAAAATAAAAGAATAACATAGGAATATTAAAACAGCATCTCATGAAACTATTTTAAGTTCATTTATCATAATCATGGCTGTGGACCAATGGAAACAAGGCATGAAACCTTTTCTTGGAAATCTTCTTTCCTCCGATCTGTTTACAGTTGCCATTTCTGCTATTTGTGGTGTATTTTGGTTGCTAGTTAGCAATCGAAGTGGAGAAAAAGAAGGCAGAGAAAACAAAGTTAAATCGCCTGGAGGTCTTTCTCGTTTCTAACCACATCATTGAACACGTGAAATGACTCAGCTTCTCTCTTCTTCACAGCTGCTTTGAGCTGTGCCTTTGAGAAAAACTAAAAATTGGCATCTTTTCATGCTTAATTCTGACCCAAATTGATAGAGATTGGGTTGAAAATTGTGAAAATTGTTAGAAACAATCTTTTATGTTTTTAACTTATGATAGATGAAAGCATCGCAGCATTTAAGCACAGTGGAACAATCCTTCAATACATGCTTATTTGGTATGAATAAGCCAAGTCTTTGATAAAATCTCTTTTTCTGTTTGGTGAAAATTCACATCATTGAGAAAAAGTTCTAAGTGTGTAGTTAAATTTTTCTATATACAGAATTTATAGTTTCATAAAGCATCCAGGGACACTTACTCCAGTAGAAGTCGTTTCATAATTGTTTGGGAGAATTTTCCACTACTAACTCATAGTCATATCGTGATATCCGGGCAGCCTAACTGTGCATGTTTGATAAACTCAAAATAGTGTCTGGGTTCAGTGTAGTGTGAAATCATGAAGCTCTGAGCCAAACTGTGGCTCACTGATGTATTTTTAATAAAACAACAGAGCTCTATGACACAGAAAGATGATATTTGCACAGCTTTGGATACAAAGACAAAACTCGGAAGAAAAATCAGATAAATGCCAGTTTTAGCTCATCCATCAAATGTCTTAAGACAATGAAAGCAGCACCTTAAAGATCTGAAATACCATGTTTTAAAATGTTCTGTTACTCAAAATTCACAATAAATGGAAGGTTCCTGATTTGTCACATTACACCTCCTCCTCTGTGATCTTCTGTTTACAGATTTGAGTGACAAACTTGCTGATTCAGTCTTTTCTTTCAGCCATGTAATGCCCTACAAATGATCAAATGAGCCCTATTCTTAGTACTAAAGAAAACCTTGTACTCATGAGTGATATGTTGCTGCAGAACGAGTTCTCAGACCCCTCTCGTGCTTGCAGGGCTTTGGTTTGAGCCCAAACAGTGAAGCCTGCTCATATATTTTAATGATCCTGGCTCCCTGAACGAGGCTCTGTATTTATGATCCAGGCCAGAGATTTAAAGCCAACCCTTCTTTTTAAATTAGTCTGAACCCACAATCTCAAGCACGCAGACACAGGCGTGAGATATCATTTGATCCCTCAGTACTCAAAGGAATGATGGATAGATTTGTAGAGATATAACATATGGTGTGGCTTCATCACTGAGCAGCGTAATTACCTTTCATGTTGTGTTTACTCTCACTGACTTCAAAGTCTTTGTTTATTATTTTTTCAGGAATATATGTTTTCCCAAGTCTGTGCTTCTTATTAAATGCTGCATTATGCAGAGCGTGTCCCTGGAAACCATTATTTCTGCACACATTGCTTTGATACACGTACAGTTTGGCTTTGAAGCTTAAAGCTCTCGCACTCTGTCCCTTGCTCCCTGCATCCCTCACTCCCTCTCTTGCTCCCTTTCTCTCTCCTTATGAACTATTTCTTTCCTCTCTTTTTCTTGTTCTCTGATTTCTTTGTTATCCTCCTCATCTTGCTAATTCATATCTCTTTTTTTTTTTGTCCTCAGTGGGGCGTTTGCTGATCGAGTTCAGCACCCAGATGACAATGGAGCGAGTGCAGAAAGAAAACCCCAACGTGACGGAGGGAGGACGCTACACACCTCCTGACTGTCGGCCCAGATGGAAGGTCTGTTGATCAGTCTCAATTTCACACATTTTAAATCAGTTTAGATACATAAACTTGAACATTATGTTGGCTGTATTCTTCTGAAGCTTTTAAATAGGTGCAAACAGAAAAACAAAAACTTATTGGCAGAAAAATACCAAGAAAGTTGATCCGTCTCTCTGTCTTATCATAATATTCATGGTCAAAAGCCAAATCTGTAAAGTAAATTAAAAAATATTGGCAGTAAAAATTCTGTTCCACTTTATCAAAGTCATGTGAAAGTTAAAGTTTTAATGCCACTCATAAGATTGTTTAACAGCAAATACAAATTTTATTTGAAATATGAAGGCTTTTTCCAAATTCCTCAAATTAACACAGATTTGTTGTAAGTTGGTTGTGAAAAAGCAGAAAAACGGGTGCAGATGGCCCAGTGGATATGGCCACGCACCATGAGGTTTGCCCTCGAGCGGGTGGCCCAGTCATTCCCCACTCTCTCCCCCTTTCCTACTCTATCCACTGTCCTCCTCTATCCAATTAAAGGCAGAAAAGCCAAAAAAAAATCTTTAAAAAGAATTTTAAAAAATGTGTAGAAAAAACCATAACAAAAAAAACCCCAAAAAAACATTCCTAAATTTTTTATTTGCCTATTAATTGAAAACTGAGACAAAAAGTCAAAACTATAGAATAAGAAATGACACTATTGGACCACAATATATTATTCTACTTTAATGGTATCTGAGAATAATGAGATTGTTTTAGCTTTGACCTGCAAAAGAACTGATATGCATATGTGCATATGCATAGTGAAAGAAAAGTCAAGATTAAAGTTAGGTATAGGTATTAGAAACCAAATTAGAAGTATGTATGAATAAATGACAGTGATGTTTAAAGTCTTTCAGTCAAAAGTCGCCAGATCAAAGTTTTGTTGTAGGCCCTCATTAAGTTTCATTTCTATTCCTACGTACTGTAATTACCTTTATAGGACAACCCTGATTTTAATATGACATCATCTTTTTTTTAAACGACTTATTTTAGATCTTTTTTATTTACAACCTCTCAAACTTTGACAAACATTTTTTCTACCTCTGGCCTCCACACTTTTCTCTAGGTTCAAAATAAAATACATGTAACCATATGCCTTATCATGGACAGTTTTCCACAGTGATTGTGCATCATATTTGGACACCTAAAACAAAATGAATCCACTCAAGTGATCCAAGTCTCCCCCCCCTCGGGTCAAAGTGCTTTCTTTTGCAGCAGAGAAAACACTGGAATAAGGTCACTCTTCACAGCGCCTGACTGTACAGAAAGCGAGGTGAAAGTGTTGCCTTCTTCACCTGAGAGCTTCATCACCATAAACTTACACGCTAGATTAGAGTTCAACCTTGGACTGTTTGGACAGCTGAGAACGACTCACTTAGAGCACGAGGATACAAGATGGCCTCAGATCTGCTTCAAATCTGCAACACTATTGAGAGTTCATCCTTGAGCTGCTTCATTCATAATGAATGAACACCAACTTTATGTGACAGCAACCAGGGGGATGGTACCGGAATTAATTTCCAGCGCAGAGCAATTTACAGCAAAGTCAAACAGAGTTCATTTAGTCAGAATTGCTCAAACAAATATGCTTTGGGAAACTTAAACAGGTGGATAATCTCACAATCCTTATCTATGTCAACAGAAAAGTACACCTTTAGTTGTTGAAAAGAGTTATTTTTTGTCTTCTCTCCCGGCATCACAGTTCTAGTCACCATTTTCGTGTCATAGAAACGGATGACTAACCAAACTTTCACCTGTTGTTCAGGTGGCCATCATCATCCCATTTCGACACAGGGAAAACCACCTGAAGTACTGGCTCCACTACCTCCACCCCATCCTCCGACGACAGAAGATTGACTACGGCATCTACATCATCAACCAGGTAAGAACAGGTTAGAATAAATATACTGGGAAATTGGACCAAGATTTACAGGAAGAGGTGGAGTCAGCATTGTTCATTTGTTATTGTTTGTGGTTTGTTGAGAGGAAATACGCCCAGGTAGAGCCTAGACAGTCTTGTGCATATACCCCTCTGTGAGAAAACAACGCTCCACAAAGTGTACTCTGCAGTTTTGACTGTCCGGAGAGCTAACTGTGCTGTCACGTTGTGTTAGCTGACGGTAGAGATGCCATAGATGCCATGTGTGAATGGGTTAACTTAACACTGATGGTGCTCAACATAGTAGCCTCGGCTATCATTGTTTGAATGTGTCGTGACCAGGTGAATGTGACTTGTGATATAAATGTCCTTTGAGTGCTTGAAAAAGCGCTGTATAAACACAGTCTGTTGACCATTCAACACAAAAAATAACTAAACATAACTTCAATATTCGCATGAGTGTAAATATTATCAGTTGGCATCAGTCTGGCTGTGATGGAGGGCATAAACACACAGTTCCACAGGGAAAAAGTATTCCCAAAATCACATGGGAAAACTCCCTCTCCTGGTACTAGATATAGTTTTGAGGTTAACAAGACCTTTATTAACAAGTTGAAGAAGTAAAATTGTTGAAGCTCATGCATGGCTGTATTTATTTATTCTAAATCACCAAATTAAAGCTTCATTGAGCTTTTGATGTCTTCTTCAAGAGTAACAGGCGTAGATAAAAGGGAAATTGAGTTTTTAATTTTCAAGCCCAAACATTAGATGATATTCAGGTCATGGACAGAAAATCAGCAACAATATCACTCATAAATATCTCTATTTTGTGATGAACTTTGTAACATGTCACCCAAGAAGTCTGTTGGTGCTACCTGGAATGAGTGTGTGACAGGAAGCAGACATGAACTAGATCTGTCAGCTCAGGTTAACTTCTGCAGAGGGAAAGAATCATCAGAGCTCTGTCGCACCGTCGGGTAATTTTCCTTCATTAATAATGTGGTTAAGTGTTTTCCTGCTTAAAAGTAGTGAGAACAAGTCAATTTGCAGGTGTTAGGACCCCTTCGGGCTGCTCTTCGTCCTCTCCTCAGCACTGGCTTAAACCAGTCTGCAGTTTAAATCATATTTACTCGATTCAGTGGAGGCACAATGAGCTTGATTTTCAGAGCTGTTTTGAGAAAGTTTGTGTGTGTGAGTGTGTGTTTGTCTTCAAGGCTGGGTTAGGCGAGAGTTCTTCTTCCAGATTATGGGTAATGAGCTCTCCTCTCTGCCCTTTCTATCCCCTGTGGGCCATGCGCAACGCCTTAATCACTCCCCCTGTGGAAGGGACCTTTGGTTCCGCCTGCCCTGCTGCGCTCTGCTCTTGATGTGGCGACGTTCCAGTGTCGTACTCTTTCACTTTCACACTCACACACGCGCACACAAAAACATGTACACACATTTTCACTGAGCATTTCTGAATGTTTTTTTTTTTTTTCATCTTAAATGTGAGGCTGTTAAGGGTGTGTAGGGCTTTTAGAGTGGGCGCAGCATTCTGAACGTTTTTGCAACCTGACCTTCTTTTCCTTTTCATTTCTCTAAGAACGGACTTGGCTCGTCTTAAAGCGAAATGACTTCTGCTGCCTTGACACTTTGTATGTTGTTGTTTAATCTTAAGTTTCATCTCAAAGCTTCTGCTCTGAGGTCTCGGCACACGCTGTGTAGTTTAGTCTGTTTTATGGCTGGTGTTACAAGCACTCTATTGCTGCGTCCCAGTTTTCTACAGTCAATCTTAGATCAGGAGGCAAATGGACAGAAGAACAACGTCACAAATTAAATTTTCAGTAATAAAAAAGTGGGAAACCATATCAGAACAGATATGCCAAAGTGCTTTAGCTATGAAACTCAAACCAACAAGTAATACCAGAAAGTTAAATTTTCTATGCCATATTAAACTGTATTAAAAGCCAAAACATCTTTGGCTCATTCACCTGAACTTCAAACAGTCATATCCACAGGCTGACTTTAATTATCTCAAAGCCCATCACAATTCAATCCACGTGGTCATTTAGAAGTTCAGAGGGTTTTGTTTGAAGTGGAAATAGCTCTTGTGTATTTTTGAAACCCACTTGAACTGAATGAGATCCATAAACTGGAGAATGTTATCTCATGAAATCATTCTGCGTCGTGTGCTTGCATTTATTTCTGCCTCTGGTTTCATGAAGAGTTTTTCCCTGATCCAGAGCTTACCATTGAATTAAACTCCATAGCTGGAGGTGACTTTAAGGCTTATATGACAGGTGTTAATAACTGCAGACAGAGACCTTCATTAAAGCTATAAATAAATGTTACAGACTGTTCTGAAAAGTATGGACTCATCAGGAACTGCTGAAGGGAAGAAAAAACTTTTGGTTTCTTCTTGATTTAAAGTTTTGTACTAATTGGTAAGAAAGGGCATCTCAAAGTTTCATATTTTATCCAGTGGTTTCATATCTCATATTATCATTGTGTAGCTCTGCAATTAGCACTCTCCTCAATTAGCAGTTTAATATGCAGGACTGGTGTTACAGTGAAGCTCTGGCCAAATACTCCAAATGAGTCTGAAAAATGAAGTCTGAGCTAGATTTGACAACTTTGTTTTAAGAGGGGGTATTGTGACTCATTTAGGCTTAATAATGTCTCCTTCGTACCCCTGCACACTAAAAAAAAGACAAACTAGGGCATGTGTTTGTTCAATAAACTAAAACTCTGTTCACCTGAAATGAACTAAATGTGCTTATGTTCATTAAATGGTTCATTTTTCTTAATTTAACATGGTTTCAAGAAAAAAAAAACAGATGGATTAGCTTCATGTCACTCCGATGAGAATGGAGTCACTCAAAACTATGAACTCTATTTGGATACACTCAAAAACTGTATATCTTTAAATTCAATCATGCCACCTTAATACCATCTAAACAATCTAAGTAAAGTTAATCAATCTTGAATGTGTTATTCGAAAACCAATGACATTTGTTGTACATACATGATGTGAATATCCATCCATTTTCTTAAACATTTGTCCTGTTAAGGGTCACGGGCGGCTGGAGCCTTATCCATCTATTTATGTGAATATGTTAATTTCCTCTCACAGAAGTTTTTTTTTTTTTTTTCATCTAATCAAATTAGTTTATGTATAGTTTTTGATCAAACAGCGTAAATCAACCAAATTCAGCCTTGTTTTCTGAACTAGTTTGAGTTTTGTCTGTTTTATTTATGTCAGTGTTGTTGAATGAGTTCATTTCCATTGTTTTCCTCATCCCAATATAACCAAAACGTCTGCTTTAAACCAAAAAAGGAAAGCATGCATGACCAAAAAACATCTTTGCCTCTGACCGGCCGGCTCTTTGAGGGCCTGCAAGTATGATGGACAGACCTTGGTGTTTGAGAGCTGCCCCTCCATTATATCATTAACAAATAATGACTTCATCATTTCAGAAAGCTTTGTGAAGATGCGACTTTTTGAATGAGCCGTTTTGAGCAGTTTACTGATAGATTCAGGATTTCTGCAACCGATGAATACATTGAGGGCTAAATTTCCTTCAACGTTAAGTACTTCCCAGCCTTACCTATTACTCATGTACAATGATTTATAACAAAATGTGAAATCCTAAATTACCCCTCTTTAAAATGTCCATCATGACTTTACCTCTGCTTGATTAACTATCCTCCATTTAAAACCCTCAAACCCACCTGCCGTTTCTTCCTCGAGGTCAGACAGGATATTAGACGACCTGACAAGCTGACATGAAGCCCCAAAAACAAACAGTGAACCATGCATGCGAAAAACTGATGGAGAAGAGCCAAACCAGAGTGCAAGAGGAGAGGTTGCAGTGACAAGAAGCTGTCATGTATTCAACACTGTGGCTGATTAAACCTTAACGCCTGGTGCCACTTTGTGAGAGGAAGGTGAAGAGGGCTGTTCAAGTGTTAAATGAGCAAAAGCAGAAACTTCTTCATACAGAGACAGTGAAGCAGGGGTTGGTTTAATAGGTTTGTTCCCATTTGGTCTAATCCTATATGGGTCTGGGGTTGGAAGATTAAACGGATAAAATCAACTATCCTGGCTGGAACTGCGTCTCAGATTTTCGCAAACATGCATGCCAACAGAGCGTATCCATGAAAGTGAAAAATAAGGCAACATACAAGCCTGCCCCAGTGGTTTAAAGCCCAACTTTGAGAGTTAAGATTACAGCGAACTGATATGTAATGGGAACATTAGACAATAAGTGTCACAGTTACACCCACAAGTAACCAAAGAACCCCTCGCTCTTCCCATCAACCCCCACTTACATGATAATGAGTCATTCAGGGGAGGATCCGGTAAAGTCCTTGTGGTCTGGCCATCTCACTGACCATAGTATCAGCTCGGTATCAAATATGAAAAATTCTAAAAAAATAAATAAAATACTTATCTCGCTACAAAACAGTCACTTTCTTGACAGTTGATTCATTGCATATTATTTTTTTAAACAAAAATTGGGAACAAGGCTGGCCATAGTTCACAAAAGCACTGTTTGACACCTTAAAATGTCTTCCTTTGTCTATTATTGTCCCAAGTATATTTGATTGACTGTCCCACAAAGTTAAGGAAAGATTTCAATTGCCTTGTTTTAAAAGCTAAAACCAGAAATAACTGGTGGCTTTCTTTTTCTTTAGCGTCACTAATCACAGACTTGGTTCTCTCTGTTAAATCACTGCTATTGATTTTCTAAATGTCTTTGGAGCTCTGAATACTTCACAGCATTTGAAAGAAAATTAAATGGTAATGATTATATAATTGTGAAGGTTAAAGTCAGAGGTCACATTCCAGTCATATCTATAAATAATACCACAAATTGTTTATGAGATACTCCTAAAGCTTGAGTTTTTCGTAACAGAACTGCAGGATAAAGGAGTGTTTCTCTGTTTCTGCACCGTCCCGCTGGTGTTGTTTATCCTTCACTGGTCAATTTTAAGCAGCTATCATCTTGCTCTGAAAAGCGGCGTTGCTGGTGAGGTACGGTGAGTAGGCGTTGCAGAGGGATCATGCAGAAAGTTCTATAGCAACCTTGCTGTTCTGCCCCGCTGCTCTGTGTCCTCTCTGCCGGACGAGGGACTGAGGCCAATGTTTGGGTTGTTGGCCATCGACTCATCGTAAAAAAAAAAAGAAAGAAAGAAAAAAAGAAAAAAGAATCTGGAGAAAAGCCCAGAGAGGCAGAGAGAAGGACAGAACACAAAGAAAAACAGGTGAGAAAGAGACAGAGCAGGGGAGGAGAGTGAGTGACAGAAATGTTGTTGAAGAAGAGCCATCTGCTGTTATTATTTTCTGTCCAAGCTTAAGGTTGACCCAAGATTGATATTATTATTGATTTATAGCATCTAATACCTACTGCTTAAGAACAAGTCTAGAAGTAAAAAGTTACACAACATCCCCCCTTTGTATTTTCCTTTATTGTTTACAATAATGGCAGACAACAGATCCTTCACTCACTGCTATGAACAACATGTTCTCTCAGGCTATGTCCATATTTAGCCTGGTATCTATGAAACTGCATATATTTTTATACGTTCAAGCCTGCCATCTACACAAAACTGCATTTTTACTTCACAGAAAACATTTTTTCTGAAAACCTTTGGCGTAAAAGAAGGTTTTGGGAATCTCTGGTTTCATGTTCATTTGTCGATGACCAGTTATTGGATCTCAAACATCGTACCTTGCAGCAAAAGAAGTCGTCACATATGTGCAACGTTATCCTGGTGCATCTTACTACCTATGTTGAAAAGTAAACCTCTTTATTGATCCAAACAAAAGATCCTACCACCGTGTTTAAATCTGGCAGAATATACAGAATGACGGGTGTTAATTCTGATTGGCTAGCACGGGTTTCACATCTGAAAAACACTGCCACCTTTTGGTCTGCTGATTTGTAACTGTATTTTTTAGGGATTTGCCTGGTTATGTGTGGACAATTTCTGTATATATATTTTTCATAAATAATGACATGGGGATAAAAGTATTTTTCAGGATGAATGAGGGGAAAAATTTGTTTTTGAAAATACTCTTGTGTACAAGGCCTTAAACACATACCCTTAATCGAAATACAAAGCCAATACATTAAGAAAAATATAAGGAATCATAAGTTTAATTTTGTGTCTCTACAGGGATCAAGCTTCTGGCAAAAGTTGCCATAGATTTAGGACATAGGACCATTTGACTATGTGTAAATATGGACGGCATGCTTTCAAATTCTCCCAATACACAAAAGTGAGGCTAAAATGTGAGCTTATATTTTTTAGTAATGAAGCTGCAGAAATTACTCACACCCATTCTGCAAACCAAAACACATGTTTAAGTGAAGTCAGTACACGCTTATAAGTCTCATAATAAATACACTTATATAAGTTCAAAATAGAAGTAAAAGTTAGCCTGAAGAAGTGTTCTGAATTCAGGAAGTACACAAAATGAAGCCTGAATACTTTGAGGTGTTTTCAGGTGTAAAACTGCTTTGATTTGTTTCAACAAGGCGTTTCTGCTTTAGAACAAAGTCTTGAGGATAAAACACAACAAACTGACATCTGGTGTCAATGCAGACACAACACTTTAAGCCTCTGAAAGACCCCTCGCTCCACTAATCCACCAAGATCTGACCTGACTCCCTCTTTCTTATTCTGCCAACTTTCATACACACTCGAGCACTCTTTCTTTCCAGTACTCTTCCAAAACTCAGCCTCTCACACTGTTTGTTCTTCGTATTCACGTCAACCCTTCAGCTTCAGCGGTGGACAGTGAAGGATCATGATGGATTAAGCTCTGTGTGTGTGTGTCTGTCTGTGTTTGTTTGGGCTTCAGGGTGAAGGTCACTTAGAGGCAGACCAGACGGTTCATTTGTCTGGAGGTAGCCAGACAGGAGACAAGTGTGTGTTTGTGTGTACCCTCCAAAACACTCGCAGATAGTTCTGGATGCACTCACCTCTATATCCCACTGTTTGACCTTTGTTTTGTTTTTTTTGTTGTGGTGCTGAATTTGATCAGATTTAAAAAAAAAATGTCACCAAATCAAACTTAATTAAACTTAAAACTTTCATGAAGATATTCTGCTACTTATGCTTTTCTTTAAAAAATTCATCCGCCATCATAAATTAATATTTGCTTTTTCTTTTTGATGAACTGTTTCTGTGGCACCTGCTGACTGATCGGCTGACTGTCGTGCTGGAACAATCTAGAGCGCTCCCCTAATAGGACAAAATTCTTGTTCCTTATCACAAAACATCATTTGGTGCCACAGCTGGCAAATCTTTTTGCTGTGAGTCATTCATTATGGTTTCTAATTGGTTGCTTAATCTGTGTTCTTTAAAGGAAACTTGTAAGAAAAGGGTCTGAGAAGTGTTAAAAGACATAAAAATGGCTCAAAACTTTCTGCATAACGTGTCTGAAGAACTTTATTTACTTGAATAAGCCTTTAGATATAATTTAAAGAGCCTAAGGACATGACTTTGCCACTTTGCATTAATGTAGCAACCCCTTTTTAGAGTGTGTCTGTCTGTATTTATTTGTGACTGCAATTATGAGGTTCAGTTTGAATGAAAAAGTGATAGAAAAATCTATTCAAGTGCATCAAATATTCAATCCGTGCTACTCTTTATCTTTACTTGGGGTTAACAATTTTTTTATTCAGGTCATACACACAACAAAGCCTTTTTAATTAAAACATTCATTATTTTCTTATCTGCTCAGACAGGGTGTTGGCCGGGGTCACATATTTAGATATAAACCTCTAAAGTAGAGATAAAGCCAAGCACAAACTATCTATTTTCCTCTTCAGTCTCAGATTCTTTCACTTTTTACTACCAACACCTCTCAGACCTGTGCATGGCTAATGTACTTTCTATCTCCTACTACTAGAGATGGGAAATGTTACAAGAGGAAAAAAAAAAAGAGTTCTGCGCATTTGACCGTAGAATAGAGTATTGATTTGATGAGCAACAGCTCTGTTTCTCTCCTCCTCCTTCTCCTGGCCCCTCTTCATCTTTATATCTCTGTGTGCTGGAGCATTGTTCTGTTTTCTGGAGGAACTATGCAGCACAATGATGTTCTCATCCGCTATGTACCCCCAGACCCCTTTAAGTCCCAAATGCAAAGTACTGCATGAGATTGTATTTATACAGGAATAAATTATAGATGTGGCTGTGAACTACTTTTAGCCTCTTATTGCATTTCACTACATTTAAATACTTTCTGTATAGCTTAAAGAGGGATTTCTTCCTGTCCTTTGGTGCAAAAATCCATCAACACAACCTACAGTGGATCTAACAGTGTGACACTTCTAAATCCCAAACTGCTTGAGTTTGTTTTGTAGGAGCAGTGAAGAAATCCCTGACACAATTTCACCTTCTCCTAAGGTGTCCTGAGAAGGGAAAACTCCAAAAAGGTCAGAACTCAAGTAACACAGAGTACAAATAAGAAATGATTGTCAGTTTGTTCTGTCTGACTTTTTCCACTTCGTCTTTGAAGACAAACTTGACTTAGACAGGGTTAAGCACAAGTTTAACCCTGAATTTGTTGAACCTATCTATACTTAAGTTATATTTAAGTCACTTTGTTCTGGAGCAACAAAAATTCTGATGGTTTGAATGGATTTTAGGATTTCCAAAACAGACTTATCCAAATGTAGGAAAACCCTCATAAAGTTAAAACTAGAGCCCAATAAATGTAACCTAAGGGCATTGCAGTCTGGTGATAAACAATGCCGAATAGGTTTGCAGAAGGGGACTAAAGCTAGAAGAGCTAGCACCACCAGCCTTGAGTACTCCTTGCAGGTAAACATCCAACGTGCACATTTCTCACAGCTTAGGCACAGATTTAGCTTCTTATTCTTGCTCAAACTTCTGCCTCCTAACAGCTGTGTTTGTTTACATGCAGGTAGTAGATCAAGAAGCTTGTAACACTTACTGTAGGCTAGAGAAGTAAGGAGTGGCTGTGATTTTTAAGTCAACTAAATACTCACAACCCGTTTTGAGTTTAAGAATCATGTGTACTGATAAATTGCCTCATTTTTTGGAAAAAAAAAATAGAACTCTTATCGCCAACCAACTTTTATTTTTATCATAAAAAAATGTCATTGAGTTTTATTCGTATGGTATGGCTCCGTTGTGAGGGCTCCCTGCTCTTCCTCATGCTTGTGTGAAATGCTTAAGTCTCAGCTCTTTCTTTCATGTCTGTTGATTGTGTTTCTCCATTTTATGGCTTTTGGCTATTTTCACACATTCTCAAATTTGCAATTAGTAAAACTATACCCATGTATCAACAGATCGATTCAGATCTTGTACATATATTTTTTTAACAAATCAATGAGACCTCATTTTAAACAGAAGCTGTAAAACAAGGTATTTTCATTTATTTTTCCCCCACCTTTTTTACTATTTAATTTTGCATTCAACCATGACCAAGCAGATCAGGGTGCTTCAACAAATTATTAAAAGTTTAAGGAACACACACTCACATCTTTTGTGTCTGCAGCCGTATTCACAAATCACTAACAAAAACATTCATTCATCATCCCAAAGTGTACAGAATCAATTTCAATTACCCAGCCTCCTGTTCCAAGTTTTTGTGACAAATTAAACAAATGTCAGTCTGCTGAAATAGTCTGCTTCCTGAATAATATTTGAATCTGCAAACCTCAGAGAAGGTAAAGCATTCATCCCTGTAGTATTCAGGCTTTACCTTTATTCCAGAAGTGTCTTTGATTTTAGAAGAAGCTTCGACTCAGTTAATTTGATAACTGATCGAGCAAAATAATGACTTCGGTTGGACCACTTGACAAACCCCGTACATCTTTTTAAAATACTGGTGCTCCCTGCGAACAGAAAGAAGAGCATCATCTGGAAGTTTACCTTGATGAAGTGCACAGCAGTAATATGAGGCACTGTGCACTAGCGGTTGACATTTCAGCTTTTTAGTGATGCATTATTTAACGGGCCTTTCTTCTCTCTGCCTCTCCTTCAATCAAACGTCCATTAACACTGAGCTGTCAGATACGCTTCCTGCTCATGCTATATACAACACTGCATAATACAGTATGTTTGGTCCTTTTTTTACATGTGAGTTTTTTTTCTCTTCTGTTAGTAAACTTTATTGTCCCAGATGGGGAAAAAGCTGCTGCAAGCAATACAAAATAAATCCACACAACACTCCATGAGGACCAAAGAGTAAACAGTTCACAGTGAACAAACATGAGTTTTGAAGCAGCTTACTTGAACCAATATTTAGAGTATGGATCAGTTTTTCTGAGGCGGTGTTAGAATCTGGAAAAGCACACAAACTATACAGTACATGTAAACACATCGGCTGATGTAACATATCAACCAGGGATTTTCGACACGTGTCTGATCATCACAGAGTACTTTCATCTGTGGAATCTGCGTATTACTGCAGGAGAAAATTCAGGATAATGTTTTGGTTTAAAAACAACAAAATTAAATGGATTTTTAAAAATGGACTTCCTTTAAAGTTGAGGATCGGAATCATGAGATGAGAAGAACTTCTTCTGCACAGAGGAATACTGGTGCAGCAGCATGAAAACTTGGCAACATGATCAATCAGTGCTGATTGTCCGTGAGGTTTGGAAAACAATGACTCATCCCTGTGAAACTTAACAAACCCAATGATTAAAGTTGTCGAAAACACTTACTAAAGCAAAATTATATAAAAAGATTGTGTGCCAGTTTTGTGCACTTCACTTAAAAAATCAGTAAAGGCAGAAAAGAGAGCAATTTGTAGTTTGTTCATAGATATTCAGCTTATATTTCAGGTCCTTAAGTCTTCATCTTTTTTATTCTGAGCTCTTGGCAGGTCACTTCCTTTCCAAAACACACTAGGTTGCAGATTAAACATGAAGAAGAATTCAAATGGTTTCACATCCAAAATCTCTTTTTCTTCGTTTTTGTAGTTAAGCTCTATTGCCTTTGGCTCAGTTTACATAATGAAAAGGAAAACTTTCTCGAGTGCATGTGAATTCATACAGACAAGTTTTTCATGCAGAATTTTTCCACTCGGCCCCTTGTAAAATATCCACAGGAAGTCAGAGAGAGCTGACCTGTGAAAGCAGGAGGCAAAAATTCAAAACAGTTCTCCACATTCGGTGCACGACTTTAGTCTGGGGCATGGAAATTGGCGTTTTTAAACCCTTTTCTGCTCTCCAGCATGTTCTTTTCCACCCATCCATACATTTCATGTTGATAACTGTGGGGGCTGGTTGCTTCGGCATTATATAGGAGCATATGAGTAGCATGGTAGAGCATCGAACAATCAAGTTATACTCAGAAAATGTTAAATATATAAGTAAATATTGGCTTGAAAACTTTTGAAGGATAACTGAAAAGATTGTTCACTTGTTGATATAAGCATTAAGTTTAGCACAAATACTCTTGAAGGGCTAACTTTTTGAAAATGACATTAGACACTCAAAACTGCAAGGTAGCAGTCATTTTTTCATCATGGCTGCCATTTCTATTGACTGATCATGACACTTCTGCTACCCTCCCATCTTTGGCATGTAAACAGATCCTGCTGTCAACTTTCTTGTGGAAACATTTCTCTTTATGAAAAATGGTCACCGTCTTTAATATTCTTGTGTGTAATGTCATTTAAAGAGAAAAAAAACTGCTATCAGAGAGTATTTGTGCTTGCATCACTAACTGAATGACTTTCTTGAAATATGCACTTATCTGCTGCACTTAAACCTGTGCTCTATTGAAAGCTAAAGTATATTCAACGTTTCACATTTTGCATTCATATAAAGACTGGAAAACTGTCAATATGGCATCAGAGCCTGCTTCCTGAGTCCATCCTCCACTGTCCCCTCTTGAGGTCGTCAGGTTTGGATGTTTGGCCGGCAGGCTGCATGAAACTCTCAAACCACCTTCACGAGCCCTCGTTAAAACAGCGTGGAAATGTCACCCTGATTCAAGCACGCCCTTCCCTCTGCCGTTTTTCCACCACTTTCACTCTGAAGTTGTTTTGCTCTATCTCTGCCGTGTTTTCCTCTCACACTTCAGTCTGGCTGAAAATGCCTCCCTTCCTTTTTGCTCATATAAGTTACGATGAAGAGAACTTTAAACCAACTCTGTCACATATGGTGATTTAAGTAAAAATAACTTAATATATTTCAGTGGTCAAAATATTGTGACTGGGCTAGTAAAACCAGTCACCAAATACACTGTGGCTTCATAAAGACTTTGCAAAGGATTTAAATGATACTATTATTGTCTGAGAAGCAATATGATTTAAGAGTGGGTGCTTTGAATCAATATTAATGTGCACTGTGAGTGTAATAATCATCCAGACACAAAGTGGATATGACACACATGCTCATCTCAGGAAGGCAGCCTCAAATAGAGAGACACAGCAGAACAGAGAGGTCCTGTTATTTGAGGTTCTGCTTGATGTCTTTGTTTGGATCTGCTGTTCTCTGAGCAAGAGAAGAAAAAGACTGATCAGAAGATGCGTGATAATAATGTCAGTGGTGTTACAGATTACCAGCAGGGATGAGCTCATTGTGTAAAGCACGCTGCGGTGGGCCATAAAGCACAAAAGCAGAATGAGAGAAAAATTACTGCTTGTTGTAAATGTTGAGAAAATTGCCACAAAATGCTTCTGTTTATTGCTGTTTCCTCTTAATGGTCGTGGAGCGTGATTCTGGAGAGAGATGGGGATCAGTGAGTCTTTCAATTCTCCCTCATGGGGGGCTTTGTCTTGTTTTTCCTATCCATCTTTTTGAGACAGTCTTTTGTCAGCGTTGTTGTTGTTGATCAGAGAGGATGAGTGTTTGGGTGCGATCTCTGTCCTTAAGCACATTAATTTCAACTCCCAACATCACATCTGCGTAGCTGTGTTGCGCTGCAGCACACCAGATGAGGCTTAAAAGTGGCTGTTCCCATGATGCATTAAGCATATGGAGCTATTCATCTTTATTTTATCATCACTGATCTCGATTTCAAGCCTCCTCTGCTGCAGAGAAGTGTTTTATTATCATCTATCTTTTGGAAGTGAGATGATCTCCTGACATTGTCGCTCTCAGTGCAGTCTGCAGAACAAAATCACAAAAGTAATCAAGATGCTGGGCAAGATGCTTTTGAATTTTGGTGGCCATTGAACCGAATAGCTCTGTATGCAGCTCGTTAACTCAGATGTGAGAGTTCAGGCTGGATGCAGTGAACTGTCCCTCAGATTCTTTGGAGAACCAAGAGGTTTTGAGACTTACTTAGTGTTGAGTTTTACACCAATAGAATCCTGATTTACAGGAACCAAAAGGCACTTGGTGAGGCCCATCCATCTTGGCAGCTTATGCAGTGTTAGCTAGGTGTTTTCAGCATTTGAACGAGTTTTGTTTACAAATTACAATGAATTCTGAAAGGCTAAATGTGCTGTATTTCTGCTGTATTTTTAAGTACCATCTTGGCCTGAATATAGAAAGAGTTACTTTTCGTAGAAAATAATGTGGAAAAAGTCAGATTGAGAAGCACGGTGGTTGTCCAGAGCAAAGTTGATCAAAAGTTGGGTAAATCAACAATAAACTGAGGCAGAGTTATGATGCTAAATTTAAGACAGTTTTTTAATGGCAGCTGAGACGTCAAGCAACTGTTAGGCAGCCAAAAAGTTAAGAAGTGTAATGTTCCAAGATGGCACAATCAACTTTCACTTCCATTTCCAATTTGCTAAGAATCTAAGTAAAGAATAGTTTCTCTAAAAATATAAATATTGGTTATTGGATTTTTTTTCTGTAGATTGATTTTAAAGCGGGGGGGGGGGGGTTGTCTTATAACCAGGGTCATCCAATATTGGCTTCAATACAATACATATTTAGCATTTGTTTATTTAGCATAAGATTTTCCCTGTGTTTTGGGGTGTCAAAGTCAGATCCTACAGATTGTAAATTACATGATTGATTCACATATACTGTGATTCATTTAGTTTCAGAAGTGTCAATGATTACAGGCATAAGTTGGAGCATGGTAAGCTAATTTTTTTTTTTGCTCAGTTTGAACAGTAAACTAAGCCAAAAAATTTAAAAACAAGTGAACAACAATTGGGGATTCATTTTAGTCCGTTTGGACTGATCTTCAAGCAAGTTTATTTTTGATTCTATCAAGAAAATAATTAATTATTTATCATCATAAGTCGCACTTGGTGGTATGGCTCTGTTCTTGGAGCTCTCTGCACTTGCACATGCTCTTGTGGAAAGCCAAAGCTCAAGGTGAGGAGAGTAAACCTCTCCTCTCTTTTTTGTGCGAACATGTATAGCAAAGAAGGGGAGAGTAGCAGCAACAAGGAGTCCTACATTTGCTGAATGCTGAGGTGCTTAAGTTTCTGCATTCATTTTTTTTTTCTTTTTTCGATTTGTTGCATATAATCTTTTCAATTTGTGTTTGCTGTCTTCATTTTTCCTATGAGCTGCAGCTGCTAAAAGTTACATCTCGGTGAAGGACATACTTCTCTCTTTTGATGATGATTATTTTCACACTCCATACTGTAGTGCCTACATGATAGACCATGGGATTTCATATAGCAGGTGTTATAACAAGCATTCCAGAACCCATCTGTCCGCGTCCGACTGACCTTCAGCTTGTTTATAGATGCCTGTGTGGCCGCCGCCTGGTCGCCTGTGAATCTGTGTGAAATGAGAAAAGGCCTTCAACGTCTCGATGAGGAGACCCAGGAGGATATGAGCAGAGATAAAGCCAAGTATTAGATGTGTACAGGGGAAAAAGAGTCTGTCAATAGCAGCGAACACATCTTTGAAAATAATACATATTGATTTGGGAAAATGGATCAGATACTGTTCTCTCAAGGTCTCAGCGGTGGAAATCTGTTGTTCTCACAGCAAAAAGCTTCCTTCTGAAAACTGAAACAAAGAGATGGGTGTAGCTCAGGAGGGAAGAGAGCGCTGTCAAGATATCTGACATGACCTTCGCTCCGTGAAAGACGGCATTCTGTCTCTTTTTTCGGGGAAGTCTGAATCTATTATTTCTCTGTAGTACAGTGTTCGACAGAGTTGGAATGGAAAGGCTGGAAATGAAAATAGACTTCTGTCTGTACCATGTGAGGAGAGCTGTAGAACAGAAATGATGAAAGTGAAGTCAGAACTCATGTTGTTAATCTGCATTTGGGTTGTTCATGCGAGCGGTTTGTGCAAAAAGTCGGTGCATGACTGAAAATTTAAGTGCATCTATGATGAACTGAGTGTGCCTTTTTGGTTTTAAAATAACCAAGGGATTGAACATGATGACACCTCTCATTGGAGATCCTGAATACAAGTCCTGCTTTCATCTCAAACATGCTTATTGATGTCATGGAGCTTTCACTCCATTTTGGTTCACTTGTTGGATTTTACCATGACACAAGATTGTCATCATAACTGCAACGATTTCACCTCCAAGGATACAGCCATGTATTTTTTGCATCTTTATATTCATAGAGACGTAGAGTGAAGCTCTACTTTCCAATTCCTGAAAGAACTCATGTATAAAATCTCAGAGGATGGGAAAAAAAGGGAGGAAATGAGGCCAACAAGTTTGAAATCTGAATATTTTGATTAAACTCTTCCGTGTTGTTATGCAGCCGTCTAATATGGGTCACACTTAATAAAATTCTCTTTACCCTGCCTTGTAACTCGCACAAACTCAGCTTACCCGAACAACTAACTTCAACTTGTTTGAAAGGAAAGAAATGGAGCAAGCAGATAAGGCTCCATTTCATGACCACACCAAACCTTTTGTGCTTTCTATCAGTAATGTTGTCTTTTGAGAAGTGATGCAATGTGGGTTTTTTCACATTTTTGGAACAAATAATCAGAAAATGTTGGATGCTGGCACTAAATATGGGCAATGTTTCAAGTTTTGTTGTATACCTGTGTTGAAGTTATCCCAGTGTGATGCTGCTGGCTCATCTTTGGTATTCTTGAAAAAGGCACATAAGAGTGAGATTTGCTCACTTTTTGTGCCATCACTTATTAGTGAGAGCACATCAAATGAAACTGACAACAAATGAAAAGTTTTAATTGCTAAGTTTTGGTTACTCTGAAGCCACAGAGGAGGATATTTTCATGTAAGCGGATTATAAGTTACCAAATTTCTTCAAGAAATCACCAAAAAGTTGGATGACATACAGATGACTTGTGGAGTGTGAAAAGGAGGAAATGGGAACACACAGCAAAAATCAGCTTTCAAATTGGAAATATAATTCCTGCAGTTTAGTTGTAATAATTTAACTTCAAGTACTTGTGAAATTCATTCTTATTTTCTACATGTGGGCTTGTAATTGTCTTGTATGTACCAGTACTCTTCTGGACTTTGTCCTGCCAATTTATCATTATTGTTCCTTTGAACACACACATGCAGGCTAATGTACGCACACCCACAAGGCCACACATCAGTGACATTTGACTCACCTAATGGAAACCAACAGGAGGAGACAAGGTTAATGGGGCTTTGAGCGAAGCTCTTGCCCTCACTGATTTATGTCATCACCTGCTGCAGCCCCTGTTATAAAATCATTTTGTAAGCTAAAATATGATGCACCTTTGAATGTATGAGGGATAAATGCTCTATTGTGTTGGGTGTAGGCAAGTGCAGATTAGTGGGAGGATGTTTATTCCAGCAACTTGCAGCAATTTGAGACAGTTTGTCTGTTGCTAAGGAAGCAGGCATCCAACCCTGACTGCTCTGTAATAGGCCAGTGTATCTCTGTCTACCTTCTTCCTCTTGTTCCTTTTTTTCTTTTCTTTTCTCTTCACTCTCTTGTCCTTCTTCCCTTCGTCTCCATCCTCACTCTCCACCACCTGGCAGCTCCCACAGAGAGTGTGCTGGCCACTGATGACTCAGGGGAATGTGTGTGCGTGTGTTGGAGGGAAGGTAATTCAGGGAATCATGGCCACTCTGCCTCATCCTCCTGCATGATGGATTACCCAGCTGGAGACCTCACCGAGCCTCAACAACTACCTCACTGTAGCACAAGTTCATAAAATCTGCTTTTTAACAGTCTATTCAACACACTCAGGTGTCTTACAGACACAGGTCTCTATATGTACCTCAGCGTCCCTATGCTGCCTGCTCGTGCAGTGAATTAGCAGCTGGGTTATTACAGCCAGAACATGGGTGCTGAATGATGCATTGTATGTAATGGTCCTGATACAAATAATCCTGTCATAAGCTTCAGTGCTGTGTTGGCAGAAATTCTAAATAGTTGTCAAGCAAGAATAATAGATTTGTCTTTCATGTGTGGACCTTTTTTCCAGTTAGAAAACATTGGTCAGCATAAACCTGGCTGGCACAGGTTCTTTGAGCTGATTACCACTGAGACAGCCTGCAGCTACAATATTATTACCCCCATGTCACTTGTTATATAAAACACAGTCCTGTTTCCTAAACTCTATTTTTTATTCTTCTAATCAAAAAAGAAAGGGATATAATTGAGCTGATGCCATCCAAAAGAAGTGTAGAGTAAAGAGTAGGGCAGCGTTTTTTTCTCATCTGAGCTGTGTTTTTAGGGAACTGTCAATCTTCTGTGCAAACTAAGGGAGATCAGTTGCAAAGGCATTGTCAACGGAAACTTACATATGATAATGTTAGCCACAGGAGTTTCTACTCTGAATCAGGTCTCATTCAGACCTAATATTTTGTGTTACTCACAATACAGTGCACCAGAAAGTGTGAGTAGCTTGTAATATCAGTGAAACGTAATTTCTTAGTTCCCGCCAGCCATCATCTACCAAGAGCAACTGAGCAAATGTAACATCACTCTTCATTTTTACTGACATACTCTCATTTAAGTTTGAACAGACTACTGCAGTATGCTGCATGTTATTGTAATGCACAGTATCACAAACAGCTATATATTAGCTCTATCACTCTTCTGTTTAACTTTCTTTTATTTCTCTGTTCTTTTTCTTTTTGACAGTTCAGCACCAGTGTCCATCATTACTTCAAAGTTACTCCAAGAAATCCTTTTCAGTAGAGGAAAACACAGATTTCCCTTCTTACTGATAAACTTTGTCAACTGGTGTGGTGTTATCATAGACACTTCTATGTGCCCCAAATTAACACGGTCCTTGATGACTTGACCCCAGTTACTGAGAATAAGCATTTAGACATAACCAGTTTTGGAGCTGGTGATCTAATATTGAATTACTGATTTGGACAATATGTATATAAACAAGTTAGACTTTCAAGGTAACTTAGAAAGTCCTCCCAGGGACTTAAAGATCCCAACTTCCTTGAAAGTATTTGTGCTGTTTGACTTTGAGGTCAAAACCTGGAACATGAACAAATGCTTTGGCCATGTTGCTCTGATTGAGGTGTGTACATGAGCAGTGAGGGAAAATCAATCTCCAGTGCTGTTATCCAGATGTGTTGGTCAGCTTCAGACTGATTTTGGTCAGAGTAATATATTAAATAATTTTTTTCTCACTGAAAAAGATTTGAGCCGTAAACCAAAAAATATTATCCCAGGAGGTCACATGTCAATGTTTTGCTTAAACTCTGTGACATGCCGTGTCTGGACATCCTTTTGCATGTCCTATAAACATACTTACACATTTTTATGGGGCCAAACAGAGGCAACTGCATGTGAACTGCATAATGATGGGACAAAGATGGTTAAAGTTAATTGTTTTTTAAAAGAAGAGCCTTTGAAGACGCCACATATTGGCAGAACTGCCTGCAAGCTGACATTAGAGAAGAGCAATGTCCTCATTGTATGAAAAACAACCAATAGAAAGAGTAATAGAGGATTGTATACATTCTTCTTTTCTCAAATGTTGTATTGTTTTCCTTTGAAAGGAAAGCATAAAAGATTCATGACAGAATTATTGGTTGAGTCAAGCTGTCCCATGTTTCACAACTTTTTCCTTCAGTTTAATGAAATTCAACAACTGCAAGAATCTTATTCTGCAGGAAGCGTCTTCAAGTCGTCAATGTTTAAAGCTAATGAGGCTTTACTCACATCATCCCTTTAAAAAATGTACATCAAAATGATTGCTCTGAGCATGTATTACATTTGTAATTTAAATCTAATGATCAAGAAATATTCACCACAATAAAGTCAGAGAGAAATATGTCTTCAAGAAACCTTTCATATATTCTGTTGCTTTTTACTGTTTCATGAATACACTTTCCATTTTCAAGACTCTCTAAAAGGAGCCAAACATCCAAGGTGCAATATGTCACTACCTTTACAGCGTTTTTACCACTTTAAAAGCAAGTTGAAGGTCTTTAAATGCCTTTCAGTGACATATTGTTGTCTAGACTTGTACATTAATGGTAGAGGTAGCTTTTATACTGCAAATCAATTCAGTGGCTACATAAAAGCAAGATTAACAGCACTGAAGGCTGAATCTCAAACACAGCTGGTGTTCATACCAGGTGGCTTTGCACACACAAGTATGGAAATACATCTTTTTAATATGAATATGTATTCCGTTTAATTCCATATGTAGTCTACATGTATAACATTTTATTCAAGCACAACTTATACAGTCACTGTAATGAGGCTGAATTCTAAATATAGAGATTCTTTGTGCAGGAAAAAAAATGACATCCATGACACATTTGAGGTTCATTTGAGAAAAACAAATCCTTATGTTGCCTTTGCTTCCTTCTCCCAGAGCTATCTCTGCTTGTACTGTACAATCCTCTAAAAGATCTTAATTTGTGGTAAATGTGCGCTGGGGAGAGGCAGGTCACAGGCTGTGTGTGCTTACTCAGTAGGATCTTGCCATCTTTGCTTTTTCATTTATTCCCCCCGTCATACGTACGACCTTTAAAACGTTGCAGAATGGAGGGCAGCTTCTGTTGGGGTTTAATTATAAACTGACCTGAGGTCACATCATATCACTGAGGGGCCTTGCATATTATTCAAGGATTTTAAAAGCAATGACGCCCCGTTCCAGGGTTACTGTGAGAGGACAGTTGATGAAGCAAAGCACAAGAAAGAGGAAAACCAAGGTCACGTTATTTATTAAAAGTTCGATGAAATAAGGCCAATACGATTAATAGAAGAGTGTACTTTGAGGGATTTTATTTCAGATCAGTGCCTGATATTGAATTTCATAAACATTCCCAGCATGAGGCTACAAAGGTTCTTCTTCAAAGATGAACTAATTCACTCTAATCTCCTTATGATCAAACTCATTCTGATCCTCTGAATCCAAAACAAAGATATTAAATCAAATCCTTTATAATCCACTGAAGCAAACTTTCTACAGATGAAACATCAGCGTGTGGAATGAAAGAGTTTCAACTTAGTTTTGATTAAATATCTTGCTGAGATTGGTTTTCATTACAATTTTATGGTTAAAGCTAATTGGACTGTTAATTAGAAGTTACAGGAGTGTCCCCAGATATGAAATACTCAGTTATTATGTATTAATATAGTGGTGATTAATGCACACTGAATGTACTTCACACAATGAAATTTATCTCCACCTATCATATCCTTAACACAATAAACTTGACCTTAAGTTTATTGTGTACCATGTATATATATATATATCACTTTATTATATTAATAATATATAACTTTATTAATCTAAAAATAAACGATCATGAAAATTGTTAGAGATGTTGACTTTCAATCAAACAAGTTGGTCAAAGAGCACAACTTGCTTCCAGCCAAACCAGATATTACATTTAGGTGTCATGAAGTGTCATGTCACACCAAGATGACATTACAATTTTGAAATCGTTTAGGTAACTCACTAACAACTCCTTTATTTTGACTGTAAAGCTGGTTACTGCTGTACAAGCTAGCAAGGTATGCTAACATTAGCCCCTGAAGGAATAAACAGACATTTTGATCAGCCAGTTTTCTGTAGTTTTACCCATGTGTTTCGGTTCTGTAAGGCTAGACATAAGACAGGAACTAAAGACAAAGCCTGTATGTGTGTTGTATTTCTCCTTTAAGCACAGTACATGAACCTTGGCTTTTGAGGCTTTATAAAATTGATTTTCTTTTAAATAAGACAATCCTCACTCCAAGATATCCGGGAGCCATTAAGTATTGTTTGAGATTTCTTTGGCCCTGACTGGGTATCATTTCCTCAGTGCACAATTTGAACATATTGAGACAAGAGCAGGCAGATGGTTGTAAACTCATTTCTCATGGCTTCCTGATCACATTCCAAGACATCAGCTCTACTGGGACCAGTGCTCTAATTTCTTGCACAGAGCTTCACAACAAGGAATTCCTCATCAACCACTCGCCAGGTGTAAAACTGGCTTCAAAACACGGCCACTGACCTTAGTGACAGGAGTGTGAATTATTAATTGAATAACATTTGGTGCATTTGCATATCAAACTGTAAGGCACAGGAATGTATAGCTG
Source organism: Thalassoma bifasciatum (assembly GCA_008086565.1). Classification (NCBI taxonomy): domain Eukaryota; kingdom Metazoa; phylum Chordata; class Actinopteri; order Labriformes; family Labridae; genus Thalassoma; species Thalassoma bifasciatum. The sequence goes on from RPOG01000123.1 coordinate 273,645, forward strand.
GCTCTTTAATGGGGCTAAGGTTTGTCATGTAATGAGAGCTTGATTTATGTGTTGATTCAAAACAACATGTCAAACTACATTTCTTGGTTTTACTTTGCTTTTTAGCTTAATTTTCAAGTGTATTTGAATTCAGCATTTTAAGCAAGAGAACCTCTATCCCTCTCATGTCTACTGTGTAGAACAGGAATTTTGGACCTGATTTTCAAAGTCTATATCTTCAGGGAGAAGTGACATTTATCTTAAAATAACCTTTTGTCAAACAGCCTTCAGTATCTAGCAGGAGTGGCTCAGTGTTATTTGGCTTATCATATAGAGAGGGTATAATGAGGACAGCAGAAAGGCAGAGGCTTAAGGAAGAACCTTAAAGCCAAAAAATCATGAAAGGCATTAGAGAAGCTCACTCTTTATAACAAAGAGAAGCTGGTGCGTGTAAGGATAAAGGTTAGCTGGAAAATAAATCAAAATTTTAACCCAGGAAATTTGCTGGTCTAGATGTAAGCTTATTTTTCAAGGACAGAATTTATATTTCAGAAGTGCGTGGTGGATTTGTTCTTTTATACTGCTTGTGCAATATTCAGGCATCCATGCAGTTTTATAAAAGACGGTTTGGTGTGTCATTACCAACAGGCAGATATGTTCTTGGCTACTTGGAGCTCAGCGGGGCCAAAGTGAAACCACACTTTCCATGTTGTGTTAAGGTTTCAGATAAAAATGTTTCCATCGATTTCTGTCATTTGAAATATTTCCCTGCAGCATGGTGTATGAATCAAATTGGATTTAGTGCAGTCAGGGCCTCTCTTGTCCAAAAGGAATGAATTATTTCCATGCAATATGTTATATTTTCCCCTGGAATGACTATTTTTGCTGGGAAGGGTGAGCAGCAGCAAAGACCCCCAGGGTAAAGAACAGAACTTGCAAAAAATTCAGCACAGGTTAAAATGCCTGTAAAGTGGCGTTCAGGGGAAGCAGCAAGAGTAAGCAGGCTACATTTGGCTATTTTTTATTTGGATTGTTGATGTTATTGGCTCAGCTCAGTGTGAAAAGCAGCTGATGTACTTCACTATGTAGCCTACCTGAACTAACGCAACTTTACTCTTTTGTTTTACCTTAAAGCTCCTGTAAGAAACTATTTGTGTGGATTTCGGTGGCCCTTGTGGACGAAGTAAAATCTGATTTATTTGGTTATTTTGTCTTGTACACATGAAAAGTATTATTTATTTAACAAAAATACCATCATGTTTTATCTAAAAAGTTACATGTTTCATTCAATGTAATTATTTCCTTTGGAAATTTAGTCCTTAAACCTACCTCAACCATGATGCAAGAAAGCCATTAAAAATACGATGATGTCGTCAATCTCATGCGGATGGTCTTGATTGCTTTGTATACCAGAAAGTGGCATCACCGTTAATATGAGGCCATGTCGAAATGTAGATGGGTATCTGAGAAACCATGTATATTTTTTAATGTTAAATCCAGTCGAATAGACAGAATGACAGGAATTCACAGATTGGTTGGCACAGGTTTCACATCTGAAAAACACTGCTACCTATGGGTGTGGCATGCAAGAGCTGCACTTCTTGACGGATTTGCATGGCTACATGTGGATTTTTTTTTTTTTTTTTAAATTATGTATGGATGAAGTATTTTCAAAAACAAATGAGGGGGGAATATTTATTTTTTAAAATACTTGGCTATGTGTGTGCAAGATCAAGTCTGTTTCACAACCAGATAAAAAGTCCAAACAGGAATTTTAAAGATGATTTCTCTGATAAGTAAAGGTCCATGGCTCAGAGGTTGCATTTTACCCAATGTATCATAACAGGGATGCAGTGTTTGCTGATCATAATGGTTTGAACGACACCAAATCACTCATGGGGACCTAAGAGCTTTGTTTTTGCTCTGTTCTGGTATTTGTTGTCACTTTTGAAACAGTTGTTTTTTGACATGTGGCACAATTCTTTTAACTGTGACTGACAGTTCCTTGTGTTTTGCTGCTTTCCCATAAGCTTCTACATTCACCTCAAAGAAAGAAAAGGACATTTTACCCTGATTGACGTGTACAGAGGCAAACTGTTCTTCCAGTCACACGATTTAAAACACATGAAGTGTTTTTGAATTTATCATTTCAGAGTATTGTGGTGCACTGAAGGCACATGCATTGTATGTGCTCCCCACACTACTGCTTCGGTTCTCCCTCCTACCTCCTTTATTCATTATTTCTTCCACTCCTACCTTGTTTCCTTCAGACCTCTAGCTAAACTTTCTCCGCTTCCTTGCACGGGTAAAATTTTCTTCCACCACAGCCTCCACCACTGGGTCGGTAAACTGGCGCTGACAACTGGATTCAGACCCCAACCGAGGCACTTGACTGAGCAATCCTGCAGGAACGTTTCAGCAGCCAAATGTAACCGCCAGCTGAAACAATTTAATCTTGTCATGAGGAGCCACAAACAAAATTCCAACCATTACATTTCAGTAGGTCCTGTGAGCAGCTGATTGCAGAGCGCTCCTCGAACCAATCGCATCAGAAGCGGACAATCCCTTTGGAGAAACAGCGCATCAGTCCAAGACAGAGGAGATGTGCTTGCCTGTCAAGGTCTGAAATTCATCCAGTGCTGCCTGTGTGGAGGATAGAGCAGTTGTACCAAGTGGTTTATGGTTCACTAGACATGTTCGAGATTAAACCCTTCAGTGGGTTGATCATCTTTCCATGAGAGAAGGTGAGGTTTCAAAACCCTCTAACTTGTGCTGCTGCCAGTATGCTGGATTACTCTCCTCAGGTTTAGTCAATCCATAGGAAAGGGTTGTACAAAATTACACTTAAACATGAACAATTTAACTCGGTCTGATACAACTATCAAACGGAAAATGTACTCACATAGACACAAAGGTGGACAGATGTTGATTGAACTCGGTAGCTTGTTGGATCTAGCAAGACTTAACCTCCTCACAACCAACTTTGATTCATTACAGCTGAAGACAATCAGCTTAGAAGTGCTGTTACAGGCCCTGAAATGCATACAAATTATGTGAAGGTAAATTAACTTCTGTAAATAAAACAAAAATTAAGCGATCTTTTTCAGCTTAACTGTAATCACAGCTGAATGTTTTTTCATAACGAGCTTTAGTCTCCAAACACTCCGAGAAGGCTGATTTTTATGATGACATTTGTGAGTGTGCTTTCTAGCTCCCGTGAGTGTTTTTCTGCAAGGACATAATACTGTGCCTCTGCTGCATTTCAGGCACACATTATCAATCTGTCATTATAGACTTTGTAATCAAGCCTCAGAGCTCCAGTGCTGGCCACAACAAAACTGATGAGCATTTTGTTCCCCTGTAATTAAGTTTCATAGAGTGCCGCTGCAAAACAGAGGGAGGTTTGAAAACTGGATGTGGTAAAAATTTTCTGTATGACACAATGAGAAACCACTAGATACATTTGTTATGCATAATTATGATTCTTCAGAGCACAATAGGAAGGGGAGGGGAACACTTTTCTGGCATCAGCAGGGTCCTCGACAGCACCAAAGCATCTGTCCTGAGCACATACTTCCCTCTTGGTTCAGCTCTGATACTAAACCACTACAATGATTGTGGCACTTTATTGTTTAACATCAGATACATCATTAATGACTTTGCTCGGCAGCTTATTCCTGTTTCAGGTAATGTCCCTGAAATCTGCATATTCCTGTTTTAAAGAAGCCCTTTGTTCCTGCACTTGGTGGTTTATCTGTAGGATAAGTTGCATACATCTCTAGTTAAATAGTTGCCTTATTTTTAAAACTACCCAAGAAACTTTAAAAGACAATTCATGTTTTTGTTTTTATCACATACTTAAGAAGTGTAACATGCAGGAGAAGCAGGTCAGCTTGAAGCTGTCATTGCAAAAGTGAACTACTGTTGTACTTCAGCTATATGTGGATACAGATGAGTTTAATTCAACCACATAATCAAGATAATTCCAAGAAATCCCAACCCAAACACAAATGTTCAGGTAAGTGTATGGATGAATTCTTAATGTTACTTCATTATCAGAAAACTACTCTGTGTTAGCACTGCAGCTGCAGCTCTTGCACGTCCCTTTGCCTGTAGCTATACTGTCACCAGCTGTTAGCAACCTCTAAAGCTGAACTCGATCTTGTTACCATAACTAATATGAGTAAAGGTATTATTCATAGTTTGAAGTTTAACAGTTTAACAGTTGTATTGACAGTTGTTGGGGTGAGTTGAAATGATTATCTTTGATATGTTATTCATCAGCCACTTTTGTCCACCGTCTTGTCTCAATTGGCATGTAATGATGCGATATGTGATATTTTTGGCTACAAAGTATGTTCCTACATCATCTTCTGGAGAGGTATTCAATTGAGAGTAACCGTAGCTTCGTCTTGAAACACATGATGCAGCCCTTGACTTGGGACTGAGCTTATGAGTAGACCTTGTGATAAATTTATGCAGCAGTAGTGCATACATACAGCTCCACCTGTGTATCCATAATGGCAACAGCTACCTGTGCATATGGATAATCTGCATAGTCATTTGTAACTCTATGTGTACAAACACGCTGTGTCATTTGTAGGTGTATAACACGGGACAGTCCAGTCATATCATTTGAAATTTGCACATTTGTACATAAAAAGGCGTTTTGTTTCAGTCAGATTGTTTTTCTTGTCGGGATATTTTTGTCCTGAAGCAACTTCTGCACCGCTATCCTGTCATCTCTGAGATGAGTGTGTTTTAGCCCTGTTTGAAAGCACCGAGTGGCTCCTGGAGTGTCTTTTAGCATCAGTGATGGCTTTCAACCATCAAAATGTCTCTGAAGAGCTGCTGCTCCCTGTCGGCTGCCATCTTTGAACTTATGTTTTTATGTATAAGGAAGATCTTTGAGAAACTCTGATCAATTTTCTTTGATCAATGGGGCTAAATGATCTCATGAACACTCTCTGATTTAATCGTATTTAACTACATGTGAGGACAGTAGTCGTTTCACTCTCTTGTCCTCATTTGTTTGATCAAGTGCCAGTGAGGAGAGTTGATTTCAACGCTCTCCTTCATTAATTCACTGCTCCATAAATGAGCGGCTGATATGGGCTGGTTATGTAAAGGTAGAAAAGAAAGCCGTCAGATTTCTCACAGCATGTGAAAAGTGGGAAATCTGTCGCACGCACTGCTCGGCAAATGTTGAGTTCAGAGTGTGGTGGGTGTTTTGACATGAGCAGTGCAAGTGTGCATACTTATTAAGTGCATTGAGGTACTTCAAAGGACGCTCAGTACAAGTCAATTTGTTCTCATGTGTATACAAAAACGTGGAGACTGGGGGGATTACAGTACGATTAGTATAAAGCATTAAGATCCTTGTTACCCTAATATAGATGTTCAACTCATGCATGGATGATGCACATTGTTGCAATTGAAGCCTGGATGTTACATCAGTGGACTCGATTGTTTACTACTGTCAATTTTGTCTCCTAAAACTTGCACCTGGGAATATTCATCACGACAGTTTCAGGTTATTTTAGTCTGCATGGCTTTGCAGACAAAATTGTGGGAAAAGAAATAAATATTTCAGTATCAGTGCATGTATTGAGCTGCGATGTCTCTTGGTAACGCTGAATTTGGATGACCGAGTGTAATCCAGTTGCATCAATATTAAACTCTCAAGCAGAATGTCCAAGCATTATGTCAAAAAAATTCAAGACAATCTTGGGTAAAGGAATTTTAAAAAACTTGATAAATCATTTTACTGCTGCCAGCAATATTTGACTCTCTCACATACTCAGGCTAACTCTTCTCTCTGTTTGATTCACTGATGAAGAAAATGTTTGTTGTGCAGTGATGGTATTCCCTGTTACCCAGCTCTGATCTTCAAAGCTCATTACTATTTGCCTTGCAATCATACACTTAAAAAAAAAAATCCCCTCAAAAAAAGGCGATAAACTGCTGGGAAAAGAAGACTCTTTCAATTTCAGGTGCACAGTCGAAACAGAAAAACAACCTCGGCATGTGAAATAACTCTAGTTATACATGTCTTACATGTCATGTGTGGACCATCTTTATTCAAAAGGACAAGTCAGTTTACAAATTCCACCGCAGGTTAATGCAGAACATTCCTGTTAGTTTTTCAGCTTGCATTTGATTTCAGCAAGCTGTGAGTGCCTTCATATTCCAAATGTCAGAATTTCAAATTGGCTGCATAAAATACAAAATCAGGACCAGACTTTGGTGTTGGCACTGTTCTACTTTTCATTTGCAGGAAGAGCAGTCTTGTCTGCTGGCATTTTAGCTCCATCTTAACCAGTAGTGGACACTTAAAAGTATATTTACAGCACCACTAAAAATGTTCTGATTTTCAAAATAATTCAGTTTCATATGTGGTACAAATCCTCAACTCTGTCTGTAAACTTTTCGTACTTACCCCTTATTGTAGGATTAATAAAAGCCAGTACTTCAGCATTTCAAGTCAAGTCATATTTTACTGTTCAGCTTTTACTTGTATAAAAATAATAGTTGACCAGGTGCATTTCAAATTAGATTTTTGTAATGTAAGCTGTTAACTTAATCTAATATTGCTCTTAACTAAACAGATTTTTTTCAAAACGGCTGTCTTTCAATCCTACAAATAATAAGAAATGCATTTGGCACTCATCTTTCATTTAGGGGTTATAATTAGCTCTATGGCTAAAAATGTAATAAAAGATTAATGCAACGATTTTTTTCTTTAACAACAGAAAGTTTAAGTCTAATGATGTGTAGTTTTTAAATTCTCACTCTGAAGAGACTCAACTTTTTTACATATAATGTATATAAAATTTAAGAAACCAGCGGCTGCGGCTGTTTGACAAAGATTTTTACATATTCATATATCACATCTCACAGAATTATTCATGAGAGAGTCCTACAAATAGTGCTGTAATAGCAAAAGTTTTCAACAGCAGCAGCTTTCTGTTTATCTGTCTGTTTTTCTCTTTCTGGGTAAAGCTGCTGTGGTTCATGGTTTGTTGTTACTGTAACTCTATGATGATAGAGCCCCTCTTTTTATTTTTTCTGCATCATTACCCTTAATACACACACACCCACACACACTCTCTCACACACACACACACAATTCATGCTGTGCTGTAAACTGAGTGGCAACACTGGGTTTATGTGCCCCATGGGGCTCCATCCTCACAAACTCCTGATCTCCACTTCCTATCCATCTCAGCCTTGTGCTCAGCCACGGCAGGGCAAACTGCAGGCGTATTACTTCACTGGATGATAGAACAACATGCTTTCATCCGCTGACGGGTCAAAGGTTATGGCCTATGATAGTACAATACACATCAAAGGAAATTGCTCTTCTCTTCTTTCTGACTTTATTTATTTATTTGAATTTTTTTTTACAGTTTCATTGCAAAGCAAAAAACACCAAGTCGCCCTGTCAACTTGTTTTCTCTTTGGGTCCAAAGTGAGTGAGGATCATTTTGTAGAGAGACTGACCTCATCTTATTCGGGACACCAAAGTTGCTATAAATGCTGGCAGAGCAACAGTAAGAAGATTTCAGCACCAAACTGAGCTGAACTTAAACCTACTCATTAACTTTAATGCAGAGTTTTGTTTTAGAAAGTGGATGGTGAAAAGTTGGAGGCAGCATTTGTCATTATCAAAATTCAAAATTGCATCTTTGGGCTTCTTAATGTCTCATCAAAATCCAAAGGGTGATATGACTGAAAGTGCATCTGTGCTTCATACATTCTGTTTTTGGACACTAATGTCCCCATCAAAAGGATTTCCATGAAACTTGAGTGATTTCTGAACTTTTCAGCCAAGCATCTGTAATGACAAATGTTCAGTTTCTTCACATTTGTGCTTTGGGTGACTGACAAGTACATGCAAAACTGACAACATTACTTTGTCCAAATTGCATCCTGCAAAATAATAATCATACGTTGATGTTTTCATCAGTATTTCAGACAAAACATCACAGCTATAAATCTGCATGCAGCAGATTGGCTCACTGTGCTGGGAAGCTTTGTTTAGACTGCAGTATGATCAAGTTTGCTCCCTATATGAGACTTCAAGATTGATTGTCCACACTATTGTTTTAAAGGGATCATGCTGGATTTGTGTTCCTCATCTTCCCTGGTTAGTGCAGCTGTAAAGAAAGCACAGTCATCTGAAAGAGAGCCTCTTTGACCACCGACTCTGATCAGATTACACAAAGCCGTGAGTATAAAACTTTATCACCCACCATGCATGCTCCATATCTCTTAAAGCAGCATCCTCCAGCTTGGATACCAGATCCACGCCAACAAGGTTTATGTCCCTTCTGGCTGTCTGTAGACATCAGGTTAACATATGGCTCATAATTCTTACAGTAGAGATTTAGCTGTGGGCTTTAAAATTTATCTAGAATGACACTGTGCTTTGAGGCCTCTCATTCCCAGAGCAGCACTGTTGTTGACCCCAACTATACTGGACTATAAAAAAAAAAAATAAAGCTTTAATGTCCCTGTTTATCTCACTGCCTATCTCTACAGAAGACATATGTTGCACATTTGTTTGGAAAGATTTATGTCTCTTTGCTTATGAGGAAATTATTTGCATCTTTTGTTGTGCTGTTAATCAGTAAAGCAAACTGGGTTTTAATCACGAAAAATAAGATAAAAGAAAAAAAAAAACGAAAGACAGAGGAGACAAGTGACACGCCACCAACAGCTGCTGTAACTTTAGGACTTTTAATTAAAGCAGATTGGTATTCATACCACATTAGACTGCAGACATGTTACCAAAAACACCTTGACAACTCCCAGCCTCTCCATGCCTCCTCCCTTTCACACCAACATCGTAATTAACAAATCCTCTTTGGACAGCTATCGGCTTTGATTAAATCGTCATACTCGTCCCCAAACCCTTACGGTGGCAAGAACAGCCGATGTAAGCTTAATTTAATTTCCTGAAAGAGCTGCGAGATGCACAATAACTTAAAAAATGAACTTAATTGTTTCTGAGCGATGTCAAAGGCTGGCTGTAAAACGCTCCTAGAATAACAAACAGTTTATATCTTTAAGATTAAAAAAGCACCGATGGACAATGATAATGTATTCAAAAACAAGAAATACTGAAATGTCTCTGTAATACAGTTTGAGACCAAATGGGATTATCTTATGAATCACCCTGTAAGGCAGTGTTTTTGTAGATTTAACTTTGACCAAGGAGAACAATGTCATAAAAATACACAGAAAAAAGGGAAACGGGTAAAGAATGGGAAAAAGAAGAACAGATAAACATAAAGGAAAAAAAGAAAGAATAAGAGTGAAAGAAGGAAAGGAGTAAGATGAAATGAAGGGACCGAAGAAAGGAAAAGGAAGGAGAGGGGCAAGGAAGATAATAAAAGGAGGAAAGAGAAAGATAAAAGGAAAAGAATATTGAAAAAAGGAAAAGAAGAGAAGAAATGATAATGGAAGATAGGAGTGAAAAGAGAAAAGGGTAGAAAGATACAAAAAGAAAGGGAACAAAGTTAAAAGAACAGGAAGAAAATTGGAAAGATAGAAAGGAAGAAAGAAAAAACTGATGGAATAAAAGGAAGAATGAAGGAGAGCAAGAAATGAAAGAAAGACAGGATGAAAGCAGGCAGGAAAGAAAAAAGATTGAAAGACAACGGTTGAAAGCACAAAATGACTGAAAAAAAGACAGTGAAAGAAAAAAGAGTGACATGAAGCAAGAAGGATAGACATTGAAAGAGAAAGAAAGAATGAAAGACTGAATAAAGGAAAAAGAATAAATGAATGAAAGAGAACAAAAAGAAAGGAAGCATAAAAGAGGAAGAATCGAAGAAAAAAATTAAAGGAAAGAATTAGAGAGGAAAAAGTAAGAAAGAGAAAGGATGTAGGAAAGATGGAATGAAAGAGAATGAAGGAAATATAAAGGGAAAGAAGGAATGAATGAAAGTTAAAATGGAAAAGTGAAAGAAAGACAGAATGAAAGACAGAAAGACAAAATGGAAGATAAGGAGGAATGCATGCAACCCTCCACTTATCTCTGCTGTATGATATAATTTCATTTATCCCTGTACAAGTGGATGATCTTTCTTTTTGTGCAGCAGTTTCTTCCCAGCAGTGCTCTTTGGTGCTTCATGTGATTTCTGTCTGTTGGGTCATCCTCCTCTCTGAAGACAGGAACAACCCGGTGTTAGGGGACAAACTCTCACAGAGTGACGACCAAAGAGCTTTAAAGCTTCAGTCTTGAGGCAACACTAAATTTCTAATGTTTGTTCCTCTTGACTGACAGAAGCAAAGAGCTGCTGCATCACAGGTTTCATCACTGTGTATGGCTTTTACAGTTTGTCAGCGGAGGAAAATATCCAGGGGTGGACTTTTCTTTTCCTGAGTGTTGCAGTGAGGTTCACTTTAGAGGCTGTGGCTCAAGTATGTCATCTATCTCAAAGAAACAAGACACAGAACACCACATAACAAGTGTCATGTTTTACTACTCTAAAAGTGTAATTATTTTTCTCAGGTCTTCATGAATAACTTTTTTTTTGTTTGAGCTACTGCTTCTTCAAGGCTCCTTCCTGCACAAATCCCCTACCCTCAGATTGGCCCGTTGAGGGCAGAGCTATGGGAAGACCTTGATGTTTGAGGCCCAACCCACTTATGGGTCATGAATCCCTGTGCAACAGCCTCATCATTTCACTCCACCCTGAGAACATCTCTTGTGATGTCATGCCATTTTAAGAATGGACTATTTTGATCAGTTTACAGACAGATTAAGGAATTTATACAACATATGAATACGTAGAATTTTTTAAATTGACACACATTTAATGTTGACATCCAGAATTGTTACTTTATATTACGTACAGACCGATACATTGACTAGCCAATATATTAGGCCAAAGTTTTGTGCAGATATATTTTTCCCCAGCGTTACTTACAGATACTCATCCACGGGCATCTCCATGTTGCTAGGAGACACCGTAATCTATATTGGCTCCAAATATCGACCCAAGAAAGTCAGCGGCTTATGTCTGTTGTCCGCTAAGGGTGATAAAAAAAAAAACGATGTGGAAATCAGCCCTAAAAGATTAGTAGTGGTCGATCCCTACATAATATCCATATTCAAAATTTGGTAAAGCATAACACCTTATCTTTAAATCATCCTTTCATAGCAAAATAAATGGAAACCATCAATAAACACACCATTCATTTTCTGTTACTAATATTTCATACACAAAAAAAACACTTCCTAGACGCTGTTGGAAACAAGAAAGGAGCAGAGAGAAAGGGATAGCAGTTTATCATCAGAATGTGGCAATGAGTGCCAATGAACTCCAAAAATATTGGTTGTTTAGTGAGTCAAAGTTTATATTAAAAAAATTGCTTTATTGACTCATCAATGTTGTGTTTTTGTTGCTTACAACACTATCAAAAGAACAGAGCCACTAGAATAGAATAGAATAGAATAGAATAGAATAGAATAAATCTTTAATGTTCGCCTAGGTGGAAAATTGTCTTCGGCTCACCAACACATAGAAACAAACAGCTCTAAAAATACAAGCACGATTACATGGACATAGTAGAAATCAAAGTGGCAGATGGAGGGTGAAAGAGGGTAAAAGATGTTCATACATTATCTGTGGCCGTGATAACTGGCCCTAAGACTGACCCTTATGACTTCAATCCACTTCAAACACTGTATCAATTCTCAAAACAAAGAAAGAGAAAGAGAAAATTGTGATACTACTGATTGCAAAGAAAAGAGCTGTCTTGCAAAAATGTCTTTTCATGCCTCATAAGCTTTTCACTCCCAGATATATGTCAGGGGTAGAATCATGGTATCATGATTGCCTTGTCATATTTCTGTCTCTCACGCCATACACTAAAGAGAGGAATGTTTCCGGATTCTTCCAGCCCGATTGGAAAATAACTCATTCTTCATTTGCTGGAGCTCGAACTCAAACACACTCTAACTCTCATACAGGCCAAGTAATATGTCAAAGTGATAGGGAAATTGGAGAAGGCTCTGTCATTATTAGGGCGAGGCAGATGGTGTCCCATATTGCTCCTGATGGGAAAAAGGAAAGATGAGTCATAGGACTGCTTCCAGCTTCTCATTTGAGGGAACGTGAGGCGAGCCACCTATCCTTTGTGTGTTTGTTTTTAGTGCGGTTGTGCGTCTTACCTGACATAAAGAGGGGATGGGGAAAAAGTGTAAATTAGGTCCACAGCAGGAAAGAAAAAGTTGTGACAGAGGAGTGATAGCAGTTTTCTCTTCTAACTGTGATGGCATTTGTTGCTCAGTAGGATCTGTGTTTTAATATCCCATTCGACTCACACCTTTAGCACATTTTGGGCTTCATTACCACTAATGCCACAAAGTTTGAGTGAAGTTTTGGGGAGCACTTTACAGAAAGCTTCCAAATATTTGGGGAAATACGATGCCAAACTTTCAAGCATTCACCTGTAGATTTCGTCATCATGCAGTGAAGGGGGTACTCTGCTTTCACTTTACTTAAACATGGATATAAACTTACAAGGCTGGATGTTCATACTAAATGTGGGTTCATGAATTCTCATATTTTGTAGAAATCCCGAATCTGTCTGTGAACTCAACTCAACTCAACTCAACTTTATTTATAGAGCACTTTAAAAACAACCATAGCTGAAAACAAAGTGCTGTACACATATGGACAGGAACGAAAAGATAAAAATCAGATATAACACTCATGTTATTGTTTCATTGTTTCATTGTTCCTAAAAACAAATTTAAGAACAATAAAAACAATAACTAAAAACAAACCATAAAACACTAAAACAGAGTCGAGTCTCATGGTGGGTTAAAAGCCAAGGAATAAAAGTGGGTTTTAAGACGAGTTTTAAAAACAGACAGTGAGGTGGATAGTCTTATGTGGATGGGCAACTACTTGAAATGGTCCATTCTAAACACAATGGTGTCTTCACAAGAGTTGCTGAGGGAATGAGGTCATTGAATAAGGATCTCCTGGTTGGTTCATGACAGATTCAAGGAGCGGGCCTCAAACACCAAGATCTACCCCTACAAGAGTACCTTCTGGTAACTGGGATTGAGTTTTGTGCGAACTACTTCAAGATCATTGGTCCCATTTAATCAGATCAACTCGACCCTCCAGGCTTTCCCTCACAGCTGTCATACTGCTGTCAGAACTTAACCTATCAGCCACAGTATCATGACTGCTGACAGGTGAAGAGAACATCTTTGGATATCTTTATACAATGGCACTTGTCAGTTAGGGTGGGATATGTTGGGCAGCAAGTGAACATTTTGTCCTAGAGGTCAGAAGCAGAAAAATAACCGAGTGTCAGGATGTGGGTGACTTTGATGGGGGCCAAGTTGTGATGACGAGAAAGGAAGCAAAGCATTTACAAAAACTGATGATTTTATGGGGGGGTTCCCCTTCTGAAATGGCCAGTAGCTACCAAACGTGGTGAAGTGAGGGAAAAAAAGGTCAAACCAGGAACAGGGGAATGGCAGCCAAGTCTTAATATAAATAGGGAGTAGCTGTTCCTGGATACTTGTGAGGACTTTTTCATTTTTATCAGTGAAGCATGTTTTAAAATTGTATAAATCAATTAGCCTGATGCTAATGAGTCAGTGTCATGAGGGGCATCGTGCAAGAAGTGATGTTCTGGAGGACTGTAGTTTCTAGCTGGGAGTCCTGAAGTTAGTGTGTGTTGTTTGCCCTTGATTCTTAAGAGGTTGAGTGTGATGAGGCATGCTTTGACTGTGACGCCTCAGAGAGAAACAGAGAGAAAGAGAGAAAGATTTCCCTCCCTCTGCAGAGAACCCCTCATTTGGTTTTTGCAGCATCACAGTTGTTTTTGTCACAACCAGAGCCCCATATGTCTGTGAGAGCCAGTCTGGCACAGCAGGTCAAAGCAACAAGCCACAGCAACCATCTGGCACCAGATTTGTCAAAATGTCAGGTGGGTTTGATTCTCTGCCCTTCACGTCCGCGGCGCCCTCCTCTGGCATGTCGGTCGATGTGTGTACGCATGTCAGGTGGCAGCTCCAAAGTACAATATGAGTGTGTGTGTGTGTGTGTGTGTGTGTGTGTGTGTGTGTGTGTGTGTGTGTACATGAGTGCGTGTGTGTTCTGTATGAGTCTGCTTTTTCTCTGAGTGACACATGCCGGCCAGCTCCTGCAGGGCAGCTCTAACCTTTGCTGTCATTTCTCTTGGCAGCTACTCTGTCATTATCATCTTCATCATCTTTTTCACTTTTCTATCCTTTTCTCTTTTTCTGTCCTGCTCCTTCTTTTTCTTTTCCCCTCTGTCTCTTATCCAGTCTGTCCGTCTTTCATTCTGTTTTTTTTTTACCCCGCTCCTCTTTAGCTTTAGCTGTCATGCTGATAGATCCGTTTTAATGATAGTCGCTCGTTCCTCTCCTCTGTCTCTGTCTCTCTTCTTCCTCTCTCATTTTCTCACTTTCTGCTGTCAAGTCTGGGTTCTGCTAACTGTCCCCTGGTTTGTCACTCTCCGTACTTTGTCGGTGTCTCTGAGGGATCCTTCATTTCTTTTTCCTGAGTTTTTTTTTTTTCAACTACTCTAAGAAAAGTAAGTCCAGCCTTTGAGGCATGTAAAAATGCATACATGTCCTCAAAGCTGATGTGGCGTGACATGAATTGCTGACTCAAACAAAGCGCAGAAAAAAATGTAACCAGGAAAATGCAGACCCATGAAAAAGCGAACAGCCTTGTGTTTTATGATGTGAAAATCCAAATGCTTGCCCATTTTCATATCTAAAAATGTTTTAAAAACCATAATCATATCAGTCATAGATATATGCCTTGCCATAATCCCCAATTTAAAATGAAGTTATTAGCGTAAAAATAGGTTATTTCTGAATACCAATTCTTAGCTTCCCATTCAGGATTGGACAGGACCAGATTGATTTATGGCACATGTATCTATGACAACACCACACTGGCTGACAAAGTTTGGCAGTGAAAAGAGAGATATGTGTTTTTTCCCCCATGATTAACAATGGACTTTTTGACAGAAAAAAGCCAGTTTAGGACATGAAAATAAAGGGCTAGGTTACATTTGCTTGAGCATTAAATGTAGTGCTACACATAGCACTAAACTACAATAAACTCACAAAGTTTGCTTGTTGTCACATTTCAAACAATAGAAAAGGTAACTGTTGATAAATACCTTACCTTGTCACATTGTATCTGGTAAAAAGTTACATTGAATCAAGAAAATAAGTTAGAAAGGAGAGCAGTCACTTTCACTTTCAAAACAAATACAAGACGACAGTTTGTGCAAGTCCTGTGGCCAAAGGGAGTCGCTGCAATCCACATCAGAATCATACAGATTCTCCTCACGGCCACTTAAAGACAGTACTCTCCCAGTTCTCCCAGGTTCAGACTTTATCCATAGCCCTGCTCTCTAAATAAAGGCAGAAAAGCCTCAAACAATCTTTAAATACAAACAGAGGATAGCACAAACCTTATCTTGGACCCCACAGGTCTGGACTTCAACTGTTGAAGCCTTCATTACCAACTTTTCTGAGCTTCAACTGTAGCGATGTAAGACTTCCTACGAAGGCATCTATTTCCGTTTGTTGCCATTGTTAAAAGTCTGAGTTGCAAGTTGTAAAGTGAGAGTGAAGTTTGTGTTGAGTAGTGACATCTACAAGTTGATTGTTGAGCGTGATTAGAGCCAAATCTAGTTTGACGGCTGCCGATAGCTTCTTGGATTGCATTTCAGCTGATTGAATTTTGCCCTCAGAGCACTTCCAATATCAAATTCAGTCCAACACCTACAGGCTCTGCATTTTAATGCTGATTCTTTAAATGCAGATTACCACAATCAGATGGAAGTTTGGAAACCTTGCAGGCTTTTACATAACTATATCCAGTAGTTGTGAAAATTTACATTAAGTATAGACAGAGTGAAAATGGTACAGTTGAAATGTAGAGCTGGGACAACCTCATGCAGAAGACAAGTAGGATATTGTAGCACATGGAGCACATTTACGACTGTGTATTATTATATAATGTTATTTAATAGTTAAGTAGGAAATAAGCAGATAATTTGTCAACAAAATAATTATCATACTATATGAAACTAGATATTCAACGCTGCATTAAATGCAACACTCTCCAACCCCACTTCCAAGCAGTTCTTGCCAAGTGCTTAATTAATTTGAAACTTTGCCCACAGAGGCTGAAGAGGTGACACATTATTAATGGATAAATGTTCTGTATTATGACAGGGTATTTACTGACCTGGCATCCAAACTCACATGGAGTAATGTTAAACCATGTGTCATTATACATGATTTTACGCAATAGTTGGAGAGAATAAAAAGAAAACTGTCAATGCTCATACAGGAACCTTTTTTTTCTGTATGCTAAGAAAATGATTGTCAGCATACACTCATAGTATTGACCCAAATATGACGGGATTATCTTTGCTTAAAGCATGCTTAAAAACTTTGATCATCTTATAATCAGGGTGAAACTTCTTTAAACTTCTGTATATTTTAGAGGAGTGTTGGCTGGCTCGCTTAGAGGAGCCAGCACCTCATATACATATACAGCTCTTATTGTGCTTTTGATTCCCTGTATGCTTTGGTGTGTGCCATTTCCCTTTTTTTCTCCCCATATTTCCTGTCTCTTTCAAGACTCCTATCTACACACAGGCAGAAAGCCCCAAAAGTTATCTCTATGAATTAGTGCTGCAAAGTAGGTCTGCTCCATTCTAAGATTTTATTTCCTCGTGTTATTCCAGTTCTAGTCTCTTGAGATTCACTGGCCTTTTCAGTGAACTTTTCAAATCAGTGAAACCTTTAATAAGGAATGAAACCATAACATTTACGGCATGTGTCTCTGTGTCATACGGAGAGCAAAGTAATTGTGATATGTCTCTTTCCTTTAGCCCCTCAAATTAAAAGTTAACATGTTCTTTTCAAACTCACTCATCACCTTCCACACAATAACTCAGGAATAAAACAAGAACACACTGGACTGTATTTTTTTTTCCCATATGAACATGTTGGTACAGATCCCTGCAATAAAACAAAAGTTACGGTGCAGTTTTTTTATTGGAGGGCTGTCTTGTTCTTACAACAAATTACTTGCTTCATTGTTCAGCGTAGCAGAGAAGCATATCATCATCAGCTGGTGTGTTGACGTCGCCTCGATCTGCGTCTATCGACTACTCCGAGGCGGGATAGTAATTGAACTGCCCGTCGCGGCCCGGCCTCTTGCTTTATTTGGGAGCTCCTCTGCGTCTGATCTGCCAGAAAGTCATTACAGCAAATTAGTTATTCTGGCCTCACGCCAGCTCTGTTACGCTCTTCCCTCCTCGCTCTTTGTGGTGTGTGCCAAACCCTCATAAAGCAGGAAACACACTGCTGCTGCAAGGATGATTGAGGACTGTAAGGTTATGAATTAGATATACATAGGTGGGTGTGTGTTTGTGTTTGTGTGTTCATGGTTGACTGCGGTATCTAATCAAGCTTTGATGAGCCTCCTGTTTCCCAGGTGGTGCAGGAATGAAGGGATCATCATCTTTTATTAGAAACGCATGGCCGAGTGTTTTCAGTCACAAATGTTCATTCTGGCTTTAATGAATACAATAGCTTCTCATTCATTGACTCTTCTAATGCCAGGTGACCAAGCTTTTACTTCTCATGTAGTTTCCAATGAGAACTTCTACATATGCCCCTGAACATCTGGATAAATTAGATGATTGATTTGTGTATGTTTTACTGCCTCTGTGTGACCCACTATGAAAGCAGCAATCACACCACATCACTCAGTGAATGGCAGGTCGAGGTGTATTGGGACCACGCCCCTCACATTCACACAGCTGACCCAACCACCTAAATCAGTTTAATTTTACGACCGTGAGAAAACCATTTAAGCACCCTCAGCGTATCTAAGCCGGTTTGGTTAGCTGCTAAAGACCTCTCAGACCAACCATGAAGGGTAAGGTTGTCAAATGCAGTTCCTGGCGTTGTCTTGATTAGCTTCAAAAGTCCTTCACGAGCAGTAGATTTCCAATGTAAGAAAGAAAATATAAGGATAGTGTCTACATCAAGGTTAGTTCCACCAGCCGTCCTGTATTTCTTGAGGTCCTGGTGCTTGGGCAACATAACATCCTTTGGCTAACATGTTACGTTGAGTCTTGGGGTTCGATTAGTGGCCAGAGGGTATTGCTTGAATGAAGAAGTAGACAGAACAGCTCCTCATAACGATAAGTGTTGAGCTCACAGTCTAATACGACCGGTTTCGCTGGCAGATTTGTCAGCTATATCGAGTCGAGCTTTATCTGGTTTATACATCTCTGGTATTGTTTGTTCAATACGGTTTTCAAAATAAATCTGAATCACTGGCAAACTGGTATCAAACAGCCCAAAGGAAACACTCTGCTGCGATGTAGTGCCTTTGACAATCTGCCAACTCGAGAAAGATCAGCAGCTTCCCCTACAACACTTAGACAGCCCTCCTCACAGAGAGAGGAGCCATGTTTTGTCCACAAAACTATTAATCAGGTCCAGATTGCTAAATCAAGGAATCCACTGTCGAAAAACATGTTGAAATTTGTGCTTTGATTAGTGAGAAAAGTGCTCAGATAACTTAACTTCACAAGGCAATTTGGTGTATGATGATGCATTTAATGTTTCTTTGGAAAATAAGGCATTTCATTAAGTTGATCCCAAAGTCAAAGTGATGTGTTCAAACACCTTTAGGACAATGAAATTTTGGTTTCGACAAGGAACTTGAATAAATAAAACATTTTATTCATGATAAATTTAATTAAAGTCAATAAATAGTTGTTTTTTAATTACAAATAACAGAAAAGTATCAGTTGTGATATTGATTGGGACTTGAATAGTAAAGGAGCATCAATAAGATTATCATTATCAATAGATATTATCAATCCCCACCCCTGCTCTTGTGCTTGGGATCTTTGTTGCTCTATGATAATTTGAATCAAGTTAAATTTCGTACATTTCTTCCTGCCTGTTCCTAACACACAGACAGTGGCTCCAAAAAAGGCACCAGAAAAACATGTCAGCCTGTCACAATGCCATTAAGGCTTTACTTTGGTAGAGCCGTAGGAGGTGGACACTCCTCATTCGTGGTTATATTCAGTCAATTAGCTGAACTTTAGACAAAACGATATCATTAAAAATCTCACAACAGGCATTAATGAGCATTAGTAGAAGCTTCTTGCTGTTATATCAGTTTGGCTCTAATCTAAACTCTTTGCGTCTTAACAGTAATCAATATGTGAGTAAAATGATGGTGTTGAATTAAGACGAAAAGGAAATTACTTTAAAAGACCTTCAGTAGCACAGCAACACAGAGAGAGGTTAAAGAAATGAACATTTGCTTCATCTAATTTAATTTACCTCCTCTCTGCCCCTTAAACGCCCACATCTTTCATCCCTGCCTCCTCCCTTCACTTCCTGCTCCTATGTCATCACTTACATTTATTTTGTCTCTGCTCCTCTCATGCTTCTTGCCTTTTCCCGGGTGTCTCTGCAGTAATCTGGTCAGAGTCAGTCCCCTTCTTATTCTACATGCCCTCTGAAAACCAATTAACCCCATCAGCCACATCTGAGTATCACCAGATAAATCCTTTGCTGCTCCCTCAGAGAGCGTGAGATACTGCCTGTGTGTGAGAGAGACCAACGTATAACTTTCTTCCTGGTCTGCTTGTCCTGCACACAAACACTTATATTTACTGGAGTCGCAACTGCTGCCATGAAGACAGATTCAATGGATTCAAGTTTGGTCACTGTGCCACCTGAATGACAGTTACCACGGGAGGGAGTCTGTGTTTTTTGAAAAAAGTAAGGTGCCTGAGCCACAAAATGTAAATTTCCGAGTGTATCTGTGTGTATATGTGTGTACGAGGATCTGCGTGCATGTATGTGTGTGTGTGGATTAGAGTAATGAGATTTGTTAGTTAGTGAGGGTCTCATCCTATCATCCACCATTCAGTCAGAGCAGAGAAACAGAGACCACAGGAGAGGCAGAGAGATTTCACCTTATCTCAAGATTGAGCTGAATGTGACTGTCTGCAGCTTCTTTGTGCGTGTGTGTGTGGAGGAGAAAAGTAGAAGCATTGTATGTGACAAACCAGACAAAAAGTGGCAATATTTTAACACAAAAAGGTATTTAACAAAACTAGACTATCTTTTAATTTCTACTTTTTCAACATTTTTTGTCGCTTCACGGATCTTAGGTGATTCAGACCACGGACAGTGATTTGTACACATCATGGATCCACTGTCATTTGTTGTTTTGCCATCAGGTGCATACATATGTGCAGGGTTTCACCAGGAAAATAATCTCCATATTAAATACTGACAGTGTTATCTCTGTTTGATGATTTTCTGCACTGTCATGGCAACAAGCACAGTTTCAATCTTTGTCATTTTTTTCCTTCTTTGTGTGAAAATGTTTAACTACCGGTTCTCAACACATGTAGATGTTATCAAAAGCTGTGAGATTCAGCCTTCAACTAGTAATTCTCAGCAGAGCCTGGGTGAGACAAAAACCCATTCAAAGAAGAGAGAAATAAGAGAGATACAGTTTTGATATGAACTGCTCGTCTCTGACGGTGACCCATGCAGATACTTGTGGAAACATAATCATTAAGCCTAACACTGGGGTCTTCTTCAATTGATCTCTGGTAAGCTTGGAGATCCTTTTTCAAAACTGTTTCACAGATATTTCAATAAACTGAGACAGTTTAGACCCTTCAGCTTGTGAAACTTAAGGCGAGTTCTGAACCTCAAATGCTTTTTCTTTCAAATGATATCAACCAAAAAGCCGATGCTCTCCCACACTCCACACATGAAGCACAAAAACTTTGTCTAGAGATGGTTACAAGGACTATGACTCAGTTTACTTTCCCCTCGTTTCATCCTTATTACACTGGGCTCATATAGCAGAGGCAACGTTTGACAACAGAACTTTCAATCATGACTTTATATTCTTAAAGACCACCACTACGTCTGTGTTTGGTCCATCTCTGCTACATTGCTGTTTGGTTTCTGGCTATCTCATCAATTGGATATGTTTCCAAACCCCAGAGTAGCAACCCCAGACAGCTAAAGACTTTGGAGTTCCCACAATAATTTCTGAATCACTATGAGCTTCTCCCCTCCAAGTTACGGGCAGAGGCCTCTGAAAATCTCTGACCTGCTGACTCCAGGCCTAGCTTACCTCATTTTGATGCTGATACCAATTATTTTTTTCCCCATCACCCTTGGCCAATAAAACAGGCTGATGATTTTTTTGGGGGGCCGATATTTGGGCTGGATAGAGCTTTAGCTCCCTCAGTTGACATAACTGAAACGACACGTGTCTCAATTTTAAAACAAGAAACCTTTATTGAACCGTATTTAATAATCAAATGAGATGGAAAAGTGAGGTGGAATATGTTGTAAACAGTAGGAATTTAGCTTTAACTTTGCCCAACTTCATCATACAGTTAACTAACCTCATTGGTAAAAGAATGGATGCCTCACAAGTAGCACAAATAAACCAAGTAATCTACCCAAACTGCTTTAAACTAAGAATCTTAAATGAAAAGATTTTTTGATACAAAAACTATCAAGCCTAATTTTATTCACATGCAGGGTTCTCTTTAAGAGACAAATGAGGATTGATGTCTCAGTTTCTCATAAGAGTTGACATAATAAATAAATCAACATCACCACAGTGTTAGGCTATCAGTTTACATAACCTAAGGAATCACAATGAGGCACACAAGACGCACCACCGATCAATCAGCGTCTCATTGTTATTGATGTGACAAGCTTTTTATCTCCTGAAGCCTCAACTTCACAAACTTGTACTCTAACTTTTTAACAAAACACTCTTGTGATGGCAACCGGGAGCAACAAGCTGAGGTCAACAAAAGAAGGAGGAATGAGTGTTTAAATGCCAAGCAAGATTGGCACTCAGCCGTTTCTTCATCAGTACCGTCTAACTTTTTTAATGATGCTTTGAAATAAGCTTTGAAGTGACATTATTCCCTCTTTGAAAACTTTCAGCTCCTCGAAGGATTAGTGAATTGGATGAAAGGGACTTTAATGTCTTCGTCTCTACACCTATGGATGAACCATGATCTTGATAAGACCTCATCCCAACAAACAGCTATTAAGGCTCACTTCAGCAGCCGTTTCCCAACAGTTTTCCAAGAGAAACTGTGGTTTTGTCACAATAATGTCCAATTCACTAACACCCCATCCATCCAGATTCTCAGTTTTGCTGAAATATCAGCAGAAGTGTTGAAAGGTGCCTCTGTTTCCCTTAGGGTAAGTGAGCAACTGTTATTTTCCAGACACGATAACCAAAATTTACACCTTTGCTTTGCTGTGAAATTTTTTAAAACAGGCGCGATTTTCACTTCCCATCACATTCGACAGGTGTGTGCTGAGGGATTTCTCACACTCTTTGGAAAAAGTTTCACACGCTCGTCGAGCCCTCGACAGAGCTGAGATATCGGCGTCATGAATATTTCAGACGATCTCTGCAAACCCGGATGGCACTTTCTTTTATGCTCAGTCAGTTTTATCTGCAGGCTTGTTTTGATGGTTAATTATCGATTTCATTGATGTTGATAACCAGCTCCAGATGGTCCAGATCTCATTTCCAAATCTCACATTTCCTCCAGCGCTACCTTGCCTCACATACACACACAGTTGAGCACATAACAGGGAGCTGCCAACAACCACAACAGGGAGCGTTCCTGCCACAGTTTCCTGCTGTCAGCTGCAGTGGAGCAACTGGACACCTTGATGGAAGATGATGAGTGTTTTCCATTCAATTACCCCTCCTCTATTTTCCAAGGAAGACAGTGATTCACCCCAGTAGTTTTCCAGTCAGGGTCTTTTCTTTACTCCCAACACTTGATCCCACCTTTAAACTGCTGCAGGTAAGGCCGGCACCTCAGCATGTCTCTCTTTGGCCTCCTGCACTTAAACACCCCACACGTAAAGCTGATTTGATATGATATAGCAACAGCAGGTGATATAACAGAAATAAAAAGTGAAAGTTGTCAAAATAATGCAGTCATGACCTCTATTCAAAGAAAACTAGTTGCTTTCATGCAATTTGCTTCATGTGGCTGCCGTGGTGTGCAAAGACATTTTGAAGGGCAGGGGCAAAGGGAAAAAAGGGGCACATGGCACACATTTTTGCTCCCAAAAGGAGACTTTATGACACATTATGGCTTTTGGCTCTCAAGAGGTCACTTCAGCATTTGTTTTGGCTCAAGGGAGGGTACTGTAGCGCAAGTTTGACGCAAAAGAAAGCACTTGATGGCGTGTTTTAGCTCCCAATATGGTACTTTCGCATGCTTCTTCTGCAATTGGGCCTTAAGGGGGTGTCCACTCCCAGTGCCCCTTCTCCATGGGCACTGTTTGGCTGTATGACTCCGTATGATGTGGCATGCCAAAGCTTGGTGCGTTAAGTCAGATAATGAAAGGTGAGCTGAGCTTGACTCCATAGTTTACCTGAACTAACATCATGCCCAATTTGTCAGCACAAAGTGTTTTTCTCCCTCAGTGGTGCTATTTGGGAGCATTTTAATGTCTTTTGGCCTATTATTTTGGAGTTGAATTTTTTTTAGCGAATAGGATTAGGTTTTTACGGTAATTATGCTTTGTCTGGGGTCAATTTAGAGATTATTTTACAGAAGTCCAGACTGAGAACTGAATTTTGGTTTCAGGATTGTGTCAGTCTTAATTCATCTGGTAGTTTAAGCACAATTGTCCAACAAGACAGTTTGATTCCCTGACCGGGCGTGCCTTTCTTTGTAGAGTTTGCATATGTGGGTTTACTCCAGGTATTCCTGCTTTGTCCCACAGTGCGAACACATGCTCATTAGGTTAATTGATGCCAATAATTGACTTAAGGTGTAAGTGTGCATATGGATAGTTGTCTGTCTACATGTCTTGACCCCATCTTAGGCTGGCAACCTGTTCAGGATATACCCCACCTCTCTCCCTAAGACAGCTTTGATAGGCACCAGTCCCTGCAACCCCCCCAAAAAATGCTGTAAGTATAATAAATGAGTAAAATGCTACCCATCGTATCATCATCTATGGTCATTTGAGAACAATTTGGTTTTAAAGCCCCTATGAGGGGTTCTTAGCTGGTTAACTAGAAACAGACTGAAATCAACATATTTCTTTTTCACAGGCTAGAGAGGCAATTAAGATCAGATCTTATATTTTACTTCTATATACACCTGCTCTAGGTTACTTGGAAGTTGTATCATTAAAACATGGGCCTGTGTCTTACACTCTATGTATGGTTGAGGAACTTCAGTATCTTCAACATGCAGAGTGTTAAATGTCATCATCAGAAGCTTGTTATTGAATTTTTCTGACTTTCATTTTCCAGATGTGTGTGATGTTGAATGAACTGAGGCCTGGCTGAGAGGAACATTATTTATCACACACACTGTCTTGTCACACTTGTCACTAAACTCATTTATACAAGGCTGAGACCACACGCTCACACGTATATGCACTCTGCGTTTTGTACAGCCTGATAAAAAATTAATGGGGCAGAAATGTCCTTGAAAGTTAAAAGATGCCTGTGAAATTGCAAATGAGGAAGCCAAAAACTCGCCCTCTGCTAAATTGGAGTCCCCTCTCTGCAATTCACCCTGTCAACATGCAATTTGTTTATTTGTCAAATATTCACACATGAATAGTTTTACCGTCCCCTGAGGGCCTCAGTAGGCAAATTGTAGCTGAACACTCCTTTCCAGTGCATTCTGGGTGAAGAAAAGGAAAAGGATTTTGGTCAGGAAACAACAGATGAAAGCTGAAGGAAAAAAATGCTGCAGCCAGTAGTGAGAAAAAATGCAGTGTCCACAGAAAACACTGCGTCAACAAAATAAAAAAGACAGTATGACAATGAAAAGGTAGTAGATGGACTGATTCAGCGCAGAGGAAGACTACACCTTCAGATATGGTCTGTTGCCAGTTTATGTTATAAAATAAAAAGAGAAGCATTTTGTGAAAACAAAACGATTCTTTCATAGTACGGTTAAAATTATTCCTGTGATTGTGGAACTTATATAGCATGGCTGCACTCACTGATGGTCATCCCCTTCAATGAATTACAAAATAGCTTATTCAGACAAGTGCGTTATTGGTTGAAGTAAAATGGCATAAATAGTACAGGTGTAGCAGCACTCCAAAAGTGACGCTTTACAAGTAACACTGCAGAGGAGACAGAACTGAAGTGACCAGTATGAAAGGGACACAGCAGACATACCTCTCTGACTGACCTTGAGTAAGTTGTGTTACATAAGCAATGCTCCTTAAGTGACAGGACTGAAGTGACACTAAGTTAGTGATGCGATGTCAGTGAGGCTTCAAAAGTAACACAATGTAAGTGATTTGGAGCAAGTTTATCGAGATGTTTGTAAGTGAACAGTGGGTAGTATTAGTACAGAACTGATGCTGGGTTGATGTAGATTTTAGCTTTATTTCTGATCCTATGTTAGTAATGCTTTGCAAGTGATGCAACTAAAATGACTGAATAAAGTGATGCTAAGAAAGTGGAGCTTCTATGCAAATCTGATGCTTTAAACAGGCTCTAAAGTGGGAGGGTCAAAATATGTGATGCAACTAAAGATAAGGTTTGGTTTTACACAGAGATTTAGTGTTACAAAGGTTTTTTTTGTTTGTTTGTTTTTTGCACTTTCACCCTTGAACTCAATTCCTTAACCTGATCTTTCCAAACCCTTTGGCTTCCACTTAGTCATAGCCACAACAACTTGTTGAGGTTGTAAATTGTTTGAGGTGTTAAATTATTTTATAGTTGTATTACAAAAAAATTAAGAGTATACACTGCAGAAAGTACATGCCATGTTTTATTATCTTAAAAGGAAGACTGGCTGGGGCATCACCAACTCAGTACAGCACACGGCCAACAAGGCTGTTCAGTGGTGCATCAAAGACACAACATCCATCAATCCCATTGCCCGTGTATACACAGTACTTAGAAGGCCTGTCCAACATAATGGGTGTCAGTTAACCTCACATCCTGCCACTGATGTGGGTTCTCTTATGGCAGGAGGTGATTAGAAAAGATGTAAGACATAATAAAGCCAAGATGCTCCAAGGTTCATACAGAGACCTCTTATTAAAATGATAAACAATGACTGCAGTAATGTTTAATGGCAGCAGGAGAACAGAAAAGGGCACCCTTTTTTGGAAAGATAACTATTCTCTTTTCTACAGACAGCTGTAAAGAAGAGGCTCTCATCTCCTCTGTCCCCTGCAGTCCTCTCAGTGATTGTCTCAGACACACAAACAAATGCATATTCTTTAAATGAAATTAGATGCCCTGCCTGTATTGATTGAAGCTGCAGCACAAAATGAACGCCAAATTCACTTAAGAAATCAAGACTGTGAACTTTTCCAGAGGCATGAAGTAGTTTGTGCGGAGGCAGTAAGGCCAAACATTGATAAAAAGTTTGTGAGTTTTCGTACAACTTTAAAAAATCTCACACACACAAGTACAAATAAACCAGTTGTAGTTGTGAGAAGCAACCCAAGTTTCATGATCTGGCAACTGTTGTTTAGAAAAACAGTGGTTTGAGATACAGTGACAATTTTTGGGTTGAGGGGATTTTTTTTCTTCATGGTTGAAGGAAGAAGAACATGGTTAAGATTCAGGAAAAGTTGTGGTCATGGCAGAAGGAAACATGTTGACATGCATACAAATTAGGAAAACAAAGAGCTGTCTTTCATTTTAAGTCTGATGCTGGTTGTCCTTGAATTTGGCCTGACTCCTCCTTACTCCTCTTATATTTGAAAGTCATCTTTGGAAATTTGCTGAAGTAAAGCCTATAAATGAAACAGCCTTTATATATAAATATAAATATAAATATTATTTGAAAGTGTCACTTAAACCACAGGGAGGGCCAAAATCAAAACACCAGAAAGTGACTCATGTGAGCTTTAGAGAGCTCCCTTACTTGGATACATAGATGACTCTACTTTTTCAATATTCTTTTCCTTTTTTCTTCTTTCCTCTGTATTGGCTCTCCATCCTCTGAACCTACTGACCCTACTATCTGGGCTCACTACAGCCATATTTTGCTCTCCTGACCTCATTTTATGTTGTTTCACACTCATGATCTGACTGTTGTTCAAAAAAAAGGCAGAGGACCAATTTAGCCCGTATTTGGAGCCTCACTGGATTTGTACCAATAGATTTTTTTGTTACCTGCACAAGGGATTATGAGCTCAAATCTCAGGTATTAGTGGGTTTACCAGGAGGATTACACATTGTACTAGATTCATGGTCAGTCCAAACTGATAAAGCACCAGTATGGCAGAAAGTGTACCTCTAAAGAGACAGATAAATGAACTATATCCTGGGCTGAAGTGAGGACTGGCAGCAGATGCATTAATCATATCTGAGATTTTTTTTTTTTTTTTTTTTTTTTTGTGCTGTCAAAAGTGGGAGGTTTTCCCTAAAGGCCGAGGAATACGTGACTGCAGCAAATTTATAACAGGGCTTCATTGTTGTGCTTCTTACTGGAGATACTGAGGCATTTATCCAACTGGGAAGTCCTTTTTCATTATGATATGAGGGATGAAGCTTTGCACCGAGACAAGTCTCATTTACATAAACAAATGTAATCTTGTCATGTGGGACCGCTCACATCTTAGAGATTTTTTCAGAAGTACTTATCTGAGCTACACGAGTCAGATTTGCATTAAATTCTGCATTACAGTCATGATAACTAGAAAGGCTTATTTCCTGTGTATAGATAGTAGATGTCTTGGGCTTCCAGTAACTGAGTTTGTTTTTCAGGAAAACTATTACACATAGTGCAATAAAGCTGACATTTGAATTTGCTGTCACTCGAAAAATATCATTGAATTATTTAACTCAATGAACAATGCAGAAAAAAAAGGTGCTTACATAGCAAAGTCTGAATAGTTCGCTACTTAATCCTTGTAGGTTTTCAGTCCAGTACTATCATCTATCTCCAGCTATGAAGACACTCAGGGCATGGTAACACTGGCCATTCGTACTGTGACATACTCTAGCTCAATTTGTCCCCCTAGTGCCACATCTGGCCAGTACAGCTCACAGTCACTGTCCTTCATTATAAACCAGACTTAAGCATGATTGCTGACACAAGCATGGTCCACCAATGTCATCATGAAGCCCCTGTTAACAAATAAGAATACAGTTACAACTTTTGTTTCCCTTTGGCTTATGTTAAGTCATTTTGGACCAACACAGCCTTTTAACAACCCCGCCATTTTTTAAATAATTGTCGAGAGGAAAGGATGTGGCAATTACACGTCATGGATTATGCCTCATCTCTTCACTACGTACTTGTGCTCTGGCATGAAGTGTATCGTGCCCGAGTACGGTTCTGTTACGGCAAAATGAAAACTTCGTTTGGGTTGAAACATGTTCTTCAAAGCACAGAATGGATGGCCAGTGTGACTGCGCCTGAATTTGATGATACTGCCTTTGCGTTTCTAATTTCAAACTCTGCTTGAAAGACAGTATTTGTGAACTTAGGAATTAATTAGTTTTAATGTGAGTAATATATTTCGACCAGCAGTCCAAAACCAGAGACTATTTTATTATTGAATTGATTTGGAATTAAAAAGATAACAGCAAATATCTGAAACTCCTTGAATCAGGTTTTATTGTACTGTATAACATAAGATAAAATGAGATAACTGGAAAAGCTACACTTCATTGATCTCCCTGGAAATTTAGGGGGAAAACTTTGTTCCAAGTAGAGAACAATATGTTTATCAAGTGATACATAATTAAAGAATGCTAAATTCCAATTGAACAAGGGGATAATAAAAAAGTAACAGTAGCGGAAGCAATGACCATTAAGCAGAATAAATTAGGAAACACTTACAGATCTTTGCTTGTTTCATTTCATATCATCTCTGCAACATGCTCGGAAGGAAAGTGTTCCTCAATACATTTTCCAATTTGTTTTATGTTTTGTGTTCTTCTTCCATTTTTTCTTTGGAAGGCCTTTTTTAGTAACTGAATACTGATTCTTGTTTCTGTTCTTTCCTCTGCAGCTTTTTTACATAATGTAATGGTGAAACTAATGACCTCGGAAGATCGTCAGCTAATGCTAGCAAACACTACAATGCATATAAAGATTGCACTTCCTTCTGCTCTGGGGATTGAAGCCATTCCTACTGAAATAAATGGACTAGCATTCACTAAGTGAATAAAAGCATCCTGAGGGGAAATTGTCTTGATGATTCAGTCTGTTAATGCATGTACCAGATACTGACTGTACAATTGCTTTGAATTTTAACTCTCTCTTGGAGAGAACATCCCTACCTCTCCATTCACTCCTCCGCCTTCTTCTCTGTACTTGTCATTGGGACTAGAATAAAACTCAGAGAACATATGATGAGCATGGACTGCCAAAGTATATGCCAAAGTGTGTCAGACTGCACAGTAGCTTCACGTCTTTCTCTCTGGCTTCCCTACAGCTCGACAAGAACATTGGCTGGCCGTCTCAGAAAGTCACTGCAGAGAGAAACACACCATATCTTGTGCATTATGGAATTTATAACTGTCATATATATTAACCTCAGCTATCTTACACCGCTGTGCTGCCTGCACAGAATGCATTTATCTCAGCCACAGTGTTGAACCTGGGCAGAGACAGGAAAACAGATGCATTTCACTGCAGCAGCAGGCTCTCTTGGGGTCAACACACATCATTTCGTACTGCATGAAGACATAAATACTGACCTCTAAGAAAATCCTCATATATTTCCACCTGGAGCTTATTATAAACCCTGCCATTGTAAGCCTATTCATGGTTTGTCCCCTTGTGTCTCTTGAGCTAGGATTACCGCTGTGTATCATAAAATAAAGTGATAATGGCAAATGCACTCATAATGAAATTACACTGAACTAAAGGTTTTTTTCCTGTCCTGTTTAACCATCAGCAAAGATGAAAGTATGAAGGGTTTTGCTTCTGGCAGAATGCAGTGATAATAAAGATAATTTATACAGATGGAGATAAAGCACCAAAGTCCTACGACCTACTCCTATTATTACACTATTATTATATCCATCATGTTTTTAATGTTTAAGTCTTAATCTGCACGCCAACCTTGAATTAAAGTGTGATGTTACCAAACTTTGTTTACATTTCATCCAAAGACTAACTTAATCAGATTTGTCGTCAGGTGGAGACCACTTTACATGGATGTGTGTTCTGGGGAGTCTTTTTTGGAGTTTAACAAGTTATTACTAAAGTAATGCTCCTTGTGATTTACTCCAATGATGTGCACAAATTTTTTTAAGTATTTTGAGAGACAAAGCAAGGACAATCAGTGTAATCTTCTTTAGATTCCATTATAGCCTTGTCACCATTTGTGGCATCTGGTCTTTTCCGAGAGCTCATAAAACATCAGTTCATACTTGATTATCACAGAAATGAAACAAAAACACCTTTGATGGAGTGGGGAGGGTTGGTGATTTAGGTTGCGGTCCATGAGGTTCGCCCTCACGTGGGCAGCCCGGGTTCTGTGGCTACTTTCCTAAATGTCATTCCCCTCTCACCCTGTTTCCCGCACTATCCACTGTCCTTCCCTATCCAAATAAGGGCACAAACCCCCCACAAAGTAACCATGAAAAAAAAATCACCTTTGATGTAAGCCTGATCTCTTTTAGCCAGTACTCTTTGTTTAAGTGGTATTCAAAATGACTAACTACAGTTGGACTTCCACCATATTTCAAAGTACCAAGATCAACAGAAAAAGGCATCTTTAGATTTAGTGGAAGCTTTTCTCTCTTTCCCTCTGCCGCACTGAAGTACTGTACCATGTCTAAGAATTGTTATAGTGCAGATTTGTGTCAAAGATTACACTAGTTTTCAAACAGCTTCTCCAGTAGATAACATTGTCCTCATCCTTTATGTGTTATCTCTTGCAGTTGGGGGAAGACACCTTTAATCGTGCCAAGCTATTGAATGTTGGCTACACGGAGGCGCTGAAGGACGCAGAGTACGACTGCTTCATCTTCAGTGACGTGGACTTGATCCCCATGGATGACCGTAACCTCTACCACTGCTACGATCAACCGAGACACTTCGCCATTGCCATGGATAAGTTTGGCTTCAGGTAAGTTGGCAACTTTCAAGTTGACATAAAAGTAGTTGGAAGAGGTTGTGTTTATATTAAGGAAATCAAACTTCTGACTCAGACCAGAGTATTTTGCCAGACACAGATAATTTTAATGCCGTTAAATTCATGTGTGAATGATATGTTCCTGAAAATATTCAGGTTTAAAAGTTTGGAAAGAAGCTGAAAGAAAATGTAAACAATATTCATATGCTTTTGCACATATAGATATACATAAAAGGGGAACATTGCCTTTCATTGTGACTTCTTGCAATTTTGAAGAGTTCATGTTTTAGGTTACACTGCAAGTAGCTCTGCAAAATCTATACAACTTTAGAAACTTGTACCCGCCACCAGTGGTCATCTGGACTGAAAAACACAGACTTATGCAACCCCAAATAAGAAAACCATACAACTGTGAACACTTTATAAAGTTAGTCTGTAAATTCAGATTCACATGACAAATTCACAAGGGAGTCTATTCTGTTCCAGTAATCAAAACCCAGCATGACCATCAGGGCTTCAGAGTTTACAACCTGCTCTGGATGTTTGCATCAAGTTTTATTTGTGTGTCTTTGCAATATGACACCACTCCTGGCCTTAATTATCTAAAAGCACTGGAAGCATTGATTAATGGACTAAACATGGCCAGTGAGTCTGACCCACTCTTCCAAGAGCTGTCAGTCCACAAGATATATCCACTCAGAACACCTCAGGGGCTTCAGCAGGTCTGTTATATAAAGCCCAATAAACTAATGCTATCTGGCAACAAATTCAACACCAGGTGGTGAGCACCAGGTTTCTAACTTTCCTTAATGGCAATAAATTACCAACAACTTGCACCAGAGTCTCTTTGGGCCAAAGAAATTAAAGATTGGGAGGATAAAAGTAACACTTGGTGGTTTGAGTGACTTGAAGGACACCGAATTGATCTGAGTTAATTGCTCATGTAAAATCCAGATCACTGAAGTAAATAGTTCCCCAAGGTCAAAGCTGTCTGAGTCAGCTACTCTTTTGTCTATCCTCTCAGGTTTTACTATTTATTAAAAAAAAGTAAGCTCACAAGACAGAAATACAGACAAAAAGCAAAGTTTGTCTCAGGCATCAGGCTTCTGTCAGAGGTTAAATTTTTCATTTAGCTGAGTCACATCAGGAGAGGAGGAGGACACCATGTTAATGTATAAAAGCTCTTGCATCTTTTTGATAAATGGTGGAAATATTGTGGTTGAGAGTCGAGTCATATTAAGTGCTATTCCATTACCTTAGCACCTCACAGCACCAAAGAGCTCTGTCAGCAGACAAGGTCACCCTGAAGATCATTTGACAACAAGGCTCTTCCAATAAAATCGCACAAATTGCAGTCACTGAAGGACTTTTACCATTGCATTAAATTATTTTACCATTATATCATACAGGACTTTAAGAGTTTGAGTGCTTGTACATTAAGCATCCAGGGGCCCACTAACAAAATGTAACTAACGGTGTATTTATGCGAGGTCATGACTTTGTACTGGAAATGAAAACAACCTGTATAACCACTTTATGGGAGACTCGATGGGAAAAGTCAACTTTCATAAATAGCTGATGTTATTATCAAGCAAAGAGTTATGAATAGGTAAATATGTACCAAAAATGAGGAGAGAGAAACCACGAGCTGAAGCAAAGTTTGTGATTTTTCACAAATCAAGCCATCCCCAATTAAATTTGTTCTGAGCCGAGTGTTCCCTCGAAAGTAAGCCATGTCAGACCCAGGCATTCAGGCACACAAAATCACTCACTTCAGAAACATACAGCCTCATTAGTTTCTGCTTGTCATCTTTGAACAATGAGCTGTCAGACATTTGACACCGTGTATAGGACTGTGTCTACACATTAATACACATACACACATGCATACACACACACACCCTCTGGTCAGACTCCAGGAGCTTTTCATGACACTTGCAGCTGACCTCTGTCACACTCCAGTGGACCCTTGAGGAAAACAATATCACTGTCCACCCTTTACACAGTCACAGACACACACACACTCCTGCTACTAACACACAAACAGGATTACTAAATTTTCGCTTTCACCCACATGTGCTTGTGTGAACTTCTATTGGCATATAAGGTTCAAGATTCTCAAAGAAAAATTTAAGCTAAATCTTTTCATGGGTTTTTTTAAGAGTGGGTAAAAAGAAATGGACTAATTGACATATCACAACATTGCCCAATTAAATTGAATTGAAACCAAAGCATGCAGCATAAGCAGAGCAAGGCCAGCTCTAACAACTTTATAGACATGAAAATGAATATTTAAAAGTTGTCAACAAGAACTCCAATTATTTGTGTATTTCTACTTCTTACTGAATCGACATTGAAGCATTTACATCAACATTGAATTGATGTCAATGTCGATGTCAATGTTGCAATCCAAGGAATCAAAATTGAATAGAATCGTGAGGTTCCGAACAATACCCAACCCGAGTTTTTTAGTGTTTCTTTTTTCTGACTTTCCCAGGGGTTGTTTGTGAATTAAGCCTCTCTTTGGCCAGCTCGGCAAACATTACCTCTCTCCACTACCTTACCTGTCCAAAAATATGAGAAATCTTGGTGCTGACTTCCCCCTTTTTGTTTGAATGTGCCATGAAAGGAAATATTTATATATATTTTCATGCATTCATGGGGGACAGCATAATGAGCTTACCGTATGCAGCAACACAATAGCCCCACTTTGCATCAGGTCACTTTGTCCATACTGAGTGGTTTTATAGTGTAACAGATCATCCACTTATAGTTTAAAAGCAGCCGTGAATTATCCACTTTGAAATTCATCAAAGACAAGACGCATCAGGAAGAGATGAGAATGCATAACACTCTTCAGCATGTTATTCAAATGTAAATTATGTCATTTCCACAAGCTGCACACTGAAAACAAAACATTATGTGATTCACTTTCTATTAAAGCACACTGACATTACCATCTAAGTGGATCATTGTGATATCAATTCTTCAAATGAGTCAACTGGGATGAAACCTTTAATGTGTGAGGATGATTGCTTTCACATCGAAATCTAAGCATTTATGATAATGTGATAATTGTTGGACCCAGCACAGAGCAAAGCGTGCTTCCAAATCTGAAAAGCATTCAAGCATCTTTGCCTCTTTGCTCTTCTTCAGTATTATGATTTTTCATGCATTTGACCTGCACCGAATGATTGCAGCAATCTGAATTCAGCAATTTGGATCAAGTTTTTGACTTTGTGTATTTGATGTCATGGCTCAAACCTGACAAAATAAGATGTCCTCTGAAAACAGATTTTGGTTTTTCTTCACCAGGCTTGAATAAACTACCTTGATTTCTTCTGTTGGTGATAAATTTGTGTTGAATTAGCCTTAACTAACATCATTGATTTAAGCATTCTGCTCATTTAAGCACAAACGAGGTGCTGTGCTTGCTATGTTTGATCATGTTAAGCTCACATTTCTAATCAACAAATTCCCTTTATAACTCGTTGGCTTGACAAATTGGGCTGCTAAAGTAATTTTTAACTTATTTCATTAAGTACTGCTCTATTTGCACATAACAGAATGTGGAAATCTTTTCATCTCCCTTGTTTCAGTACCACAAAGACACTCGTTTACCTAATTTGCAACATTACTTGTAATGTAATTGCTCCAGCATCTTATGTAACCTTTCCTCCTTTCTCATCTTTCCTGCTACCTGAACTTATCCCATCTTGCCGTCTTTTGTCTCCTGCAGGCTGCCGTACGCAGGATACTTTGGAGGAGTTTCAGGCCTCAGTAAAAAACAGTTTCTGAAGATCAACGGCTTCCCAAATGAATATTGGGGCTGGGGTGGAGAAGATGACGACATCTATAACAGGTAACTGAGCTGCTGTTTTGTCTTATTGTGGCGTGAAAAGCATTTAGTTAAACTTTAATTCAATTTAAACTGCTGTGCAACCCACCACCACCAGAGTCTGTCCTTTTATGTTTCTGATTTTACCAGCGTCACATTTGTTGTCACCAAAGACTGTGTATAGAATGGATAGTGATGCTTCGCCTTTTACTGTTGCACGATTTTGAAGCCAAAAGAGCATTGTCACAGGTGTCGCCATTGTACAGCGACGTACAGAGACCATACAGAATCTGGGTGCAGCCAGGTGATGAAAAAAAACAAGTATTTATATACATTTTTTTTTTGTGAGTCAAATCACTTTTTGGCTGCCTGTCCTGAAGTATCTTACTATCCCCAAATGTACTATGCAAGAACGTAAAACCAGATGCTGACGTAAAATCCAGTATTTAACATCTAATAAGTAATGGAAAACAACTTCTCAGAAAAAAAGAAGGCTTGAAGACAATGTAGCTAAATAATGTCCTCATATTATCACAGCAGAAGGAAGTGAGAAACATTTCTTCGAGATTTATTCACTTTTCAGAGTTTGACAACCTCCTATCTGGGATGTATGAGGAGACAGAGTTTTTGACCTATTGTGTTGCTCAGTCTACAATGGTTATGTAGCCTTTACAAACAGGCAGACTCTCCCTTGAATATGACTGGAGCAGTAGTTTGGTGGCTTTAATGGCACCTCAGTACACTTTAAAAAAGCAGAGTGAAAACTATGAAAGGAAAAACAAAAGACAAAAAAAAAACTTTTAAGAGAAACATGGTTCTCCCACTTTATGTATTTGTAAATGAAATGTTTTAGTATTACATACATGAAATGTCAATATTTCCTTCAAAATGAAATACTCTTTGTGGTGACCTCACCTCAAACCGAGCGACATGGCGTCCATGTTTTTTACAGTGTATGGATGTCACTGATGTCTGCTTTGTTCTGTTGTCTGGTAATCTTTGCTGATGCTCTCCCTGCTTTTGCTTTTCACAAATGCGTTTGAATGAAAAGTGGAATGTGCTCTCCCTGCCTCAGACTTCGGTAATCCACAAATGCTGTGGCATGAAAGGGCAAGGACAGAGTCAAATATCTCACTGCAAGGAAACGATTTGTTCTCTTTGATCTGAATGGTCCTGTCCTAAGTGAAGCATCTCCCAAGGTTATGTCCTTAATCTGTTTGAAAGAAATGCCTCTCAGACCCCATCACACAGCCATGTGTAAATAAATACTCACATAATTTCAGTCTTGATTGAAGATTGTTGCTGTGAAAAAATAAAAATAAAATGACTGGAATCAAGTCTTTCAAAAGAAAGTTCCACTGAAGCTCCTCACTGAGTGGGTGATTTATTGTAATTGCTCAGAGAAGGGGAATGATTCGCAAATAAATTAACCTTTAGAAGCACTTCAGTCAGGGTCTAATGACTCACACAAGCTCACCAATAATATTCATGTGAGAGAGGACAGCAGTCAAATCTGGAGAGAAGAATATTAGTCTGACAGGAAGACACAAACAAGACTTAATACTGCTGGAATACTTCGAACCACTTATTGCACCATTAGTTCAATTTATTGTGGACTTGGACAGTTGTTTGGACTGAAAATTTGTTAAATCACTAAATGATGAAGCCACCAGTAAATTCACATTTATTAAAGGTACCAATTTCCCTATATTTCCCAGCAACTGCTCTGCTCAAGATGAAACAAACTGGATTTTTTTTACTCCAAGCTTCATTTGCCAAAAACTTTTAACAAGTGAAGAAACTGTCAGTAGCTGTGCCAAATAGGCTTCAAAAGAAACATTGAATTTGGTCACATTTGCATTCAGAGAATCGGGCTTGTGTCCTAATTAAAAACACACACACAGCAGGCTACGACAAGCCTCCATCTTAAACCTCCCTCTTCTTTGTTCCTCTGTTTTTCTTTCTCTTTCTGTCCCGCGCTCTCACTGTGAAAATTCACTTTCTCCCTTCAGTATAACAGCATCAAAAGAAAAAACGAAACAGCTCCTCAAATTGCTGTTTTTGTGGATAGACTCTGTCGGTCAGCGGTGTTCAGGAGATTGCAGTTGTTTGTCAGTGTCTTGCAGGATGTGATAAAAGAGATCTATGTGTAGTTTACTCAGAAGTCGTGTTGTGTGTGTAGATGTGAGGCCCTGTGTGTGTTTGTGCACAATTATGTGCCCAAGGATAACAGTTAGAGTTCGACCTCTAACTTTTTTATTGGATGATAGCTTCAGTCGGACATTAGATGCTTTAGATTTCTCCAGGGATATTTTCCGCTCCCTGGTTTCTGGAGATTCCAGCTTCTTTGAGATGTGAGCTGACATGTACGGAGATCATAGAAGTCCTTGTCTTTTAAGGACAATGCCAGTTAGTTAAACAATGAGCTCTGCGGTTTTCATGTACCCGAATAAAGACTGTCTATACATACAGTCTAAAGATTTCATCCTTAGATTGGGGGTGAAAATCTTACTCAAACATGCACCAGATTCTTTTCTTTCTTCATTTTTGTCCAAAATCCCAGAGCAAAAGTTTCACTGAGGCTTTCCCTCCTTTGTCCATTAAATGAGTCTGTCTTATGTGGCTTAACGTCACACTTGACTGCAAGGCATTATGTGGCCGTTCCAGGAAAATGGCTAATTGAATTTCCTTTAAATTTCCAAGATGGCTCATGGTCACTTATTTTAATGACTTTGGTTGGGCATCGTTGTTGCTTTTAATTTGAAGATGCTGATCGAGCCGTTGCTTTGGCTCAGTGTGTCCCTGAACTGTGTCCATCCTCCAGCATCTTCAGTCTCCCCCCTTACTTTCTGTGAGCTTTTTTTTTTTAAACCATGGTGCCCAGTTTCATTAACACAAAACTTTTTTGTATGTCATTTCAAAGTCTTTTGAAGCCTCCCAAAGCTGCAGGTTTTAGCCTCCTCACAGCTAACAGCGACAATGTGCCCACCTATCATTCAGCAGTTATTAGGATGTGCATATGTGCGATAGTCACCACAAAGTTTCACGATGTGAAGACAAAAAAATGTCTGTAGAGAAAAAGTGCATTGTAGCCTTTCAGTTTATGTATCCTGTCTACGCCCAATGACATTACTGATAGGTGAAAATGAGCTTCCAGTCATGTATTTTACCACATTGTGTACAACAACCCGCACAGTTAAAGCACCTTTTTAGCGCTCTGTCATCTTAACTGCTGTTATTGGACAATCTGAGAGTTTACCTATCGTAAAAATCACATGAAGCACTATATTAGACTTTGTGCAGGTTAAAAGCAGCAGCTCCCAGATGTGTGGTTTCAACTTTGTCTTCAGTCAGAACAGGCTCTCGGTTTGTTTTTGAGGTCCAAGTAGCCTTTGTATGTGCTCACTCCCACTGTGTGTCCCTCTGGCTCTCGCGCCCAGGCTGCAGGTGCATAGATTTAATAAATGATTCTGTAATATTATTTGGTTGCAAATGGAAACTTAAATGATGTAACCCTTGTGCAGGAGGGCATTATTAAGTGTCTGATCTGATGAGGGAGGAATCACTTGCAGGAAATATTATACATCAATATCAATCATTAACAGATATTAACATGATTAATACTCTGTTCAAACAAAAAAGTGTTCCTGACAGAAGAGAGTTACAGAGACAATTAGGTGAGAGCTGGTTATCATCATTTCAGGTGCAGTCAGGGAAAATTCAGCTGAACAGAGTGAAGCAGTGAACTTTAAAAAAGTATATTGCAATGTAATTTTTTCCCAATTTCATGCAGCCTAGCTCATACTTTATCTTCTAAAATCAGGAGTTATAAAAACAAAAGCAGCCCTACATCTGGTGCGGTGTTTACAGGAAGTGAATTTGATTGATGAAATTGATAAAAATCCTTCTTTGAACCAAGCCGTAAACATGGGTGTTGTTGCTGTAGAGATCAGCTTTTTTAAATATATGTGTTTTTTCCCCTTGCTTCTGCAGCACGTCTGCAGTGGAAGCTTGAGGAACAGCATTTATGGGCATCAGCTAAATTGCTTGAGGCCAAATTTTGCTGTTTAATTATTGATTAAGGCTCAGTTGACTTACTGTTAGTTTTTGTCTTAATTGTTAAAATGCTAATCAACTAAATTGGCCAAGCTAGCTCCAGCTCAGCAGTGGCTAAAATGCCATTTTACTGGGATGTAAACAAGCGCAGCTGACGGATAGTATCTTGTGGTGCTGTCAGGTTTGGTAGTAACTTGCTCTGGAAAGTGGAACTAAAATTTGTACATGGCTGAGTCTTTTTTAACTGGCACATTATCACCTGTCTTAAGAAATGCAGAACCAGCTTCAGGTTGTTAATTCACAACCTGCACAGAGGACTGAAAGCTGGGGGTGCCAACTCATCAAATTTTAGTCATTCACAAGAAACCAGTTTTGACATTGTTTACTGGCATGCTCTGTAATCAAATAAATCCTTATCAGTTTTGAGTTTCCTTTCCTAAAGGTGAATCAATTCATTAAAGTTTCAGATTCCTCATTTAAACAAGACAATTGAAATATCCCCCAACATTTGTGAATACTTTGCACCAAAAACCTTAAAATGTCAAAACTCATCAAGCTTGGAGGTTCGTCCATTGATAGTTGTCTGTACACGCATGCCAAATAGGAACTTCGACAGGCTTCAATATGAACAAAAACAGATACAAAATGTTTTATAAACTGCAGCTCACTCTGAAACTCCCTATATGTCCGTGGCTATATTGCTGTTTACACCCTGGAAACTGTTCTTCCAAAGACATCATTACTCCTGGACAAGCGAGAGGTGCAGTTGTCTGGGGTTTGCTGAAAGTGGGATCCACATTGTGATCGCCTTTGAAAACCCCTGCTGTACGAAACAGAAAAACCTTTGAAATAGAAACAAGAGAACAAATTTGTCCCCCGGTGAGATCTACTGTGTTTGCTTTTTGCAATAAAACCATTCATTTATCATCTGATACACACTGAAATGTAGTTCAAGTGTAGCACAAGTAATATTACAGGCATGCAGTCCCCGGAACAATCCAATGGGGAGTTCAGCATCTGCAGCCTTACTTAAGAGTGTTATAAACAGGAGAATAAAGCTGCTTAAGTAATTCAGCTCAAGTTATTAAACCTTACATTAAAATTGCTGCTCTGTAACTGACACTCATAAACCATGGCTGCATTTCATACCTAATGCATAAGATATTAGCAAGGGGTCGTTACAGAGTACTCATTGGTCAGTGCTGTAAATTTACCATGGTGCCATTTCATCATCCTCTCTGGGCCTGGAGACACTGTAATATTTCTGCAGTTATTGAAAAGGCAGAATTTCATTATGTTAAGTTACACTGAAGTTTGGGGAAGGAAACCTGAGACTTTTTCTTTGCAACTTCATTGGTACGATAGAGACAAACAGTTATATATGCTGTTTATCTACAACATAGTTAGACACTTTCGAAAGAAATGGTTCAGCAGTTGTTTGGAAAGTTTGTCTGCAAAGTTTTTTAACATGATTCAGTCACTGCTGAACTCCTCTGCAAAATGTTCTTTCCAATTTAAGCTGAGCTGATTGTAAATGTAAATGTTGTATCCTGTATTTCCCACTGTGTATTCATTTGCAGCAGTGGATAAACATCAGGTATAGCAGTATTGGAACAATATACAGTAAGTCAACAGGGTTTTACTTCAACTTGAAGTGCTGGTAGAAACAGAATTCACTGTTTGGGTTTTGATCATTTCTCTTGTCTTTTTCCTCTGCCATTCTGTTTGTTGTTTTTAGCCAGAGTCAGCTCCATGACTATTTAATGAACGAAACATCGGCTGAAATAAGCCAATAAAGCCGAGTGTGAAGGTTTTGTCTTGGAGGCTCACAGCCCCTCCCTCCGGCCACCTTGGCATGTCAGTACTGATGTGTTTTTTAAGCCTTTCACTGAGCAATCAAAGGGGAAATGTCCTTGAAAGCACACACGGACACTGTTGAAAGAAAAAGTGTGTACGGGCAGAATTATGTGTGTGCTGAGGCAACTGAAGCAGGCGAAATATTCTCCTATCCACTTAAATCACATGGGTTTTGGCCTATAACACTTTTTTGTTTATATGTGGCCTGAAATAAAGAAATTATGGTTCCTGAATGGGATTCAATGAAACATATTGTGCTCAGTGGATGAGGTACTGATGTAAGACTTTTGGTGGCAGAAGTTTTTTTCAGTTTTCATTCATTATTAAGTGGTGTGTCGAAAATCTATTACAGTTGGCTTTTGGCCATGCACAGAAAACATAAATGAGGCCCCCGTGGAGTCCTGCAACCCGCAGCCATTAGCTGTGAAGATTCAAAGTGAGGGACTTGTTGGTGTACAGTGTCCCCAAAGTCAAACACCATTCTTGCTTCCATCTATGAAAAATGAAGTCTTGTTTTGCATTGTCTTTTCCCTTTATTCTGAGGAACAATGGCTACACTGTAAGACATAAAAATGTTGCTGGTAACCACAAAGGCTATTTTGCCTTTGGAAAAGACCGGATATTATTCAAATTAGAAGTAATTTTTACATTTTTGTTCCAAGGTTTTTCATAAAATGCCATAATCAGTTCAGATCTTGTCATCAGCTTGGGGGCCCTGAAGTGCAAAAAAAATGATATCATGCTAACCAAAATTATAAAATGGAAAGGTCAAGTTCCAGCAGGCAAATAGAATCATTGCTGATTGGTCAAAAAAAGGAAACAAAGCCTTTTTTGAGTGGAAAGAAAAGCTATGCTCCCTGTTGATTTCAAACCAAAATCTCTAGGATTAGATTCCCTCACAATCTATTTTGTTTTGGAACATTTTTTATAGTCCTGTTTTTCTTTTCTTAACATGTATTGCACTTTAGGGCCACCACAGATTGAGGATGTCTCAATCTCAATCACAGATATTGTTTTTGTGTTGATAAAGGCATTTTAATTGTAGAGGGAAATGTTATGCAGCCCTATGACCCAGACAAATACAAGTATTGGATCAGACAGGTACTAGGAAATAAAAAAGTGGCATTTGGTTTAGAGCTGATTAGAAAAGCTGATCAGGACATCCTTTCTTCTGATATTTTTTTTCCCTCTGTTTTTAATCATATGTCTCGTTTGTGTCAAAACTAGACCCAGATATTAGCTGGCTGATGTATTAGGCCAATTTTTGTGTTTTTCACTTGTATGGGCATCAGCAGATACATGGATGGGTTCACCCAAAAAAAAAATCCCCTGTATGATTTAGGAGGAGTGTGTTGCTAGGAGATACGCACAGACCATGCCCTGCTCCTCCCCTGCTGGCAGACTGCAGTGTGAAGCAACTTCAAAACTATATGAAAATATGTTTGATAAAGTTGAACTAAGATGAAGCCATTTCCACTATTTACAACATGTTCTACCTCTTTTTTCCATTTTGTTTTAGTATTAAAATTAGTTTGATAAGCATTCCTTATTTCTAAAATTGAGACCTGTAACATTTGTTATCATTGTGCCATTTTTATGATGTAAATTGGGGGGTAAAGCAGTGACAGCCCAAGGAAATTGGCAGCCTGTATCGGTCACCGGCTGAGAGCGATGAAAAATATCGGTAGTGGCATCTGTACCGGCCGATCCCTAATTTTTATGAACTCTAATTTTCAAATAGTTTTAATAATCACAACAGAAAATGCCTCCAGCTTAATGAACTTACAAGCTCACTGTCGTGGTATCGCACTACTCTCAGTTAATCAGTCATAGGAGAACGACAAAGGGATGGGGAGTTTAAAGGACAACGGTACGTTTCAGCGAGTGTGGCGTTCTTCTCTGCTGCTAACAAAGTTCATAGGCTGCAGCCGAGCTGTCACTCAGCTTGGCGTCCTGTCAGTGTCCTTGAATGCAACACTGACCCTCCATCTGCTCGCTCTGTAAAAATGAACTTAATGGTTATTCTGCTCCTTACTTGCCCCTCCCTCACCCTTTTCCTCTTCTCCTCTTCCTTTCTAACTCTACATGTCTTGTTTCTTATCGCCCTTTCTTTCTTCCCCTCCAGCAGTTTCTCTTTTTATGCTGGTTTTGATGCCGCAGACCGCAGTACTGCCTGAAATTGGTCCTGCTAGTGCTACGCCGGCCCCCGAGGGGACGAGCTGTCTATGCAGCTCAGTGTGGCCTGAGTCTGTGGCAGGGAGGACACATGCCACTTACACAACTGCTACTGCCAATTGCCCCCTCCCACCCTCTGTCCAAAAAAGTTGGTGGGTATTTCTGAGGGAGTACGGTTTTACGCTCATCCTCCCCGAACAGGCAGTGGAAGCCTGAGGCAAAGACCGTACCCATCCCAGGAGGCTTCTATGACAGAGCGGCCTCTCTGAGCTCACTCAGTGTCTCCCTCACCCTGCTCCTCGTTTCCCTCGAAACCTCCCTGATGTGGCTTTCAACTGAGCTCGAGCCACAGTCTTGTACACATGCAGCCACCGCAGAGCGAGTAATGCACGTGTCTCTGTGAAGGCCTGTCAACGCTGTGAGAGTCGAGACAGAGTGCCGGGACTTTGATGAGTTCAATCACACTTCTAGGTTGTGGAAAAATCTCCCATGTCTCGGGTTGGCACTGAATTGTACCAGCTGAGAGTAGATTCATATGCCTGCCTGTTTTAAAAGAAAATACTGATTTGCAGTTCATTTGGTTGATTTAGTAGATCTGATTTCGTGGAAAACTTGACTTCAAAACGTAGTCAAACCTGGAGAACAATCAACGCCTTCTGCAGTCCTGGTTGTTGCTCTGCTTTACAGTGAAAAACAGATTAAAAAGAATGATAACTGTGAAACTCTGGCTTCAATACTAACTCGAGGCACTTTTGTCTTTACATTTGCTGCCATGGTTGTGAACTGAAAAAGTCATACCGTATTTGAAAAGAATCGATGTGAAGGCAAAGATGATGAAATGAAGGACTGCAACAGAGGCAGTTCAAATGAATATCTCAAGACCAGCAGTGCTTATTCTGCAAGCTTAAATGTTGTGAAGGTTGTAAAGATGGTGCTCATCTGCTGCACTGTTGTTCTGCAATATTAGTGCAAGGTGCAAAGGCTCAGAAGCAGGGATTCCCAAATCCCCGGACCACTGACCAAGTCAAAAACCGAGGATCTGTTATTGATGCCGACCTGAATTTTGATTCGCGAATTAGTAGCATTCCCGGAATAATCCTCCATCCTCTCAGGAATCCTCAGAAAGATACTGCCCTTCATCCAAGTCAGAGTCTGAAAATGTGTCCAAGCCTTGTAAAAGCTTTTCACCAGCTTGCACTGATTGAAAACACAGTGGACAGCATGTACAGGTCAAGAAACTGAAAATTTGATCATTTCACTCTAGTGCTCTGACATCTCCTCTGGCTACCTGTAGTTTACAGTATTGATTTTAAGAGTGTTACTCCTCATGCGTTAAGGATTTGGCTCCGAGACATGTTTCTAACATGCTTTCATTTTACCAAACCAGCAGCCCCAGGTAACATGACATGTTTTTTGTTGTGCAAAGCTGAAATGAGTAGTGTGCAAATGTCTGTGTGTGCATGTTTTTTTATACCTGACTTGGCCACAATCAAGATGCAAGGGGTCAAAAGTCAGAGGTCAACTGTGTAATACCAAGTAGGTCCCTTTAAATTGATGAAACTGCAAAATTAACCAACAACCAATGCTGATGTTTTTCCTATTTCAAAGCCTTAAAGGGACAGAGGGTACAACAA
Source organism: Thalassoma bifasciatum (assembly GCA_008086565.1). Taxonomy (NCBI): domain Eukaryota; kingdom Metazoa; phylum Chordata; class Actinopteri; order Labriformes; family Labridae; genus Thalassoma; species Thalassoma bifasciatum. The sequence goes on from RPOG01000123.1 coordinate 318,382, forward strand.
AGTGTTTTTCATACAGACGCTTAAAAAAGGGGTTCACTAAATTACCAGTATGAGACAAAATGGTTTTTTTTTAGCTGTAAAACATGTAAAATTGCTATGAGGCCAGAGGAACAATATCACGCCTTTAAAAGAAGAGGCGCATAGCCCCCTCTTTAATGTTTGACTTATGACCCAGTGTTTTTATTTATTTAATGAATCTCCGTTTGTTTCATCAAAAGCCCAGTCTCTTCTTTGAACCCACCATACATATGTGGAATAAGATCACATATAGAGACTCTGTGCAGCCTTTACATTTTCTACCATAACTAGCCTGAATAAAACCCACCCACAGCTCTAAAATGTGGCCTCCTCCTGTTATGTGTGACCTCCCAAGTAAGGGTTAGATATTTTTGTCTGTTTTGAAACTGGATATGTTCAGCTCCCTCACTTCTTGTGCCCCCTCTGTGTCAAATTGCACCAAAGGCCACAATAATGAGGGATGCAGTTATAGAAACAGGCTGAAAAGGAGCAGGAAAGGAAAGTGGAAGATGCTCAGGTGGAAAATAAGAGAAAGGGCAGGGAGTTGAGTGAGGAGTGGAAGGAATATGAACAGAGGGAGGCAAAAAGAAATGAAGCATTGAGTGGAAGGTATGGTCAATGAAAAAAAAATACACAGTCAGCAGCTGCTGGGGCAGGAAATCCACACGCAAGAAAGCAGCAAAGCAGAAACAGACTGAACATCAGCTAATTCACCTTTTTGCTGCAGAACATAAGAGGGTGCAACCTCCATGTTTTTTTTTATGTACTGAATCAAAACTATAATCCCTGAGGAAAGGGGGGCTGATTTTTGGATGCTTAAACAGACTGATAAAAGAAATTACGATCTTAGCGATCAAATTTGCTGATTTGGAAGTTCATATTTATCTACTTCACATCACAAAAGTCAACTTCAGGACATAAGATAGTTTTATTTTAGCTGAGCAACATTGGCATATAGAGTATGGGCGTTGAAAGTTTTCACCATGAAGCACCCAGATGTTTTCCTGCAGAGATCAAATCTCTTCTGTCTCCTGTTTGCACCCACACACCTATTTTCTTTTCCATTACATTCTCTCTGTTGTGCAGCTCCCAGCCTTGAAAATGCGGCCATCATCTCTACCCACTCTTCCTCCTCCTTCCTTTCCTCATCGTCCTCTCCCGTCTCATTTCTGTAGGCAGAGAAAAGTGAGGCAGGACATCAGACTTAGCTCCCAGTTACCCTCCACTCCATTGCACTAATGCAATTAACTCCACTGGTGGGAATAAAAAGGGAGAGCTGGAAAAATTCCTGATTAATCCAATCAAATAGACCTCTGCTCTGCGAGTGCGTGTGTGTCCCCACACCCCTGTCCAAACTGCTTCTCTAATATTCGTTAATGCTCTCACACACACACAGTCCGCTGCCTCAGGCTGCAGATGAAACTTTTCACGGAGGATCATATTAGCAGGAAAATGTTTTAGCAAGGAGAGAGAAGAACTGGACAGTGCACTCTATTTCACAAAGTGAGCAGCTTTACAAAAGGACACTGAGCCTCTTGGTAAAGTAGAAGATAATGTTCAGTGAATTCACTCCTGGAGTCACACTGAAACTGCTTTCAAAGAGAAACTTTTATTCCATGTAAAAGCTGAGCAACACCTCGACTTGAAAATATCATATACAACTAAAATTTAAAGTTTTATGTCGACTTGGATGACATCATGGATTTTTTTACAGTCCAGGGTCAAAGTCATAAAAGGACAGGAGCAAAGATTCACCAAAGATCCCTCAGGTCCTCAATGTTACAGGTTCATGTGTTGACATGAGGCACTTATCAGAAAGTTTCTGACTTCTGTGTCAGTATTCGTTCAGTATCATGACCGCTCGCCATTCCTCCCTTTCTCTACTGACAGGGTACACACAGTGCTGCAGGAGCTGCTTTGTCAACAGAGTTGTCAATCATGGCGTGATACTCTATTTTCAGCGAGAAATAGCTAAACTATAACTCCTCAGACGAACAAGCTCTCAGACAGTTTCCTTACGATAGAAACCATGTTTGACGCACAATCATTCTCTTATTCAAAATGAGAATAACGAAAAAATCATTCTCTTAAATTTTGAAATTGATATCAACAGCTGATAAGATGGGGAGCCTAAAAACAATTGCAGTAACAATAAATGACAATTGCAATTTACGCGAAAATGGTCGCAATTAGATTATTTTTGCAGACCTTTCAGTTCTCGTCACTACCCAAAATTATCTCTGATAAGTTTTAATTAGAGTTACAGTGAGAAATGAAGCCTGAAAAATCCCTCACTTTACTCTGTTTTTTGCTCTTTGGCATACTTCCTGCCATTTCTACAACTTTCTACTATGTTCTGCAGAAAGGGGAACTCTTCCGATGACTCACTTTTCTCAGTCAATAACAACTGTATAGTGGTGTATTTTGCCTGCTTCTCAAGAGGCACAACAACAACAAAAAACAGTATCAGCTCTCAGCAGGTCTGTTGTTTCTGAGTCAACTCTGTGGTCTTATCTGCTGTAGTAAATCATATGCCAGAATCAATCGCTGATAAATCATCAATGAGTACAAAAAAAAAATGGCTAAAGTAAAAAAAAGTTCTTTCACCCCAGTATTACTGTAACTGACTTAACTACACAGCTGAGGAAAAGCCCAAAACTGTTTTGACACAGTTTGGGTTTACAACTATTAAATGAAGTGTGAATTTTTTAGTCCGTTTTCGATTCCAATACTTAATTCCACTCTAAATTTACTCTGATTAATTGATGATAGATTATTGTATAACATGTTTTCCATGTTCTGAAATCAGGTCACCGCATTTTTATGTTACCAGCAACAGCCCAGAGAGATGTCTTTCTTCGAGGAGAAGTACAGAGAGTTTGGGAAATGATTACTTTACTACAGTTTAAGAAACTTTGTGTGACTAGTAGCAGCTCTAGTTCTGGAGAAAAGTTTGTCTCAACTTTAAACACTTTGAAGTGATCGTGTGATAACAATTAAAGGGTCAAATAAAGGTTTGTTGGAACCATTTAATTGTCAAAATAATCCTCAAGAATGTGATGACACTATGATTATTTTCTCTCTTTTGTTTTAGGTTTTTATTTTTGGGTGGGTGGTAAAATCTCATTTGAGGCGATAAATGTTAGGTAAGACCCAAAAGGCTAAAATAACATCTGAAAACCAGTGGCGTTTTCCTTTCATCTTGACACAATCATCTTATTTTGTCTCATTTTCTGTTATCCCACTGCTCCTAGTGTTTTTTTTTCTCAGAAAAAGTCAAAAAATGCTCAAAGGGTCCTCACACAGCTGGGGATTTCACAGCAGCCACCCACCTGCTGTGATTCAGCGGAGGTGGCTGTCAAATGTGTCGTCTCTGGATTATATACATCACACAGGGGGGACGCTGAAGCTTTCCATCCTGCAGCTCCACTGCATCCTCTGTGTCCCATCTCTTACATAATATTCACACAACACTGTCACGCTGTCTTACTGCCTACTGCCTGTCACAGTGGTGGAAAATAATGACTGCAATGATGTGCTGTTGGGTTGAGTGTGTGTTGGTGTGTGTGTGTGTGTGTGTGTGTGTGTGTGTGTGTCAGTGCTCCTGTTGAAGTTTTTTTGTCAAGGACATAGTTGTGCTCTACTTGAGAAGAATTTATTGGTTCTCAAACAGTTTGTCACAACACACAAGGTCAAAGTCTTAGGAACATTTCTTTTGGGGTTTTATTTATTTTATTTTTCTCTTTTCCTTTTTTTTTTCCGCAGAAACCAAACATAAAACACAACCTTGAGCTTCATTTATTCAGCAGTGTTCAATTATAATCATCTGTGCTCATGTGTGTAATAATGGGAGCTTTTTTTTTGCCTTGAACCTTTGTGTGTGTTCCCGCTGTTAACAATAGCTATGAAACAGCATTTAATTGTCATGCAGTTCATATTGACAAAGAGCAAGAGCAGGCACACCCTCAGGCAGAATTACACAGAGCACCTTTAAAGGAACATCAATGGGCGGAGACGATACACTTAAAAGATATTTCAAAGATGCTTTATTGATGTATAATGTGGATAATTGCTTTGATTGATTGGTATTTATGAAGCTGGAGCGCTGCTTCTGTTGTATCTGAGCACCTTTACAACTACATTAATCATCACCCCAGAAGTTTAACATATAATAAAAGCTGACATGCTGACTGGAAACCTTTTCTTTCACTCATTTGCTCCCTCAAATAGATTACTTAGTTTTTCGGTTTCTAGTTTCTATAGTCGCCCTGTCACTCAGAACTGCTGAAAGAAATCTATTAAGAGTTTTAATGAAGTTTAGATCAGACAAACAAATAAAAAAAGAGATGTTCAAACATGTTGGTTCATCCATTCCAATAATGCCTCCTCAGTCTGTTTGCAAACATTTTGATACTTAAAATTCATTTTGCTCTTTACTAAGCACAAGAACAAATGGCGAAGGACGAATCCATTTACTTCTTCTGGCAACTAAGGTGCAGTGCAACAATTATCTCCAAGTCATAATCTCCTTTTAAATAGGTAAAGGCGAACAACTTAAGAAGATAGCTGTTTTGCTATAAATCTAGAAGACACATGAGTATACTGAAATCAATTTGGAGTCATATGTAAGATCAACTCATAAATTTAATCCAATAGCTCTTCTTTTTACCCAACAGCATCATTACCACCGATGGGGAGTGTCTCGCTTTAGCCTTATTTTTTCACCAGCTAGTTGTTAAGACTTGTTTGTAAGTGTGAAAGCCAGTCATTTATAATTCTGTATTTTAACATTTCTCCAATTTACTTCATTGTGAGAGATATATTTTATAAAATACCAAAGTATACTTTTCCATTCTATGAGAATAGCTACATTTATGCATTTCTTTATTTCTTTATATGTTGGGGGAGGGGGGATCACAGGCTCTTGCCAGTATGTGTTACTTTCCACGGTTAAGACATAACCTTGAGGTAATAACCCCTGAGGATCAAAAAAGTGCTACTATGACTAGTTAGTGGAAGCACAGTATTGTTCTTAATAGAAGATCGTTTTTTTTTCCCAGGAAATCCTCTCTGAAAAAATTGTCCCGTTTTCAGGGACCAAGCTTTGAACAGCTGTGCTACTGTCTCTCTCTCCTCCTCTCTGAGTGGCAGGTAATGTTTAAAATGACAGAGAAGAGAGGAGCCATGGGAGCACTTAAAAAAACTTTTTTTTTTTTCCTGCACTGCTTGTGTTTGTTTCAACATAATTTTTCCCAACTCTCTGTCCGCTTCATGGAGTGTGTGATTTTTTTCAAAGTTTTCTAGAATTTTCAAATATAGTGGTCTTCAAAGGAACCCTGGCTACCAGAACGTCATTTTCCTAAATGATCAGTGTTTTTACCAGCTACATAAGAACAATAATAAAATCTCTCAAAATATCTTAGTTTGTATAAAATTTGAAAAAATATTTTCACCTGAAGGCCACCATTGTTGTTTACGCCGCAATAACGTCTGGGTAGTGACGTTATATGGTTGCATGGGGCTCGATCTCATATAGCATCATATAAGTCCTCGAGCGGACTTCAGTGGTTTCCCGAGGAAGTTTTGTCGGTTTGTGTTCGAAAATAGTAGGCATGGCATTTAGTCTGGCTTTAGTCTCCGTTTATAATAACCCACACCTGTCAGCTCTTTCATCAGCATGGGCCGGCTAAATGCATCAAATGCTTCTGGGGAGAAGTGGCGAGAACATAGCCGCGGGTCCATCGGAAGTTGTTTACGCCCACAAGCAATTTCCCACAAAAAAAAGTAGACACTGCATCAGCTTTGCATAGATATGTACCATTCATACAGAATGTAAGTTTTTCCATCATATATTATTTATTTATTTATCTTGTACATATCATTCCAGAAGTCAGCAAAATTGACATCATAGTGTGACCTTACTCTCAAGATAGACGCCCATGGATCTCACAACTAAAATCCAGTATTTCTACACTATATGAACTCAACCTATAATATATGAGTCTTACAGCAAGCAACAAAAACGAAATTTTTGTTCTCCCATGGCAATTCTTTACCTAATTGAAGCTGAAAGCACCTCAGTGGATCACATTGTGCAGCGCGTTGAGTGCAAAGACAGTTATTTTAAAGATGCAGAACTGTGCATAATGTATAACTTACCCTCTTTCCTCTGAAAGGTTGAAGAGAAGAGAGAAGCTTTTCTCTCACTCTCACTCACATTATTTGTACCATTATAAATCTCTAAATTATGCAGATGCATGCATGCTCATAGTGTGCGCACTGACACAGACTGACAAAGGCAATCATTGATGCATGTGTGCCAAGTCAGCAAAGTCACCAAGACTGGAGAGGGTGAGGAAAAAAGAGCCAGAGATGGGTCCTTTATTTGGTTTGTCTTCTGAATTCATTCATGGGAGGGATGTTTGGATGGAGTTTGAGTCTTTGTCTCTTACAGGTTGATGTGCCTTTGATGGCACAGAGCAAGGTCCCGGGTTATTTAAATTTTTGCTGGTCTGAATAAAAAAGTTTGGAGGAGAAAATGAAAGGGGGAAACGAAGAAAAAAGAGGCTAGAGAAGGACGGAGGGGCGAGGAGGGGCAGGCTAGGAGATAAAGAACAGGTAAGGGGGAAGAAGTGAAAGAAGCCAGCCGTGTGGAAAGGACCAAAAGATTGGATAAAAAGGATAAAGAAGCTAAGATGGGGTTTTAAAAGAAAAAATAAAACTTGAAAAGAGGTAGAAGACCATGAGAAAAGAAAAAATGGCTGCAGTGGAGGAGACAGACCAATTAACTGATGCAGCCTAGTTAAGCGCCAAAACCTGCGTCAGAGGTAGTTACCATGGCTGAAGAGTACAATCAACTCTTGACTTACAGATTAGAAGGTTAGCTTGATACTTTTTCCTTTACTCATTAGAGTAAATCAAGCAAATGGAGGCCACTATTACACCTCTACAGTTCATGTGGAGCTATAGACATCATGTGATCAGCCTCACCTAGCATGTAGCAGGAGGAAGGGGTAGCCTTGTTGTGTCTGTGAGTGTTGCCAACAAGCTGCCAGCATTAAGAAAGTATGCGGTAAGAAAACATTTTCTTTGGTCAAAAACCTTACAAAGTTTCCCTATTTTTTGGGGAAGTAGTGTAAAAGTTTACATTTAACATAAGGATACATCTATGTACTTGTAGTCCTTGACATAAGCTAATGTATGTGTGATTATCAAAATCAGGAATACTTAATTAATCCCTGGTCACTGAGGATATTTGTTGTGAGTATCATAGGTAAAGCAATATTTACATTATTTACATTGTGATTGTAGCAGGATGAACTGTGTTGATCAGATAGTGCACAGTGTTAAACAGATTTACAAAGAGATTACTCAGTCTACAGGTAGATATATATATTAGGTGAATAGAGAAATGTGTCCAAGTAAAAATAAAAATAAATATGTCCAGGTTCATAGTCCAGTGTTGGGTGAATGATTTAAAGGGAGGAGTTGCAGAGCCTGAACGACCATCGGTGGCAACCTGGTCAGCTGGACAATCTTGAGGCTGTTGAGGGAGATGCCATGAATCAGCCAAGTTAATGTGAAGCACATCAAGCTGCACTCCCTAAACTTTCTTTGACTCCTGGTAAACGCCGTTAGCTTAACCATCTTATTAGCCACCGCCTCACGTTATCATGATGATAGTGGGAAGACATGACTTAAAACTCCTCTCTAAACACCTTTGTCATCTCGGCTTCACTCTTTTTCCTCACAGCTTCTTTCTTCCTCTGCATCGCCTGTGTGTCTGGAGTTTCCATATCTCCGCTGGGATAATAACTGTTTTGAAAGCTGTGCTGGCTTCAACAAGATCATCTGATTCCAGCTGTAGACAATGTTTGCCATACAACAGTGGTGGGAAAAATGCAATTACTCAATTGCATTGTAAAAAATAGTCCAAAAAACTATCTTAAGGGCTCCATTGAGAGGTCACAGCTTAAATAAGTTGTTAGCAAAAACGATATAGGGACTTCCATAAAAAAAAGTCAGAAAGTACAAACACAGGCAGTCTGCATGGTTGATGCACAATTACATTAAGTTTATTCTCATGTTTGGTGAAGCCATGTAAGAAAAAAACTCAAAGTTAAAATCTCATTGTGTACATAAACCCTTTGACTGTTTTATATCACAGGTGTTTATGGTTTCACCGCCAGAAGACATTCAGTTAATGCATCTCGAGACTATTTTCCTTTTTTTTCTTTTTTTGCCGTACTGAGAATTACAAAATTCGAAATGACTGATAACTGAAGGTTAAAAGCCTTTTAAAGCCAGAGCTGGAAAGTGAAGTGGAGACACCAGAGAGAGAGAGAGAGAGGTATTAGCAGATAAGAAAAATGGAAGGCAGGAATTACAGAAAGTTAGCAGGTAAAAAGAAGAGGAAGGCAGCCAGGTGAGGAGGGAGGAGGTGATGAGTTAGAGACAAGAGGAGGCACCCGGAGTGTGGAGAACACAAGCAGTTGTTGAGGAGCAATATCAGGCTTGGATGCTTTTTAAGACAGCAGGACTGCATGAATCAGAGCGTTGCGACAAATGAAACTTGCTCATTCAGAACACACATACACAGTCCTTTATTCCACTGCAGGTATGAATATCAATGCCTCTGTCAACCTCTAGGTTTAAACCAAGCTTTATGTGGAACAAATCTGCTGTTTGCGTTGTCTGCACTCCATTTGTTGTTGCATTAGATATAAATCTCTGTGTGCATTTGCCCTTGTATTGCCTCTCAGCAGTAATACAACATTACCACTCTGTCTCAAAGTTCTGATCTCATGCTTTATTTAAACAGAAACACACTGTAAATCCTTGTCTCTTTCCCACCTGGTGCCAGGGAAGTTCACAGCTCCCGAGGTTGAACAATTTGTTTCTCTGTCTGACCAGTTGTTCTTTCCACCGAGGTCGCTCAGTAACAGCCAGGAGGTCTGTGTTTGTTTGTGGGCAACGCTGTTTGCAGTGTGCTGTGTTTGGAGGAATTATACTGACTATAAAAAGCCCTGAGAGCGCAGGGTAAAGGAATGCAATGTGCCATCAAACACCATTAGCCGGCAGTAAAAGTCTAATAAGCGTCTTTGGTATGAATATTTAGTTTCACAGTGTCAAATTAGGTTTACCAACACTGGTTTCTTCTCAAATGACATGACCTTGGTTTTCTTCAAAACAGAAGTCATAACAATAATTAATTTGAATTGTGATAAATATCTTAAAACTTCTCACAGTTTTCTGTTTTTCTGCAAAAAAGACTTGACAAGACAATAGGAGCATATGGTGTATCATAATACAGCATCTCCAGATTCTTTACTCTCATCAGTTTTTACTGTGCAGATTATGATGCAGACAGGTAAATACAAGAAGAGGAAGAGTAAGGGATCATCACCAACTGTATTTGCAGACCTCCATAAAGCCATTCACACAGTATCTGCTACTGTAAATGCAGTGTTTTCCTTCTGTAACATTACACTTCCATCACACTTGAAAATGATGATTATGTTGTTGCTGGTGCTTTGTTGGGGATGTTGTTAAAAAAAACCTCAAATGGGCATTGCCTATAGCACAAGGGAATCCCAAACTTTTCATCCTGCAACCCCAAAAATAGTAGAGCCAGGGACCAGCAGCCTCCTGTTGCAAGAATACATTAATGGGCCAAAAACAAAAACAGACAAAAAAACATAAAAGGCACAAAAAACTTACTTAAGCTGCTGAGTAGAAGAGTCTGCCAAATGACTTTGAGACTGCATAACAAAAGTTTTCAAATGTAAGTCATCTAAGTTGGGAATTATCTGGTTATTTTCTGATTCAACAGCTGAAGACATTTGTATGACATCTCATTCACACATTGTTCTTTGAGTTCTCATACACAATTGCTCGTAAAACACATTTTCAACTTGCCAACACGGGTTTCTCCCCTTTCAAGGCCACCTCCTTTCCTCCACCCCTGTAGTTGTTTCACCCAGGAAACAGCAGGAAATTTCACAGCGCTAAAATCTTATAATAGAATCCTGTTGAAAGATACTGAAGTTGCCAGGTAGTCACAAAGTACAACCTCGATCCACAACTACATAAAACTTAAAGACCTCTCCTCATGCGAGTGCGATCACACACAAGGGGTATGTGTATGATCATGTTCTGTGTGAGGGGGAAGCAGAAGTAGGGCAAAGGAGCAGGATCCAAAGGAGAGGAAAGCAAAAGTACACCTGCAAGTTTAAGTTGAATCTAGATGAAGCAGTCTTTGAAACGTACATGTTAAATTTTGTGAGTTTTATTATGAAATCCATGTTTTCACATTTGTTTGGGTAATAAAACAGTTTAATAGTCAACGTGTTTTGCTCCAGCTTCTCACAAATGAATTTTGTTGCTAAACAAAAATCTCCAAAAAAGCTCTTTTGCTCAACTTTGGGTTTATTGGCTCCATGTGTTTTGTTCTTTGTGTGTTTTTTTAATGTAATTATGAAGACTTTTTCCTGTTTCTGTATAAGTTGTTATCTTGAGCCTAATGTAACTGAGCAAGATTTTTTCCTTTTTCTATACATTTTTCAGATGAATGAATAATAACTTGTTTGAAAAACTTATAATAAGATAATAAAAATGTTAATCATCTCCCGCTCTGCTTCATCTCGTTTAAACCCTATGATGCACTCTCTTTCCTTAACTCCTGTCTTAGTTTCTTGTTTTTCCTCTTTGTTCTCTCTTCTATTCTCTCTCTCTCTCTCTCTCTCTCTCTCTCTCTCTTTGTTGTCTCTATCCCTCCTCCCCCTCTAATAGATATTGTATCTGTGTGTTTTGCAGAATCACTCTGAATGGGATGAAGGTGTCCAGGCCAGACGTTCGAATCGGCCGCTACAGAATGATTAAACACGAGAGAGACAAACACAACGAGCCCAACCCACAGAGGTACTGCATCATTGTCTGCCCTCGTTCTGCTGCTTCACATTTGAATTGATCGATCAGCTTTTGTTTCATAGCTACACAGTCCAGATCTTTCTGTCCAATGTTTTCATCTTTGCATGAGAGGCTGATGGTTATGTGCCTCAGCTAAGGGAACATTGCCGAAACCAAATCCTCATAATTAGTGTTAGTTACATTACTAGTGTTAGTTATATTACGGATAGTCACCCAAAAAGTAACTCATAATTCCTTTACTGTTGTTATTAACCCACTAATGATTTAAAATGGTTGCCACTGCTGCTGGTAGTTTTCTTTAAGTTTGACAACCACTGTTGTCATACTTACCTAACCCTGGCTAACTTGAAGGAAGGAGCAGTACATGTTTACGTTTAGAGGCTGGAAATATGCCCATTAATTCGACCTTTTTGAGAGGAAAGATGACAGGAACATCAATGCCAGATGTAAATTGTGTCCAATTACAAGGACTCTTTCAACTTCGATCAGCTTAGACTGGATTTCAAAAATTGTGTCTCTCGTCCCCGGCTGAACCATATGTGTGTTTCATATGCCTGATGGATTCATAGGCATAGTTCAATCAGCACAAATAACACTACTATATAATAAAAATCATAATCATTGACTGGGGAAGCAGCAAAAAGGCAGCACCAGCATCCTTTCCCTCTCCAATCAAAGGAAACAATCCCTAATTTTGAAGTTGAAGTAACTTTTAAGTGATGCCTATTCACATCTGTTTGTTCTCCAACAGTTTGTTGTTGGTTTTGAAGCCATCATGGTTCTCTTGTCATTTTTGATGAGGTCAAAGTGTAATGACTGGGAACATTGAAAGTCAAAATAATCCATGCAGGCTGACAGAGCAGAGTGAAGCTTCTGGGTTTGGGCAAAATCCAGTTTGTGTAAAACTGTGGACTCCATGATCAGCTGATGAGAGAAGCAGAAAGAAATAGAAAAAAGTGATATGATGAAATGCTGACTGATTGAATGAGTCAATATTGATTGGTCTTCCTGTTTGAACTGACGCTTAACTTTGTTTAAGCAGCTTTGTGAAGAACCATGAAAGAAACGTAAAGCACCCTATAGACACATAGACAGTCAACATCATACATTATTTAACCATTTCATTGCTTATTCATTCAGCTAAGTGTTTAATTATAGTTTGTGCAAATGTAATTTCCCATTTTTATTCTTCACTGCAAAGAAGTTTTCTGAGGGATCTATCTTTCATCTCTTAATTTTTTGTTTCAGTTTAAGACAGATGCTGAAAATGTAGCATAAAAACCTTCCATGTGAAACTCCGTTACAACTCCCCAGGCTGCTTCACCTTCCATACAGCACAGAGTACTGTGGTGAGAATAAGAGCAGAGTATTTGGGTAATGGTTGTGTTTTAGGACTTACTGACCTTAAGGGAGGATTATGTTCCCTTTTACTGATTTAACATTTTCACTCACAACAGGATATTGAAAGATTCATGCAGGTTAAAATCAAAATGCATGAATAAATGAGGGTATGCTAAATAAAACATTTGCATTTCATAGATACCACAGCTATTTGTGGTCCTCGCAGTATTTATCCTGCTAATATGCATAATATAAACCGGCAGAAACTTCTCAGTATGCAATCTTTTGCAACATCACCTACAGAAAAGCACCTGACGAGAAAGAAAGTATCAGAACATCAACGCTTTGAATATTGGATCATTTTAAAAGCTTTATTTTAAATAAAGCTGAATTGGCCTCTCTGAGATCTGACCTGGAGGCTTAAAAATGTGCTTTAGACTAAACAAGTCCAAACAACTTCTCAGAAAAATGTGTAAAAATGCTTCCCTGGTGTGTTATTTTATGGTTTGATGAATGAGACCCAATATGCAGAGATGAGCCCTTCTAGACACATTAATCACCAGGAGTATAGCACCTCACATTAAGCTGCTTAAATGTGGATTATCACTGTTTATTCTCCTCTAAGAGCCCCCGTTTTCATGCCTGGATAGGCCGGCCAATGATGCCTCATAATGGAAAGATCTATAGCTGCTACAGCCGGGGCCGGGTGAAGATGTATGTTCCCTTTGTAAAATTGTTTCAGTTTCAGTAACGTTTGCTGTACAACAGGGTTTTGTCATCCAGACGTGAGGATCCACAGACATGGTCTAGTCCAGTTGTGGCTCTTAAATTGGTTTATAAGAAGATTAAGAACACAGACAACTGGAGTCATGGGAAATAGAAGAGACAGATGAACTCTGACATGATCTGCAGTCAGTACATGACCACTGAGCCTGTATTTATGTGAATGTAGGCAGCATGACGGTGGCCAATTTAAAAACCCTTAAATTATTTTTTTATATTTTGTTTCCAAAGTTAACACATTGAATTGTTTGGAAATGTTGCTAGTTTTTTATTTAAAAGCAATAGGAACAAATTCCACTTTGAGGGTCTGTTACGCCGCATTTTCTGCCACTTATCCTGTTCAGGGTTGTGGGTGGTTTGGGCCTATCCCAGCTGTCATAGGGCAAGAGGCGGAGTACGTTCTCATCTGGTGGCCAGTTAAACGCAGGGCTGGCACATAGAAGTGGGCAACATTTCACACACACACTCATGCTTACAGGCAACTTGGAATTATCAGTTAACCTATTGAGCATTTTTTTGGTCTTTGGGAGGAAGTCGGGAATTTATCATAATTATCTAAAAGACATTGCACGACATCTATTTCGCTGCCCTTAGCTCCACTTTTAGCTCCACATTTGGTCATTCTGGCAACTACAACAAACGACAGTGGAGTAGGAAAAGGTTGACTCTGATTGGCTGTTATCATACACACATATAATCATCCTGGCCCTAACATGAACCCACCATCAGGCACGAAAAGTGTACTGAGTTTATAATTGTGACGTTTCTTAGTGATTTATATCAAGTCTAATAGGATCTTTTTTCTTTTTTTTTTTTTTTTACCAGGAATATGGAAATAAAAAGAACAACAAAAACACAAACTCAGTTTTCAGTTTTGAAGCACTGCCTGATCACTTCTCTCCATGTCTTGGCTCCACTAACAACATATTAGTGCAAAAAGAAGTAATAGTTTGGCTGAATATCACAATTTTCAGCTGTGTCAGTCTAGCACACAGTCAGTGGACGGAAAGGGGGAATGTTGTGTGAGAAACAACTTTGGGGAATATCTGGAGCAAGCTGTCCTGAAAGTATTGAGAATCTTTCTGAAGTGCAAATGTTAAGAGTCTCTGCCTGTCTACTATGTCTGACTTCTCATCAAGACAAGGTGATCACAGGCTGAGCTGTCTCTTAAAACCCATCATGTAGCTGAGCCTTTAAGATCTAAGTCATGATCCCATTTTTTTCACTAATATGAGAGATTCATATGATTTTGATGGCCAGGATGCTAAAGAAATACATTTTATTGTCATTTTTATGTTCTCAAAAAATTATCAAGCTTTTCATTGGAGTCTATCTTACATACATGCTCATACACTGTACGCTCCCTTCAGTGCTGACAGTAAAAGATAAAAATAAAGGCTAACCACAGGTGTGACAGAAAGGCAAATTAGCCTTGAATGAAGCTTTTGACATCAACTGAAAAGAGTTACATTTACTTTTCACCTGCAAAAAGCACACGCTGAGTGTCACAAAGACCTTACACCTGTGAGTGAAAGGAGGGTAAAAAATAAAGTCAAGATTAGGGAAAAAAATTAATTGCTTGAAAAAAAGATCTTGCTCACCTCCTGGTGTTGACTGCACTCATTTTTCATTGACCCTTTGTATGTGTCAATTCACCTGTAAAGGTAAAATTTATCTCAAACACACGCCTGGGAGTGAGAGAAAATTAGCCTAAGTGGGGGCTCTGACACTAAAAGAAGTAAGAAAAGTTTGATTTACGCGTAAGGAGCTCCTGTTGAAGTGTGTAAATGTCAGACATCCATCTAGAAGTGCTTTATTTTTTAAAATAACTGTCTTTACAGTATAAGTGCTGCAATAACTTAAATACATAGACATCCAGGATAACCAGCCCTGTGTTAAATGTCATCCATCTTTGTTTTGTGCATGTATGGGTGTGTGTGTTGAGCAGATAAGAAGCAACGATCCCTCAGTAATTGCCTGCTGAAATGACACCAATAGAGACGGGAGCCGGCTGGGTCAGACTGGTCTAGTTGTCTTCATCAAAATCAATAAATCAGCCACTAGACTAGAAAGAAAGTGTCTTTTCAATGTGTGTGTCTATCTCTGTGTGTATGTGTGTGTCTGCTTGATACACAGTTCCCGTTTTCCTCCTCCTCTTTCTCGTCGATCTGCTCCCTCTCTCTCTGGTCGGTGAACCAGACTTCCTCAATAAGACGTGACACCAACAGGGACGCTTCTTATTTGGGGCTGATACATTATTCATAACTCCAGCGAGGGGGAGAAAATAGCGGCCTATTAGTCGGCACAAACTTCATTTTTTACAGCCCTTCTGGACACTCGTTATAATGTATCGGAAATTTCAGGCTTAAAGGATCATCTGAAGAAGAGGCATTTGGGCTCAACTGGAGCACAGTGGTTAAGAATAATCAGGAGGTTGAGGATGGAAAGAACAGCCACCTCATGGCAGCACTGAGGCAGTGTGGGTGGAGGAGGGAAGAGTTTGGTCTTTCTCTTTCTTTCTTTGCCCAGACAGAAAGTTTAGTTCCTCCAGTCTGTCAAGTTGTGTGATGTTTTGTACAATTTAAAAAGTTACACGGAAAAGTAAGTAACAAGGCAACACAAAGAGAAAAATAGGGGTTACTTTGCAGAATATGAAGTTCTTTAGGTTGTTTAAGTTACATGTTAGCATCAACTTTTTAAAACTCTAGACTTAAGGACTTATGTGTTTCCAGTATATGCATACTTAGTTTCATGGGCTCTCATCTGGACTGTAAACACCAAACTAAATATTAGTCATATTTTCATTACACCTAGACTTGCAGCAAACCTTTATATTGCAATGAAAATGGGAATGGAAAAACCAATTCAAAACCCCCCACAAATTTCAATAAAAAGTTTTCAGGCTCTCATGAGATGGTTTTTCAGAAGTTTGTATATTGAAGTTTATCGCAGAGGTGCAATGGAAACACCTTTTTTCGCAAAAACACAACATTGGACATGAATCACTTTCCCCAAACAAACTAATTGCACAGCGGATCAAGATCGGATCTTATGTCAAAATAATGTAGGCTGAGTCACTCTGAAGTTTTGGATTCAAAATTACTCTGTGAACTCTTTTGCCATGATCCTCTCCCAGAAGTCTCTTGTACGTGCCACTCAAACCAGACACTGGCGTTCATATTTAAACGCCTTCTGCCTTTGTCTGTTGACAACAACAACAACAACAGTAACTCCCGTCAAAATGACAGTTTTGGCTCTTAAAATGCTTGTGATATCCATGGTTACCACCAGTTACAGTCCTCTTTCCTTTTTCAGCAAATTGAATCCTGCAGGATGAGATTTTACTTAAGTTGTGCTTAGTTCCAATCATAATGGAAACACCAGGGAAGTGCAATTTTGCTTTATTGAAACTTCAGAAATATCGCTTTTATTTCATAAAAGTGTGATGGAAATGCGGCTATTTCCTGCAAAACTTGCACTCAGGAATGGGGTAGTTTTTCTGTTGACAACTGTTGGTAAATATGAGATCAAACTATATTATTTTTCAATTGCTGTTCAAATGAAGTTATTATGGCATCATTTATTTAAGAGACATAATCCCCGCCCCCTGGAGCTTGACCTAGTTGCTGTTTAGGAGTCAGTTAACACCTTAACGTGAAAATATATTCACCTACATACTTACACTTCAATGAATGACTGAACAAAAATGAAACCGAAACCACACACTATATCCAGCTACAGAAACTGCCTCAAACATTCATTACTTTGTCTTTCAGAATACTTTGTTGAATTGTTGTATTCTTCATCTGTCAATCATTTTCACACAAAAAACAAGTCTTTTCTTTGGCTTTTTATCTTTCGATGCGTTGTTTCCTTTTGTTAGGGTTCAGATTATTAATTGAGCCTTTTGGGAGAGTTTATCTGGAGTACCTGTGTGATGTCCAGTATTTTCACAGGAAGGCTTTGTCTTGACTATCCCAGAATGTTTACTATCTTTTCACACACACACACACACACACACACACACACACACACACACACACACACATTCAGTTAGATCGCACACACCCTAACACAGGAGAGTGTTCTCTCTCCTCTCTTTTCTGAGATGCAGGCTAGGCATAGCAATGAGATATCGGGCCAGCGGAAGTAAGAAAGAGGCACATTCATCACCGGCCTCGAGTATCAGCTCACACACACACACACACACACACACATAGGCGCACACACATTTCGACTAGCAAGCCTTGCCTCATGCATTGCAAATGAATCAGTCACTCAGTTACATTGTTCAATATTCTATTCATATGTTATCGTACTGGGACAGTGCAGATGCGGCATGTGTGGGGTGCGCTTGTGTGAGGGGTAAAAATGTATTTGCTCTGAAAACAAGTTAAAGTTAAGCATCTTATTCATGCAGTTATGCAAAAGAATAGATCAATCTTTAGGAATTTCTTGTCTTGTCTGGCTTATGATCTGTCTCTCAAGCCTGGACAGTAATTGAATTGATGTTACCATGAGCAGCTGCTGGCTAAGCTTAGCATAAATATTGTGACAGCAAAACAGCTACCCTGGCTCGGTTCCCCTGCCTTTCAGCACCTCTTACCCTTGATAACACATAATGTCTGATTTGTTTAGTGTATAACAAAGTATAACAAAGACTTGGCTAAAGGTCATGCAAGTAATTATTTGCTTCTCAAGTTCAAGGCAATAAGCAGAAACTCAAAAAACACAGGACTACCCCGCTGTAGACTGTCATGGCTCTGTGGTTAGCTAGCACCACCACCACCAGCAAATTAATCAGCCTGCATGTTTATTTACTATCTTATGCAATCTTTTCTGTAAGTAAAATAACATATCGTATGGAACATATGAACATGCTGGGAAGCTTTTTGTGGATCTTCACTGTGTAAAATCTTTCACAGTTAACATAGAAAAGCTAACAAGAGCTATACTTGAGTTTCATATTTGGGGCTGTTTATTCAACAGCAGTTTTAGGATGACAAGCGAAGGTGTTGTTGCGTTTTGGCCTCTCATTTAGGCGCAAACGATGTTGTAGCCAACTTAAAAAGGAAACTTTGACAACGACCTCCAGAGACAAATTTTTCTGAAATGCCTTTTTATTGTTGCCATGTAAAAAGAAGCTGGAATCGGAAAACAATAGTAACGATAGCGGACTCTTGTGTCGTGATTGTGCTGCTGAATCTACAGACTGCTTTTCACAAATTGTGCACCTCTCGCACCACTTCTGCAATCAACCAAGAAGTATTCAATGCTGCAGTGCTTTCAGCCCCTTAGCATTTCTGTGTAAATGCAGTTTTTTTGGTTGAAATGTTGTGAAATGTCATGTAAATGGGGCCTAAGGTGAGATGTTTGCAGAATTGTTACTGTAAGTCAGTGCTGTTCAAATATATAACTTGCTTCGTTCTCTACAAAAAGGTGAATTTTCTCCCCTTCCAACAGCACAATGCTACCTCTCCTTGTCTCTTTGGGTGCCTGATCAGAGATATGCTGATAAAAAATGTAGGACCATTATATTTAGCACACCATGAAAATGATCTTCATATCTAAGGTAAGAAAGCTGACAAGTGTGTCACGAAAAAAGATATCAACCATTCTTTGACACACTTTTAACAACAGGGTCAAATTGGCTCAGGATATATAACACCAGAACAAAACAATCCTTAATAACTGGTATACTAAAGTATTGTGGAGCTCCCAAACCAGAGTGTTTTCCTTTGAGACCCTGGTTGGAATTAAAATAGAGCTTTACTTAGCCCAGTTAGGACTCAGTCTGGAAATCAGGCTAATGAATATGTAAAGAGGCCTGTCTTTGTGTGGCTCCCCAACTCTTTAATATAAAACTTATATAAGTAAGCCTGGCACACTGTAGCCTACAGATGGAGTGCTGATCTGATAGTCTCTGTATATATGAGGGGATTATTTTATTGCTTTCAATCTCTGCTGCTTTATAGATTAATCTAAAGATTTCTCCATCCCCTCAAGTTCATTCACTTAATGTTTCAGTATCAGTTTTGCTTGTTCCATCTGTCACTCTCTTTCTTTGAGATATATTTATCTCTCCCTATATCATTCTCAATTTGTCTCCCAGATCTTCCTCTCATCTTTCCTTCTCTTCCTCTTCTTGCACTCTCCTTCTCAAACTAATCTCCCCTTCTTTGAGGAAGAGCTGCCAAACCTTTGTGGAAGTCAAAGAACACGTAATTCTATTTATACCCCATTGTATTACATTGTTCAAGGGAAAGACGCTTGACAACATTTTTCCTGCTTCCATTTATGCCAATAAAGCTCGTTTTGATTTGATTTGGGAGAGACAG
Organism: Thalassoma bifasciatum; assembly: GCA_008086565.1. Classification (NCBI taxonomy): domain Eukaryota; kingdom Metazoa; phylum Chordata; class Actinopteri; order Labriformes; family Labridae; genus Thalassoma; species Thalassoma bifasciatum. Next base: position 337,791 of record RPOG01000123.1, read on the forward strand.
AGGGAGAGAGCTGTGCCTGGAGAGAAGAGAGATCCTCACTAGTCAGTTCTGACAGGGCTGTGCAGACTCAGTGGTCCATGTCGGACTCAAGTGTCAACTCCAGTTTTACGTCCAAGCATATCGTTAGGAAGAAGTCTTTTGTAGCAGTCAGTCATTGCTGTCTGTTGATAAGAGAATGTGCATGGCCGGGCGTTTGAATACATCAGCCTTTTCCTCTGTTCACAGCAAAATACAACATGCCTAAGACAAGAGCGGTGAAAACACGCTGTTCACAACTGGCACACCGCGGCCTCATTTCCATCCTGATTGGCACTGGAAGCTGATACTACCACTAGGGTGACAGGACAAAGCTGGTGTTATGAGTCGGTTTTAAAGCCAGAGATTGCATCACAAACAGAATTCAAGCACTGCAGCAGTAGCAAACACTGAAATGCTATGCAACTGTTTGACATACTGTGAATTATTTTCCATCTTTTTTTTACAAAATCAGAGCATATTCTAACGTAAGAGCAGATTCTGATGTAACTGCTGAATCACAGCCAATGAGGAAGGAGATTCCAACATAATTCAGACAAACTGAGGTGGATGTGATGGGTAACATGGCTCACTGAGTGATGCAATAGCACCACCTGTTGGTCAAGAAGTCCGAAGTGAGGAAAACTGAATGCTGACTTCATTAGGAACAAATTAGCACAGATGTTTCTTTTAGCTACTTTCAGGTTAATGAATGTGTGTTGTAACTTTCCAAAGGGGCAGAAGCAATACTTAAAAAATCAATACAATCATAAAAACACTATGTTTCTTGAGGATTTAAATGCTGATCATTACTGCTCTGAATTGAGCTTCTAATACGCTGGACTGCATATGAGTGTAGCACCTTTTCGCCGCTCTTACTATAGATGTGAATTAACATTATATTCATTTCCTAATTGTGACAATTCATTGACTTTTTATCAAGATTGATCATGTCATCTTTTCAGTTTTTGGAACATAAATTCTATGTCTCACTTTTCTATATTCAAAAAACAAGTGCAACCTCAGGACTTTGGGATCACAAGATAATTAAGACGGAAAGAAGAAGAAGAAGAAAAAGTCAGAATGAGGTTAATTGCCATATGAACTTTTACATCTGGGAATATGGTATTTTGGTGCATAATGGTGTCAATAAGTATGGCAAACCAGAGGGGAAAAAAACAATAAAAGCGCAAGTTTATTGTAAATTTTTAAAGATAGATTTGTGAGGGGAACGTGCATTACAGCATCTGGCATTTCATTAAAGCGCTGCAGTGTATCAAAAGAGTAAGTGGTATAGAAATGCATAGAAAATTAGTTCTTTTTGAAGTGATGCAATGAGCAAGACATGCAGGCTGTTGGTCGATATGATGTGTTTTTATGATGATAGGATTCAGAAGTGAAGATCCCAGGCCTTTTCTGTTTGTTTTTTTTTGTTTTTTTTATCATATACTTGGGCTTTTTAAATTATTGGACAGGGCACAGAGCAGGAAACCAGGAGAGAGAGCGAGAGAATGACATGCAGGAGAGGGCGCCTTGGGCTTGAAGCAAAGCCGGGCCACCTGCCATATGTGCAGGCATCTTATTTTGTGAGCACTTTGCAGATTTGACACTGTTTCTTTTTAACAATATTTTCTCCCTCTCCCTTGCTTTTTTGTCTCTCAACCTGCAGGTTCAACAAAATACAGAACACAAAGAACACAATGAAGAAAGACGGCATCAGTTCTCTGACCTACAGACTGGTTCAGGTCAAGAAGTACCCGCTGTACACAAATATCTCTGTGGAGATTGGCAAACCACCGCCTCGACCGTTCAAGGGCTAGAGACAGACAGACGGAGAACAGGTTGAAGGGGTTGATGCATATTGTCTGAAAGGTCAAAATGTGCACAAGAGAGATTATACAGAGGAAATCAACACACATATCCTTGACTTGAAAAGACTGGAAATAGTTGGGAGTGGGAAAAAGAGGAGAAAGTCACAAGCACATCATGGTCTTTCTAACCCCTCTTTTTGAAGATTTCAGTGCTCCATTTCTGTAACAGGACTCAGTCTCCTTCGAGGTTTTCAGGCAGACAATGGCTCCTCAACCATACCTTTACCAATCAGTGACTTCAGGATTAAAGAGAGTGGACCAAAGCTGGAGTATCAGCGGCTGACTCAAAGCTGGGGTCGAACTTTGAAGCTTAAACTTGGAGCTATTCGATGACAAGAGAGCATCCAGTAGACAGAGGATACTGGCAAAGACTTACATGTTGGGAGATCATTCTGAAATTGAAAAGTTTTCTTGGCCTGCTCTCATGCACAGGACAACATCATGTTGAATTTCTAGGACTACTTGACCAAGTTTGTAGTGACAAACAATGGGCTTTTACATGGATACGAAAAAAGCAAACAGAAGAGTGGATGATGGGGAACATGCTCATTATGAACATTACATAACCTGGAGGACAACAAACTCTTGAGCAATGTGACTTTTAAGCATTTACAGATGTGTTCATGATAACAAGGAATCCAGCTTGGGTGTCTGATGTGGTTACGGGCAGTGACGAACGGATTGCATATCAAAGAGCCCATCTGACTCTTTCCTCAACAGATTTGATATTGACGTCTTTGTCAGGGAGTCTCCTGTATGGATCTAACTACTCAATCAAATCCTCCGGTATCAGTTAATGAATGTGTATTGTGCCTGCATCTACAGCAGAAGACTCTAAACAGTGCTGGGACACGCTGATAAAAACCTGTTTGTCACAGGAACCCTCTTTTGGTTCTTCTTTTTCTATATATAAACTCAGACTTTGGAAACAGAAACTGACAGTGGAGTGATGGAAAAGTTTGGCAACAAGAGAAAACATGTTGAAGTTACGGAAGGATTTCTCCTGTGTTGGATGCAGTGTGCTAGAAATACCTTGGGAGAGCATTTTGAAGGATATTGAGGATTTAGACACAACAAGGCAGGTTTACCGACAGCTCAGTCGTGATTTCAACTCCATGTGGCACATATCTGCTATCATTTTTCATGGAAGTTAGTTTCTTTTCTTGAACCCACTTTGAGAACCCGATTCACTTTAGTAATCAGAGTATGGCAGGCCCATTTATTCTCTAAAAATTAAAATCTAGAAAGGAGCTACGACTGCTGAAAAATGAATAAAAAACTTGATCCTTTACTGCATCTTCAAACATGGCACAAAAGAGTTAACAGCAAACGTGAGCTGTCAGGATGTTTAACCATTTTTTCAGTAGCTCCACAGACATAAAAGTTAATGAAGTTTGTGGATCACCTTTGACAATGTAACCTCATTTTCTTTACAGTATCATAGTTCCTCTAAACCTGACTGATACGGCTCTTCTATCATTTTCTCTCTTTCATTATGTTCTTTCTATCTATGAGGGAAAAGACTCTGTTATCTATACATTAATAGTCCTCTGTCAATGGAAAATGTGAATCTGATCACTGGTTCCAGAAGTTATAGTGTGCGTTGTCTGACGTCTGCTTCTATATCACCACGTCAGATTATATCACCATCAGCTGTCAGTACAGGAATCATTTTAATACAGTTTTACATTTAATTAATGACAGATATCAAATAACAAGAACTTTTTTACTGACATTCTTTTTATGTAACAGCTGTTTTTGTTTCATCTGAGTTCAACAGCTTGTCCTGTGTGAAATTTATCGCCTTGCATTGTTTGTTTTTTTAAATGCTTTGATACATTACCCTTCTTCCTTTGTTTTTATTTTTCCTCATCTTTACTGTCGATGCTGTAACTGTTGACGCCTAAACACCAAACTGATGCCTTCAGGAGTAATTTTTCAGAGGGGATGGGGAAGCTGTGTTGAATTTAAAGGTCATTTTTGTTTGAAAATTTAGTGGATAAGGTCGTGAGCGTTTTATACTGAAGTCCAGAGCAGACATGCATCACTACAGTCAATAAACTCATTTTCCAGTCATAGTATATTCTTTAAGTATTTCACTCATTGGTCTTGTTGTTATCTTGAGATAGCAACTCTTGTTTCCTCTGATAAGATAATTTCAGATGTTTCCTTAAAATCCCACCAGACAATTCATGTTATTCCAATTTGATAAAGCTGGTTTTCCCATTCTAAAAGATCAACTTATCTTATAACCTCAAGATATTTTCTACAGAATAATTTTTCATTGTAGGAAGGTTAAGCCAAATTTGATGTGTCTTTTCTGTTCTGCCTCTGATCCTATGAGTTATAATCATCTGATATTGTGGTGGTGCACTTTTTGTTATAGTGAAAAGCAAAATCTCTTGACAACAGCCAGAATTTATTTGTTTATCATGATGCAATGGAGGAAATAAGGTCTACGAGTGCATGTCCGCTTTGGGCTTCAGTAGTTTTAAGGTAATGCTGGATGAAAACATTCTTAAGAAAAACCTTCACAGAATATTTCCACCTGCCCTCTGAACTTTTGGATGGATAAAAGAGTTCTGAGTCCTCTGACAGTTCAATCTCTGCATCTCTAAAAACAAAGTGGGGCTTTTATTAGGTTGAGGAAAAAAAAGTGCATTGTTTGCTCCCTCTTTGGACAGCCTTCAGGCAAAAATGTTCCCATCTGTTTGGCTCCGTTATCTTCGCCTGAAGTCTGTTGGAAGGAGTGATCGCCCCTTTCTTATGCTCTCTCACACACGTACACAAAAGCATTCACACTGTTTCCCTTTTTCTTTGCATTATCTCCTCTTTCATTGCCTTCTCTTTTTTACTCTGCCAGTCCACGCTGTGTGTGTGTGTGTGTGTGTGTCAGTGGCTCTCTGTTGTGCTTTGTGCCAGGCCCACTTCAGGCACAGCTGCGTCTCACAAGAGTGCTTCTTCATCCAATAGATATCGACAGGGCCTCTCTTTGTGTCCCTGAATTTGTGCCACTTTACTGTATCTTTTTTTTTTTCTTTGTACTCACCCCCTCTCAGACCACATCCCCGATCTGTCTCCCCTCTTTTCTCCTTATCTCCCCCAACCCTGACTCTCCTATTCCCTTTTCACCCTCTCTCTTCATGGTATTTTGGTGCTTGAAAGTGCAGAAATCTCCTGGTGACTTTTTGGTGTTCCTTATACATGCAGACATCCTGGGAGGATTACTACTCTTTGTACTGTTTAAATCTCATACTGTGCAATATCACAGATTTGTTCACATTTATTGCATATCCTACTTGAAAGTTTGTATGTGGGGTGTGAGGTTTTTGGGGATGTTCTGATCAGTTTTTGATGCAGTGATATATTTTCAGAAAGACCACTCTGTTACTTTAATTTAGTAACCCTATGAGCAGTAGCATAAACTGATAGCTTTGATTTGCAACTCAACAAAAATTGTCTTTTTATTCTTGATAGGATCCACATTGAACTGACAAGTCCAGAAAAAAAGTGTCTTCCTTCAAGTTGTTTTGAGATTTAAAAAAGAAAACAAAAAAAAACAGGCCTGAAAGGCTTGTAACACATCAAAAAAAAACTGCAAAGGGGATAAATAAAATTTGGTCAAGTTTCTTAAAATCAGAAACTTTTTTCTTACCTCATAGGCATTTTTTTACTTGTTACAAGCAATTCAGACCTCTTTTTTGTCCTTAAATACCTTGAAATAAAACATTTTTCTGGATTTCTCGGTTGAACATGGCTCATACCAAGAATAATAGAGCAGTTTTTACTCAAAAGAAGACAAAATGACTTACTTGAATTTCAGTTTTTGTAGTGAAGTATGAAAGTAGCAGATCAACTGCTTCAGGTGAGGAAAGCTAAGGAATATTGATTTGAAACTTGAAATACATAGACTTACGTTATTTATTTTACATAATACATGAAACTTGACTCTGTCAAATAGTCCAAACTTGAAAGACAGATTTTGTGCATTTTTGCAAATGTTGATGTCTCACTTAATTTTCTAAGATATCACAATTTACAGCCAGAAGAGATCAACCCTGAATTAAAAGATTGAAATAAACTCCAATCCACAATTTTAAACTGCTACATTCAGAGAACAAACCTCTAGTTTTACAATCAGCTGCTCTCAAAAATTAAATCCTATCTCAGCAATGGTTGTATTTACTATTTGTTGCACTTTTTTGGGTTCACATATTAATAATGTATCATAAACTGGTAGTAGGGGCTGTTCATTATATTTAACCAAGTAACATTGAGGTATAAGAAATATGTCTTAAATGAAAGTATACATATCTGTACAAACCTTCCTTCCTCCATAGCTCCACTTCTCAATCCTCCAGCAAGATATCTGTACAGAGAGTTGAGGTGAACAAGCCTCAGAGCCACAGGGACATTATACAGCCAATTTCATGAACCTTCTCTACTTCACACCTGAAATGCTTGAGTGCCCCTGTAAAATCCTGACATCATCAAGCAAACTCTTACAAACTACAGGCCACGTTTCATGAGGTCAGTTCCATGTGGAAAGAACAAGCTAAAGAGAGATAGTTAAAGAGAAAAAAGAAAGAAAGAGCAGGAGAGCCATGGCCCCAGTGTGTATAAACAGAAACATGGGATGCAGACCTAAAGATTAGAAACTTCTGCAGAAAAAGTATTTGAAATGTTTCCTTTACTGGAGTACGACAACGACCATGAGGAGCGCTTGATATTTCTTGAAGGACTTTTGACTTTTAAAGCTGTTCCAGTTGTCGAGCACACCTCGGGTGGTTAAGTAGTGGAGACAGTTTTTCAAATACTTCTTTTGCTTGTCTGCAGCAGAGAGCAGACAGGACTTGGAGGCCTGTAGGCATTTTTAAACATTTACTGTATCTCTAGCTATGGTTTTTTGTACATTGAATGTTGAAAATGTTATATCTTATATAGAATGCATTATGTCATATCAAACCTACTTTTTCTATACAATCAATAAATCTGATGGTTAAAGATGATACAGTAGTGGTGTTGTCCGTTTATGTGCTTCCGCGGTATGTGGTAAGATAAAGAAAAATCAGATAATATATGTTGTCCAAACCATCTGTAATATTGGCAGTTTTGAGCAGCAAGTTTTTTTATGTTTTTTTTTTTTTTTTTCTGTTGAGCAGGTCTCAAAATTGCAAACAACCTTCTGGATTGCAGCTAGCTTGACCTCAAGACGCTCATTTTCTCTTTTATCATCTGTCCTCTCCACCAACCTCCCTTCAATATAAACCAATCCTTAGTTAAACAAAGAAAAGGTACTTTCATCCTCCTTTATTCTTTATATATTGTTTTGTATGAAGCATTGGTCTCAGACTCTCAGTAGAAAAGCTCAGGAGGGAAATTGAGATAGCGTCTAACAGTTCACAAAGACAAATGTTTCATTTAGTGTTTAAAAAAGTAAGGCAGCAAAGGTGCCTTTCAAAAAACACAAGGCAAAACATTTTAAAAGACACAGGAAGGTGAATTTTATTTAAAGTATTAAACACAATGATTCTGTTCAGCTTTTTGCATGATTTAGCATGACTCGCTTATAGATTTGTGGTTGTGATTCATTTTAGTTCCCTTTCATTTCAGACAGCAAATTAATAACATCAAGGTACAGACTGGTATTTATCTCTATTTGCCAGGTTAAATGATATATTCATCCCAACTCTTTTGTTTTAATTGTAAAAAAACAAGGCTACAGGCAAGCAGGAAGCTGACCTAGCTTTGTGTAAATATTGAAAAAAAGGAAAAAGATAGCCTGGCTTTATCTGAAGGTAACAAAAACAGGTAGAATTACCAGCCAATGCCATTTAAGATCACTTTATTATGTGTCATTCAATGTTTGTTGAATTCCAGTCCAAGCCAAACTCCAAACTGCCAGACTTTGCAAAAAAAATAAATAAAAACACAGCAATTAAAGCCACTAAAACAGCAATTTATTATCCATACACTTCTATGTCATGAAATATTTAGATAGAAACAGGGTTTATTGACAAGATGTAGATGAGTTTGTATTTTTTTGCTTTTGGGAAATCCATGCTAGCAGTCCTTTGTCCAGTATGCTAGGTTAAGCTAACTGGCTGCTGACTGGCTTCATAGTTATCTCTTATGATTAATGTCAGACTTCTGATGGTACAAAATGTACTTCTACATTTTTTACTCTTTCTGTTTAAGAACTACAGCTGTAAAGAAACAGCTTTAGATTTTACGTGGTTCGTCTTACAGTTTGATTTGAAAAGCAGTCCCCTCAAGGAAAAGTAGTAAATACACCTTAAAGCCTTCTCATAAAATCAGATTTAAAAGACATCCATACCCAAATAGTTTAAACTAAATCCCACATCTTGCATAAAAAAGCCTCTCGTGGAGAGTTAAGGTGGTGAAACTTGTCGTCTGTAATCATATACTTCCTGCAGCACCAGCTGGGGAGTCCTGCAGCAAAGTAAATACCATTTCCAGGACTGCACATAAATGTATCACAAGACAAGATTGTTTTTGGTAGTCACTCAGAGGTCCCTCATGAACGTGGAATATAAAGACAAAAAACTGGAGGAAGATCTGCTTCATATAAACCTGTATAATCATGCCATATTTCATCATACACTGCAGATAACTCTAAAGAAGGTAAAGGAATACAGCACACTTTGATATAACAGGCCTGAATTAATAAACAAGACTACATTATTGATTTTCCTGCCCTGCAGTTTACAGAAAATATTCCATTGAAAAACGAAACAAGTCTACAACTAGTGTGCGCTAAGATGTAAGTCATAGTTCTTTACATCAGATTTAGAAAGTATAGAAATCCAGCTGCAGAACTCACAGAGCAGTTACAAGTTGCTTTGCTGAGTCACTTCCTTTTCTAAATCACACCAGCTGTGCATACATGTAGGTGTGGTATTAAACCATGGCAGCTCAATTATAATGTCTTATTATCCAGTGAGCTCACTGGCTTTGTTTTGGTGCTAGTTGCCAAAGCAGGTGTACTGAAATTCACTAAAGAAACATTCAGGGGGACCTGCTGCTAAAAAGGTTTACACTAACATCTCTCTCTCTTATAAAGAGAGTGGTCAAATTTTTTGGAGAAACTGTGGACAGGCAGATAAAATATAGCATGATGAGGCCACCTTATTTTTGAATATAAACTTAAGTTAAGTCTTCCCCCCCCCCACAAATTTATGGTTTGGGAACTGGCAAATAAGACTTCGACGTATCATCTTTCCATTTCAATCTTGCTTGTAATGCAACTCAGGCCTGGCAGGGTCCAGCCTTCCCCTCACAGGAATCTTGCAGGAAAGCTCTTAGGGTAATTGTCTTTTTAAAGTGATTTCTTTGGTTTCTGGTCGGATCTGTTCCCAAAACTGACATTTTTTTTAAGGTGCAACATCATCCGTTATGTTGGGCTTTTACCAGCTGCACAGAAGCATCCTGCATCTTCTCCTAGATGAAGCGTGGATTAATGGTTTAGGGTAACAGTTGGCCTTCTGAAGACAGAGTAAATCACTTGTTCTTAGTGGACGGCTGCTCAGGCGTGCAGTTTTTGAGGCGGGAACAGGTGGCGAGGCGGTTTCCCTCCCAGTAACCAGCATCCTGGCCATCATGACAGCGACACTTGGTGCAGGAGTCCACCCAGACGGGCTCCCCGGCAGGAATCACCTGACTGCGTGATGCATTGACATAGCAGTTTGGACCTAAAACGGGGAATAAAGAACAAAGGTAAATTGAAACACATTTTGTGTATTTTGCTTTTTTACCCATCTTCTTTGAGAAGTTTATGGCCTACCATCCTTGCATTCTGGGCAGCATTTTCCTGGCTGATAAACAGGGTTGACACATGGTGGAGGTGCACAATCTGCAACCAGACAACGGGCGATTCCATCATTGTCACAGGTGCACTGCTCACATTCCGATGGCTGGGAAAACACAAACACATACTCAAAGAGCATCCCTAATACAGCTAGAAACTCAGCACATTTCACATTTTAAACCAGTAAGCAACTCTCCCCAAGCTTGTGCAATCTCAAAAGGGGGCGCCATTTACCTCCAATTCCCTACTGTAAACTCAAGTTACATACCATATTGTAATTCACTGGTTTAGAAGTTTAAGAGACAATTCACAGAGAAGATGCACAAACACTTTTCTTGGTAGTTCTAAAAACAAGCCTAAGACATTTTTTTATGCATAAAAGAAAATGTTTATGTATTCTTGCACATTTGAAAGCCAAGGAGAAAAAAGACTAGGTATAAACCTGCATCAAATATAATGAAGACTGCAATTATAATCAGCACTGAGCTGCTGATCTGTATTGTTTTTGTGGAACTTGTACAATAGTTCACAATCTGGGTCGACTCCAAATTATGCAAGGCTCACCTTTTGCAAAAAGAGACTGAAATGGAGTTATTTGTCTGCAGGCAACTATTAGACATGGTTGTGTCTGCATCATTTTAAAATTATTTGTGGTGTTTCTTGACCTTTCTGATATATAATAAAACTTCTGTTACATTAAAAAATAATAGAACTTGCTACCTCTGAAACATATGATATGACCCGTTGTTGGCATGAATATTAAGCAGCTGAACTTTAAAAAGTGATTTTTGCTATTTGCTTTCTGAGTCAGTTTCCGTAACCAAATAAGTACCAAGTGCATGAAGTATTAAATGGAGAAAAGTTACAAAAGTGAAGAGCTCCCACATTTTCCCTCATGACTTGGCATCTAATGGCAACCATTTATTATAATCTCTAAACATGAACACAGGAATATTTTTATGGTCATGTATTCCTCAGTTGGAATTAATCAGCGCCCCCTCCTCAAGACACAAAGTCCCATGGCTTTCAGACTTACCTGGAAGTTTTGCCCAAGTTCGTACACCACTCCTCGGTACTCACAGCCGATCCTCTCGCACCTGGGGCAGCAGTCAGTGGGGTAGTGGCTGACATGAATGCATGCAGCCGGCAGGGAGGTGCACTCGGTGCGGGAACACGCGGAGCCCTCAGTTGTGCATTCACACTGGGTGCAGTGATCAGAGTCCAAAAAGTACCACTCTCCAACGAAGTAAATACTACCGTTTGCCTCGCAGGTGCCTTCCTGCTGTCCAGCCACTGAGAAGCCCATACCGGCCTGTGCGCAAAGCAGAAGTGCCAAAACGGCTGTGCGTAATCTCTGCTCCATTCTGAAAACCATGGTGATTTGTTGAGATTTCTTTTTCCACAGCCAAAAAGCTTATAGTGAAAGTAAGTTATTTAAAACATCATCCGTTGTCCGTGCAAAAATATGAAGTCTAGTTCGTCACATCGTCACTTATCGCAGAACTCCTGTGTTTTACCCCAGTCCCCTGTCCACTGCGGTCTACTGGGGCTGCGCACCAGTAGATCATGTCCGGAAGAGATGGAGGGTGGGGGAACGAAGGGGGGAAGCTTGTCACTGCCTCTTTGAGAGTTCACACACCGGTTTGAAGTCAGCCTGTACCCTCATGAAACATAATAGAAATTAGTCCCAAAGTTGTCGAAGCGCATATCGTGCGTATGACACTTAAAAGTTTTCTGTTTGTTTGTTTGTTTTGTTTTGCAAGGAAAACAAAGCTTTCAATTCCAACGGGAAGCATCTTTTTTTAAATTCTATGTTATTATACAGAAATGCTGCTTAGTTTTAAAAGCGTTGCGTGAATGATGTTTTGGTTGAGTAAAACCACCTGTTGTGTTTGTATTCCTGACAGTTCTCACCGGTCTCGCGATACCTCCCCCTAGCAACAGGAAAGTTTGCCTGGATACCACAGTCCTGTTTGAAACAAGAAACTGATAAAGGTGAGCGTTTGTTCCCCTGTTATATCACTGTGGACGGTTTTTTATTAACTTGTGACTTAATATTACAACTTAACCGTGTACCGAAGTGTTTAAAATACTTTTTTTTTTAAATCTCGGCTGTCGGATCACACAGGTTGTCAGATTTGCAAGCTAACGAGGAAACTACCCATCAAAGACGGACTTAAATTTGTGGATTTTAAAAGGGTTTGAGTGATTTTGTAGGGAGCCAGAGTGCTTTACGTTTCGTGGTTTCTTGTCTCCCCCCTTAGATTGTCATTCATATGCAGTCTCCTGATGGACTCCAGCTCTGGTGCCCTAACCAGTCTCTGTGGTACCTGATCACTGAACATGTCCCTGAGTCAGAGCTGCAGAAGATCCGCACAGAACTGGGCCACTCTTTTGTTGATATGTACAAAGAAGTGCACACTGAGGTAAGATCGGCTTGAGAAAAAATAGTTGTCTTGTGGCTCAACTTTCACCAGCTTAGGGGTGACCACAACATAACTTTATAGGATGAGAACAGAGAACTTAAAGACTAATGGGTGATTAAAAAAAGTATAACATTAATATCAAGGAGAAATGGCTGAACTTATAACCAAAAGTAGGAGTTAAATTAGCTACCCAAACACTGTTGAACCTTTTCATAAAGATCCTGTCCGTGCAGATGATGCAAATGATGGTTTGACCTGAACACCTCTGACTCCATCATGGTCCAAAAGGTACAGTGATAAGAAAAATTTGAAAAGCGGTAACTTCACCAATAAATCATATATCGTGTTGCAGTTGTTAGATGTCAAAGTTATTGTATTTGTGTACCATTGCCTGGATAGAGGGGGTGGGTCATCTTGCTCCACCCTCCCCTAGATGTCATGTATTCATCATTTATGGTATTTCATGATTCCTCTGTAAATAATTCAGAAATAGTGATATCTGTCAGGACACCACGAGAACACCATCAAGGCATCTTTAACAATTTACTGGTTTCAGGGTGTGTTTCAGAAATGCTCAACAAAGAATTCTTGGCCATAATATTTATGAGTTGCGGTGTTAGGTTTTGTAAGTAGGTTAGTTTGGCTGCATACACATTCATTAAAATTCCCAGACTTCCTTGTAAAAGCAAAATGTGGGTTTAACTGGCACAGTACTGAAGAAAGGCCCAAATGTGAGCCAGGCAGACATCAATATTTACTCAAAGGCAGCTAAACTGTTCTGCTCCTAATTCCCTCTCCATGGAAATCCCTGAGCTTTGAAAAATGACCTCACTGAAGAAAGACTTGGAGGCTTGATGAAAACATAACCAGTTTAAACACACCTCAGTTAATAAGCCAGTTCAAGGACAAGGCAAGGGTGTGTTTGCCAGCAGGCATCTGTAATTTTATAATCATAACTCCTTACACAGGAAAACTGTGAAAGAATAAACTCACATTTATTTTCTCATAACGACTTCAGCTGTTTCTTAAAGTCTTACATTGCAGTGCATTGCAAATGTCTCAGTGCTTGACCTAATATCTTAAAGTGCAGAAATGCAGGCTGGTCTGCTGAGGGAACATTCCTGCCAAGCTGAATTACATAACCGAGGTCATGCCATGTGCACTTCAGACCAAGTCTGGGGCTGTAGATTTCACCCAGACTCAAAGAATCCCACTTATCAGCGCTTCCTGCTGAATATAAAATCTATGTGTTCACTGTTTTTTCCCCTCTCATATGGTACCATTTTCTCTGCTTCTCTTCCCTCTTATCTTCTGCCACCTTCTTTCATTTTCTCCCGTCGTGTGATGAAATGTCTCCATCTGTAGATGTTATCAGCCAAGAGACCAGTTGCTATTGCAATAAAAAAACCACATGGATGTAATCTGTTTCAGCCCTCAAGTCGCGCCACAAGGACAACACCACTACCATTTCTATCAAGTTTAAAGGGACTGTGAGGACTTTCACTTTCGCTTTCAAAACAAATACATCACAACAGTTTGCACAAGTCCTGCCATCCACTTCATATTGATTCTCCTCACAGCCACTTTAACATTAATCCCAGAAGAAACAGGCGTAAACACACTGTTGCACACTCAGACAAATTCAATATACATTAAATGGGCCCTTTTCAATGGTAGAACTGGATTTAAAGCCTAGTTAGAATAGGAATTACAGCTCAGATCAACCTTAATGATGCTGAGTAATTCAATCCATACACACCCAGAAAGAGGCCCAGAAAGCTTAGTGAGTCAGGGGGTCGGTATAACAGGGTTAAAGAGGCTAATCCCCAACTGTTGATAAGAGTGTTAGCAACACATATTCTCTAACTCGATGTTGTGTGTCTGTGTGGGGAAAACAGATGTGTGCATGTGTGTACTACAGTGTTTTTCACCTTCAGTTCAGGGTAACAGTAGATCTGGGTAAAGCCCGGAAAGAAAGACTTAAGCTTAGAGCTTTGAAAACTTTCCCAAAGAAAAGAAATCACAAAACACAAAGGGTCTTATTCATCCACCTTGTTCATGCAGGTTTCCCTAAGTTAAAACATCCATGCCAGGGTGGATCACTTCCCTTTCCATCTTCCCCCCTGTGCATGTCTCCATGTCTTTCACTTTGTGTACTTTCTCCCCTCTGTACTCCTCTGTTCTTCTTGCAGCCATGTAATGAATTCCATCCCTCGCTGAGCCACTGTGAAAAGTAATCGTTGATCTGCAGGCGACTCCTTCATTCCCCCTTCACTGCTGCTCCTCCCTCCATCAAGGTCTCCATTGTCTCAGGCGGTTAGATCAGAGGGAATATTAGCCTCTCTTTTCAAATCTCTCCACAAGGCCTATCTGTCTGTACCTCCCTCTACACTCGCCGCTTTCTTACCTCTGTGTTCTGAATGAAAAGCCCTTAAAGTTAAACGTATTCTTAAACCCTCTTTGAATAATTCAACATCATAGAACCTGGTGAGGGTTTCTTAGCTGACAGGGCTCAGTAGCACTCCTTTAAAATAGCTCCTGGATGAGATCAACTGTTTCACAGGGGAGGAAAGGCGAGGAAACGATCCAGGAACTACTTGTTAGCTAGTGAGCCATGAATCCTGCTACATAAACACCTCAAAACTCAGACAGAGGAAACTAGTGTGAGTGAGGAAGATGTGTGTATGTGCGAATAACACACTTCTACTCACAGCAGTGCTTTTATAGTTTACCCCAGTGTATCCGTTTGAAGTTAGCATTGACTGCAAAATGGCAGAAATGACTGGCAAGCAACAGGTGTGGAGGTGTTTAATGGTAGCCACACTTCTTTCAGACATGTGAAATTATGATGATGTTTCAGCATGGATTTATGTGCACATGCAGAGAACAAGGTGGTGGTTGTAAAAGCACACCTTTGATGCTTCGCACTCAGCCTTTCCACTAGCTCACAGAGGAAGTCACGCATGAAGGCTGACCTTTTCTACATTCTTTTTATGATATAAATCTATAATCTGCGATGATAATCCTCGCAAAAGTTCAAAGAGGAGAAAGCTGCCTGGTCATGCTGCAGACACAGCGACTTTTCTAATAGCAAATTCATCATCATGTTCACATTACTTTATTGCGCTTAGGCAAATTGGAGATCACATCTGATACACTATGCAAGCAAGCAGGCCCCACAGACAACTTTGTTTTTCGAATAATATATTTGTCAGAGAAGTTGCCACCTTTATTTTTTATCTGTGTGCAAAGAAAAGCTGTATTGCTTCCCGATGCAAGACGACAATGTTCTATGTTTACAAGAGTTTACAGAAAACAATGTCAGCCTCTGCCAAGGACAAGATGTTTTCACAAACAGAAAGTAAAGAGAAAAATGGAGACACATTGCAGCAGTCACCTCAAGTAAAAGGAAGACAAAAAATATAGGGTATTCACACTTTTCTTGGTTGAAAACAGAAGTAGACTATATAGCAAGATTTTATCTCATCTAGGGTAAAAGTAGCTAATTTGGGTCCTATTAGCACAAACAGTGTTGTAGTCACATGCCACATAGGTGTGAAACCCCTCACCTACCTGTGGTACTGAGCACGTACATGGTAGACTTACAGTAAGATTGTTTTTTCACTGATGACAGTCATGTTTTGGACTCAGACTGGAAAGCAATAAGATAAGTCCTCCATGCCTTCCCTGAAACATGACAGTGTCAGCTGGGAATTCTGGGTGGTTCCTTGCATCATATTTTAAGTCAGAACTGAATGAACTGAAAATCAGCATCACTTCAAGGAAGATCACAAGTTGTTATCTGATGTCTAACTAACTTTGACGATTGTTTTTCACAGGCTGAGATGTGGTACAAAATGTGGCAGCAGAGCCAGCAGAGTGACTTTGTCAGCAGGGCAGGGACCCCCCTCCCTCATCAGCAGGGCTCCCCTCTGGCTGACCCCCCTGCTGTCAAAGAGCTGCTGAGAGCTGAGGTCAAGATGTTACTGCAGGCTCTCAGAGAGAGAGTCAGCAGGGCAGGAAGGTAAGTGTGAGAGCTCACACATAAATCCCCTCTACTGCACATGATTAGTGAATTATTAAAAGGGTTGAGTTTATGGCCTTTAGATGTATCAGCTGAAAATATTATCAGCTTTTGATGTATTCCTACTTGTAAAGCATGAGGAAAACTTGCTCAAAAACAAACTCTCAAATTTACCACATGTACTATTAATGAGTACAAATCAACCAGATAACATACATACAGATACACTTTATGGAAATATGTTCATACAGATGCATTTCATTAAAATATCACCTCTTATGTTTATAAAGCAAATTAAAATGTATATATTTAATCAGAATAAAACACAAAAAGACACAATATGAACATAAAAGTCATCTATATCATAAAATTACCCTACATATAAAGAGAGAGAAATAGAGGGAGAATCCCAACTTTCTGGTTCGGTGTCTTTGAGCTCTTGCAGTTTCAAATCTCTTCAGCTTTCAGGATTTTTGGTGTTGTCAATTTCACTCTCTCTCATTTTAATCTCTAATTACATGAGGGAAGATTGTGTCTGGAACCCTGGTAAACACAAATTGAAACAGAAGTTTCTTATGACCTCAACATGCAGCAAATGGTTGGGGCCGGGACAGGGATCGCATCATCCGTAATATGGGGCACACACTTAAATAGCTGAGACAATGTTGCCCCAACATCTACAACTTTTTTTATATTTGCTTACAATTAAGAAGAGGTCTTTAAATTAGATGAGCAAAAGAAGAAAATATGAAACACACGTTTTGGCAAGGTGTCCAATCATACAAGTTGTTATGCTTGTCAGAATTAATAGAAACTAAACCAAGCGTCAAACTCTGGTCTAAAAATATGAAGCCTCTGCAGAAGTGCTAGGAATTGCAGATCTTTGAAAATCCACTTGATGCTGGCTGTAGAAACATCAAAAACAGTGTATACACAAAGCCGAAAAAGCAGCAAAAAAACATGAATAAAGGCTGGCTCAGAAAAAGGTTTTGGTCTGAATAGTCCATTCCTGTATAACCACACACTTTACAGGAGCAGATATTTTTTTCTAACTCAGGATTTTCAAAGTTTCTGATCATAGCAGTTTTGCTCGCATAAGGACATGGCACTTAACTGACTATTTTTAGTTTGACTTTTTTCCACCAGGACAAGCAGCAGATAGAGAGGGTCTGGACAAATAGGTTAAGACCCTCCTCTCACACTCTGCGTCACTTTCCCCTCAGACAAAGAGTGCTATAAAATCTTGTATTGTGCTCCCATGTCAGTTACAAATGGGATGGAAAGAAGATGAACAAAGGTTTTTGGGGTTGGGAAGTTGCAAATTGGTTTGGGAATAGTACAACAATGAGACAGTTGGAGGAGGGAGACTTCCTTGAATACTATTCCAGCAAACCTGGATTCAGCCCGGTCACTGCAGCTTTACCTGATTAAAGATTTTTTTTTCTCTTTTACTTTGAAAAGGTTGCTGAGCACTCATCTTAATCGTTTTTTTGTGTTCAAGAGTAAACCTGACCTCAATCAGTTGTGTTTTGAGACGTCTTAACAGGGAGAATGCCATGGGGCTAAGGACTGAGTTTTATTGTTTTTAAGAGGCACAGTCTTCAGGGAGTTATGAGCTCCTCCTGAAGTGATAACATTTTCTAAGTGCTTTTAGGTTTGAAAATTTTACAGCTAATCTTGCAACCCTGGTCTGACTTGAGCTTGTTGGAAGTGAAGGATGTCAGAAGTTGAGAAAAACTGTTGGCAGGATAATCTTGCTGTATTTTCTAACCTTTGGCTGATAAATTATAAACTTTTATACATGTGTGTGGCTGTCCAAGCATGTGTGATTGAGTGAGAGCGAGCTGTAATTTGTGTAAGCTCGTAACTATCCCAGCAACAAGCTTGCTGCTGCCAGGAATGTTGCCCCACATCACCTCGCAGATTTTGCTGAAGCACAACATAAGATGGATTGTTCTCAGTTTCAGAGACAAACCATTTATCACCTGCCAATTAGGCAACATCCTTTGTAATGTGATTTTCTTTTTATTTGTGTTGGGTTGTTCAAGTAAAAGCCGCAGGGGGTTGTGTTTTTGTTGAATTCATTGTCCCAAAGCTTCTGTTTGAACCTCTGGTTGAAGAGATTTGTGACTTGTAAAGCATGAGATCTTTCTTCAAATGTCTGCTTTGTTGTGCTGTTTGATGCTTCGTGTGATATTTTTTTCAGATTCTAAAACATGTTTTATTATATGATTATGGAGAAGAAGCTGTTGGCTTGGCTCGCTTCCCTCAGACTAACTTTATAGAAAGTGGCCCTTTCGCTGAACACTAACATCTGTGTCCAACTCACAACTTATAATATAAACAAGCTTGAAGTGACCATGCTGACTTAAAGCATGTTAAAACTTAATATACAAACTTTTTTCTGTATTTCCAGGATGCTATTAATAAGTTGTTAGCATTAAAGCTCAGTGGGTTTTTTTTTTTTATATATCTGGTTGTAAAACAGACTAAATTGATATTGATACTTTGTCATGACTCCCATAAGCAAACAAAGCCATCAAGTAGGAGTCTGATTATTTCTACATAAAGCAAAATAGTTCTTCTGTGGGGCAACGTGTCAGGGTGATTTACAACATGCAACGTTCAGTGCTATGGTTTGCACAAAATGAGTTTTTACAACTGTGCAAAGACAACAAAATAATATTTCATGTTAGAAAACACATGAACAGGACAAAATTGGCACAGAGACAGGTTTGTCCACAGTGGATGTCAAAGTCAACGCATCTAAAAAGGAATGATGGGGTTAACTTTCGCTCATTTTAAGGACGTTTAAACCCTTAACCATCGCATACATGCTTTTCACACTGCACAGTCCATAAAATGTCTTATTATAAGTTATTTAAGACTCAAAATGGTGTCTGAATTGCTTGTATCTAGTCAAAAAAATCTGCCAGTGGGGTAGGCAAAAATTTGCTTGTCAAGTTTCTTGAAATTAGAATAATGTCTTTATAGGAGAAACTTTTTGATTATCAAATTGGCAGATCTTTTTGACTTGTTACAAGCAATTCAGACATTTTCATAGTTTATTAACTCGAAGCAAGTAATTTTCATGGAGTGGTCTGGTGAATGTGGCTTGTATCAAGTCAAAAAAGATATTTGACATAATGACTTTCTCAGATTTCAGTTTTTACAGTTTAATTCGCAGCACACAGATCCCATGAGGCCAATACTAGAAAAAAACAAGAGTCTTTTCAGGAAAAGTCCAGTTAACTCCTATGAAACCTTGACCTGTAAAAAAAAAAGGAAAAATGTTCATCAAAGCTGTTTGATACATTTTTCCTTTTGATATAGTTTGTTCTATAAAAGGAATTTAAAAATGTATAATATAACCTCAGGTGCTTGTTATGACAGCTAAGTGGACAATTTTATTTTCCAGTAATCCCTCTGGAGTTTATTTTCAGTCTGAATGATAGCCAGGCCTGCTGTTTCAGCTCACAGTCCAATACCCAAAAGAGCTACAAGTCCGATGCCCTCAGCAGCTCTGTCTTATTGAAGTGTCACTGAGCAAGACTTGAAGTGACAACTTATCTGCACACACAATGTAGTCACTCCTGTAAAGTGCTCCAGCTTGTATGTAAATGGATTATAAAATGTCTCGTACATAGAGGGGAAAATACAGCCTATTGTTGTTTACTTGTGTGGACCAGAAGAGTATTGGTGCCATACAGGCTGTGCCAGCACAAATCGCTTTTCCTCTTTGAAGTTGGCTTCGATATACTTGTTGACCTTGTTGCAATTTGTGAGTGTGTGAGTTTGTATGAGCTTTTTAGGCTTTTGATCATTCAATTAGGCTAAGTCCCGAATGTGTATCAGCTGAATAGCTTTCAGGAGTAAAACGAGCAGCCTTCTGTAATAACACTTCCGCTTAATAATGCTCCACAACCCTCTGTTTGTCAATTTGGTTCAATTTAATATGCTCCGTTGGCATGGAAATTGAGAAAATACTGCCAAGCATCAAGATGGAGACTAGCGCCTTCTTCTCCCTTCCACTCCCAGTGCAACTTGTGTTTTATTAATCGAGTTCACTACATATGATAGCTGAGAACACTTTCATGAAGCAAAGGTCTGACTGACTGATTTGCTTCATGAACAGAAGGGCAGCAACAGAAGCTCCCATCCTCACACAAGAGTTTTACTGTGATTGAAACCATTTGTATGTGGGAATGAGGGTGCGTGGGTGGGTGTGTACCTTGTAAAAGTCAACTGATTTATCTTATTGGCCTCCTTCTGTGTGGTCCTGATGCCCTTGTTCATCCACACACACACACATGCACACACACACACATGCACAGCTCCATGTCATTGTCTCTGTGGCTGGAAAACTATGTCTTCTCATGTAGCAGGTATAAAATCAAGAAGTGATCGCAATGTCACACCACCTGCAGCTGTCTGCACCATCTGCCTTCTTTTTCTCTGAGGGATCATTTTGAAAATATTATGATCCTGCTGCTCAGCGTTTAATTTCTGGGATCAGTTTAGCTTTTAATATTGGATATTGTGAAATGTGTCTTTCTCTGATCACAGTCCCAGTTAGTGCACATGGGGGCATCAGATCATCCTGCACTTTAGATCTACACTTTTAGACTGGTTTGAGTGCTTTCCATCAGTCAAAGTTCACTTGTAAAGCACCTTTCATGCAAGTTATTGTAATTCAAGTGAAAATGTAACAAAGGTACAAGCAGTAAAAAAAAAAACAGCATTATGGATTTGAGGGGTTAGTTAAATATAAATTCTCACTGTACTAGAGCTTGAGGCTCATACACAGAGGCATTGATAGATCTGCAGTCACAGTAAACAGACTCCTGTTTGTGTCTCTGCTGTTGTTGCTATAGAGACAGGGAGGAGCTTTTGTCTCGGTACAAACCTGAGATGGTGGACTACGCCTTAGGTCACCTTGACAGCTGTCACAGAAACTCCATCGACTTTGAAGGTGCCGATAACGGAAGCAGGTAAGTAACACGACACGTTAACTTCTTCCCATACCCGAATTGATGTGTTGTTTTCCTAAAGTGTTACATCTCTTTCAAATCGATATGTACTTTTAAGCATTTCAAAACCCTCTCCTTCAGACCGAGCTCCCACTGTTCGGTCCGGTCCTGTGCTGAAGATGAGATTGACTCAATGAGAGAAAAGCTGAACATCACTGACATCGACCAAGTGGTTGACCAACTCAGGTGAGGCAGAAAAGAAAAAAAACCTCAGAACTGACTGACAAAGACAGTAATAAGCATCAGACATCACATAAGAAGCATTAAAAGGGTACATCATTTAATTGTGTGCTCATTAATGAGGGATTTCAAACAAGGGCATTGTGCAAAGTTCAGACCGTACACCACAGTATGATCATTGCATTGACAGCACTGCAAAAACGGAAATCTAAGCAAGTCATTATGTCTTATTTGTCGTAAAAATTGTCTTACTGTTCTTAATTTGAGCCACATTCGCCAGACCAGGTCATAAAAGTGTCTTATTTCAAGTTTTTAAGACAAAAATGAGGTGTAAATTGCTTGTAACAAATCAAAAAAATCTGCCAATGGGATTAGACGAATTCGCCGGGGAAGTTTCTTGAAATTAGAAAGAGGTCTTAAAACAAGAATCTTTTATCTTATCCAACTGGCAGATTTTTTTTACTTGTTACAAGCAATTGATGCCTCATTTTTGTCTTTAAAAAACTTGAAATGAGACATTTTTATGACCTTGTCGAGTAAATGTGGCTCAAATAAAGAATAGTAAGACAAATTTTACTAAAAATAAGACATAATGACTTGCTTAGATTTCAGTTTTTGCAGTGAGGATATGATGCCTCTTTTAGTCCGCATCCTGGGTGTTCTATAATGTGTAATCAGACCAGAGGCAGTGAGTGCAGTGGGTCTGCTGAGACTTCACAAGTTTCAAACTCAATGTGCATGATCTGTCAGGTATGAGATACTGCACAAAACATTTGACAGTTCGTAAAACCCTTGTGTTATGGTAACACGTTTTGAACCAGGGAGGTCTGCTTTGTTTTTGAAAAGTGACCATGAAAGTAACATGAATGCTCTCTATAATTATTTCTTTCGATGATTTCTGGGAAAAGCCTCAGTTTATTGGAGTAAACCCTGAAAAGCATTTAGGATCAGCAGCCTGAGCAGTGCGCAGATGGAGTAAATACCACATGAGGCTAGTGCAACAGTGAAAACGTGTTTTTGTTTCATAGCTGTGACACACGCCATCAGAATCAGGTCCACTTTGTCATGAAAAAGTTTCATGCACATTTGGCAGTGGCATTTTGTTGTATTTCTAGTGTGTAAGAAAGAGTTCCTCTGAGCTTCTTTTCCCCTTCATTTCTCCTCAACTCCCTTTTGGCTTCTGTTACCGCCCTGCCTCCTTCACCTTCCATCCCTCCTTTCCTTCCTTCATCCCTCACTTTTTGAGGCCCACAGGGCAGTACAGTCACTGGGGCCACCTCTCTCTCCCTTTCTCTCTCTCTCTCTTTCTCACTCTCTCACTCTCACTCCTGCTCTCGCCCATTTCCTGAGTGGACCAGAACAAAAGACCCCATTGTCAGAAAAATGGATCTCAGGGCAGGCAGAAGTTTTTTTTTCTTTTTTTTTTGCTTCAAATAAATGAATAAAGTCTACTTTGGTTATGTAACCAGAGAAGGAGAAAGTGTACGTGGAGAGAGAAACAAAGAGGGGAAAGAAAAATAGGACACCGTCTTTTTGTTATGAAAACTGCAGAGGATAAATTCAGAGCAAACACAAAATGCACCTACGCTGATGTCACCGCCTGAGGTATATGATTGGGTTTGCTTGTCAAGGTGCCACAGTGTGTATTTTCAACATTTTAAAAATGATGCCATGTGTGTGAACACAGCACAAAACTACAACAGGAAAGTTGTAATGTCACTACACACAGGGGGTTTCATGTTTAATACCTGAATGCCTTTTTAATGTTTTCAAGACAACAAACCACAGCCAGGTGAAATAAGGTGCTTGTGTGTGGGGGTGTTGTGTCCATCAACAATATTTCAAACACTATAAATGTTCAGTGGACAAAAGATATAGAGCTCCCTCCACTGACAGGCAGCAGAATAGGTCATAAACTGTCTCTTCCATTATAACAGATGAAACATTGGGCAAACTAAAAAATCAGGATATGCATGAAATACATTTATCCCAAATTTAGTCATACTGATTTATGTCAAAGTGTATATTTTTAGTTGTAATAAGTTATGCAAGCTAGGAAGATAATTTATTGACACCATTGTTGTCAAATCAGACGGATCAGAAGAAAGCACTGTGGCTCCACCCCTGCAATAAGTGGGTGTCCTTTTTTTCTTGGGCATTAAATCATTCAATAAGCAAAAATGGAGGCACACTGTCCATTCTTTATACAGTGAATGATTATGTTTCCACTTTCCCAGTCTGTAGACTCAGAAGTTAGACTTAAAAGTTTCAAATGAGAAGCAAATAAAGTCAGACTGACCTCAAGCACAGGAGCTGGTCTTAAAACTCTTTATCGCTCTCTCGTTCTCAATTTATCCATCTGTTTATTTATTTATTGTCCTCCTTCCATCTTTTTAGGTCCGTCCTTATGAGGGATTGTGAAGAGTTGAGAAGACTGGTGAAGTATTTGAAGGTAAGAGGATCAGAATGGCAAACACTCAATTTACTTAGGGCGTATTTAATTATCCATCAGTCCATCCGTAATCCTTGCTGATTTTCTCTTTCGGGATGGCGATGGACTGGATCTCACCTGTCACTGGGAGCAAACTGGAGCCTGACAACTGTTCCTGCTCACACCTACGAACAATTTTAGAGTCAACAATTAACTTTTGAGTCTGTTCCCCAATCATAACATACTGTGGTATAAAATTTTAGCAATGATTCCTCTTCAACCTAATAAACACTCAATTTATTGTAACTATCTATGACATTAATGTATCAAAGTATTGTATCAGATCTCTCTCATTCTACTCCTCATTTCAGTAGAAACATTATACTTGAGTGCTTTTCTGGTGGTGTGAGGCTTCCTCAGGTAAACTTGATGGGCAGTAAAACCTCGCACATGATTTAATTTACTTATACAAACACACGCACAAATCATAACATTAAGTCACACAAGAAACCTGCACAGGCTCTGTCTAAGCTTGTTTTGTTTTCCGTCTGTCTGGCCAAAAGATCTGCAGTGCTGAATTAGATCGATCTGCTCTCAATCACTCAAATTACTTTCTAAATGCTAACAGAGCCACTTAAGCACACACAAACATGCACAACAAGTATGTATTGTTGCTTTTTTGCACCATGCTGCTTGTCTGGATTTATGAAAGAATCAAAGTGAGTAAGTTTGAGTCCAGATGTAGGAGTATTCTGCAGACCAGATGTGTAACTTATCTCCCTGCAGCTCAATAGTGTGTATGTGTTGTCTGTCTGGAAATGCTGCTAGTCCGTCTGGAAACAAGACAAGTTGAAAAATGGGACAACTGGAAAGAGGGAAAATACTGATTGTTGTAGTCTCTTCATGCCAACATGTTTCAGCTGTCTGTTAGGGAAACACAGGGTGTGACCACAGAGTGTGATTGCGCTTGTTAAAAAAAATTGTCTCATTACAATGTTAAAATACAAAGAAAAATAGGGGTGTGTAGGTCCTTTTGTAAAAAATAAACCAGGAGTGTTTGGCAGACGTCAGAACTAATTCCTCTGCATGGATAAAGCAAGAGTGTGTGTAGGAGAGGGAGTCTGGGACATGGTGTTTGTTGCTCCAGTATTAACCCGAAGGGGAGCACCCAAGGGTGTGAACCTAACTGTGTTGAGACTTTTATTTGCCATCACTGGGTTTTACAGGAACTTGTAGTTTTCGGATCTCTTTCTTGATCCCCCTCTCTGCACTCCTCCCTGTGTTAGAAACTGAACTTACTGGTGCACAATGGAAAAACTGACAGCTACTTTTTCCTCTGAGAGCTGTAAATATTTAAGCATGGTATAGCAACACTTCCAAACAGTCAAACTTCCTGCTGCCCTGCTAGTCTTCTAAATACAAGTACTGGACCAGACAGAAATGTTGAGCCCTGTGAAACTATGTGCCTAAGTCTCTGTATTTCTGGAAAATACTGTCTTGAAAGCATGGATGTTTTTGGTGACAAAATAATTCATATGGGACTTAATGAACATCTTGGTCCCTGCATTAGCAATGTCCTTTCGAATGTCTGCGCCACCTTTGGCAAGGAACTGCTAATTTTTTTTTCTCAAAGTGATCTTTAAAGTAAAGCAGAAGACCAGCACTTTACCCGTAAAGAAGTAGTTTCCTTAAGTGAAGGGTTGCTGCCTGGTGTGTGAGCAGGTGGGCTGTATCTGAGGCTCGGGACATGCTGTGCTCTTCTGGCATGAAATTATTGTGCGTTCTCGTTTATTTGCAACAGTAGTGCATAATTTTGATGTCCTGTTGTGAAAGGCAGCGTTTCTTCTGTGTCACTGGTGAATCATCAGTCTTGAAAGAAAGGATACTGAAATCAGCTGTAATGATCTGTTTTGTGAATTTTAACACATAGATCTGTCACAGGATGACTTGTTTTCTACAATGAATGATGTGTCAATTCATCTATTTACACCATGAGAATGTCATTGAGGAACAAATGTTATACTAAGTGGTACATGATAGTGATTAAGAGGGTTTTCCTTTTCTTATAGTGCTTTGTCTACTCTGAGCAAATGTCTTTGATGAAAAAAAAAAGTAATTCTGATACAAATCCAATTTTTAGTTCAGAGGAAACTTCATCTGTTTTGAAGGCTCTACAGCCTGCTGTAATCAGCTTTGTCTTGGGCATTATTTCCTCTTCTAGTAGTTTGTAGAAAATGAGCCAAAAATATGTTTAGTTTTAAATAAATCTCATGAGCTGGCAGTGTCTCACTGAATACCTAGTCCTGGAAAAATGTATCATGCAGACAAGTACGCCCAGCACAAAAAACAAAGCAGTTTGTGTTTGTTGGATTATTTCTTTGTTGTAACAATGCTTTTTGACGATAAATATCATACTGTTGGAAAGCCTGTTTAGATGGTGCCATCTTGGTAAGGACCCATAGATGTATTAAGAAGGGACAGTGTGGCTGCTGTTGCACGGTTCCCCCATGAACAAGTTTGCCAAATCTTTCCTGCCAATGCCAAACAGCTTATTCTATCATTGACTCTTGTTTGGTGATTTTTTTCTACATTGGTGTGCACTGTAAGATGCTGAGCACTAAAAAGTGAAATGTATTTGTTTTGCGTAGAAGATAAGTTTGGTCAGTCTGTTAGCCAGATGAGAAAATTATAGTATCACTCTTAGGAAGTGGAAACTATGAGGAGGAGGAAGTCCCTCACTTAAATATCCTCGCCTCAAAAGTATTGACTTCATATTTGCTCACAGATGCTCTGTTACTGACAATAACTGATTATTTTCCATAGTCAGTGAATTGTGGCTGCTCGCATGTCAGTTTTTCCCTTTGTATTTTCAAAAGCCAAATATGCACTGTCTTGTCCCTAACAATTCACACAACTCATCTTAATCTGCAAATCCCTCTTTGTTTTTCTTCTTTTTTGTCTGCATGATACAGCTTTTGTAACTGTATTCGTGACACTGAATGTCTGCTGTTATAAAATTTGTCTGTGATATACAGTATGTTCTGTAGCTGATATTACAGCGGGCTATGTAACTCTGTTTCATATTTAAAACTACGATACTAAGCTTACCTTGGATGAACACCTTTTATTTCAGGGTTATTTCAGATTGGTTGGCTACAGTTGCGTTTTACTGCTAAATGTGCAATTAATGTAACTTTTTACATTCAAGGAATCCATCATGCTTTCTAGGAACATCTCTGTAAGCGAAGGTGGTTCCTTTATCCCCCAACTGATGAAAAAATGATCAGCTGTTCTCTTTTCTGTCACTACAGATTTGTCAGATGTTCTTTCACTGAGATGTGCGTGCTTTTTGGAAAAGCCAGTGTTGTTTTGTCACAAGACAAACTATCAAGATCAAGATTGGTTGGTACTATCATGGTAAAATACTTCACTTGCTGACACACAACTGGATAACTTTAAGATGGCAGCAGAATAATTAGTTTTCTCAGTACTCTTTTGCAGAAGCATGGACTGTGTTTGTGGTTCTACACAAATGTGTAGAGTGTGTGCTTTGGCTGTGAATTTGAATTCTAGAGAGTCACATATGAAAATAACGGTAACATATGAGCTTTTCCTAAAATATCATAACGACAGTGCTATGGTAATGGTTTCAAACCCAACATGGACCGCAAAGTCTATTTTTGGAGTGCATATGTGCCTGTGAGTGAGTGTGCCTGTGAGTGAGTGTGTGTGTGTGTGTGTGTGTGTGTGTGTGTGAATGTTTCAGAGTTGTTTTGGATTCTAGCCACTTCACTGTCAGAGAAGCCACATACACTCTGTCTGCAGGCCAGAAAGAAAACACTGCAAGGTTTGGGTTTGAATCCCACAGGGAGAACGGACCAAAAATATGTTTTGGCTGTCAGTCTCCAGGCGTCTGTGTGTGTTTGTATATGAGTGTGTGTGTGTGTGTGTCTTGCTGACGTTAAATGATAAAGGGGGCTGCCAGTCACTTCCAGAGAGAAACACTTTTAAATCAGGCCTTTTGTTTTGTTAGCATTTCACACACACACACACACACACACACACACACACACACACACACACACACACGCACACTTCCAGCATCGGTTTCATTTGCTGTAAATGGTCTTTGAGACCATATTTTGATGGAACACTTCTGCTCAATCGTTTAGTGGTCTCATACTCACATGCCTTTCTTCTACCCCTGTTATTTTTATCCATTTTCCTCGTTCCTTTGCTTTTTCCAAAGACTCAGCCTTTCATGAAAATGTTTGATACATCTTCAATCATTTCCTTATTTGCATGTCTGTTTAAAAGCTGGATTTTTTTTTCTTTCAAGTACATAAAAAATGATAATTCTCTTGCATTTTTCCTTCTTTTAGGGAAATATTAAACAAAAGTGTGAGAGTCAACTCATAAAACCTGAACCTAGCCTTGCAGGTGAGTCCAAGCACTATCATATGAGTATTTGCTGCCATCTGGTGGCACAACATGGTTTGACATTTTTGTTAGTCATCTTATCGCCTCTACCCTATTTAATCTTTTTCGCTCTGTGAATAAATTCAAAGATAAAATGTGGTTGATGATACCATTTCTAACCCTCCATTAGCTGGCAGAACTCATCCTGAAACATATTTATGAGTAAAAAAAAAAGGCAATTTAAAAATCAAGCCAAAGCTGGAGTTTTCACTGTGGGCCAAATTACGGAGAAACTGATTTGAGTACATCTGAGTAAGGCAGCCATTTATTCTTTTTCAGAACTGTGAAAAGAGTGCTCTCTCATGCACTAAGTGATTGTTATCATTTGATAGCTTTCTGCACTCAAGTTTCAGTGACACTTTGGAGACTTTTCCCAAATCTCAATGCTCTTATATTTGTGTGTGCACAGAGCTGAGAGAGCTGAGAGGAGCCTTACAAATGGACTTAGAGCTCTACCCATCCTCTTTGGCTGCCTCAAATTCATCTCCTTTACCCGGAAAGGATTTGAAAAACAGGTTCAGGTTTGTATTTCTTGTTTTTGTGAATTCCTGAAGGGGGCTACTGTGGAAAAGATAATACTGTCATTTCAGAATTAGAGGTGAAACAGAAACTTATCTTTTCACGACACTAAAATGATAGAGATGTGTTTAAAGGGTAAGACAGGATTACAGAAAGTAGAAGTCCTAACCTTAGACAAGTATTTTCACATGGATATCCTTTCCGACTCTTTTCCTCCAGACTGTCATCAAGACAAAGGGTTCCTGATGAGACTCTGCAAGATTTAACACCAGTTCCAAGACCACGCCCACCGTCTCCTCTGTGCCAGACCAAACCCAGGCCACCGCTCAGTGCTCCTCCAAAGAAGACCTCTGCATCAGCTAAACTCATTAATGGCCCTTCAATTTCCAGGACTCAAGGACAGAAAAGAAGCACTTTTGCTGCCTCTGGAAGCAGAAAAATACAAACCCCTATCTGCAACAGGATCGCTGCTTCTGGGCATCCAGACAGCCAATCCACTGCTGCACTTCCAGGGCCTGGCAGGGGCCAGATAAAGGATGAAACCCTGCGTGGCTGCAGGGCTTCACCAGAGCAAGATAGCACCGGTTTACACCACAAGAGCTGTGCATCAAGTCCTGGTTTTCAGAAAGAAAGCTCAAGAAACTCACTTATCAACATTGCACATCAGACACCCCATCATAGTATTCCCAGTGCAGGCAGGAAGTGTGATTTGTCACTACAGACTGAGAGAAAAAGAAGCACTGCCAGGCTTGGACACACATACAAAATCCCCTCATCCACGCGCAGTGATTCAGACCAATCAGTGTCGATTCAAAGAAATTCACAGCCACAGAATAAGCAACAGAGTCACACTTTTGGGGGCAATGTTGCATCAACAACATTGAGGACAGGTGCAACTGTTACTGGAATGAGGATCTCATCTTCACAAACTGGTGCTTACAACAACAACAGGGAAAACAGAAATAGAAATAGTGTTCCTGCAAAGGATTTTGCCCATCCAGGATCCAAACAGCACCACATTCCTCCTAAAAGACCACAAGAGAGTATAGCAAGTCAGCGGAAAAATGTCCAAGAGGTAAAGACAGAGCTGGAGTTCATTGGAAAAATACTCCAGCCGGTCCCTCCACCACCGAGAGTGTCAACTTAAAACCAAGACATCGACAAGAAAAAAATAAAAGAAAGCCTGTTACATCTGCTGCAGGAAGTCACAACTGGTTCTTTCTTTGTCTTTGTCTTTGTCGTGTAAAAGCCACTTAGAAAAATGAAAAGAAACTTGTAAATGTCAAAGCTCTTTGTGGTCATTGCATTTTTTTTAACTTTGAAGACTTAATTTAAAATAAATAAAAACACAATCCACCAGTAATTATGCAGTTTCATAATATGTTTTGTGAAAATGGGAACAAAGATCAACCTTTGCAGCCCTACAAACACAAATCACAAACAAAAACTGCCCTCAAAAAGCTCTGTTTTTTTAATTTTTCACTGGATGATAGGTGTGGATGGTTGAAACAAATCCTGAGATGGGTGTAGCTTATTTTCATTGACTACAATGGTATCAAAGAAAACACAGAGCCAGTCTTGACCTCTTTTATGTTATTTTTATCTTGTACTGAAGTGTTGAACTTTAACAGGTACTCAGAAAGGAATAGATTGTCATAATACAAGCATGTGAAATAATGAGCCATAGTAACTAAACTAAATTAGGAAAATACTAAGACAAATTCTTATGAATTTTCACCTAATTGTTTTTCATTTTACGTGAGCACGCTGTCAAAGATTTGAATATTATAAACAGACTCCTCCCTCTGTCCCAAATTAAACAGGTAATTAAATGCAGGTCAAAGAAACTTTTTGTAATTGCACACAAAGGAATACAGAATAGAATGGGTTTCTTGGCATTTATCCTTTTTTTTCCTCTTTGAGAGGATGATATTTTTAGAGAACTTTGTCAACACTTTTTAAACCAGCTGAGTCCACAGGCATTTAGTTTCGATTTTAGCCGCACCCACATGAAAAACGAAACTGATGCTAGAGGTTGGACAAAGTAACACAAGATCGCCAGTTCGTGTCAAGGTAAAGTTATTTATTCATTAATTTTAAATTTTACACCCGTCAGCAAATAATTAAACTATTTTTGTTTTGTCATTTGTTTCGACATCCAAGTCTGTGTTGTGAGTCAAACTCACTCCAGAAGGAACGTTTTCGTTATAGTATCAGGCATGAGGACAAATGTTATTGTGTTAGTGCGTGGTGTTAAAAAGTTATTCCTCTTTGATGCACAGACCCAGGTGTTGTCGATATATCGCTATCACACACGAAAAAGTAGAATTATCAATTTACTTTTGTTAAAGTGAGTGGCGGAAATAAGGCTGGAAATTGCTCAGCAGGGACCGCTGGTTGGCACTGGGCCAACTGCCGGTGTGAAAATCAAACACACCCCTAATAATATGGTTTGACGTCACTTACCAACAGGTGCATGAAGGGTGAAAGACCAAAGTCTCGTTAATTGTTCCAGCAGTGAGTGTCCAAGCCACCATAAGCAAGGTACGTGGGATGTCTTCAAAAAAGTTATTTTTTACAGGCGATTGTTTTTTAGAACAAGCACTAATATGATTAAAGTTAGTTAGTTAAGATGAGAATCGCATAACCTGACACAAAACATGGTCCTAACAGTTTTTCAAAGTGGTTTGCAATGTTTACAGTTATCTCTAAATCATTCATTACCATTAGCCACTTGCACTAATTCAATTTGGGGTTTTTCCTGCTTTTTGACTGATTTTAATGGTGATAAATGGTGGTGGTATGACCATCAGCCCATGACTACCACCACTTCTTTGACAGTGCCAGCCTAGTGTTAACATTAGCATGCCAAGTATTTGAAGTCATGTGATGGATTGCATGAAATGGCACTGACATATTTGGTTATCAGGTTAAGGAAATGGTTTTCATGCCTCAACACAAAGCTACAAATTTACACAATCAAAAGAAAAGCTCGTCACTGCTGCCTGTGTTGTTATTCTGTGGTCTAAAACTGAGATGGCTGCTTTGTGTTGGTCTTTTTAAATAATGTTAGGGTTGTTTTAGAAAAGCTACACAGAAATACTATTTACTCAAGGATTAATTGTGTGCTAACATCAACAAAAGACCGATGAAGTCAAAGATTTGAAACAAATAAATAAATAAATCCCAGCACAGAAATACTTTGTGAGGCAAGTCAACCCCTTGAAGCGGATACTTTTGTTTTTTTTTTCTTAATAACTGTATTAAACTCACAGTATCCTAATAATGATGTCATCAGCACAGTGTTGGTTTTCTCTTCCTCTTTCCTCTTTCTTCTCAGTAACAATATATTTATTGATGTCTTTGTTCAGATGGGTGCATTATACAACATACTTGAGCAGTTCAGACTGGAAACCTACTACAACCAGTTTTTCCAGTTGGGCGTAAAGGATGAGAGAGATTTTCTTGACAGTGTCACAGATGAAGACCTAAACAACATAGGTATGGTTAACTTCAAGGACTGGACTTGATCCCAGCCCCCCGCTCCCCATATCTCTACTTTTTGCTATTCGAAAAAGTAACAATGTTACTATCTGAAAATGTTATCTATTTTAAATACACCCTGTTTCTGCATTCATTTATTTACTGACCAATCCTTAACTAAAATAATTATTTTTTGTTGAGTATTTTACTGTGCTATGGATATCCAGGATAAGCTTCTTCATTCATGGTATTTTCCTTTTTCACCCTTGTTCTCATAGGTCTAAGTCATGTGGAGAAGAACCGTTTTTCAGCCATGAAGAACTTCATTCAAAGACTCAGAGCACCCGAGCGCCAAGTTCAGAGTGTGGCCCCTGTGCAGAAATCATTTCAGCCGTTTTCTATTAAGTACACGTATCCTAAATGCCCTCAGATGAAAACAATACCAGGTATTAAAAACTCATCTTTCTTAGTCTCTTTGTCAATTTAAAATTAAGAGTGCCAAACAGAATCTTAAATTCATTGCTTGTTTCCACTTGCAAAGTAGGGCATACTTATATTTTGATTGCACCATTACAACCAGAGCTACAGTCCTATTCAGTGGCAGGTGGCTGCATATCAGTCTAGACAACATTCCAGTCATTTCAAGCCTGCAATAATAGTAACATTTTTTTCCAATAATTTAACCTAAGGGCACCTCTGGTTGAGAATAGTTCAGATGTTCAATAGACAACTAAAAGCACACATTCCTCATTTAAAGAGATGCCTTTTTTTAATTCCCAGATATGGATCCATTGCAAAACACATTGGAGGATCTGATGTTAAGGATCGGTCATCTTGAAAGTGTTGGTAACACCAGAGGAGTATGTCTCTACGCGATCGATGGGATGCCACTATCAGACGACCCCTTCTTCAACACTTGTGAGCAGACTTCAACACATTTTATACAGTTATGGGTTTAAAGTTTGTGAGTTGTAAAACACCACCTGAACAAATTGAAGCTTTAATTTACTTAGAAGCCCCATCTTTTCATCAGGAGTTTGTTTACTGCGTTAATGTTAAAATGACAGCACAACAACTAACACACATGATTTTTTTTTTCTTTTTTTTGCATCAAAGTCACCAGATTAACTTGAATGTTTTCTATTTCAGGGTCTCTGAAAGAAAGGCAAATAAAAAATGGAGATGTAATTTATGCCATATTTACACCAAAAGAAAATCTGAGACAAGCTCCACTGGTCCCTAAGCGAGATGTTGGTGAAACCAGTGGGGATGATGTGGTTCGATGCCACATAATGCTCAAGGTATGCCAGGTATAAGACATTAAAGCATGATGTATGAACATGCTGACATAAAGCTCAACGTGCTAACTATATTTTCAAGTGTATTTAGTCCTTTTCAAAGATTCTCACATGCTTTTGAATTTAATCATTTCACCAATATGCTGTGTCTTGAAGGGAGATTTTGAGGTGCCAGTGAGCTTTGCAAGTGACACCATCACCTGCCTGCGACTCAAGTTATCCAATGAGAGTGGAATCCCAGCAAACGTCCTTTTATACAAGTAATTCACATTGAACCACTCCAGGAGTTGATGTTATCCCAAACAGACGCATCTCCTTATACATGCATGTTTTTTCCTTTTTTTTGTTTTGCAGGGGCAAACATGGTGTTGGTGAAACCCTGCAAAGCTGTGGGATCTCAGAGAACGTGACAGTTTTCTTCTCTTTGTCCACCTTTTCTGACGAGACTCCACATGATGAGACGTTCTACATCAATGATGTCGTTCCCTCAGTCCAACAAACTCAAAAAGGAATCAGTGTGTTCCTTTCCTCACTTTATGTCCTTGTAAGTTTTTTGGGGTCAGGACTATTGTTGAACTGTATTATGGTATGTTAGCATGATAAGCTGAAATGATGATTGCATGTCATCTAGGTCTGAAGGTCTTTTAACAGGTTCAAAAGGATGACAAATCTCATGATATATTAGCCATAACTGTAATTTTCTTCACACCCAACTCTCTTGTTTGAATCCTGGACTGAAATACCATTTTTCTTCCAGAAACATCATTGCACTAAAGAGCAACTGAAGGGACTGATTTCCTACATTCGCAAACTGACTGGCTGTAACCCTCTTGCTCAAAGCTTGCATCAGTTACTCTGCAGGAATGAAACCTTAACCAAGAATCAGAAGGTAAGCAATATGAGGTAGTATATCCTTACATTTCTGAAGGTGATCTCTCAGTAAGCGCTCAGTGACAGTTACTGTGCAACCAATATTACCCATTTGAGCTTTTTTGTATGCTTAAGATTGCAGTTTTTGAAGGCATGTACATGCTCTTTAGAGAGCTTCTACCACAGCGTGGAGCGCAGAGAGGAGAGAAACTGATCGAGGACCTTGAAATATTTGAGAATTCTTTGTTCTGCTGGGCACATCTCAAATCAGAGGCACAGGTAAGATGCCAAAAAAGGCATATTTTTGTGAGACTGTAAAGGGTAAGGGTTAAGCTTTTTGTAGCCTTTGTCAAATAATTCCGATTTCATGATTTCCCATCGGTTGTGATTTAACCATTTCTACCACTTACTCTGACAGAAACTGACACCAACCCATGAGAACTACGCATCCGTCACTCTCACATCTGAGAGTGGGGAGCGTTTCTGCGAACCAGTCGTAATACCTGGAGTGCCAGGCGTCTTTGAACGATCAGACATAATCCAGAAAATCAAAGGTAAAACAAAACTTGATTAATTCATAAAACTTTGCTGAGCAGACAATACAAGAAAAAGCACACCTTCCAAGTTGTAGTCCTGTCTTAAAATGTCATTTTTCAGAGAAAGAAAAGAACCTCATCATTTTAATTTCATTTCACTGTTCCTTTTTTAGATGGAGAAAAGATTCCAAACTGCTCTGTGGGGGTTTTGCGCGAAACATCATTACAGAGAGCAAACATCATCGAAAAAATCTTGCTCAGTTTGCCTCCGTTCATCAAAACATATGCTCTTTGGATTGACCATGACAAGACAACTGGACAGAAGTTTGTACCATCATATTTTTTCAACTCTGTTTTACAGATATATTAAATATCTTAGGTTCTTTAAATATTCTTTACGTGGAGGGTTTTTTCAGATTCTCATTAGACATACTATGGCAATTTGATAACACATTATTATACAATACTTCTCAACCAATCGCTCTATTGCCCCCTTAGCAAGTAAATTGAATGAAAAACAAAGAAAAAAATCTTTATTCTGTTATTCCAGACTTGTCATCTGTGGCAATTTAATATCAGTTTTCAGATAAACATGGAGAAGACCTTCGGGACCATGGTTGAAGAGTTAAAATTACCCACCAATCAATGGCTCAATGTGACCCCTCCTCTACAATTGAAGGTGCTTGGGATGTGTGAAAGACGTCTTGTTCTGCTGAGTGAAGGTACTCTTGTTAAACTTCAGTCACTCACTCACTCAATCCTCCTAAACACATGTACTTTTTTCAAATGTAGCAAATTTTGCGCTACAGTGGTTAGTAATTCTGTTTTTTTCCTGCATTAGACAATCTTGGGGTGTGTTGTTACAAAGACAAAGGATGCGCAGATACGATCAGAGTCCACGACTGTCTGAGCGGCAAAGATATAACAGTGGACATCAATGTGTTGGCAGCCAAGTAAAATATCTCAGAGCACTTCATCTTCTCCTCATATTTACCAGAATCCAAGAAGCTTAATAATGACAGCTATGTATTTGACATTTAACACAGGACTGGAGATCACAGGGATGACAGAACATTTGTCACAACGAGGACTCCAACAGAGGCTATACTGGTAACATTGAACCCAACTCTTTCTTGATTTTTTTTTATCCAAATAGTACCATAAGGTTTTTGACGACCCACACTTATTGTGGGATATTCTTGTTACATCTTTTTATTATCTTATCATTAGGTGCTGATAGACACAAGTTCCTCCATGGAGGAAGAGTGCTACAAAAGAGCTGAAATAAAGAAGATTAATGCTGTCAAAGAGCTCTTTGACAACTTTGCAACAAGAACCATGGCTTACGATTTCCATCACGTCATCAGTCTCATAAAGTTTGATTCAATGGTGAAGACTCTCCACACATTCACTGAAAATCTTGAAAAGTTCAAGGTAAACAGTCTGAGATCTCTCCTTTTTATTTTGGCATCCTTGTGTAGTTTATCACTGAGCCTAAATATAAATGAAGAAGTATTTGTTAATGTTGTTTTTTTCTCCATGCAGGAACACATTAGGAACATAGAGGCCAGTGGTTGCACTCTCTTATACGACGCATTGCGACGTGGAGCGTCTGAGCTTGAAAAGGTTAAGACAAGGTTTCCAGATTGCAGACTTCACATCATCTGTCTCACCGATGGAAATGATTCTGGGTAAATTTCTTCTTCTGTTCCAGTCAGTTGAGGTAGATAACTTCATCATGTTATAAAGGCAGCAAACATAACTTCAACTCTTCCTTTTAGATCTTGCATGGAGCCAGAAGCTGTTACTGCCAAACTGCTGAAATCTGGAATCATTGTGGATTCAATCCTTCTTGGAGATGTAGAGAACAACATGCTGCATGGAATCAGCAATGCAACAGGTATTACATCTTTGGAAAGAGATCCGCAATCACACATTTACATCCTGAGACAACACCTGGAAGGAGTAAAGGACTAGGTTTTATTCTGTATGGTAGGCATATATGGTAAAACCTTAATGCAGCTCTTTGAAGTGTGATTGAATCTTCAGGTTCAAGTAACAACCTAACATCCTACAAAGTTAAGCAGCCTGGAGAAATAGGCCTTGCTCAGCCCGGGTGCTCTGCACAAATATTGTTTTCCCAACACAAGTTTTGGGATCATTGATCTCTCTGCCACTTCCAGGTGGCTGCTGTTTCAAACCACAGACAACCAAAGAGGGCCTGAAGCTCTTTGAGATCGAAACAGTTCTGTCACTGGAGCAGAGGAAACTGAAGGAAAAACTTGACCCTGCTTCCATCACCAAGGTTAGTATTTGCTCATCATTGTTAGGCACAATTTCACTCTGAGAATTGGGGAAAATATTGACACAAACTCTGCCTATTATTTTTCTCCACATTAGAGGATTTTGCTAAGCATCTTTGATACTCATGGGTATGATGAATGTCCAGAGACTCT
The DNA here is from genome assembly GCA_008086565.1 of Thalassoma bifasciatum. NCBI lineage: Eukaryota > Metazoa > Chordata > Actinopteri > Labriformes > Labridae > Thalassoma > Thalassoma bifasciatum. The sequence goes on from RPOG01000123.1 coordinate 375,237, forward strand.
GATGCCAAGTCAGATAAACAGCAAAGTAACAGCCACAGAGAGGTGAGTGATTGGAGGATCAGCTCCTTCAATGTGATATTTTAGAGAGATTTTAGTTAAGGTGACGCAGAGGAAAAATGACAGGGATTGTATCCCTCTCATAAGCGCCTTGAAGAAGAAGATTCAGGAGAACAGAGGGAGGGCCCTGGAGAAGGATAAACGTATACTGGAGGAGCTGAAGAGTCTGCATTGTGATCCACATCCCTTCATCAAAGTCTTTCCCTCAGAGTCAGACTTCAGTAAGTTATGTGTTGGATTTCTGTCTATTCAAGAGCAAATAATGAGCAATGAGGAAATTTTAATACTGAGTTCAAGTATCACCGATAGTGAGAGTTTACTGAGATCAGGATTTTTTCAACATAATCTTGCCCTCCTATCATCAGCTTCACTTTAGCCTCATGGTTCTATCTACAAGTGTTTTGTTTGCTTTGACTCTCAGCTTTCTGGAAGATTCTCCTGCAAGGCCCTCCTGACACACCATATGAGAGAGGAGTGTTTGAGCTGTACTGCCAGTTTGGTCCTGACTACCCAGTGAAGCCTCCACTCGTCCGCTTTGTCACACCAGTATCCCTCTGAAATTAGATAATCAAAAATACGAAAATATGATTGTGTACAAATCATTTTGTTTGTTTCTACAAAGCTGTGACTGTGAATTTGATGTGTTAAGACAAGAAGTTATATTAGCATGGGTGTATTTTTTTAACCTGGGTACAGCTCTACCACTGCAATGTCAACAGTGTGGGTCGCATTTGCCACAACATATTTGACCGTAACTACAATGCCCACGTCACCATGAGAGAGATCCTTGAAGCTGTGTATGGACTGCTTATCGTCCCTGAGCCTGATGATCCTCTTGACAGGTGAGATTATTGTCACACTTAAGCTGAATGCTGTTCTGTTTTTTAGATGATTATAGTATCAGGACATTCTTGAACTTTTTTCATTTTGAGGAAGTAGTATTACTTAATTATAGTTTTTCTGTGAAAGCATCTTGGCTGAGGAATTCATGACGAGCCGTGAGATGTACGAACTAGAGGCCAAAAAGTATACAGAGGAAACTGCTGGAAACTCAATGGATGACATGGAAAAAGTAAATCAGCCTATATACAAAGTAACGCATGGATGGAAATTGTCTGTTTTGTATCTGACTTTTGATGTTTTTTGTTGTCATTCAAAGAAAATGGTGGATCCAGTGACACAGTTCATACCGCAACACCTGATCTGTCCAATCACCAAGAAGATGTTTGTTGATCCTGTGAAAACAGTGTACGGCACCGTGTATGAACGCAGGGCCATTGAGGAGCATCTGAAAGTTTGTAAACAGTATTGCACTGTAAGTAATTGATATAAGGGCCTAAAAGTTACTATTATCAGTCACAGACCACTCAATAAAAACAGAATTTTCAATGGATTCTGAGCAGTGGCTACTCCCCACAACATCAGCGTTTTTTGCTGTCATTGAAAGTAAAGATTATTTATTCAATTACTTTGTGTTATGAACTTCAGTCAACAATGCTCAGGACATCAGGAAGAACATGTGGAGTTTCTGGCTGTTCTAGCTGCCCATACTAACTACAGGGTGGTCTGTGGGCCGAGAGTTGGTGTAGTAAAACATTTATGAAATAGCAGCTGCAGACTTAATGGTGCAAGCCAGAGTTGGCCTCAAAAAAGTCAAATTTATTTGGTCTGACCTGTTTTTCAGTCACCAGTATGACCCGCTGGCTGGACCCGGAAACGAGCTTGAGATGGGCGATATCATGCCAGCCCAAGACATGAAGAAGATGGTGATGGATTACCGCTCTCGTCAAATTAAATGAAACTCACTGGGAAATCTTTCAATGTTCGAGGGGTTGGATCCAGCTCTGTAGTTTTATACTCATCTCTTTTCCTGCACAATTTTGTAATCTTTTGCAAAAAATACCTCATGAAGGTTTGTGTTTGTCTTTGAATCATGTGGAAATCACGAATAGTATTTTGAACTGCCAGACAGTAACGCTGAAGTCCAAGGATTATGTGTGATGGTGTTGAACTTTGAGAAGAGTAAAGGTTCTCAGGATCCAGAACACTTTGTTATTTAGTTTCTTTTAGAGGTGCATTGTGAGGTTGTCACAAATCCAGGTTTTTGTAAGCAATCCAATTACCTCAATCACCATTTTTAGTACATTTTAAAACATGTCTTTATTGCAAAACGTGTTTGTAAATCTCACTGAAATCATTCAAGGTTCTGGTTTGTTGAATTTGACCTACTGGTGTTGGTGTACAGAAATAAAGAGTTTGTGAAACTGGACTATTCTAATATTTTATTGTACAAGAATAACCCAGCTTCTTAAAAACATTAAGGTGCTTAGTTAGTTATTCTGGTATACTTTGAATGTTTTTACCAGATAACACCAGTCAGTTATTTTTTATACACTTGGTTATAAAAGCTATGAGAGAAAGAAATGACCCCAAACTTAAAAGGAAGTGGCTTGTATCGAGTGTCTAAAATAGAAAAATATCCAGATAAAAAAAATTTAATGTTAATATTCTGTGTATTTTTTTTTAAATTAAAAGTCAACAGATAGAAGTTAAACTCTCGACGCCATTGTTCCAAAAACTTGTAAACATCTTCGCTAAATTTGCCCTCACTGTCGGCAGTGCTTTTATTTCGAAGGCCATGTCCGGAAGTGTTGGAGCTCCATTCAGGTGTTTTTCTTCTTTCACTGTGGTCAGGGACGAGTGCATGGATCCGGTTTAGGTCTCCACAAATTTAGGTAGAAACGGGAGGGATCAGACAGCAGGTGAGTGATCAGTGTTCATCAACAACCTGTGACTTAAAATAACTTAACTTTCCGGTTTGTTCACGTCTGTACATGAAGTTAGTCCGAAAAGTTTGGTTGCTAACAGTTATCTTCACAAGAAGTTGTACCGAGAGCTGCAAGAGTTAATGGTAACGTTAGCTTAAATTACAAATCACGGAACGATTCGTTGTTCTAAACTCTAGTTAATGACTTGTTTGGCAAAGTGTTTTATTTTCCCTGTTGCACAATCTTTGCATCTGAAGTTTTTCATTGTTCATGCAGTTTTAGCATGGTAATGATACTGTTTTGAGTTAACAACAATGAGTGAGACTTTGGTGTCATCTTTATTTGCCGGTTAAACGTTTTATAATGTCATCATTTTTGAAAAAAAAAGAAAAGAAAAAAGTTATAATTATTTTCTAATAACTCCTCTAAGATAGGTTTCGACTTTTTTTCTCATTTTGACTCTTATTTTATAGTACCAAAGTCAATTGTTGCTTAAACTAATTCAGATTTGTATACGTGATTGTATACGTCATGGTTTTTTGTTTTTTTAATATATTTAAATGCGTTTGCCTGACCTGCATTTTCGATACCCCTGCACATACCAAACCACAGGTACTTGCAACATGCTCTTTTAGCAGATAGAAAACCTGCCTTTCCTGCAGAACCTGTTTACACCCACGTTTTAGTAAATCAGTTCACAGATGTGTATCCGTAGTCCTACTTCCTGAAAGGAAGAGTGTCCTAGCCTTACAAATATTTTGAAATAAACATGTTGATTTGTGTCTGTTGGGTTTTGAGCCATAACTCTTGGTCAGATACTTGATCAATAGTTTTAATTAAATAGTTAAATCAGTTCTTTAAAGTCATTCTAAAAATGAATTTGGTTTTCACATATCAAGTAACCTCTGTTTTCTGCTTCTTCACTGAATGTCCATTCTTCAAAGAGATGTGGTGGGTGCTGTGGGTGCTCGCTGTCTTGCTGGTTCTCTTCTGCCTTCTGGACGTGTGGTACTTCCTGAAAGCAGCTGCTGTGATTCTTTACGCCTGGTTCCAGCCCCCAATATGGGACATCACAGCAGAGCAGACCCTCACAGGCCGGGTCACCCCTCGAGACATCGACATGTGCCACATGAACAATGCTCGCTACCTTCGGGAGTGTGACTTCAGTCGCTTTTCTCTCTACACTCGCAATGGCGTGTTCAAGGCCCTGCGAGCACTTGGAGCTTCAATGGTTGTGGGGGCAACCACCATCAGATACCGCAGGGCTCTGTGTATAGGTGAAGGATACGAGCTGCGTAGTCGCATCGTGACATGGGATGACAAAGCTTTTTACCTGGAGCAGAGATTTGTGTCGACAAAGGACGGATTGGTGTGTGCTGTCATGTACTGCAAGCAAAGTGTGATACGCACCAGTCCAGACAAGATCATGCAGCATTTGTGTAAGAGAAAGGTAAGAAATTGGGGTTGAAACATGTGCAGATTTTACATTTGAAATATATTACAAAGTGTACATGACAATGAGTTTGTGATGTGCGACATGCAGGTGGAGATTCCTGAGTTTCCAGAGGATCTTCAGCACTGGGTGAACTTCATCTCTGCCAGCAGCCAGGCCCTCAGAGCTGAGAGTGGGCTGGATAAAGACAAATGAAGCAATGAGCGAGTTGCTGTTAATGTTGCCTTTGTAAATGAGCAAATTCACCAGGTCGGGGCTGAGAAGCCCATGGGAGAGATTCTGTATGTCTTGTATTTGCAATTACTTGACTCAAATGCACATGTGCCTTTACTTCTGAAAACGAGACTTAACCTAAAACCATCACACTAACCTGCAGCAGAACTGGAAGAACACTGTTGCAATCCACAATGCAAAGAGATGCTAAAACACTAACTTCCTCAGGGATAGGGAGGTATTTTGATTTTTGAAGTTCTTCCTCCTGTTGTATAAAGCAATAAAAATGCCAACTTTGAAGTCCTAGTGATGCACTTTGTATTCCTGTCATCCCAATCTACCAGTCACAGTGTTTCCACCTCCACCTTTCCATGTAGACATAGTCAATAATTTCCAAAAGGTGGACCACCTCTTAACTTCTCTTAGTCAGACTGCTTTAGGCTAGACTGCTGGGGTGGTGGTATCTGTTGGTCTAACTTCCAATCTTAATGTCCCACAAAAGTTATTAGAATCAGAATCAGAATACTTTATTGATCCCCTAGGGGAAATTGCTTTTTTTAGTATACAGTTACTCCCATTCAAAAAGTCTTAGAAGTATAAGAAAGTACAGTATAAGTGTCTTACCCAAAAACTGAAATCTAAGCATAAAAATATAAAAATGAAATAAAATATAGAACAGAGCATTAAGTATGTACAGTCTACTTAAAATGTGTGGTATACACATAATGAGAAAGGTGTGGAATATTGCACAAGTAGTGACATAAATAAATGAATAAATTATGAATTACGGATATTACACAGAGTACTGGCATAATTATAGGTTGTTATTGCGCTTGATATTATTTGTCCATGTTATTGTTGCTTAAATGAAAAAGTCCAGGGTAAACCTTGTTACACTCAGAGTGAGGAGTTGTACAGCCATTAATCATAGATCTTTCTGGGGGTCCAGTAGCTTGCCTTTTATCTGGTATGAATAAATATTAATTGATCCAATGACTAAATTACATCTGAATGCTGTTCCCTGATAGCTGGTTATGGACATAATACCAGCTGTTACATATATATCTCTTTTTAACTAGAAATAACATGATTTAGCACTCTTAATCTCAGTTTAGATTGTTGATTATGATCAGGCATGTATCTAGATATCAGACTTTTTCAAGATCACGTAGAAAGTCTTAACAGTCCCTTTGAGTTGCTACTCTGAGAAAAAGTGACTGTACAAATTATTGTAGGACTCAACTTTGTCCAGGAGGTGTTGCTAAGCGACCACCTGCTTCCCCGTCGTTGCTGTCAAAGACGAAGAAGCGGAATGTTTGTTACGTCACACCCCCGGAAGTCCTGCCCATTCATTCTACCGGTTTCTCCTAAATTACACTGCATCTCATGGTAGCGTTATCCTCTGGACGCACAGTAAGTTCTGCACATGTAGAGAAAATGAATAACTCTTTGAATGTGATATAAAGCAGGGATGATTCTGTAAATACCCACTTTGCCTGTGTATTTGTGGTTTGATTCTGCTGAGGCCACCAGATGCTCGTGGCTAACAGCTAAGCTAACAGATTTGGCTGTCACAGCAGTTGCGCCGCGTTGGTTTGAACGCACCAACATTTAGCTTTACGCCCCTCTCAAGGTTGAAGAAGATGATCAGAGAAGCATGCTGCTCCCGTATGTTCGAGCTTTATAACACGACAACGAGCGTAATTACGATAAACTCGTGTTTCTCTCAATACCTACACTGACATTGAAGAGGTCAAAGGAGCATTTTATGTTTTACTGAATTCAGGTATGAATTACAAAAATTCAATAATAGTTATGTTATGGGCATATTTTCAAAACGATCTAGATGTTTAATTTCAGAAATACAGCTATTAGAGTCATGTTATGTTTCCGTCTGTTGTATTTTACACATTAAAATGAACAGAATGGCTTCTATCTGGGGCTGAATGATTTGCAAAAATTATTCAGTTGTCATTATTTTCATTTTCATTTGAGGAAGTGAAACCCAGACATTATATAGACTCATTAAGTATAGAGCAAACTATTTCAAGCCTTTATGCCTTGAAATGTTGCTGGTTAAAACTTATAGATAATGATAACCCTAAATTCAGCGTCTCACAAAACATAAAGTTGATGTTACATAAAGTCAATAAGGAAGGGAGATTTTAAACAGAGATGTCAGACTTCTGAAAATTTTTGAAAAGTACTGACTAATTTTCAAGTTTTCTCCTAATTTTCACCCATTTTTGCCACATGAAACTTATTTGCATAGCTACTTCTTGCCACCTGTCTTAAATTATTTCTCTACAAAGCTAGATTTCTGTAATTTGGCTCTTTGGATGAGCAAAGTGGTGTAGAGCATAAAATATCTACTGTGAAATAATGTATCTGGTACTCTGTCACATTTCAGGTGAAAGAAATATTGTACTGTCTGCGGTTAGAATATTGCAACAGGTCATATTGCCATTAAATCTTTTTTCAATTAATTGCCCAGCCCTACTTCAATCACTCATATTTCACCTGTTGTTTCAGAGAGATGCTGCTGCTGGTGCTGGGTGCCCTCCTCCTGCTCTTCTGCAGTCTGGATGTGTGGTACTTCCTGCGTGGGGCCCAGGTTTTTTTCGAAGCATGGTTCCAGCCCCGGATATTGGACATTCTTGCTGAGCAAAGAATTGAAGGCATGGTCCTGCCCCATGATTTGGACTACATGGGCCACATGAACAACTCCCGATATCTCAGGGAGTGTGACTTTGCACGCTTTCATCATTACATGCGGAACGGGCTGTTCATGGCCTCTCGCAAACTGGGGGCCAAGATGGTGGTAGGGGCCTCCACTATACGATACCGTCGCTCCTTGGCTTTCCGAGAGGCCTTTGAGATTCGGACCAAAGTAATAGGATGGGATGACAAGGCTTTTTACTTGGAGCAGCGCTTTGTGTCCAAGAGAGATGGTTTTGTCTCTGCGGTCATGCTCTGCAGGCAGAATGTGGTTCGCTGCAGCCCTGAGACCATCATCGAATATGTCTGCAAAAAGAAGGTGAGTGTTTCCCAGGGATGGAGGAAAGTGCTGTTGTGACTGTTTGTGCAACCGATCATATGCTGATATGTGTTGTATAGACAGGCATTGAAACACATTTGTTGCAATCTGAATTCCAAATGCTGTATCATTTTTCCATCAGAACTCAAGAAAACAAAGCTAACACTAATTGCAAACCAAAATCTAGAGGTTTTTCTATAGCAAGAGGGAAACAAGCACCAAATTCTTCTGGTTTGGCTGGCTACAACGCTGAAAACTTAACTGTTGCAAAAACAAAAAAAGAATTAATGAATTTGACTTCAGCTTTAGACTTTGACTGTGTTCAACTTTAACTTTCTTTTTGTTTTTTTTGTTTGCAGATTGATTGCCCCGAGTTTCCTGAGGACCTCAAACACTGGATTAACTACATCTCAGCCAGCAGCCAAGCTCTGAGAGCTGAGAGCGGCTTGGAAGAGAAGAACAAGTGAAGCCACTCCATGACACCATGTATCATGGGAGTAGATCCACATATCATTTGCATTGCACGCACACATAGGAATGATAAACATACGTTTGCACACACACAAACACACACACACTTGAACATTGTAGAGCATTTTTAGTTGACTTACCAGATTCCATTATCTCAGTCTTACCTGCTGTGTATTTTTGTATGACGTGAACAGAAATACTGAACTTGGGACAGCTGAAATGAAAACTTGAACTTTGAGGTATTCCGATGTTTTAAAATGCACATATTAAATGCACTGGGATCATTTGAAAGTTTTCCTCTGTAAAGAAAGTGACACAGTAACCTAATTTTATCCTTGCAGCTTACTCAGCACTTGACTGTGAACAGACTGGCTTTCATTCTCATTTAGCAACTCTTTCCACTTCAGATTAGCATGCACGCATAATCTAATCTTCACCAACATCAATGCATGCTGAAAAAACAAACAAGCAGAGGAATATTTTTGTGCCTGTTTACTTGATTAGCTGTAGCTTCCACTTAGAAATTCAAGGAACTATAACTTTCTAAGGAAAAAAGTAGGCGTGTTGCAATACTTGAATGAATATCATGAACATGTACTGAATACTTTCTGACCTATCCATCAGCATTTTGCACAAAGAAGCTCACTGAGTTCCAGTCAACAATCAGAAAGGGATTATTTGATTTTGAGGGATCCTTTTGTCAGTTCAGTATTATTTAACTGAATGAATGATTCTGTGTTTAATGGCGAGGCTTCTTGATTAGACTCATATGTAACACTTAGAGAAAGTCCTTGAATTCAGACACGATTGGAAATTGCTACTAGGAGGTTGCTAGCTACTGTTTCAAACCTTAAACGCACAATAAATGCTAATGCTAGGAATGACTGATTGAATGAGAGCCTTTTTAATCTAGACCCTTCCCTTTGATACTTTCAAGCTTTAGTTAATGACCAAAGTAATGTATTATTCTGTTTGAATATTAAAAAAATCTACTCATCAACATGTATGTCTATCCTGTTATAGGTGTTTGAACGGCATGTACAAAAACAATCCTGTTCAGTCATTTTTGTTTGCTGACATCTGATGTCCTTTTGTTTTCCACTCCAGTAATTTATGTTTCATTGAAAAGTTTAATGTAACATGTTATTTATTGTATCTGTTACTTATTTAAAGGCATTTTAAATTAAAAATGCATTAGAAACTCAGACTTCGTTGTTGTCTCTCACTGCTTTTAATTCAATGTGGTTTATCATCCTCATGAGCAGAACAGTACTTCGGTAAAGGTAAGAATATCTGTAATTTACTACAGTTATTACGCAAAGTTTGCTTCAGGTTGTTGAGAAACCACAAAAAAACATTTACACTACCAACAGCTTTTAGGGATAACACAATACACAAACAAAAACTTTAAAAACTTCTCTTTGTTGTGAAGTAACACTGTCAAACTGGTCTAAATTCCCTGTGGCCTTACTTTAGTAATAAATAAATAAAGAAACATCGTTTTTAGGTATTTCATCTTTTTCCGAATGAGTATTTGTGTAAGTCTACTTCACCACTTTACAGGGATTAAAGTTATGATAAACTAACATGAAGTTAAAATTATAAATTTGAGATTAAATTCGAAATGCTTAAAATAAACGGTCAGAATTTTTTACCTTGTATCTCAATACTTCCACTTAGTATGCAATGGGGAAAAAAATCTCATCAAATCAAGTTTTTATTTTATTTTTTCAATTTTAACTGAAAGATATGGGCTTTGATGGTTTACGAGAAAAACAAATTAATTTGGTCATGTAATTTAACTACACTTTTACATTACATTTCTTTTAGGGCTGAATGATATGGGCAAAATTTCATGTCTCCATATTAATGACAGATATCTATATATCGATACGATACAATATGACTCTTTGTTTAGTGAAAACTAACCTCTTTTTTTAAGAGAAATAAAGCGTGAATCTATCACAGGATGTGGAAAGTGGGGTTAATTGATTAGAGCTCACTGTCAGTCATCGACATTAACAAAAAAATCACCAATAATCACGTGACTGTTAAAATTTTACATTCAGGGTGAGCTGGGAAAAATCTACATTACCGATATTGGGTTATTGATATCTTGAATTTTCATGTCTCGATATTAATACGAAAACGATCTTTCAGACCTAATTTCTTTGAGTGACTTTGTTTAGTGACGGCTTTAGTCATAAAAAAAACTTTCAGATCATAAAATTAAAATCACCAAAGATTTAAGGCAAATAAAATATTAATTTGTTAAATATTCCTTTGTATTTTCTATGATTTTTTTTTCAATTTTCCGTAAACATTACGCCATTAATCTACCTTATTTTTCAATTTTAGCTATTTTTTAAAAATTAAATCCCTGTGAGAACTTCCGGTGACGTATGCAGGACCGCGCCCCCTCTCATCACTTCCTGTAAACAACAACAGCAGCATCTGTCTGACAGTCTGAACGGTTCCTGTAGTTTCCAGCGCTGTCTTCATTATTTACAGTGAGTTTGGACCATGGCTCAGGCCGGGGTGGTTCTGGATAAGGACCAGTTTAACTGCTCCATATGTCTGGACGTGCTGAGGGACCCTGTGACCATCCCCTGCGGCCACAGTTACTGCTCGGAGTGTATAGAAAACTACTGGGACCAGGACGATTATCTGGGTGTTTTCGCTTGTCCGCAGTGCAGGCAGAACTTTAACCCGAGGCCTCCGCTCGCCAGAAACACCATGCTGGCTGATGTGGTGGAGAAATTCAAAAAGATCGGATTACGAGAGGCCGCTGCTGCCGCTGCTGCTGCCGTTAACCAAAGCTTCGCCGAACCGGACGACGTGGAGTGCGACGTTTGCACCGGGAGGAAAAACAAAGCAGTGAAGTCCTGTCTGGTGTGTCTGGCCTCCTACTGCGACGTCCACCTCCAGCCACACTACGAGTCTGCTGCTTTCAAGAAACACAAGCTGGTGCCCGCTACTAAAAAGCTCCAAGAGACGATCTGTGCCCGACACGACAAGTTACTGGAGGTTTACTGCCGCACGGACAAACAGTGCATCTGTTATCTGTGTCTGACTGACGAGCACAGGGGTCACGACACGGTGCTGGCTGAGACCGAGATACAGCAGAGACAGGTAATCACATCACTCATGATCAAACATACTGATGTGACTATCTAATCATTTACTGAAGCGAAGTCTGAGGCAGGCTGCAGAACTCTATTGACACCACCCACAAGATTTCAGAGGATATTTTTAATATGAATTTCAAACAATTATTTTATAATCCACAGTTTATGAGCACTTGCATAAAAAAAATCTGAAGTTACTGTATAACATAATAATTTTTTGAGGAAAACTAAGGGTATCCAATACAGTCAAAACACTTAAAATAGGTGATTTAGCTCAATTTTAAAATGTAAAAGGAAAACAAAAGTATTGATCCAGTTAACAGAGCTGTAGTGCAATTCCATTGAAGCTCACAACATGACCAGATTTCACTTGTTATTACAAATTAAGTAACAGAATTAACAGATCAAAGCCAGTATGACACACTCAATTCTCTGTTTGGACATCCAGACATAACTTTCATAGCTTATTTCAATAGAAGAGCATACAAAGTCCACTGTTTGTAGTTTAATCCACCACTAGGGCAGCAGAAGAAAATCACTAAGTTTCTTCTCTTGAAAGCACCATAAAAACGTTGTGTTGTGTCAAGCAAGGTGTTAAGTTACATTAGAATAGAATAGAATGGAATAGAATAGAATAGAACAGAATCAAATAGAGTAGAATGGAATAGAATAGTTCTAAAAGTTCTATCAAATGACATTAACAAGTTTTTTATTTAACCCAGCGAGATCTTGATCTCTTTTAAAAGACTGGTACAGCAGCACTAATAAATATTACAACAGTGCTGGATTACAAGAATAAGTAAAAGCAAATGATAATTTGGCTGTAAATAAGTTTGAAGTTCAAAGCAACATATAGCTTGTTCAGGTGTTTTCCCACCAATGATAAATAATATTCATTTATTCAACAACAAAAATCATATCTGAAGTAATGGCCATATCTCAAAATCAACATTTTTTACTTTATTTCACTTTATTTTGTTATTACAGTTCCCTCATGACAATAAGTGTTGTTTTCTGTGTCTCTCTGGTGCAAAACAAAACCATAGTGTAGCTACAGATGCAGAAGAGGCACCGCTTCAAGACTGTCTGAGACTTAAAGAAAACTGTGACTACAAAAGGAAGATGTCAGTTCAAAGTCTTCTAGATGTTTGTTGGTGTCATGAGTCGTGTGCAAAGGGCTATAAAAAAGTTCCTCAATTGTACAACTTATATTCATATTTAAGCAGTGTTTGACTGGTTACACTATTTATTTGTTTATTTGTTCTCATACTCTCAGGCCCTCATAGTAATGAAGTGACTTTTGTTTAAGTTTCTCATCAAACTTTAAATCATGTTGTCTCACAGAAAGAACTTGGTGACATGAAGCAAAGCTCCCAGGTGAAAATTCATCAACGGGAGAAGGAGGCCCAGGAACTGAGACAAGCCATTTTCTCTCTTAGTGTAAGTAAAAATGCCATCTTTGTCCTGGTATGTACATTTTTAACACATATGTCAACCCCTGCTTTATGTTGCGTTGTGTCACCCCACAGCGTTCGGCTCGTTCAGCAGCCGAGGAAAGCGACGCCATCTTCACCGAACTGATCCGTGCGATTGAGCTGAAACGTTTTGAAGTGAGAGAGCTGATCAAAGCTCAGGAAAAGACGGCGGTCAGTCAGGCAGAGCAGCTGCTGGAGAAGATCCAGAGGGAGATCACTGAGCTGAAGAAGAATGAGGCTGAACTGGACAAACTGTCACACACTGACGATCAAATCCATTTCCTCCAGGTAATAACTCCTCTGAGTGATAAGTTTTCTCAATACCAGGGACTGTCACAGTCTAACTCCTCTTCTCTCTGTGTAACCGTAGAGCTGTCAGTCTCTTCGTGCTCCACCTGTGCTGTCAGCTCTGCCCTCAGTCACCGCTGACCCCAGCCTCACCTTCGGCCCGGTGCTGACAGCTGTGTCAGACTTTAAGGTGCTCCTGCAGGAGGTCTGCCAGGGAGGATTCGTCAGCATCTACGAGAGAGGTAGGACTTTTCATCAGTGTTTTATCTGGTACAAAATATCCTGTGAACAAATGTTTTTGTGATCTTGATTTCCTGTTATGTCATTTTAGTGAGAGACGTCGTCATAGTGGCTCCTCAAAATTCTGCTGTACAGTTTGATACAACCCAGCCAAGTGAAGGTGCATCAGCTGTTCAGATGGAAGCTACACAAAGTGAGTACACAAGCCTCCTCTTTTTATTTTGAAATAAACAACCATGAAAAGGAAGCTTTTAATACAGTTCATGTTTCCTCAGTGGTATCATATGAGGTGAAACTCTTTTCTAGTTCTATTTCTGTCTGAGAGTTAAAAATATACTTAAATTCACCTTTTTGTTTGTTTGAGTAAATTATCCGACCGCACTCCCACGCTGCACAAACACCTGAGTCAACTTGTTTGTTTATAGTGGAGTCTGCTGATTGTGCACTAGAGGAGATGTGACACTGCTGCAGAGGCTCCACAGTAACTCTGTTTGTTGTCTTTGTTCTTTCAGTGATTCCAACACCTGGTCTAGGCCAAAGTCCCGTGAACAATCTCAACCCTTTCCTCAATCCAGGACTGTCTGTGCCCACGTTTACCTTATCACCATTTGGTAAATAGAATCTAATGGCAACATGATTTTATTCCTCAAACTGTCTGAAACAGCCTAATTATAGTATTTTAAAGGTAATCCATGGTATTATCAAGACCCTGTAGAGACTAGATTTGTAATTTTCTGTGAGGGAACAATTGAACATCCTGTGCTTCAAACTTGAGAGACACAGTGCCATCTAGTGGCTTCTGAATCATACAGCAGCCTTTGAGGATTGTTCAAAGCACAATAAACTTTCAATGACAAGGAAAATATGAATATAGACGATGAGTTTACAAGAAATTAATGCAACAGCTTTGTACTTAACTTTGTGAATCTCAAACCCATTCAACAAAGATGTTCACTCTGATAACAGTTAATCTATTACTTCTGTTTGTAATTAAGTTAATATTGACTAAAGTTGAAGCTGCTTTGGGGAACTTTTGATTTGTGTTGACTTTTGCAGCTCAAGGTTGTGAAGCCACAAGTTAGTACTACAGAAATAGCTTTGTGATTAACTTTACCTCTGCTTTCCAAAACCAAACAAAGGACATTTTGAAAATCAGATCAACAGGGCAGTCCTATTGTCTTAAAAGGGGTCAGCAGTATACATAACATACTGCTGGTTACATTTGTAAGTAGTGTGCATTAGGTGGTTACTTTAACAGTCAAATGTCTCACTTACTTTGAATCTTTGCTGGGAAAATGTGAAGAAAGTCACTTTCTTTAGCAAGCTATTAATCCTAAAGTTGAACACATTCCCTTCTAAGCTGTTTTGAGGTATTAGAAATGAAGATATAGATATTCAAAACTTTTTTTGCCAACAGTTTTGTTTGCTTTTGTGGGTCACATAAGGGCATCTGTTTCGACTTAAATCTGTTTCTCATGTTAGGATTCTTCAAAGTTTTCTCAAAAGCTGTTGAAAGTCCAGCTCTTTGGGCCCAAATTGTCCCTCCATAGTACTGCAGATTGTTCATATACAAGAGGGCGAAGCTTTTAGTCGATGACACATCACAAGGATCCTCACCTTGGCCTAGATCTCTGCTATCACAGTGCTGCCTTCCTGCAGTCAAGTCAGATAATGTGAAATGAAAACATCAAAGAAAACTTAATTTAAGAGAAGGCAAAGGTTTTGATTTTTGAATTAACATCCCTCCTGCTGAACCACTTGAGCAAAATCAGCCCCCAATTAAACAAACTGAATTTAAAAAAATCATTGTGAATATTGACACTTGGTGAGTCACTATGTCATTAAACATTTATTTAATTGAAACATAATTGTCTTTGGATTATTATTTTCATCAGGTTCCAACATTCTTTGTGTGCCCTGAATACATTCTCTCGTGCAAATAGTCATATTCCTCTTATTCCACTGACGTGTCAATGTCTTCTAGTGGCCTTTTTGAAAATGTCTGACCAAAATTGACTCTTTCTGAAGCATCCTCTGTTATTTTTGCACCCACATTGTTTTCAGGCTGTTCTGTCAGTTCTGCCTCTTGACTGAAGTGACTCTTGACGTCGTCCTTGCCATCCTGCCACCTTGGGGTACGGTAAATTTATCATCTCTCCTCTCTCTGTTTTTTAGGCTCCAAGTACCCAGGACCCAGACAGAGGCACCTGCAGAGACGCACTCACCCCAGGAGGAAGTAAACATGCAGCACAGATATCAACAACATTTCACCTGCAGCTACATGAGATGAATGTCATTATACCTCAGTGCTCTCTTCTGCTTTTCCTCACACAAATCCTCACCAACACTGACCAGTTGTGCTTTTTATAAACCACAGTTTGCCATGACTTACTTATCTTAGTGCTTCTTGCATTTTTTAAAGCATAGATTAAAAAAAATGATGCTAAAGGTATTATTAGCAATGAATTAACTGTTAGTGTTAAACAGCTCAAGGCAGCTTAATTCTTTCCATTTTATTTCAGTATATTTGAGGCTTCTGCCTTGAAATTTAGTGTTTTTTTTCTTTTGAAGAAGTTTATGCTTTTACTATTTTTATTATAAACCAAACCTTAAGAACAATTGTTTTGCTTTGCAGATGTGTAATAATATATTGTTATTGGTGACATGCTGACATTAAAAAACTTTGAGCTTGGACAAAAACAAACTTTCTTAAGTGTGGAGTTTGTTTGCATACAGGCAGTGTTTCAGCCCAGTCTGGCTGGAAAATACCAGCGTTGGGGGGGGGGGGGTTGTTAAAATTTTGGGCAGCTTTTCTTAATATTTAGCAGGTTTAAAGAAAATATGCTGGGGTTAATATCAACAAAATAGTTGCCATTACTTCATTCAAAACTTAGACATTTTAGTAAACTGTTTCACTCCTATTATCATTTATTGTTTTCACAGAGAGGATTAGTTCAACCAAGTTACACTGAGGTGTGTTGGCGTTAAGGCCTTTCCTCTCAAGTTAGGACTCTGCATTTAGAGACTGCATCTTGTCAAGGTTGAAAAAATTCAAAAACTATACAAAAAGATATGGGAGAGTGATCTGGAGCTTGAATCTTGGGTTGCCCCCATCTCACAGTGTAACTTCAAGGCTCATTTTAAGTATTCTAACATAAATCTGAGCATGACATAAAATAACAGGGTGCCATAAAATAACTAAGGTCTGTGCCTAGAGCCGAGTCTTTGGCAGTACCCTGAGGTTTTTGTCAAGTGTTTTCAGAGAGGTTGAGATTTGGGCTGTTTTTGAGTGAGCTGGAAGGGTTTTATGTTGAGTTTGGGCTGAAAACTGTTGATCAAATGCAGGCTGGTTTTATTTCCTCTTACAATGAAAAAAAACAGGAAAGTATGCCTAGAGAGGTGTGTCAATAGGAGGTTGTTTGCTCTTTTCTTTGTAGTACAGCCTATTTCCTGGTTTGCCTGCTGTGATTGGAGGCCCGAGGGTGCAGCAGGTGAAACCAGCACACCTGAGAGACACGCCTATCTTTGTTCCAGTTTCAGCCCTGAGTGTGTGAGAAATGGCAGCAGCAACTATTTCCATAGAGCAGGACCAGTTCTGTTGTTCCGTGTGCTTGGAGACCCTCAGAGACCCGGTGACAATCCCATGTGGACACAGCTACTGCCTGGTTTGTATTGAAGATTACTGGAACAGAGGAAAGCAGAAAAGCCAGTACAGCTGCCCTCAGTGTCGACAGGTGTTCAACCCCAAACCTCTGCTGAGCAGAAACACAGTCCTGGGAGAGGTGGTGGAAAAGCTACAGAAGTCTGGAATTCAAAATGCTGCCCCGAACTCATCCAAAGTAGAGGAGGTGACATGTAGTGTGTGTACAGTGAGGAAAACCAAAGCTGTGAAATCCTGCCTGGTGTGTTTGGAGTCCTACTGCGTGCCTCACCTGAAAGTCCACGATGAGCGCTTCCACGGAAAGTCCCACATGTTGATCCCAGCTTCAGATCAGCTGAGGGAGAAACTGTGCCCACAACACGACAAAGTCCTGAGGCTGTACTGTCGCACTGACCAGCAGTGTGTGTGTTCACAGTGTGTGAAAGGGAGACACAAGGGACACGATGCTGTCACTGTGGTGGACGAGAGAACATCACAACAGGTGAGTTCAACTGTGCTGACATAATATAACTCTACTTTTACTATGGTTTGAAAAATGCTGAATAACTTGCTGTAGTATAGAGTATGTGTTGGGGTTTTAGTTCTCTTTCTTTAGAGGAATGCTTTGATATTTTCAGAAATATGTAAAATATTCTCTTGATGTCAGACAGTTAAGGAAGAATTGGGCCTCAGTCATTCTTTGGTGAGTTAAAAAGCAGGAACTGTCAGTCAGAGACAACAATTTACTCTTAGACACTGTTATGATCTTCAACTGTCCTGAAAAAAAGTGTTGTTGTTTTTTTCTAAAAAAAGAGACTCCACTATCTGTGTCTGGCAAAGTTGA
Organism: Thalassoma bifasciatum; assembly: GCA_008086565.1. Lineage (NCBI taxonomy): Eukaryota > Metazoa > Chordata > Actinopteri > Labriformes > Labridae > Thalassoma > Thalassoma bifasciatum. Next base: position 392,851 of record RPOG01000123.1, read on the forward strand.
GAACAAAAAAAGGATTAGTTGTGGAGGAAATTGTCTGAAAGTGATGCAAATTGTTCCAAATTATTTGAAATTTTAAGCTTTTTGATCAAAGACCTTCAAATTATTATTTTTTTAAACAAAATTAACAAATTTTTAAACGTCATTGGTGTGTCTCATTTTTAAGCAGTGGCGCCATCAAATAGCTCCAAGAGAGTCCCTACCCTAAATGTACTCTCTGACATAGAAAGATAAGATGAAAACATAAATGAATTAAAAACACACACACATATATATGAAAATATTACACATCCATAAATTTACATATACAAAAACATACACACATACCAATGTGTATACATATACCTATTTGCTTTTACATATATAATAAAAGTAAATAAATAAATACATGAGACTTCATACAATGTCACAAAGTGCTTGACAAAGACAGACAACATGCAGAACAGAAATGTGGTGAAGACGATATCTAACACAAATGTGCTGTGTTTGCATAAATAATATACCCACTGAGACAGAATTGGGAAATACAGTCCAAGAAGGAAAAAATAACGTGCAGATGATGCTGTGATTCTTGTGTAGGTTGCAATCACAAATAAATGGTGTTCTAAAAGTAAGAAAATAAAAAACATGTTTATCTGCAGAATCAATTTAAAATGTAAAGTTTAGCGTACGTTTTTAAAGAAATTTTTTTTTTTTTACTATCATCGCAATTACACAGTTTTGCAGTCAGTAGAGAACGTGAGCAGCAGGAACAGGACCCACCATAATAAGCTATAAAGATTTATTTTTCAAAAATAATCGGGGGTGGGGGGTCCTTTTTTCCTCCTGGTCTTTGGATAAAAGCATCTCTGTTGTGGTTTTCAAGCTTTTGTTTTTTAATCTTAGATTGCTCTGAAACTTTGCAAAGCATTCTTTTTGCTTTTTGTTTCATAAGATTTCAACATCAAGTTTATGTTTTTCTCAATAAGGCTGTAAACACCCTGCTGCTAGTAAGACAAGAGCAGCACAGAGAAAGTGACAGAGAGAAACCACTGAGAGTCAGGGAGTTTACTGCTGCCTTTTTTATATTTTCTTCCTCAGCAAGTCATTTATCAGCTGAAACAAAGTGCCTCCGTTCAGAAAATAACCTCTGTAAGATCTAACATTAACTCCCCAACAGAGAGCAGACTGGATCTTCGCAGTGTGTGCCGTGTTTGTTTGTGCAGATTTGACTTTTATGGCTCTGACAGAGAGGGCTAATTGTGATGCAAAATGCAGCAGTTTGCCCTTTAAAAGCCTTCATCGTCAGTGTCAAGGCAGCTTCCATGTCCAGTCCAGCTGAGTGATGATACACAGCAGCCAGATCAAAGAAAAACAACTAACTTGCAGATGTTTTACATATTATCATTGCACAGGCATGCAAATGTTGGACTTCAAGCAGAATCAAACTCTTTCTCTACCAGGAAAAGACACTGCACAGGACTAAATTTTGCAAATTCTGGCTTCAGGGAGGTTTATTTTGACTCTCTACAAAATCACTTGAGGATCACTTGCTCAATTGGTATAATGCCCCTTAGATTTTGCATTAACATCATAAAACAGAAGGTTTGATTTTGTTTGGGTTAATAGAGTGTTAAGCAGAGACATAAGATAGACTGTTAAAATATGTATCTGGTGTCAAAAATGTCTTTTATCACAAGCTTGAATAAAAGTTTTGGTTCTTCAGATCCTAAAAAAGGAAAGTTATAATCTTGTCCTGCAGACATATGTTGGGTTCTGATGTTACAGTATTGAAAGATTGAACTGATAGAGCAAAGACCTTCCAGCTCCGTCCAAACCCTTTGAGAGTGAAATCAAAACTTCCCACCTGAAGCCTGAGGGAGTGCACCCTGTGATATTCATCTTTTGTACTCTCTCAGAAAAAACTCCAGGAGTCGTCTTTGAAGTCTCTGCAGAAACTGAAGGACATGGAAAAGGAGCTCAGATACATTGTGAAATACATAAAGGTGAGTGTTTACTCTGTTTACTGAGTTGTTGACACTGTCAAAAGTGTGAGTGCTGCTTGAAAAACAGACTTTATCTTCCACAGCACTCCACAGAGGCAGTGGTGGAGGAGAGTGAGAGGATTTTCTCCAGGTTGATCCGCTCCATAGAAAAGCAGAGCTGTGAGGTGAAGGAGCAGATCAGGAGGCAGGAGAGAGCGGCTGTCTGTCAGGCTGAGGAGCTGCTGGAGAAGATCCAGAGGGAGATGGTGGAGCTGAGAAGGAGCGACGCTGAGCTGGAGAGGCTCTGCTGCAATGAGGACCACCTTCACTTCCTGCAGGTGAGGAATGAGAGATAACATGGCCAGGAAGGTGGGAAAAGATTTGTCTCAACTTTTTTAAACCAAGACAAAGAAACATTCAAAACCAGCTAATTTTACACTACTATAGATGCAGATGAAGTATACTGTCTGTTGTCACACAAGGCTAAGCCAAAACAGAAGGGACCTCTCCAGCTCAGGTTCCCTTTCTGCTTGTTTTTTTCATGCTATAGTTTTGTTTTGTGTAAACATGTCCTTAAAACATGACTTTCAATCATAGTGCACTCCTCAGTAAGGCATTAAAACCTTCAAAACCACAGACCCATTTCCTTTCTAGAGTCAAATGTGTCCCTAAGTGTTGTCATCCCCCATGAAATTTATTCAAATTTCAGCTGTTTTTACAGCAAGTGGGACAACAGAAGGGATTCTTGTGTCTGCTTTTCTCAGTCCTGTAAATAGTGGCTCTGACCTTGAGTCCTGTAACCCTCCAGACAAATGTGTTGGTTTCAGAGTCAGGGTGTAAACAAAAAGGGAGAGAGAAAAGTTTTTGTCTATTTGACACCTTTTTAATGAATCTTATTCACATTTAAAAAGTCTACCTCCCACATCATTATATTAGTATGAGTTGTGTACATATATTTTCAGGTGTGCATGAAAGAACTTCAGATTCAAGTTTTTTTACTCGCCACCAGCTCATACAGATTTGCAATAAAATGTAAAAGTAAGTTTAGAAAAATTGACATGCAGAGGTCAAACATGTTAAGTTGACTCCACAAAACAAATTAGACAGAGTTACAAAAGTATGCAAGTATATTGCTGCCATATGAAGGTAAAAAAGACGCCTTTACCAAATAACAACAGAAAAGTTTTTGTTTTTTATAAAAAAACATTATAACAGGATATTTTCACATTTCACATCATACAAATTTTTATGCCGTGATGTGAAACTTATCTTAACAACTTAACCTACTATTTATCTTTTAAAAACATAATAAATTATGTCTTAAGGTCTGTTTATATTTCTGTTTCTCGTCACTGCAGAAATGTAAGACCCTTCACTTCCATGTGAAGAGTGTGGAGATGCCGAGCACGGATGCGCTTCAGTATCTGATGTATAAAACCATGAGAGGAGCTCTAGCTGAAGTCAAAGACAGTCTGGATGAAACTCTGGAGAAAGAATTCAACAGAGTCTCTGAGAAAGGTTTGTGTCTACTAATATGACCATCGTATTGATATTTTTTCCAACATCAATGATAAATATTTACAGATTACTTTTCTTTATTTCCAGTCATATCACTGAAGGAAACCAACAATCAAACTACCTCTGAGAACACTAAAGGTACAAACTTTTTTTCATTTTATCAACTATGAGTTTGAAATCCATCTGATCAAATCTTTTACAACAAAACTTAACAGATCCTCACAGGTAATCTGTTTAGATAAAATACTAATGACATGTTCCCAAGCAAAAAAAGAATCAATTATTTACCATATTTCCAAATCTAGTTTCCAGTTTTTAGTTAAAAACTAGTATACCTTTGGCCTCAAATTCTGTAAGATCCTTTTCCCAGCAGTGACAAATGTTTTATTTAAAAGTGACCCAATTTAAGCTCCAAGGTTTATCAGCTCCATCAGCACAGTCCTTTTCTGCTTTTGGCTGCTTTTAGCAGAGCCTGGAGTTATCCTTTCAGTTTGGAGTTGAATGTTTCATGCATTTTACACAAAAGGACTTGTCCACCTCTAAATATTTGAGAAATTCAAACAGCTTGATACTTTCAATGTCAGTCCCAAGCCAGGGAAGCAACTCATTCTGTTATTTTTAATGTTTGTCGTCTCTTTTATTTACAGCTAAAGAAACAGATGTGCCCTACAACTCAGACCCCAAATCAAGAACTGATTTCTTACATTGTAAGCATATTTTTTGTATTAATCACAGTGAAATCCATCATTAAAAAACTCTGACTTTAGTGTCTGAATCTTTTCTGTCCAGATTACAATGAAGTAACGCTGGACCTGAACACAGCCAACCCGTATCTATCCTTCACTGAAAACCGCAGAGGTGTGACCACACGCCTGGACCCTCAGCCTTACCCAGACCACCCACACCGCTTCACCAGCTGGGCCCAGGTGCTGTGCAGAGCAGGGATGGCAGGGCGCTGCTACTGGGAGGTGGAATGGGCCGGCAATGGAGGAGTTTCCATCGGCGTCTGCTACAAAAACATGAACAGAAGTGGAGGAGGGAGCGACAGCAAGCTGGGACACAACTCTAAATCCTGGAGCCTGGACTGTTCCCCGTCACTGTGCTCATTTCAGCACAATAAGGAGAGTGTGACGATCGCTGCCGTGGGTTACAGCAGGATAGGAGTTTATCTGGACTTCAGGGCCGGGACTTTGTCTTTCTACAATGTCTCTGATTCCATGGTTTTACTCCATAAAGTACGGGCTGTGTTCTCACAGCCTGTATACCCAGGATTCTGGGTGGGGTTGGGTTCTACATTAAAGCTGTGCTCCCTTTGATGTAAAGCATTTCACTGCACTCCAAGAACAGAGTAAAACATAAGTGTGAGCGGTAAAAATAACACAACTGAGTCAGGTTTCTTGTGCTCAAAACTTATTTTATTTAGCCGAGAGCAGCAACACTTTGGTGGAGCAGGTTTGAAGCCTGTGGAGTTTAGATCTTGTTAAAGGCAGCAACGTCAACACTCTGGACCTGTAGACAGAAAAAGTGAACAGTTATTTAAAAGCGTACTGTGATTTATGGGGATTTATTGTGCATCAAGTCCATTGTTTAATTTTAAATACATAATAAAGCTTTAACTGTGTGCAATTCTGAGATTTTTTTCCTATCAACAACTTAAGAGCATAAAGGTCATCTTCTGTGACTCAACTGTCAGCCAGGATAAGTGAATTTACCCAACAACATCTCCCAAGCTCATCAATTAACGCACATTATCTTGTTTGTGTAATCCATTTAAGACATTAAAGCAAAAGAGGACTGTTCCTTGCTTTGCAGGGGGGTTGTAACATGACTCAGGTGCTTGAACTTTTCAAGCTGACAGAAATCTGATCGGTAATTTGAGCAGAACTTCATATTTTTTTCCAAAGCTATTCAAAAAGTACACTTTGAGGAAATGACATTTTGTTTTATCATTTCTTAAAGTCTGGTTTGTTTGAGTAATGAGATATTTGGGCTTCGCTTCTAATGCAACAAAAGACAAGACTGTTTCATCAGTGGTGCTCACTGCCTTGGAAAATGGCTTTTAAAAAATTCAGTAGCAATATGCCTGATGAGACCGGCACAGCTGTGATATAACCTGAGCAGATAAATTTAGAGCCATCGACCTGGCTACTTTCCACTACAGTTTCTCTGTTTGCAAAAACAGTTCTGTGAATTATACAGGCTGTTTTAACTTACAAAGTCCTCAAACTTGGTGATCTCCTCCTCTAGGATGTCTGTGCCAACTTTGTCGTCCTCCACCACACAGTTGATCTGCAGCTTCTTGATGCCGTAGCCGACAGGCACCAGTTTGGATGCTCCCCACAGGAGCCCGTCCATCTGCACGGAGCGCACACACTCCTCCAGCTTTGCCATGTCGGTCTCATCGTCCCACTGAGGGAACGAGAAGAAGGAGGAAAGGGGGGTCAAAAACAGAATGATTAAGACCATTGAGTCACAGTTTAAAAAAGGATGCAGCTGTTTGTTCCATTACTTTGACATTTGGGGTGTTTTTAGATATGACACAGCATAAGGTACAAATTTATCAGATTAACGTTAGTTCATTATTCATCAACACATCAAGGTTAATTAAGCTAAATTAGAGATTTCTAAAAAAGAGAAAAAAACTGATGAAAAATAATAAAACAAAGACACTGCACTAAAACTGTCTTCTGCACACCAGTGAAGCATTTTCCCTTGTATTGCATTTGTAATTTATTTTGCGATTTTTTTAAGGTCTTGATCTTAAATCTTGTTCATATCAATTAATCTCATATAAATATGATATTTTTATTGGCTTGCAGATATGCAAGACCTCAAATCCAGTGTCTTATAGAAGGATATTTCACAGAAATGTCAGGCCTCTGAAAAGTTTTGCTACTCTCTAGCTGTTTTCCAAAGTTTCCCCTTTTCACTCATTCCTGCTGCTTTTTGACCAGTTTTGCCACCTTAAACTTTATTCTATTGCTATTTCTTGCTGCTTTTGCCACTTAAGTTGTTGCCCTTGCAAAGGCAGTTTTCAAAAGTTTGGCTCTTCGGTTGAGCAGTATAGAGTTAAGGGCTGAAGAGCATAAATAAACTGCTGAAGAAAGTGTGTCTGGTTTTTTGACACATTTGAGGTCAAAGAAATGTTGCAGTCTGGGATACAGCAGCAGGCCACATCACGATTTTATCCAATTTGCAACTAACTACCCAGCTCTACCCTGAGAAACAGGTTTCTTGTATCTAATCAAGTTTTTAGGAAGCTTTATGTTCCATTGTTCCATATATATGAAAACAATCATATGATGTGCTTTGCATTTACATCTAAATCTTTAAGAGGAGGCTACATACGGGTTTGACGTCCAACAGAATGGATGATTTGGCGATGAGGGCGGGTTTCTTTGCTTTCTTGGCTGCATAGGCTTCAATACGTTCCTGCTTCAGACGTTCTGCCTCCTCGTCCTCATCACTGCAAAACAAGTCTATGTCATCGTCATCTTCATCAGAAGCGTCACCGTTCACCTGTTTGACTGGAGCAGCCTTGGGTGGGGCAACCTGGTCAGAACAATGAAAGAAGAAAAAAAACAAACAGTTCATTTATTTTTTTTCCACAGTTCTCCTGTCCATTTAAAACATGTTAAAAAGAAAGAATAAATGTACTTTGTCTGGAAAAGTAAATTTTATCAACCAACCTTGGCACATGGCACAGCTGCAGCTGCAGGGCTCTTTTCAAGCACGGCCACTCTGGTCTCCAGCTTCTGCAGAGCTGCTCTCATGGTCTCCACAACTAACAAAAACGAGCCAAGTGAGAGATTATTTGTCTTCAACAAGCAGGCAGTGACTCAGAAAGATGTAAAAATACTCATCACACACCATCATACCTTTATGCAGGTTCTGGTTCTCCAGCTCCAGGCTCTTCATGCGCGCAACCATCTCCTGATCTCCATGTGAGGATGACTGGAGAAAGAAATGAAACAGCTATCAAGTGTTCTTTTGGAGATCAGGGCTTGAACTTTCAACAAAAATCACCATCATTAAAGGGGTACAGTCCAAGCAGATGAGAAAGGGAAGCTCAAAACAAAACCATGCAGAGCTTAACTCCAGTAGATGGGAATTATTTGTCCACAGATCACACACAAAGGTATTAATATCAACACCCTTGAGTTTACAGTGGGAAAAGATTACTTTGAAAAAAACCTGGAAAACAAAATTATATGATTAGAAATTACCAACCCACCTCAACACACTCACGCACAAATTCTTTTTAATGAGAACGGAGGCATTTTGGGGAGAATTTGATTTGCTTTGTTGAAGAAACGAAAGATCAATACCTCATATTTGTTCTTATTAAATATGAAATAAAACACAAACTTGTTAAAGTTCTCAAAAGAAAAAAGTTTCAAATGGTAAATTAAATGAACACTACATTCTCTATGGATTTTATTATTGCTGTTGTTTTTAACGATTGATTCCTGTTTTCAAGGCGTCACATTATGAAAGTGGTATTGATCTGTTTTCACATTTTCTTCAACCATTCAAGTCAGGAAACTTCCTTTCATGCCTAACATTCCTTTGTACATCCATTAGTGAATGATCTCTGGTATTTAGAAGGATTAAGTGCTTGGGACGTGATAATTGAGCTTTAAGAATTAAAGACGTGGAGAGAGAACATTTGATGATAGAGATGAGTTCTGATCACCAGTTCTGAAATTATACAGTCAGAGTGGTATTGACTCTTTAAGATGAAGCAAACAAAGCCATGTGTTGCAGGATGAGACATCTCAGTGCCGTGGGTGATAGCAGCACACTCCACGTCAGCACACCGCGGCCGTCTGTCACTCTGTCTGTCTCAGCCATGCAGCATTCTCAGGCCTCAGCAGCAAATCTCAGCTGATAAAGACGACTTACGTTTCTGTGCTGCCGTTTCTGTGGGCGACCTTTGGCCGGATGCTGGGACGTTTTCACCTACAGGCGCCCCAGTGCACCATGGTGGTAAAGGTGGAGAAGCAGAAAGACAGAAAGAAGAGGAGTGGTTGCAGATGGGAAGTCAGATACTTTAGGGCCGACAGTGACAGAGGAGAAATTAAAGTATAAAAGAAAATCTAAAAAAAATAATTTCAAGAGAAGACAGTCCTGTGGCTTGAACTGGTAAACTGTTGAACTCACATTTTTATAACAAAGCCACCGGCATCTTATAGCAGCAATGTTAAACAGACAATTCATAAACTCCACAGGCAGATATTTTCACCGTACAAGCTGCAACAGAATGCTGTAAACAACAAAATAACTCTTCATGATTTGTTGAAGTCAGACTGACAGTAAAGGAGTTGACTTCATAAGAGACAAGGTTCACTTTATTGAAGTCTGTTTGGACTCAGACATAATGTTTATTCAGCGATATTGTTCCTCCAAACTCCCTTTCAATGATCCCCAAAACCTGACACATTTTTATTTCAAAAGCTGAAGAATAGCAAGAGACGGTGAGAAAGACAGTGAAGTAAAAACAAAAGAGTCAGTGACAACTGAAGTGAACCATTTGATGAAATCACATAACCTATTAGATTTGTACATATTGAGGATGTAGATTTTTACCCCTTGGATTAATCACCCAGCCTTAGATCTGTTTTTATTTTTTTATTTTATTTTTCTTTTGATGGTCAACTATTTAGTAAAACATCTCATCCAATCGTTCATGCAGAGCACAATTTTTTTGCTGATGCGTCAGTTCAACTAAACAAACAGTTCAACCAATCATCGAACGCATTTTATTTCCCAGAGATGTGATGAATTACAAAATTGTTTTAGAGGCCATTCATTGGAGAAAACGGCTCAAACTACTCACAAAAGTCAAAAATCAATAATAAACATAAGTCATGCCTTTGTCATTTTGCAGTAATGGTTGAGCACTAAGAGCAAATGACATCAATGTAACGAAGGACTTAGCAGCAGCTTACAGATTGTCATAGAAATGTTGGCACCAGCAGGGAGAGAGAAAGAAAAAGTGTTTCATGCCACTTTGTATTTCAAGTGCAGACTTCCTGGCTTTAATTATCATTTCTCATTAGAACATTTATTCCCCTGATTAAAGTCTGGTACCTGAACATTAGTGAGTAAAGTCCTGGCAGCACAGGGGACCTTCCCTGTGAGTCATTCACAGAACAGTACTCACTTCTTTTATGGACGGGGGATTTAGCAACCTCCTGCAGGATGGAATTAACGTCTCTCTCCTGCAGGTGTATGTGTGTGGGTGAAGCAGTGGGGAAGCATGAAAGGCAAGAAGCAGCATGCCCACAGACAAAAGCAGGACAGCTCATTCACCTGACATATGGGGCGACATACTTGTGAAAAGATAGGAATATTCTGGAAATTCAAACACAAGCTATCCGATAAATCCAGGATGCTCATCAAACTGAAAACAAACAAATATTAGCGGTGGGTTTATTTACTTGTGCTTCATGTTGCAAAAGAAAGACTTCAGTAATTCTGGCAGCAAGAAGAAGGACACACCAACCCAGTGACAACCTGACCTGCAACTCTCACGGTGCAGCTGTTCTTATCTCAAACTAGAACATGTTGTACTAAATTGTTAGCCACTTTTAGCACAACTCTCCTGAGCAAAAAGGAAAAAAAAACATGAAATCACAACATTATTAGAGGATTGTTTTGAGTTTGGTTAAGATGTTTTTCACTTGTGTTCAGAGAAAAGTAGAGTTATAAACCTCAAATTACAGCTGATAAAAATGTAAGAGAGCTGGGTGTAAATGTGGCATGCTGCCATTTTTAAACTTAGACTTTTCTTTAATCTTCTCCTTTGTGTTTCAGAAAATTAAGTGACTCCATTGCCGCCCCGAGCAGCCTGAGAAGCAGAGACAGCTGCCAAACCACCTGACCCCTTCTCACTGGGACGAGTCACTTCTAAATCGAGTGGCTTAACTCGTATGCACACAGCTGCTCCAGGCCATGGCTGAGGATGATGTAACAACTGCTTAATCTAAGTGGGGCAGAGACTGATAGGCTGCATGAACCCAGCAGGTGTCAAAAACTTGAAAGAGAGCGGGAGGATGGAAAATGAGGGCACAAATAAAGGGTGGCGGTATAAACGCCCCCATTTCTCAAATGAAATCAGCCCCTGACTCATAGAATAGGGATCATTGTACCTGTTGCTGCTGTGTGGAAGGTCCGTTGGCTCCCTCATAGAAGCACCTCTCTGCCTCATCATAGCGGTGTTTGTCGAACCAGATGTTTTCGGAGGCGAGGCACTGAAGTCCACTCATCTTGGTACTGAGAAGAGAAAGCATAAAATTAGCAGAGTAAGGCAAACTGCACACCCAAATTTTTCTCTTCTAACAGCAATATGGAACCATTACAGCCAGTGACACTATTGAGCAACAGAACATGACTCCATTTAACGCTTGAGCAGGACAGCTTATTGTACAGGTTACATCATGCAGAGCCTTGGGTGAGCTTTGGGTGGAAAAAGAGAGACAAACAAAGCGTAGCACAGACTTTCTGTGTAACCATTAACACAGTTAACAGCAGAGTAACAGGTATTAGTTTCTGTAAACTCTATATGAGAATACTGCTTAAATATTTTACCTCCCTTCTCATTTTGCTGACTGGTCACTGCAGCAGACAGGCATGTTCACATTCCTCAGTCTGTGAAACTAGTTGCCTGGTCTGCAGAGTCTGGATTATAGAACAAAAGGTTGGCCAGTGCACGCTGACAACACTCCCTTGGGGACAGCGGGGACCACTTTGTGTTAAGATTACAAAACAATGATCTGTTACACGAGACATTACGGTACAGTGCTGTTACTTTGCAGCTGAAAGGGAGGAGCTTTTTCAGGTAAGACAACTTCAAGACTAACATTATCTTTTACAGCAATAAGAGCAAGATGGCAGGAAAATGACCAGGTTTTCTTTTGCTGGAGTCCTCTAGCAAAAATGATACCTCATTTAAATGCATGAGGTTTCTAGATTTATTTTTCAACTCATTCTGAATGTAACCTTATGTCAAATAATATTAAACACCAAACGAGTTAGATGACTGAAAAAAGCGAAACAAAAATGCAGACAGACATCAAATATAACCAAATTTACTTTTAAAAAACACTGTAGTGGTTATATAGACCGAAAAACACACATCAAGTCTCTCCCATTCCCTGTGTGAAGTTTCCATACTTGTCCCATCTGGGTCTGCTCTCCGTCTCAGAGAGGCCCCTCTTCCTATGGCTCGGCCCTCTGCTGCCTTTGCTTCCCTGCTCGGTCTCAGAGGAGGTGCGATTGCGGCCTCTACTGTACTGACGGTGTGGGGTCCCAGAGGCCCTCACGGTGACCGGGTGGCCGTCATGATGCTGACCGCGGTTGCGGTTTGACTGGAACGTCATGTAACCTCTGGTGTTAGGACTTCTGGGAGAGGACGACAGGTGTCCACTGCCATCAGATGCGAATCGGCGATGGTAGTTGCCCTCTTGCTCATGGGCACTGCGGTGGTGCCACATTCCCTCACCCTGCATGCCATGGGCGTTGGGGCTTCGTCCGTAAGAGCCTCCCTCCATTGAGCTGCTCAACCACTCCTCTCCAGAGCTGTGGCCCTCAGAATGAGACAAACGCATGTGTCCGACACCAGATGGTTTGACCTGAAACAGGGGCGACTACTGCGGAGAGAGGTCACACCCTTGTAAAGGGACGGACTTGCGGGGGTACCCACGTCGACGTACGACTCCCCGAGAAGGAACAACTGCCAACCCCTTTCTGACTAGGTAAAGAGAAATTCCTCCGGAGAAGAGATGAGTGAACTTAAAGGTCAAACATTCTTTAGAAAAGAAGCAACAGGTGGAAGCTAAAGGCATTAGTTCAGTGTGAAGTTAGCATTACGAGAGCAACTCTGCCCGTTAGGCGCATCACAGGAAGCTTATGAAACCTGATTTGTGATGCTGATGTGATCAAGAGAGCAAGAACAGGCTTTAATTATGAAAAATGCTTCACATTTTACGATGTGCATGGCATTTTGACATGAATCAACATGGTTAGGATGCATCAGTGTTTCCTTCATGGTCAGTTGATAATTGAGCTGTAACGTATGGCAAATAGTTTCAAAACAATGCAACTAACCCAGATAACAACAGGATTGGTGCGGCCTTTAATTAAAAAAAATGGTGATGTCCAATCAAAGAGGAAACACTGTCTATGTTATTACGCTGCATCGACAAGTGTGTTAAGATGTTTATCTTTACACATCCAAAAATCAAACCTGTAACAGTGTGTGGCTCACCTTTGTTTTGGCATGCTGAAGACAAATGACACTCCCTACTGTGAAATGGGATATTTATCATGATACACAATGCTGCTAACATCTCAAAGTAATCACATATGTGGAAATTAAACAAAACAGTGACAGAAATCACACTCTGAAATATTTGTAACAGCTGCACCAGCAAGCAAAGACAGTACCCCACACACACAGCTAATATCAGCATGCCCTTTCCCAAAATAGATATTATACATTTTAGGTGCACAAACCTTAAAGAAAGACCTGCTAGTATGAGTATTTACTTAGAAACATGGGTGCCCACGGCACTGTTAGTGCAGTTATACATTTCTCAGTTGCCAGTTTTTGATGTTCTAAACCAGTGGTTCTCAACCTTATTTGGGCCGTGACCCCCTTTTTTTTTTTACATCACCAAAACATATTTTCTTTCTAGAATTTATTTCTTGGCAAAAATACGAGGCTTCATTGCCCTGACAATAACATAGCCCACATCCAAGGACTTTCTTTGCCCACAAAGTGTCCTAACCAGTGGTGTGCAAAGACATTTTGGAGGGCAGGGCAAAGCACAAAAGGCAAATACAGTGCACATTTTGGCTGCCAAGAGGGCACCTTAGTGTGCGTTTTGACTCCCAAGTGATCAGTTTATCATGTTTTAAAAAGCCAAAGGGGCAGATTAGTGTGGCTTGCCAACCAAAAAGACATGTCAACATTTTTTGGCTGCTAAGAAAGCAGTTTAGCACACATTTTGTCTCCAAAGAGGGAACTTTTTCATCAACTGTGCCCCCCTTTGTGTGCACCAGGGGTTTTAAACATGGTTTTTCTGTTATCAGTGGGAATAAAGGACCAATCTTAAGTTGACTGAGCGTTGGAAATGTTGTGTTTTCTGTCTTGAAAATTAATGGTAGCGTTTAGGTTCCTCATGGAACTATCATCATGAGGCCAGGCAGGCAAGAAATCTCTACATTTTTTTTCTGTTTTTCCCTACTTACTCCAAATTTTCAAGTTCAGTCATTTTTTAATCAATTATTATACATTTCAGTAACCCCATTTGAATTCCAAGTGTCCCCACATGGGGTCCCGACCCCAAGGTTGAAAAACACTGCTCTAAGCTGATCAATCTGATATTAATTCTCTGGAATAAACCCACCAGTGCATGATACAATCCTAAAAGATATAGTTCACAAAACATGGGTTAGGATTAGTAGTTTATAGTTTTAGGTTATGAGCTTGCGCTTTGCAAAATCAATAGGCTTTTCAGCTGATTTAGAGTCTTGTTTCTACATGTTCTGTTTTACTAAGTTTATTTTCAGGCTACGGATGGGTGTGTCTTTGACTTATTGTTAATTTAAACAGTCACTTTAAGATCTTAGACTTTCATATTTGAGAAAAGTAACTTCTTAACCTGAGTAGTTCACCGGTGTACCTTGTAAACTGGCAACTGGGTGTAAACCACTTTCACTCACTACCATATGACCCAACCACAGCTTCTAACACTGCATGCTTTTGTGTATTTTTACACATCAGCTGGCTCTAAAAACATCACTCACCTTTTTAAAACTGAAATGGAGAGCTAACGAAAGGAGAAAATAATAAACATAGAATACATAATCATAAAACTACAAAATGATTCGCATGAGAACAATTTGTCTTCTTAAAGGAAAGCTAATCCCAAAAATTATGCAAACCTTCAAACTTTAGAGGAAAATACTTTTCACGATAAAAACTGTGACTCCAATTAACTCAACAGAAAAACTGATAATAAAGTTAAAGAGTTAATGCTTTATTGAGTAATTCGTGTTGTATCATCTTTAGGTTGTTTACTCTCTCACTAGCTAAAGTTAGGTTTGTAACGGGAGGTTTTTGACAGCCCGCAGGAACTTTGTAGTCCATGACCACGTGGCGCTTGAAAACTTTAAATTCCTGCCGAGCTTATCAGCTTTTACAAACAGCACATTTTTGTTATCTACAAGGTTGTACAAACACAACGTCACTGAACTTACTCTTGGCTTTATTCGACGTTTTATGGCTCGATAACCGGTCCCTGGCGTGTTGCCTCGGCTGTAATCCGACGGGAGAAGAGAACTTACGGTTACGGGCCGCCTCTATTCTTCAGTGAGGGAGGGGGTGGAGGAGCGAGTTTTTCAAGCTTTATCGGTGTTTGTACCGTTAATTTTATATATATGATAATAAAAACTCTCAATAAACATCACAAAGAAAAATATATACCCTTTAAATCCGCTAAACACAAGAGTTATTTGTTTTTTTAAAGGTGCCTCTCTTTTTGGTACGGCCCACTTAAGTAAGAGACTACATTTCCCAGGAGTCATAGCGGCCGGCTGTTGACAGTTGGGTGACCTGAGAGTGACAGGCCCCGGTCAGAACAGCAACGGCTGTGATTTATGGTGAAGTTTCTGCTTTATTTATCTTTATGTTTAGACAGAAGTGAGTCCAAAGAATTTCAAGGCTCAAATTCCATTTATATTAACCCTCGAATGCATGAATTATGAAAATCAGTGTCATGTCATTTTCCCTTGGGTGTTTTTATTAGGCATGAAAAAAGTTTTCCTTTTTTTTTTTTTTTTTTTTTTTTNATATATATATATATATATATATATATATATATATATATATATATATATATACATATGTTTGGAAAAAAAAAATTGAAAACATTTTTTCAGGCCCTAAGAAGAATAAAACATCATGACACTGGCTAATATGAATTTCCACCACATGAACCATTGGATTTGGGAGCAAATCACTTTTAAATAGGTGTCCACTGTAGTGACCACAATGCACCACAGGGTTAATCAGCCTTTGTCGATCGGTCCAGGTTTAATAAAAGACTAAGAAATAATAGTGTTTGAGGCTGCCACCTGATTATTTAGGTTTATGTCTACAGAAGCCACTAAAAGCCATTTGTGCCACAAAAAAGGGGGGGAAAATCATATTTTACTTTTTTTCCCCTTGACTTTTCCTTTTTAATTGGTTAAAATGGGCTTCTGTTCATTGCAAGTCTCTGAATCTTCCCTCAATTATCAAGTTTACATGCGTAACACACTCATATTGTATTGCTTAAAAGTTACCAAATAGTGATAGTAAGTGGCTTGGAGCACAGTGGACTAAAAGTCTTGTAGTGTCAACAAGGTAGTAGAAGCATTACACAGATACTATAATTAACACAACTTTACTTTTCACTTTTTGTTGGTAAGGCTTGATTAACGGGCTGAATGACCTCACCCTTAACTAAAAACTACTCATTGAATTGTAATCATCAGTTGTACAAGACATGCAGCAATGTGACCCAAGGTATAAAAAATATGAGCAGTCACTCAACCGTGGTAATTCAGCTGAACCTCCGCCACTGAAAACCTAAAGGTTAATTATACATAAAGCATCACTACAGAAAATTGAAGAGCACACCTGTCTGTTATACTTAAAAGTCCTAAATGATGATCATGATTTCAGTTTTAGAAATGCACATACTGCACATCACTCTGCACTCTGTGTTGCAGGGGAAAAACCTTGAATTTGTAAGTCTTGAGGCTTTTAAATTCATATCTGCATTAGTGACTACAGATTAGGTGTTCTCTTCCTGGAGCCATGAGATACTGAGCTGGATTGTCACATTGAATATGGCTATGTATTCATGAATTGCCAGAGGGTGTAAACCATTATTTCAACATGATTTTGCTGAAAAAACTGGCAAAAATGTTTTTGGAAAAGCAAAGTGGTTCTTCGAATTGTTTTACACGTCAAAGTTTCATTTAACACTCTCCGGACATCATAATTTAACCGTTAGCTCTTCAGCCCCAGGTTGTATGAGGCCACACACTCACAAGTATTGCCTGACCTGTGTCTGAATGTCAGAAATAATGCGTGTGACTTGTAAGAATTCAGTGACATTCCTCTCTGAGCATGGCCTTTAACTGTAAACATGTCGTGTTGCACTGATTTGGTGTGATGGCTTCAGAGCCATGGCTAAAAGGAAAAGAGAAAACAAACATGTTAGAAAAATATGCTGCAATATGTCAAGACAGAAAAATATTACAGAGAAGGGTATGAGGACAAACAGCTTTGACATTTTGTTACTCTTAACTTTAAAATGTTGTTTGTGCATATTTAAGTAGAACATATGCTGCACCAGAGTCATAAATTCACCTTCTGTCTGGTGTTTTCCGATTAAAAAATACATTTTATTTCAGTTGTTGAAAAGCTCACTGAGATGCCTTGCCCATTTAACAAACTCACAAATAAAAAAGAAAGCCATAAAGCTGATAACGATGTACAAGCAAAACAACTACAAACACAAAATGATCAGAGAGAGATATAAAATAACAGTCAACTGCTAAATTAGTGAAAGAGACTCAAAGTTACCGGAAAGAACAAGAGCAGTGAGACAAGTCACCCCTTACCTCCTCTGCTTCACAGTTTAAAATGTTTAATGCAACAAGACGACTCTGTTTTGTGTTTGGTGTCTGGGAGAAAAAAATTACATTCAAAAATTGCAGGAATGATGGATTCATGAGATAACATCTTGAGAGAGTCTGCAGGTGGAGATCAGTGACAAAGACAGATCAAGGAGGAAAGTTGAGATCTTGAAGCTTAGACTGTTAATTTTAAGGAATATATATTGTAAACCAGCTTGAAAGTGTCACTGCAAATGAAAGATGAACCAGGACAAGAGTGACAATCTTACTCAAAGTAGAGGCCATGAACAGGGAGAGATGCTATTTGCTAAACATTATAGTCAAATAAATGATCTCAAACTGACAGAAAAAGTACAAAGAAATACATTTTAACCATAAACAGATGTAAAGGATCAACCATGAAAACATACAGCATTACCAAAAAGAGAGTTTTAACCAAGATGCGGTATTAAGTTCGAGAAAATGTGTGCGTGGGAGTGGTGTTGAGGCTTTTCATAGATCATTCGTTTGTTTGGGTGTTTCAAATCCATGATCAAGGGGATGACTAACAGGGGGTATTTTCTGTTGACAGGAAACAATACATGAAAATCTCATCAGGAAGCAGAAACAAGTGCCCGTCACGTTCTGCTCGTCCATCCCTGTGTCTCCTTCTCCTTTGTTTGTCTTCCATCATGTAGAGCCACTGCAGGTCTGAGTGGGCTGCATGACAAAAGGAATCCCTGTGCAGTTTATGAATGTCAAGTTACAGAAGACGTGGGCGAAAAATCTTGCATTTCAAAAGCTTTATATGTGGTTCCATGAGTAAAACAAATGTGTTCACGGTTTGGAGGAGCACCCTTCAAATATTAACATGCATTAGAGGTGTTTCAACCTTTCATAGGTGCCAAAGTCTCCTTTTAGGGAAATGCCAATCCTGAGGACCTGCTTACTGGTCATTTCCTAACACCTATAAGGGTAATTTCTCTTGTAGTCATTTAGGAAATAAAGAAATAAGGATTCTGGGTGACACAAAAGCAGATTATAGTTGGCATGGCAATCCAGTATGACAACAATAAGTTGAGGAATGTAACAGTCAGAGCTGAGGCTGTAAGGTTTCATATTTGAAAGGCAAAGACAACACTGTGGGGCTTTATTCTGGTCCTGTCTGCAAATCATAGAATGAGGACTTATCACATAAAGTTTTCAAGATCGTAGTTGTGACCTTGGTGTCTTTGCATCTTTGATAACAGTCATTACTCAAACTGCCTCTGTCTGCTGAATAGAGATGAGAGTTGAGGTTGTCTCCTTTGAGGATGTAAACCACACACCTCAGTTTCTGATCTAGTTTTGCACTTTCTCTTGTGATAATTTATCATACTCCCAGAGCAATCAGCCTATTTAAAACGAGATAAATGAACTTGTTATCTCAAGATGATGTCTTTACGTGTTTGTACAAGCACTAAATTTCTAAGAGAATGGCTCCTGGGTTCAAGTTGGGTAATTTAACAGCTTTCTATACTGCTGGGTAGTTAAATGTCAATAAAAAATTATAATGCAACATACTTTATTATGATTTTAGTATGTATTTCATTCTTTATGCATCATATGTAGCTATCATTCTACACAAATGCTGTGGAATATAAGTTTTGAAATGCTGCAAAGTGGGCGTAAGCTTTGAAACGTCACAAGACTGAAAAGTGACCTACAACAATCTACAAAGTGCTGGCTGAACCAACAACTGTGCTGACAGTTCAGCAGTAAATGCCATGTCACCAGTCTTTGGATGTTCTAATGTTCTCAGCTGCATGCTACCAGCATGACACCCTTGAATTGTCTTCATGGAAAGAGTTCTGCATTGTGATGTTTACAAAGGAGTGTTCATGATTATGTGTCTTTTAAGTGTATCAAAGGGTTTTTTGGAGCCACCCTTAGAATATTACATTCGTCATCCTTAGCCAAAAGTTGTTGGTTTGAAAGCGTTACTGATATTTACAACATCAGCAAAAGTAGATTTTATTTTTCTATACAGCTTGACAGAGTTTATGTTAATACTAGCTTGTAACTACTCTGGATTTGATCCATTATCGTAAGATGGGTGGAAGAAAAGAGGTGTGCAGGGGAGTACAAAGGCTGCTCAACAGCTGACAAGGCTGTGCAGTTTCTGCAGATGTCATTTATGCCGATTATTTTGAAATGCAAACAGCTTGATTTATTTGTCATACCAATCAATCTCTAGGATAAAAATGAAAGAAATACTTAAGAACTTTCTTTTTCTACAATTAGTAAACCTTTAACAATAAATTATATGATGCAGAGTCATTGGCATATATCACTACACTACCAGCAATCATCCAGAAATACACGTAAAAACATCTGGTTCAACTAGCAGGCCTTAAAACTTCCGTCAGAGGCCATTTCATGATACATCTCAGACCACTTTTCAGTCTCACTGCAACTCACAAGATGGCATTTAAGATAAAATCGCAATCATGTCTGAAAACCTGTGGGCATGACAGTTTTCCAACAACTGTATAACCCACACTTTGATATCAATTGCTGTATTGAAGGGGATGATATGTATATTTAAATATTCACATTTTGGATAAGAAAAACTCATACATGAAGGAGAGAAGTAGGAAATCTTCAAAAGAAACCCTGTTTGCATGTAGTGGTCTTTCTAAAAGAATTAGGGGGGTCAAAAGGTATGTCTGTGATTAGAACATTGCAACAAGCCATTTAATAGGCGATTCAATGTAATTTGCAATTAATTGCAAAGTCCTATTCAATAATACAGTTTAAAATCAGGCCATTGGCTATTTGCCTACTCACGAGGACGCATAGACATCTTTATCTGAATGGAGACATTCATTCACCTGATTCTCTCAGAGAGAGAGAGAGAGAGAGAGAGAGAGAGAGAGAGAGAGAGAGAGAGAGAGAGAGAGAGAGAGAGAGAGAGGAGCAGTAGCTCGTCCTCACTCCCACAAGTTTGCAGCAGCTCGTGGGGACGACAGGGGTTCATTTCTTCACAGGAGCTTCACAGGGAGAGGGAAAGAAGAAGCAAGTGTTTGAGGAGACTCAGAGGAACAAATAACCCGGATTAACAACCACAGCACCTTCTTCATCAGCAGCAGCGGCAGCATCACTCTTATCTTCTGATGTCGGATATTAAAAGGAGAGATAAGGACATGGAAATGTGTGGCAAAGGGCTGCCGGGGCGACAGGACAAATTCGTGCTCCTCATCCTTTACCTTCATCTCTACAAGAACACAGTGAGTATCTTGTTGTTTTTATTCATCTTTTCTAGTCTCCCTATCTTATCTCCTGACCAACACTCACGATCTGATTAAAACACCCCAGAGTGAATCTGAACTTAACCTTTTGGCTGAACCTGACAGAAGAAACCCTATTGATTGGGGGATTGATGGACTTAATTGCAAACTAATCGCATTAGTACAATGCTTTTAACATTGTTATCCAGTGTCCAGGACCTCTGCTCTGTGCAGCATGCGCCACACTTGTGTCGTTTTAGCAAATTTATCATTAAGCTGCTGCATCAATTAGTGACCTGGCTCCATCCCTGCCATCCGCCTGATTCTCATTAAAGGGAGATCGAAGGAGAGAGGACATGGGGAAACTATTAAAAAGAAGCAGGTTTCAGATGTTTGGTGTCTGCAAGTTTTACGCCTGACTTAGGGAAATGCATGGGGACAGAAAGTGCTTTATCTCCCCTTGAAGAGGTCAGGTTTGGTCAACAGTAGCAACGTTTTTAGAGGCTTGTGATAATTTTTTAGTTTTTTTTTTTTTGACATGTTTTAATATTTAAGAATCGTTGTGCCATAAAAGATCGATTTAGGCAGTGAGGTGTGCCAACTGATGACAAGGTCCCTTCCCAAACCTCGCTGCATCCTCACTCATCTCAACTCTTCCAAAAATGTATTTATTTAGTGCTGCATGTGCCTGCTTCAGTGCAGATAACAAAAATCATCTGGTATATGTTCAGGCGGAAGGGATTCATCCCGACTGTGCCATCGTCTCGCAGCACCTGAGGGCGCGTGAGGTTTGCAGCGTGACGCGCAGGAATGAAGCGCAAAACCAGACGGAGCAAAGCGGTGAGTTCACACAAGCTGTTTCTGCTTCTGCCGCTGCTGCTGCTACTTCTGCTGCTTTGTGTCCCTGCACACAAACATAAACTTGAGAGATTACTTTGAACCTTTGCTGCGCTGTGAGATGTTTTTAATAGACAGCAGGAAAGTAGGTTAGACTAAAATAAAGGAAGAGAAACAACGCTTGCTTCGAAGTGAGGAATCCGAGAGACGCCTCATTATGGGAAGTTAAATTTGTCTGCCAGAGATGACTGTGTCACCGCACTTTAATACAACCAGAAAACACATGCATGACAAAAATAAATAGGATACTCGGTATTTTCCTGAAGTGAAGTTGTACCTAGACTTCAGCTCAATGTTTCATGGTGACAGCCATGTTTTTTTATGCAATTGAGGAAAATGCAAGTATGCCCCATCCTTTAAAAAGTAAATAGTGAAGTATAAACATTTAACCCTGTAAAGACCAAACTCACTAGAAGAGTGTGCAAGCTGTGTGAGTTTGTGGCCTTATGATAAGATCTAGAAACCCATTTACCGGCCAACAGGACTGCAAGGTTTAACAATATGATCCACTGAGTCAGTCAAATTAAATGGTCAGTGGCACTGACCATTTATTTTTTTTTTTATTTATTTGGAGAAAACAATTGTGGGTTTTGTATTATGAATACCTTAATATCTGAAATCTTATGCTGTGATATTACAATGCTAATTCTTACAGGGCTAAAAACATTGACAATCTTTGCGAGAACATTTTTCCATATCACTCAATATTTCAAGGGATTTTGATTCTAATTATTTTGTTGACATGTCAAAATCTAGTTTAAAATTACTGTATTTGGGTTGATAAGTGGCCTAGCATTAGCCTTTCTTGCCTTATTTTCCATAATGCTTTGTTAAATTGAATGGTTGTTTTGTCAAGCTTATCGTTTATGCACGTGAACATAAGACTATTATTTATTGTTTTGTTAATGTTTGTGATGTGATCCAATGATGTTGTTGTATATTGTCATTATGTCCTTTTCTGTTTTCTGCTGTTGGTCAAACCTCAACAGGTCATTGCATTTCCAGGGCCAGTTTCTTTTAGAGAGTAAGTCCACTCTGCAGGGTCTAAAACCCCTTAATTGATGCTAGAGAACCCCTGAAAGCCTCAACTGCAAACAGTTTGGGTGGTCCCTAGACAATATTTATAACATCAGTTTTTCACTTGCTATTGTGACGGACTTGTTAAACTGAATTGTGATGGACCTGCTCTGCTTCATATGGAAAGATATATTTTGCCATACGTCAGCTGTGCATGTATGTGTGTTGGCAGTCTCAGAGCCAGTGGATACTTACGCAATGGTTTCTCTATGTTTGCGTCATGTACCAAGCTACTACTTTGTGTGTACAAATTAAAGCCATGGAGAAGATTTATCGAGTTAAAAAGAATGGCTATCTATTTGAGCAAGTTGTATGATTGCTACCTTTCCACATTTTTTGGTGCGTGACACTAATGGGACCTGTAAGGTGAAGCAAGTGGGAACAAAAAGATTATATAATGACCACCATTTGAAATTATGAATAAATTCAAGCCCTGGTAAAACTTTTGGTTTTTATAATTTGCATAAAACTTATAAAAGATACATAACTGTGATTCTCTACTCTTTGAGAAGAAGACACACTGACAGGCCTCTACTTTTCTCAGTGCATGAGGGCCTCATGCATTCCCCCTTTAAGAATGTGAATTATCCCTTTAAGACTTAAACTGAACACTGGCATGACTTCAGTAGCAGACACAAGGTCAAAATTTTGTTGAAATGTTAAATGGTTTTAGCTTTCTCCAGAAAGTCCAGCTGTCTTTGTGTCACCAGATAACACAGAGGTTACTAAAGTTAAATAGAATAACATAAAGTCTTCCAAATGTTGAACTTTTGACCTTTCTGAGTTTTTAACTTCAGCTTCAAATACTGTCTGTCTGTGTCTGCATTCTGCCTGGATTTCTTCTGTTACAGAAGTAATTAATTGATAAGCCAATTTGTCCGTGAAAGGTCAGAATATACTGAAAAATGTCACTGAGTCCAAAGTGAAATTCTTAAAGTGAAGTGTAAAGTCAAACTAATATTAAAGTCAAAGAAATTCAGTGTATCCTCACGTCTGGGCAGCTGAACCCAAAAGTTTTTGCCTCATGTCTTGAAAAATGATATGAAACTTATTTGACTGTCATCATATTTGCCAATTTATTTAATGTCAAAGGGAACAAGATGTCAGAGGTTTATTCTTTCAAAGACAGCAAAGATAGATAGATACTCTTTATAGATAATATAGTAGCTGATATTCATCTAACTGTGCACTGTGCTGACTTTTTTTTACATCACGTCGGGGGAGGATCAGTGGGAGGTTAAAACTCATTTCATGCCTCTTGAGGGTGTAATGTGAAGTCATGGCAAACTGAAAATTTATTAAAATCCCTTAAAATTGTGACAAAAACAATCTTCTGGAAAGGCTGAGGATGCAAAGATCTCTTTGATCACTGTGTAAATTTATGTTGATTATTTTTATCCAGTACATTTTGTCATGTTGATCTAATATCCAGCTGCTTTGTCCCCAGCTTCACCTGTGTGTCCTTAATTTCTGAGTCATTAACTTTATCATAAAATGAAACCTGACGTCTCCTGGGGACACTCTGCGTGTTGGTACAACTGTCCTCTTTCGCTGAAGCTGAACTCTTCTCTGCACCGTCAGAATCTGCCCCAGAAGTAAAAACCCTGTGGCGACTCCCCTGCACCAGACTTATTTGATCCTGATTTATCTTGATCAGTCCCAACGCTGGAGCGATACAACACTTTGGTGCTAAGTTTTCATCCCTTGCTCATTATTGGAATTAATGTCTGCTGATGAGTTTGGCTGTCTGAGCAGGTATTTAAATCTGTCAGTGTGATGCCAACAATGTAAAGATAGAGAGTCATTGTTGCAGAATCCTAAACTTACCTTTGTATGTAATCTTTTTCTCGCAGCTATATTAAGTAAAAATATACTGTGTCAGTCCAAAGACATTCATTATCATAAAAAGTTGAGTTTCATTTAGACATCAAATCCCACAGTAAAGTCAAACAAATGAAGACATCATCAGGGCACTACCTCAGGGGACGTCTGAAAGCTCGGCCCTGGTGATCTGAGTAATTTCTCACTTTGCTGTTAATCTTAAAAGAGGTGACATTCAAGTAGCTGAATGCATAGCAAAGCATGGCATGGTGTTCTGCTGCTTCCTCTCCAGTAAATTGAGGGGTTATACACAAAGACAGCATTTGATGCACTTCAAGATTCATATCCGGTATTTTCTGTCAACCCACGTACTGCCAACATGTCAGCGTGTGGGGCTGTCCTAACTCCTAATGTCACTACATCAATGCCCCAGAAAAGAAGCATTTTCTTGTCCTGTTTTTCCACCTCAGAGTGTTCCTAGTCGCTGCATACCGTTCCCTCTCTATACCTCTACACCTTCACTGTACTCTGCTGGAGCTTAATCCAATACTGCTGGTCTTTTGTGGAGTATCAGGTTTTTCTGTGTCATTCTGCTGTTTGGTTTTTGAACATCACTGCTGCTTATTTTAAGTGCCGTTAACTGTGCCACAGTCTCTGGCATGTGATCGTATTTGGAAGTCATTTCCTCCTGGTAAAATGAGCCTGTTTTACTGATAGGATTAAACCAAAGTGTGTTGCACTCAGCATGATCCTCCCACATGCAACACTCCTTGTAAGATGTTTGCCCTCTCACCAATCCAATGCCAATCCCCCCGAGACAAAAATCCACATTTTCAAGATTAAAGCTGCAGATCCCTGAATTCAAACAACATATCAATATTAATTCATAAAACATCATACTTCTGCTTTTTCCTGCACCCCAACCAATTCAATAACTGAGTAATCAACAACTGCAAGCTTCCAATAGGCATCTCATTCACTGACGTTGCTTATTGGAGCAAACGTATCAGCGTGGCCACCATCTTGGGTGGGTTCCCATGTGTCTCCAGTGCATTTATTTCTACTTGAAAAAAGTTTGCGCAACCAAATAAACTTTTTTTTCCATCCTATTTTCACATGGTTTGGTTTGTTACAAATGACAGATGTAGTTATTACAGGACTCTTTTTCACATTAAAACGTGCTTTCATTTGGAAGTACATTTTGTTATGCTCTTTGAAAAAGGCAGACACATGATGCAGCATATTAATGCATGTATTAACTGAGTTGAATGGGCTTAAGAAATTCAAAGGAAAAATATCCTGTTTTAACCATGGGATGTATAGTGACTGCTTTCTTGCTGTAGTGGTATGGTATGGTATGGTGCGATAGCATGAAAAATGCATGAAATAAACTTGAATCATCAGCCTTCTGTGACTTCTACATGTAATATTTCATCGAGTGATTACACAAAATGGGTGGTATATGTTATTTTCATTCTAAATATGCATATTTAATCAGTGCACAAATAAAAAACATCAAAGCTAAAAATAAGACCTTCAGATGTGTATAGAAACCAGGAGAGACAGTCGATCAGTATGCATCAGAGCGAAGAAACAGAAACAAGAAAACGTTTTAATTTACATGTTATTTAAACTGTATGATATTTTGCATTCAATAATGGGCTATCTATGTAACCGTAGGCTCCACATAATTTCGAATAAGTTGCTAACTTTGTTTGTGCCGGTGCTGGCCCAGAGTGGGGAGACCCACTCAATACGTAGGCGATGCTGCATCACGCTCCAGCTCTCAATGAGGAGTCTACTTATAATATGTCTATGGTTACCTGGGTTTCTAAAACCTGGAAAACCTGGAAAATTATGGATCAATGTATGAGTCATGGAAAACATATGGTAAATGAGAAAAAAACGTCAAATGTCCGGGTAACGGTAAAGTTATCCTGGAAAATTATCAATTGTTTCAAAAATTAAATTTGCATTTAGCTATCAATCAGTCAATTTAACTTTATATTGTAACTTTCAAAAGCAGTTCAAAGGGTTTGACAGGTTGATTAAATAACAGTAATGGACAGTTTCAAATATGTGTAAGTAATGGAGAGAATGTTGAGTTGGGAATTGCCCTGTGAAACGTTGTTACTCTCATTTGTCATGCTAATGAAATGCTCTGCTGTTATCTGTGGTTGTGTTTTCCAATGATTCATTTGTCACAATGATTTCCGTGGATTAATTATAGCTATGGACAGGGCATCAAATATCTGAGCTACAAAGATAGAAACAATCTGGGTAAATTCAAGTTACAACAGCAGAAAAAGCAATTACTTAACAAAAACAACAAATAACTTGTTTCTGTAGTAGCCAAAAATGTCCTGAAAATGTCTTGGAAATTAATATTAAGGAAAGAGTGGGAACCCTGTTCTAACTCTATCCTTTATTTTCCCACTTGACTGACATCTTCTTTGTCTTCATACCCACACAGGTTTTCTATCTTAAAACAATATGCTGATGACAGGGAGCAGTTTGATGGCATTGTTTTTAGAGTGTAATTAATTGCAGCTTTGTGTTGATGGAAACCCTCATTCAACTTATTCACACGAAGCTGGCTTCATTCGAACACACGTCATGTCAACTGAGGTCTCGAAAGATGACAGGGATCAAGAGTTATCACAGCAGATATTCTGCCTGTAAGAGCAGGAAAAAGCAGAGCTGGAATGCAATTTCAATTTCAAAGACGGTAACTGACTTTTATGTTATACTGTTATTATTTATGTCAAGGCTTGAAATTTGCTTCATTTTCCTCCCCTCAGGAAAAGGTTTGCTGCTGTTCTGCCTTTCAGAGTGCACATTTTTCGTAGCACAGATGCTCATTCGAATAAACCAACCCCCTCCTGCACACTTATGCTTACACACTAACTACGCGGACATGTTTCTGAACCATGAAGCCATTATGAGAGATGCAGTCAATACATGCCCTGTAGAACAGTAACATCAGGGTTTTATCTAATCCATGCACCCAGAGGGCCAAAATAGAAGCTGCCTAAAGACAGCAGATGCTGATTGATTAAAAAACATCTACATTCAATGTGGTTCAAATTGTATTTGGCTCAAAAAGAACACAAAAGTATGTTCTGCGTATTAAACTCACTTTCCTTTGATTCAAACTTTGTTAATTTCACAAAGCGATCTGGGAGTAGTTCTTGTGTCAGATTGCTTTCACTTTAATGTCTTTTGGCCCTACAAATGTAAATATTTTATACAGCAATATCATACTTCAGCACTTCCCCAAAACAATTTATTCTCTACAATTTGATATGATGTTAGTGTTTTTCCTCAAAACAAAGATGGAAGAAATGGAATCATGTTTTTAAACTTTGATCTTTTGAAGGTTAAATTGAAATTTGTTCTTCCTTTTAGTGTATTTTGTGAAACGTAAGCTGTTTGCTTATTCAATCAATTGAAAATTGGATTGAAGGTCGGGAGTACACTAATAGTAAAAGAGGCGCACTTATACCAACAAATTAAAACATCCTTTATTTTAAGCACTACACATTCAGCACTACGTGTTTTACATGAATATTAAACAGACTGTGAGAAAAAAGGCATTAAAGCATTCAAAGGTTGAAGATAAAGCTATAGTTCATAAAGAGAATTAATATTCATGCTGTGCACGAAACTGTGTATGCCTGATGATGCAGGTTTGGCATCACATGCAGAAAACGGTTCTCATTATTCTGCAAAGCACACGTTCAAAGCATGTAGGGCTGAAAATGAGACTGACCATGCAAGTATTATCAGCTTAAGGAAAAATCATCAATATGCTGCAGAAAAGCTCACGATAAAAGATGGTAGGATTGTTTTAATCCCAAGGGAAATTCTCCTGCCAGATTGCTCTTAAATTACAATACAAAAATATGAGAAACACAAAAGAACATCTCGTGGAGAGGAAATAGAAAATGTGAAGATAAAAATGGAAAAGTAATGTTGGTCCTACCGCACTGTAAATATTCGATGTAGATTTTTTTTTGTAACTTCACAACCAAAGAGCCTCCAAAGC
Organism: Thalassoma bifasciatum; assembly: GCA_008086565.1. Classification (NCBI taxonomy): domain Eukaryota; kingdom Metazoa; phylum Chordata; class Actinopteri; order Labriformes; family Labridae; genus Thalassoma; species Thalassoma bifasciatum. Next base: position 421,119 of record RPOG01000123.1, read on the forward strand.
CCTTAAACTGATACCACCAATAAAACAGTGTCCACGTGCTTGTGCTTGTGCTCTTGCATGAAGTGTGCCACGCTTTAGAGAAGTTTGAGCACAGTGGTCACACTAGCTTAACAAGCTGGACTTTTGGGTCGAAGGATGGCCAGTGTGACCACGTCCTTAAAGGTAGGGTCTGCAAAAATTTCCAGTGTGCCCAGTTTGAATGTTTGTAAACACAACACTCAAACTGGGCTCCTCCTCATGATTCAAGATTCAAGATTCTTTTTATTGTCATTATGCAGGCATAACGAAATTTTTGTCTGACTCCTGGCTTCATTAGTAAAAACAGAAAATATAGAATAAAAATACTATTATGTGCAATTTACAAGAGACAATAGATAAGACAAAAAAAAAAGCAGGATACAAAATACAGAAGAGAAGTTGTTTGAGGTGAGAAGTTGTGGTAGAAGTGGAATCTATAGAATATAAATACTACAATGTGCAAAATACAAGTACAGAATACAAAATACACAATACAAAAGAGAAGTTGCATGATAGATGGCTCAGAGCCAGTGGCAGCGCATGCTCACTGCCTCCACTTGTAGCTCTATGCCATAGGTGCTTGAACACACTCACCAGCCCAATGAGGACCTAAAGCATTGCATTTTCATGCGAGAGACATAGACACGTAGACTCAAGAGCTGTACACCTGACTTCCTGCAGGTAAATGAGGTATCCTGAAAATATTGCATCATTTTCTCTCTGTGTTGCGGTTGCTATCGTGGCTGCATGGGATAGCTTCTCCCACTCTCTATGATCAACACTCATAGTCACATGCACACTGGATGCACACCGGGTGTGCTGTGATTGGCTGCGATCACTATGCCTACTCTCTGCCCAGATGCATTCCCAGACAACCAAAACATCAACATGTAGACAGAAGAGGGGGTTGAGGCAGACACAGACACTGCCAAATGTGTACTGAGGCCTAAAGATAATGATTAAACAGGATTATTCCGGTCAACAAAAAAGTCGACATTTTATTTTGTTGTATTTTTTTAAGGAAAACCTTGCAGACACTACCTTTAATATGAGCCATATTCACTTGACAAGCCCAGAGAAATGTCTTGACTCATGGAACTGAAAGACAAAAATGATGCCTAGATTGTTTCTAAGGAGTAAAAAAATCTGTAGAAAATATTTTTGTTCGGTTTCTTGAGAATCTTTTTTGATTCAGAAACCTGACCAGCAAATTTGTCTTACCTCATTAGCAGATATTTTTTATTCTTAACAAGCAATTCAGATGTATTTTATCCATACTGTGGCTTTCCTCCACAGTCCCAAACATTGTTATCAGGTTGATTGGACACTCTTGTGGTCTGAGTGTGTGTGAGTGAGTGGATGGTTGTCTGTCTCTGTGTGTTAGCTCTGTGATCAGTTGGCAACCTGTTATTGGGCCCAATGACAGCTGGGATAGGCTTGAGTCCCTGTGCCCTGAAAGGGAAAAGTGGTCAAGAAAATGGATGGATGGGTGCTCTGCCACAAGAGAAAAAAATAATAGAAAAATGATCACAAAGATAAACATGCTATTATATCTTTAAATTTAGCTTGCACAATGGTGTAATGAGAAAAACCTGAACTGGTCTTATGAGTCACTCAAGCCTTCACGGCTCATTTACGTCCCATGAGACCATATCATTGTCTGTCACTCAATGAGATGACAGACCTGAGGGCTAAAAGTGTAACCCAAATGATGCCTCTGCCCCCCCTGGATCCTGAGCTTCAGGAATATCTGCCTGAGTCAGTTTGAAAGCATCAGAGGAGACATTGATGTCAATCATCCAAATCCCAGGTCTTCCATGAATAATTGCACACACCAATGCCCATCGTTTGTTTCCTGTGGGTAAAACTGAGGTGTCATCCATTTTTTTTGTACCACCTGATTGGAGGCTGTGTGTTAGTTTTGTGAAATATGGACACATGGGAGAAGGTGAGGGTGAGGCTTATGAAATATTGTGAGACAGAAAAAACTGCTGAGGAGTTGGTCTGTAAATTACTGCTCTGTTGCAGATTAATGAAAGCAGTCATGGTAGATGTTGTTAATTTCCAGTGAGCATAAGGAACCGTAAGCGTTATCAGTCACAGAGCAATTTATTTTTCAAGGACTTATAAATAAAATAGATATATTTGACCAACAGAATGATTTTATTAGGGGGAAATTTGTCTCAAGGTGTGTTATTTGTCAGTCAGCTCCCCGAAAACAGGATTCTTTTTTCAATCCTGGAGCAAAATAGTCGATACTCACTGTCTAGGAGACTTGCCACCACCCACCAACACCACCCCACCCCCCTTGTTTTCTGAAATGTACTGCCTTCTCCTTAATATGACACCTGACATGTTGTGCTCAATGTGCTATGACAAATCTTGCATTATCAGAATATAATGGAATAACCTTATGTTTGAGGGCAAGGCATCAGGAGGCAATGTGACAGATTGGACATAGCACTGCCACTGTGTCAAATAAAAATCATTGTGATAAGCCCACCATACAGGAATTCAAATATCCACAGTCATTTTCGTCCACGGCTGAAAAATGTCAGCAGCAGTCATTCTTTAATTTAAAAGATAATATGACAATGAACTTATTCCCAAGGCTACAACTAGACTGAAATGCAAAACCAAATACATTGTATGCTCCATCTTCCTCACTAAAAATGTAAATTCCTCCATCACTGAGTATACTAACATCAAAAAGGGCTCAGGGTGTTTCTGACTGAAACATAAGTGTGCCTGCACCTGTAAATTAATTCTCCTCACCCAGCAGGATGTTGATGAAGAATATTTCCTGCTGGGGCTGTCATATATATTTCATCATGTTTATTCATCAACACATACAACATTTCATGTCTGGAGCGTCCAACAAAATTAAGAATCTGTAAGTGATCTAGCAAAGTTCGGTCAAGGATTTAGAAGATAGAGACTTATCGAAAACACATTTTGGAGGCATGGAGTGATATTATTTGCTCAAAAGTATCTAAAAACAACAGCACTGAATGTTGTTGCTTGTTTGCTGTGACATAGGAATCATCACAGTTATCAGGGTAGTGAGTAAAGTAGCCAACAACTTGTACCTAAAATAACAGAAAATGAGCCTTGGCTCAACATAGATAAGAATAACTTCTATTTAATAAACTGTCTTTGAATGTTTCATGCATTTCTCACAACATGACTTAGCCTGGCATTAGATTTTTTCTCTATTCATTAATTTCATGTAGCTTGCTAGCACATTAGCTTTGTCATTCTCAATGAATCCTGAAGGAATTTTAGTGTGTTAGCAGGTATAAACCAAACAAAATATGATATCATGTGTCTTTTTAGCAGGCAAAAAAAAATAATCATTCTATGCGTCTTATTATGCATTTTGGCACGCTAGCTGGTACAATATTAACATTTTTTAGCATTATCATGTAATTGAAGATTTTTTCAAATTGTCAATAATGTTCAACATGGCAGATATAATGTCGGCAATAATAAACTTTTTCCTGTGTTAGCATGAATTGTATAAAAAGCAGGCAAAACATTAACCCTATTCATTATTTAAAATGAGTTTGTTTGCTCATCTACATGGTATTACATCTATTATTTTAAGCCTGTGACAATGCTATGTTTAGTTTGGTGGAATTGAAATTTTGATGGCAAAGCTCTGAGTGAGAATATTTGACATGTTTTTCAGAGAGAAGAAAGATAAGGTAAAAAAACAAATAAACAAAAAACTATGAATAAAGTAAGTTGCAAAGTGTCTGAGAGTCAATCAATGAAGATCATTTTCTCAGAATAAAAAAAATAATTAATAATCAGGCTTGGCCCAAAGAAACCAGAAGTTTTGAATCCAGCTCATTGGAATTCTGAATATCTGTGCAAAATTCAAAGAACAGATATGAAGATGTAGAGGAAACATTTCAGTTTTCTTGTCCATAACCCAAGTGATGGACAGGCAAACATGTGAAAGTTACTGCAAATAGTGACAAGGCAAAGAAAGAAGAAGAAATTTAGAGAATAAGAAGCACAGGAAGACTTGCTGCAAAAATCAAAGCCTCACTCACTCAAATGACGCTGTCAAAATCTCTGAAGAGTGGAGGGGATTCGAGGATGTCTCTTGTATCTGTGTAAATGTGTGAGACAGTTTCAGTCCTGCAGACAGAGCAAATCGCCAGATGTGAGTGTGATGGGACAGAACTGACAGACACAATGATCAGAATCAGAATCAGAGTACAAAAGAGGACCACCAGAGGGAAGCATACATGGGTCAATAAAACAAGAGTTTTCTGATGGCAACCTTTCTTTTGACACTTCTGAGAGTTAGTTATGGATGGGTTGAACAAGAGAGTGATGTGCAAATGTATGCACACAGGACTTGAATCTGTAAAAGGTCAGCCGAATAACAATTGATCCTTACCACTTCACTGGGGATGATGAACCTGGGCCAAAAATCCTATTTCCTGACACGTGCAGCATGTAGAAGTGTTTTTTTCCCTCCACTAGGCCTGGAAGTATATATAGTAGCTGCCAGGAGGTGCTTTTGAGACAGATTGTCTACCTGATTGAATCTTGGTGGCGTCAGAGGTCTTGGTTGTCTGTTATACATGTGGTTGAGTGTCTGATCTGGAGAGTCTCGATTTGGTTAGGTTTTTCTACCTAAGCTTTTACAATGTTAATCTTGCAGTGTGACTTGCCTATATGTTGAGATTTTGCAGAGATTATTTGCAGCAATTTTTCACCAGCATCATCAGAAGCAGGTGGGGAAGTCACAGCATTGCATACTGAATTCGTTCTGCAGACTAGAGGTCTTTGTTAGCCAAGGGGCTAGAAATGTGTCTCACTTAGCACACTCATTTTAGCATTAATTTTTAAACTATGATTTTAATCTTAGACATACTGCTTTGCTTGCCTGTGGTGAAAAAAAATCCCTTGAGGTTGAGGTGGAATGAAAAATGTCATCAAAATTGTCTGTCAGGATTCTGTTTCTTATTTCCACTCTCTAACCATACTTTATCCCTTGCATGAGAGACATGACAGAACAAACTCATTGATTGACTTTGTGTTTCTAGGATGCAAAACAGAGTGGGATGGGATCGGATGCTGGCTACGTGCTGAAGTGGGACAGGTTGTCAACATTTCCTGTTCCGAAGTCTTTCAGCACTTTTCCAGCAATCAAGGTTGGTTTCCACATCTCTACAAATCCAAACAGAGAAAACTGCACCCTTAGCCATTAACCAAAAAACTAGTGTAAATCAAGAGGTCTTGGTCTTTAGTCGTGAACTGTGACTCCACCACTTGGTGCATTTATCAGCTCTGTGAGCAAGCTGGAGTCTGATGAAGAGGCACACTGATGAAATATTAATGTTTGTTAGCTGGTGAGAATATATATCAACCGGGAAGTTTCTGGCAGAAGAAATGACATGTTGTGTAATTTTTGTGTACACATCACAGTGTGGCATCCTCCTGGGCTGTTCAAGGGTGTGTGCTTCCAGAAAATAGTCACCAAAAGAGACATTTTCTGATGGTTTTATATTACTGTCATGAAAGTCAAAGCGGTTTCAGGCTGAGGTGAATTTATATGAAGAGTTCATGCTGTTTTTCAAGCACCTACTTGGAGTAAGCACTTTCTTTTGCTCTTTAGTGTATCTAACATATAAAACAGAGGTTTGAAATAGTGGAGTGCTATGTGCTGAGTAATCCTCAATGAATTATTGATAGTGTGCATCTGAGTGTTTATGGGGCAATCAGTGCATTTCTAAGTTCTCCCTCTTTGAATGAGTGTAATGAATATTTAATATAGCTTGTGTTTTTCTATTGTCTTTATAGGAGTGTCATTATGATTATAATCATTAAAGTAAAAAGGTCACCCTCATTAAGGTTCCTCCCTCTCAACCTTGATCGACGTTGTGGCTAATTATGATCTGAATCACAGATCCCTGCCAGAGTCTTGGCACCATCTTTCCCTGTTTGCTCAGCTCAGAGGAAACAGCAAATTCACATTCATGCATCCTTGCGTGATTTCTTTTTTTGCTGTCCTTTTTACGCAGCAGTGCATAAATTGATCTCGCTGACATTTTTCTCCTGATACCTGCAGCTTCCGTGTGGACATTTACAAAAATTGACTGTGGGAGGACTGGAACAAGACTGTGAAAGCATCTAATGTTTTCTGAGTGGATGAACTAATGGAGTTAAATGGTGTAAGAAAAGAAATGTCAGGGCAGTCATCCAAATATGGAGGGAGGACAACTTCTTTGAACCATACAGCTGCAGATGACAATGTACAGGATTAACTGCATAAAAGCAAGATTTAAAATACAAGAAAGAGCAAGCGAGGGAGGGTTAAAATAGACTAGGAGAAACTAGTGAAATTTACATTCACAGTTTAAACCCTAAAATTAGAAAAATCAGCCATGATGATACATAAATAAATGTGTGCATTAGCATGAAAGGACAGTAAAGTCTAACTGAACCTAATCTAAGAACAAAAGTGTAAACTACTAACATTGTTGATGAGAGACAACTACTGTGACAGCAGCCATTTATTTGCCTGGTTCAAGCCCAGAGTTGTCACGTTAAATGTCATTAAATCCATCTTTTGGAGTCAGAAGTTACAACCTAGACCAGAGGGTAATGTTGGATTAATGCTTTTGGCCAGTTATTTTTGATTGTCAATTGACTACATTCTTCTGACAGAATGACTGACATTGTTTAGGTATTGGACTGAAAGAGAAAAACAGCCTCTTGGTTTGCCTGCTCGCTCCTCTACGTAGAGATAGAGTACCAGGTAAAGAAAAAAACTGAAAGACTTGTTTCTCCCAAACCCCCTGAGGGCTCTGCTGAGGGAAAACCAACAATTGTACTAAATTCAATGCACAGATGGACCAGAATCCTGAGTGCACACTGCAAAAACTGAAATCTTAGGGGTCATCTCTTATTCTTGAAAAAAATAATAATTTCAGTCGTAATATGAGCCACAGTCACCTGAGAAGTCCAGAAAATGTTTTTATTTCAAGATTTTAAAAGACAAAAATGTTGCAAGAATTGGTTAAGGAAGAGTAGAAAATCTACCAATTAGGTCGTAACTTCTCTTTGTCTTCCACATCAGGACATGTGTACAGGAATTGTACAGATGATGGCTGGTCAGAAATGTATCCACACTTTGAGGAGGCCTGTGCTTTCAGTGATGACAGTGAGCCTGAAACTGAGGTACACATGTTTTTGTTTTTGAGTATGCAAATCAATCAAATATGGATTAAAGTTGATCTATCGTCTGAATTGACATCTTGATCAGAAATAAACCACTAAATGCTTGTTTTGTGCATGATAGCTCGTCAGCTCTTGCTAGAAAACAAGTAAGCAGTGTTGCCGGATTAATTTCAGTTTTCACACCTTTAATTAAGCTCCAAAATTACATGTCCCTAATTCAGTGGGCAATGACAAAGCCCTCCAGCTGGGGAGCTGATGGAGGAGAAAACTTTAAAAAGTCACAATACTGACTGCAAGTTAATGTAGGCCTTAGTATGTTTTGACAGTCCAATGTTTGTGGCTGTACTGTGTAACACTTTTCCAATGGCATTCACTCAGGACATCACGTTTTACTCATACTCTGTCTCTCTGTCTCTCTCTTTTTAGACAAGCTACCTCTCTACGTTTAGACAGGTTTACACTGTGGGTTACGCTACCTCCCTCATCTCCCTCATTACAGCCATAGTGGTGTTCACAGCCTTCAGGTGAGGCCAGAGAAGCACACACTGTCCCAGAAACACACAAAAAGATGCGGGACAAAAACAAAAACAGAAATGACAGCTAGGATGCTCACTCATCCAACATTAATGTACCCAAGGCACGACTCCAGAGTGTTAAGAGAGAAGACACAAATATCTAAGCCTGAGACCCAGTTAAGCAGAGGTCTGGGTTGCTTCTCATACACACAAATACTGTGCACTTGTTTTTAACCCTGATCAGTATTTGACTTTTAAATTTAATGATATTCAAAAAGGATTTTTTTTTCTTTATATTCAAAGAAAATATGATGTAATATGTTAGGAAACTGGTTACGAGATGATTTCTCACCAGCTATAACTGATTACTATGTACACACAGAAAGAAGAGTAAGAAGAGGCCAATTAGTTTAGCTGCCAGTGTATTTTTAACATAAAGCAAGTCAAGTGACCCTCTTCATCCCTTTGTTTTGTGTCTCCAGAAAGTTCCGCTGTACCAGAAACTACATCCACATCAACCTGTTTTCCTCCTTTGTTCTGAGAGCCAGTGCTGTTTTCATCAAAGACACTGTGCTGTTTGCTGACGAGACTCTGGACCACTGCTCTGTGTCCACGGTAAGATGCTCATCATTTCGTTATTTTCCCATCATACAACAGATTTAACAAATGTGTGATTGAGTTAGTGCAGAGAAGAAACACAGAAGATGCTGAAAGGCAAAATCTGAATCCTGGTGAATTAAGTTGTTGGATGCTTGTAAATTTCAAGCACAATATGACAACTGTAAGTGAACCTGTGTGTTAGATTTTCTTTCTGTGACCAAACCTCCAGCATTAGTAACCATGTGACATTGTCTCCTCTCTAGGCAGCGTGCAAGTCTGCTGTGGCATTCTTCCAGTTTAGTATTCTGGCAAATTACTTCTGGCTGCTGGTGGAGGGCATGTATCTGCAAACGCTGCTGGCTCTGACCTTCGTCTCTCAGAGGAAATACTTCTGGTGGTACATCCTGATTGGCTGGGGTGAGTAGAATTACTGAAACAGACTTGAGCATTTACAGTCTGGTTGTGTACTCACTCGTGAAATGCCTTGCCAAATTTTCCTGAAAACTCACAATGTAGACTCAGGCTACATCTATGTGCGTACCAATATTTTTAAAGAATCCTATCCACGTCTATGGTGGTGTATTGCATTGACTTGAAAATAAAAAAAAATCCTCCTGTTTCTATGAGATACTTTCTCACAGAAACAGGATTTCCCCTGACCCTTTCCTGCATAGACCCATTGGTTGGTCAAGCAATGTGAAGGTGTTAGAAAACAAAAAAAAAAAACATTCTTCAGCCAAATAACACCAACTTGACGGATGGTAAAAGACTCCAAGGTGAGAAATCATTGAGTGGATGGAAAACATTGACAGCGGAAAGACATTTTTAGTGGAGAAATACAACCTGTACCCCAAAGAGGCATTAAAACACATTACTGTTACATAAGTGTCCTGGTGCTTGTGACTCCATTATCTGTGTCAATAAACCAAAAACCCTTCCAAACCAAAGACAAGCAAACATATTACAAAGATCTGGGTAATAATAAAGAGACAGAAAACTGCACTAAATATACCAGGTTATCAATATTTCAATAGTTTTGTACAGGTCAACCAGCAACCTGTCATGCAGGGAAGTGTTACAGGGAATCAAAATAAAAAATAAACCAAAAAAAGTCCTGTTTTCATGAGATAGTTATGTTAGGAAAAGAGATTTCATTTTAAAGTGAATGCAAAACGTCACCATACACAAGCAAATTTGAAAACTTGATATTGCGGAGCTCCTGAAAACTGCTGGGAATTTCAAGAGTGCAAGCAAGAAAAAAGCCTCAAAGAAGAACTTGGGAGAACAGAGATTAAAAAAGCATTTCTCTGTTTTCTCCATCTGTAATAAAGCTTTCAAATGGTTATCTTTGCAAACAGTTTTCAAAGTCATTCAACACTACGATCGATCACTGCACACATCTTGGAAAGATAGAAGTCTACATCTGACAAGAATGAATGGAGTTTTTCATTGAGCATATGGTTGAGTGGTGACAGCCACTGCCATCTGAACAAACAAAAAAGCGGCGTGCGGATTCACAAAACAATACAGCATCCATTTGTGAGGCTTCCTGCAGACACTTGAGGATCTTTCAGAGAGGTTCTGATTCATATGGTAATTTTAGCCTTTTGTTTGGGCTGATGTTTAATTACAGATCACTGAATTGCTCTTACATGTTTTGCTTTTATTTACTTCAATGCTTGTGAAACCAATGTTCAGAAATTGGCCCCTTTTAACTGTCAGTTCGAGACTGGACTTTAAGGCTCCTGTAACATTTGGCCTTAAGTAGAAGATGTAGCTGTTAATGAAGCGTAAAATTGGGACAGAGTCATCCCACTGTTCAGCGAGCATCAGAGATAGTAACAGAGGCGTGAGAGGAACGAGATAGGATCTTTGTAAGCAGGCAGAACAGTGCTGTGTGAGTGTGTGTGCGCAGCTCTGTCTGTGTGCTATGCTGGAAAGCAATGTAAACTCACACACTGCACAAGATTTGTATGTATGGATTCAAAGTAAAAGCACAAAAGTGTAAGAAGGTGCAGTGGTTAGACATAGGGATTAAATCAATACCTAAAAGCTGAAAACATATTGAACAAGAAGAAGTGATTGCAGCTGTGCTCTTTCACTGCCTCTCTCTTTTTCACTTCTTGGGTCCTCAAAATTTGAAGCACTTTCACTTTATGTATCAAGGTGCAGTTCCTTTCACTGTCTTTGTTGTTTTCTTTGTATCTAGCTGTTAATGCCTATCAGGTGATTTTTTAATGGAATCACATTTACAAGAGCAGCGCACCTCCTTCAATATTTTGGAGATAAGTTGAATTTCAAGGGAAATTCTTCGCCCTTGGAGTCTGAAACTTCAGGCAGAGTCAGATGGCTTTGATTGGCACGGCATGGGCAATTTGCAAGGGGCAACACTTGGTCTAGAAAAATGAGGTCTATGCAGGAGTTTTTAAAGTTGCTGTTGATGCCGCAGAAACCACGTATACATATCACGCCAAAAAATCAGGCTTGATGCTCACAAGGCGCCTCATGGGAAACAAGCACAATTTTGATGGCCACACTGCAGAGCTGGTCAAGCGTGGAGGAGCTCTGGACCTAGAAATGAAATCTATCAGTTGCTTTGTGCAGAGATACAAAGTTCAAACAAAGGGAATTTGATTGAAAAAGGCATCTGTGAAAAAAAAACAGCAGATACACTGAATATCTCTTTAGCAGCACCTTTGTCAGACGCTACAACAAAAGTAGTTTGTATCTAATATTTTTGGTCCAGATCTGAATTTTTCAACTCTACAAAGCAGACTCCCATCTGATTAAAAAACAAATCTAGATTAGATGGATATAGATTTATTGTCCAAGATGGGTAATTATTTTTCCTGAGGTTTCCCATGGGTTGAGCGCTTGAGTGGATAGGTAATGTAAGGCGTGCTATTGAGCTATTGTTAGGATCTGTTAGGTTGGGAGTCTAATTATTTTATTGGCAGTCTGTGCAGTTATTTCATCTCTGTCTAGAGGTCTCTATGTGTTTACAACCACTGGCTTCTTTGTATTTGTCTGTGATGTTTACGAAGTACCCACTTTCACTCTAACATGTTTTATCTCTTGGTTTGTACTATCTTGGTCTCTCACCTGCCTGCTGCTTTCATCCTGAGCTTCAGACATAGATGATTTGAATAAGAAAAGTAAACACAACGTCTGCTTAAGGACATTTTTTATTAAAAAGACGTAGTAAAAACATAAACTAGCCCTGAAGTTTTGCTCAAGATTTGTAACACAGAGAAGTTCGGTGCATTTGAATGAATCTCTGCTCTTATTTTGTAGGAGTCCCATCCACAGTTCTTGTACTTTGGGTTTTGACTCGATTCTTCTATGACAACAACGGGTATGATATTCACAATATTATTTCCTAATACTTCACTCCTATGATAACAGTGTTAGAAGGTAGTAGTTGTACCATTACGCCATGTCACTGCTTATTCTCTGTTTACATGCAGATGCTGGGACGACACGGAGAACGTTGCTATTTGGTGGATTATCAAAGGGCCAATAACAGCATCACTGCTGGTAAGTGCTGAACTCTCAAACTTTAAGCTAGATGTTGTTGGCCATTTGCAATAACTTTTAGATCTTTGGCGGCACAAGTAATTTAGGCAGAGACTTGGAAATATCTTAAAAAGTAAAGGTATTGTGCAGTATTAAGCTGTACACTCTACCACTGTTGCTCTCATAGAAGCTTCACATGATAAACAGATGAAAGAAAATACCTTTTTTTCTCTCGCTAGTGTTTCAGAAAACTGTATTACAACCCCTCTCTGAGACACGATGTTTTTTTAAGGCTCTCCTCTCCACAACCCCTCCCCTCTGACTGGTCTGTCTTATCCCAAAGGTGTTTTGATGTTTGAGATCTTTCCCTCCAATGTTTCCTGAACCAGTTAAGAGAATCTTATTAAATGACGTCATCACTTCAGTCTTTTGATGACATTGTGCTATTTTTAGAATGTACTATTTTGAGCAGGTTTTTATTTATTTATTTTTCTTACAACATAAAGGGTGTAATAACAAAAATCCGAATATGTTTTATGGTTTATCATATTTTTGTTTGTGACATTAGTACTTTCTTTGTTACCCAAAATGAATTCTGATTGTAAGAAGTATCATATGCAAGTTAAACTTGAAACAAAATCTGCACCTTTCAACAGGAAGAACTTAGTAAACAATGGGAGTTGGATCTGGGAAAAATGAAATTTCAGGACTGAAAACCCAGGGGGCCAAAAGATTGATGTCGAATAAAATATGGAAAAGTGACTGGAGAGCAGCCAGGGTTGGAGTTGGAAGGGAGACTGTCAAGGGAGTCATAACTTGCCACAGGATGAAGGTGTAGGGGAAAAAGGATCAGCACAAGGTCATAAGGGGGGATTTGTCAGGTGGGCGGTATGGCAGGGTTGTGAGCAGGAGGACAGCCAGGGGGAGACTCATCAACACTGATTTCAGATCACTTCTTCTTTTCTTGTACAACATCAGTCTCTTCCTTTAGATACTTCTCACAATTAGAATCCATTCTGGATGGCAAAGGAACATTTCTATATGCAAAATAAAGTAAAAAATCTAATTTATACCTGATTAAAGAAAATTAATGTTGAAATCTAAAGCCTTGGTGTATTTAAAGATTTTGTGATTGTATCTCTACCAGGTCAACATTGTCATTTTCATCAACGTGATACGGATTCTTGTTCAGAAGCTCAAGTCTTCAACCATGGCAGGAAACAATGACACGGGACATTTCATGTGAGTCGTATTTGGAGTCTGATCATCAATCATTGGATCACTTTTGAACAATCGGAGCTTTTTGAATTTGAAAGGACAAAAGAAGAATTTCCGCACACTGGCCAAACTTCCAAAGAAATTACTTTGGAAGTTTGGCCAGTGTGCAGGAATTCTTCTTTGTCATTTTGGAATAATTATCCTTGTTTGATGCACCTGCCTGAGATGTAGATGTGTGAAGATTTTTGTTGTTTCTGAATTTGAAAGGGAAAAAAAAGATTTTTTGTGTTTGAAAGACTTCTTATCAAAAAGCTCATGAAAATAGTGATGTTACATCTATGTGAGTCATTGGTCTGAAAAGCTGAAGCTCAATAAAAAGGTAAGAAGACTTTGGACGATAGAGTCGGCAGCACATAACAGCTGGTAAAAGCGAAATCAGCAGAGCAACAAGTGATCTCAGTGATTCAGACTGTAAAAGCTCTCTCATCATCCTGACTATGAGACCGTTTCTTCACAGCGGGGGAGCATAACAGGGGATGAATGAAGCTCTGATTGTGGAGTTTGAAGGAAGCAGCTGATGAAGGCGAGACACCAGAGCTCTATTTGAAACTAACAAATATGATACACCTGTAGAGCTAATTCTATCCCACTTTTCACTGTTAAATTGGTACATTTCATAACTAGGAGAGTGTCCTTCATCTTTCAAAGCTACAGTGAAACATGCTGAGTGAGGAATAAATATGTAAAGGATGAAAGGCAGCTTCTTTAATGAATTTACCCTGAAGAGAGAAAGCAGAATTACGCTCCTCATTCCAGTTAAAGGGAGAAGAAGTCGTGTTCATGTTTCCACTCCAGGAATAAATTCCTTCCTCCCTTTGATTTTTCAGTTCAGAGCAGATTCAAGCTCAGCTGAGTTAATATAGAATGAGAGCAGCACATAAAAATAGCACCTGATACAGAAATAGAAGTCTCCTCTTCACCAGGAGTGTGACAGGATTGTTTCACCACTTCAGTGGCTGTTTATCTCTCAAAGACTGCATCTGATCTGTGATGGTCACACAAAAGCATCAATCCCAGCAGTGACAAGAGACAACACAATCCTATTACAGGATGAAAATAATCAGGGATTGTTTTTAGCTGCTCAGGCAGTGATGTTATTTCTAATCAGAAGAAGTATTTTGGTGATTTCAAAAGTTCAGATGACTTTTTTTTGCATTGTAACTTTAACATCTTCACTGAAACACTTTTGAACTGATATTATCATCAGCGAAAAAGAGCTGACAGACATCTATATCCAGATTAGAGTAACTGATCTGTGACAAACGGCATCTGTGTTTGGATCATTTATGACTTTAACCACATATAGAGGTGAAACTGGTATCATCACTCCTTGCTGTGTTTTTCTGAGATGTTATTTTTCCAAACTGTCATCATGACTGCATTATAACGTCACAATAAAACAACACGTGTGCAACATTTAGACGTCCTAGATCTGAGACTGATCTTTCAGCACAATGTGTCAAAATGTAGTATTTTGACATTTTGATTTGATCCGCTGGTGGGCTTGATGATGAGGATGTATTAAAGGTCGCTTTATGAGATTTGATCTCTAGGACATCCAGTCAAACTCTAATGAAAGTTGGCAAAAAAATATGTCACAGTCTGACATTTAAAACTAAAACACTGATTAGACTGACACTGATAACATAAATATTTAAAACTCCAAATGTCATTATAAATGCATCTGCTGATTTAGTTGTTAAAATGATACATCTGTCTTTTATTTTATTCAAATAAATTAAACTGGAATCAGGTTTTCAAAAAGATATTTATTTATCATCTGTGAAGAGTGAGGGTGAAAAATCCTGGGAATTTCCTGTCTGAAAATTTATAAAGGAATTTATGGAAATAAACTTGGAGTTTAAATAATAAAGAACTTAAACATAGCTAAGGTACATACATTGTAGCATAATTTAGGCAAAAAAAAACACTTTTGATATAAGTTCACTTGAATATCTTTGCTATTGGTTGACCACAAAGCAGCATTTGGGAAGAAACTGAGAGTTCATGTCTTTTTTTTTTTTATTTTTTTTTTATAAACCAAAAACAGCTTTTAGGCTTTAAAATGAGACATATATACCAGTTCAGAAAATTTCTTGTTTCAAGTTATAAAGTTACAAAAATAATGGCTGAATTCCTCATAACAATGGAAAAAAGTCTGCCAATGGGGTAACAAAAAACATTTCTTGCATCAAGATATTGTTCTAATTTCAGGACACTTGACAGGCAAATTTTTCTTAATCATTCTTTTCTGTTTTACAGAAAAAGCACAAACCTTTCAACTGTTTTGATATTTTGTCAAAAGATTGTAAAATCCTGGTTAATGCACCAGATTATGTGATTACCGATCATTTCTTTTCCTGACTGCCAGAAAAAACATTAAAAAAGACACAAGTCAAACTAAAAACATAATTTATGTGTTTAAAACAATTTTCACTGCACTGATTTTTGCAGGACAAAGTGTGTTTGTGACCTGTGTACAGAAAAAGGGTTTTCCTGCTGTGCTTTTTAAGTTATGCAGACTAATTTTAGCCTTTTTATTCCCTTTAATCAATTGTGATTTATGTCCCTTAGGCGGCTGGCTAAATCCACCCTGTTCCTCATCCCTCTCTTTGGGATGCACTACACAGTGTTTGCCTTCCTTCCAGAAAACACTGGAGTAGCAGCGAGACTTTACATCGAGCTGGGGCTGGGATCCTTTCAGGTATGAAGTGGCTGATTTTTCTATAAGTTCATAAACACAAAACTACCTTAGATATTAGAATATTAGAATTTGACATGCTTTCTGTCATATTGCCGGGTAAAGACAATTGAACGTGTGGTGTAAGTTTCAAAGAGGGAGTATTCTGCCTCCTAGTATTCAAAACATGAGAATTAAGTAACAATGCTTGATGTCTATACAGAATGTGTGCAGATTTTCAAACTGGAACACATACATATGTTGTAGAAATCCCTGAATCTATTAACTACTTTAAATGGTCTGTTCTTACAATAACACTTGACCTTTACCCAATCTGATTGGGGACAGCTGAAAAGATGAGATCATGGCACAACTGGTATAGGGAGTCTTAAAGAGACAGCAGCCGAAACAAAGCATTTCACAAAGATGCTGAAATCAGGGTTTTCTAAAACACTCATATGAGGAAAAATATAGATTTTTTTAGCTGTTTAACATTTAAAGCTACTATATAGGCACCAGAAAGACAGTATAAAGCCCTAAAAAAGCATATCACCCCTCTTTAAACATGAGTGATTAATAAAGATACAAGGACTCTCTTTATGTGTTTCAGGGTTTTGTGGTGGCGCTGCTTTACTGTTTCATGAACGGAGAGGTGAGTCAAAGAAAACAACAGTTCCCTGAAACTAAAGTTAAAGTCACAAACCTATATGGAAGAAACACAGACCTACAACCTTTTAGTTTGGCCTCAGTTACATGGGACTTGTGAAAAAAAAACCTAGAGCACATACATGACCTTTAATAACAGTATTCATGCTTTCCACCCCGAGTGTGAAGTTAAACTCCTACATGAACAAAATAAACTGTCTTACTTTCTGCCACAGTGTCCTCTGATACTGGCGCTTGGGGCATCCAAGTCAAAAATATCTGAATTGCACACATGGTGTCTTCAATATAGGTCTCTTTCTGCCTCCAGTGCAGATTTTAATCATGCTCTTATCTTGGAGTAATCACCTCATGTATTGTCTGCAGGTCCAAACAGAGTTGCGCAGATGGCTATGGAAGTGTCACAATCAAAATCACCTCGCCCCTGCCAAACAAAGTATCACTCAGATAACGATTCGAGCCCATGGGGGGCTCAGGAGGCCTGCTTCCAGCGGCAACATCTCTACAGTATGACTTACGGGGACTGTCTTTTAAAAAGAAAAATTAGAGGGAGTGTCACGCAAAACTTCAGTGGAAATCCTAAAATGATTAACCTACTGATGTGATGATCTGAACATCAGCTCTGAGAGAGTACAGCACAGTGGTGAGTGACTGAGGAAGTGTTTTGATGATGATGTATTATGTATTCGTGTCAGAACAGAAGCAGCTATGAGCCAACAGCGTGATCCCTCTTCTTTAAAAGCTGCCTCATAAATGGCTTCAAACTGAAGGAGCTCTGGTGCTCGGTTTGTAATGATGTCACACTGTAACTGAGAAAACAGGGCACAGTAGCAGGACAGAGCTGTCCCTGAGCTTGCATGAGGACGATTTGATAAGGTTGTGTTCACAGCTTGGACCACACAAAGGAGTGAATGTGGAGAGACTGTGAGGACAGCTGAGAAAACAATGAATGTTTGAACTTGGCTAAATTGCGTTAAACAAGCTTGTTTTGGCAAATTGTTTTGCATTGCATGGAACAGAAACAGTTTGACTATTTTGGTGCAGGATGAAAATATTTACAGCAGGCTTGATGTGAAACTTGTGTGCTTACAAAGTTCCATGCAAAAAAAATGCACCTGCTGCTGCTACAGGGAACTTTTCAATTATACCTTAAAGAGAAACTTGGGTGAATGAATGTATTTATATTGTGTGTTTGATTGTAAGTCAGTGAATTAAATGATCCATTTTCAGGAATTTTAACCTTTCACGAGCCATTTTTGAAACAGTATTACGTTTAGTTTTTTTTTTGTTTTTTGTTTTTTTTTACTTTTTATCTATTTATTTTTGTCAAATGTAATTTTTCCCTTTATTTGCACATTATATATATATATATATATATATATATATGTCAAATGGCCTTAAAATGGTACTTAACAAAAAGAAAAAGCATTCATACTGCAACAGTAAGTGTCTTAAATTAGCTTTGCTTTTGTGTTCGTTGTAATAAATATAAATTGTGCTTCACTAATCCATCCCAATTTATCTCCATTCTCTACAGACCATAATGCACTGTAATGTAATGTAATATTTAATTTTTCTTGTTACAGAGGTTACAAAAATGTTTAATATTAGACTTTTTTAAAACTGAAAGTGAATTTCAATTATTGAATTTTCTTTTTTTGTAGTTGTGGATGTAGTAGGGGTCAGCCTGTGTGGTGGGAAAGCACAGTAAAATAATGCTTTTTGATAAGTGACGGCTTTTTTGTGGTATAATAAATATGCTTTTCCTCTAGATTTGGTTATTGGATGCCAAGGCACAGTCAGGAAAGTCCCACATGGCTATTTGATTTTCTAAATTGTGGAACACACAAGGACATTCAAGACCAAGTCTTTACATGACAATCATTAGACCACACCATAGACGGTATAATAATAGGTGGACACAGCCACTGTGATGTCACCCATCTGTTTCTGTAAAGGAGTCTTGAAGCAAATCATCAACAGCCATACACTGGAAATGAGGCGGACTATGAGTTATTGTTACTCATCGGACTCTAACACTTATGCCTGTCAACCAGCTGATTGGGTAAAATTGTCATCTTTCATCTTCTTAAGTTCCAAGTTGGAAAAAAACTCAAAACAAATTTTAGCATTTCCACATCGTTTCATATTTTCAGACTTTAGGTTGTTGCTTGGGCCATGTCCATACATTTGAGATCTCACTGATCCTCACGTGATTTAACGTGACTTCAGAAGATCAACAAACACGGAAAGTGAATAAAACCATCAGCTGTCTGTTCTGGCGTGTGTTCTGTCCGTTATTATACCATCTATGGCTCTGTCATGTAGCGACAAAAACAATGGGGGAATGTTGATAAATAATGCCACAAGCTTGTCTTCTGCTCAGTTTCCCACTTGGAGTTTTGTTTATGTTTGCTTGCAAGCCTCTTTAACATCTAGTGGGTGATGCTTCTAAGTCTTTTCCTCTCATTGGTTATGTTGAATATTCAACAATCATAAATTCTAGACTGGGTAGCAGTAAAATAATTGCATCAACACCACACTTGAGAGATATTTGGACAACTGAACCCTGAATCAGGTCATGCCCCTGTGTCACTGAGGGAGGCAACAAGGCTCTGACTATAAGGAAGAATTCAACAAACAAGCAATAGAGAAGCAAAAAAAGGTCTTCAGACTGAACAAACTCACATTTAGATGCACTTTGCATTGATGCAAACAGGTCATCAGTGTCCACAGTCTGGTGACTAAACAGAGCTCAACTCTCTCCTCCTTTTTGTAGAGCTGCTGAGCAGTCGTTGATCACACCTGTGCTGGCTGGAGAGTCAGCACAGGTGTGGGCAGAGAGGCAGAGTTTTAACATAGACCATGGAAAAACAGTTTTAGGTGACCTTATATAAACTCAGGGCCCAGATCTAAAACTAAAAGTTAAAAAACAGCATGTGTGTTAGTTTTAGATCTTAATGGCTTATAAAAAAGCCATTTCTATTTGAAAGGAAAACCCATCAAAAAATCACAACATCCAGAATACAACATACCACAGATAGATTTATTTTGCAGTTAATTTTACACAACTTGAGACATGAATATTTGACACCAGAACACATGTTGCACGTAGCACACTTTCACAGGTAGAACGTAATGTAAATGAGGGTTTAAATATTTTTCTTTGACATTTAAGTTACTTGAATGCTCGTCATTACATACACATGCATACAGAGTAACTCCTCCAAACTTTCAGACATCCTCTCTCACACGCACTCTGAAAACAGTAAGGCTACATAAACACAAATATACAAAAACACGGTCACAAACAATACAGGTTTTTGTCAAGAGGTCTACCTGTGTGCCAAAAAAATATACATACAAATTACTGTATGTATAATCAAGAAAAGACATCATTTGTACACTATGGCAAATTGATAGCAGGCAACATTTAAGAGCAGCTGAGCAACATTGGTACATTCAAAAATTCATTTGCAATCAGTACAGCTCTCTCTCTCACACACACACACACACGCTCAACACTTGATAAAACTGGCCCAACACACAGAGCCGCCACACAAAGGCATTTAAACACAAAGATATGCCTCACCAAGTGTAGTTTGACATTTTGGAAAAACATGAATGTTTGCTTTTTTGCTAAGAATAAGAGTGAAGATGGAAAAAAAATACTGATGGGAAACTAACTGGTAGACATAAGCAAGTTACTACTCAGCTATCTGTTCACTCGTGCTCATATAGCCGAGGGTGTCAGCTAACCAGTTAATGTAACCTTAAAAAAAAAAAAAAAAAAAAGTAGCAATTACATACTGGTGGACTATTGCATCCACTTAGGGGAAACTTGCGAGATGTGCTGTTCTGTTCATTTAGTAGACATAGCTTTGAGATGTTAACCAGGGGCTCAACATTTTCCAGTTTATTTCATAGGAACAAAGACTAATTTTAATTGTAATTAACATGTTGTTTTATTGAGATGAAATAGATTCATAACTTTTTAAAAAGTCTTTGTGCTTCCATGTCTGCCAGCTAAACCTTTTGCCCATCACTAAACACTCAAAACTTCTCATTCAACTCTTGGCAAAAGAGCAAACAAACATTTTTCCATAATGTCACACCACAACTTTAGGAAATACATCAGTTATTTTTCCTGACACAAAGAGAATGGTGTGTGACTGTAAAAATAATTTTTAAAAAAAGACAACTGTTCAGAGACTGAGAGGCGTCATTAGCTTAAGCCAAAAATTGCAATGCCTGATTATGTTGATATTTTGAAAGTCAAATGATTTGTATTGTTTAAGCCGGAGTAAAGTTTTGTGTTTGATTAGGGACATTGCAACAATACTTTCAGAGTTGTGTCAATTCTCATAATAAAAGTATTTATTTTTTCTTTGTGATGAAGCACAACAACAACAAAAAAGTGACCTGTGTGAGAATGTGGCATACAAACGCCTCAATCTCCAAGTTTTCCTCTACTTCACAAGACTGTTTAAAAAAAAAAAATCTTCCCCTTTTTTCAACAAACCAGTGAAACAAAATTCTAACACTTGACTGCCACCTTGTGGTTGAGGAATATACAGCATAGACAGTCAAGCGAGGAGTTTTTAAAACTCTTCTTTTCACACGGTAACAGCTTTGAGACATGGTCGTTTCCATCTGAGCTGAATCAGACTCAGAGTGACGGCTGGTGATAGAACACGTAAGCAGCAGCAGAGTGGTTTTTTAATCACACCCTCGTACACACTTTGTGTTTTATCTGTTGCAGTTGTTCCACCATCTAAACCCTCCCTATTTAAAAAAAATACATTAGTCATCTCCCTCTGGCTCTTGTTCCCTTGAGAGTATCTTGTCTCACAGTTATACCTTTTTTTGTGCAGATGCACAAAACAGTTGTATCTCTTCAGTAGACTGCTTTTGTGAGGTTTAAAGTGTCCTTTACATTTGTACATTTTTGACTTTTTTTCTTCATTTCATATGACATGAAGCCAAAACCTCCTTTTCTGTCATAAGTAATGGCACCACATTTATGGCACTTTGACCAAGAGAGTCCACTTAATGTAATGAAATCTTACACCAGGTTCACAGTAAAAACATACAAGAAAACATGAACACTGTCCACTGTGAAAAATTAATATTAATCCTCATCCATGAACAATCCAATAATACTACATTCATTAAACCCACTGATGATAGTGCAAAAAAATAAATATCTGAAGTAAATATGGTGGATTTACCTTTCTGTACAGATCACTTGTCATCACATTATTTCCACATCATTATTGTAAGCTTTGTGCACACAGACAAGGCGGGGAAAGAAAAGGGTAACACTGTGAGATTGTCAAGAGCTGTCACATTAAAGCATTTCATGTTGACTTTGACAGGTTACGATGTGTCTGTTTGACTGTTGGAGCTGAGTAGTTTCACTTGTCTTGTGTAAACAGAAGTTACAACCAAGCAGCGATTATGTAGAGAAATTACCCGAATCTGGTCAAAGTCATAAAACAAATTCACAGCAGGCATCTTTTCCCTTTCTGTTTTGATATAAGAAAAAAAAAAGACAGACAAGAGCAAGCAAAACATTTTCAAGCACAGTACCTAAAATACAAAACTTCTCATAGTGATCCACAATAAAACACAATCATAGCTATACATTATTCTTTCTACACCTTTACAATTACTTTTTATTCCTCTGTAAATAAAAGTGAGAGCTATTTGTGACTGACGAGGCACTTTGGAATGTGAGAAATGATTAATTCAAACAAACTTTTATGGAAATCAAGTCAATATTGCAAGATGATTTGTGGCTCAGAGAAGAAAAAAGCATGCTGAGGGTTTAATTCTCGTTGCCTACAAAAAAAAATTCTTTACATATAAACTCATGGCACTATGAGGAGCTTGGAATAAAAGCATCCAGAAAATGGCACGTAAATACTTTTGTTCACAGTCAGAGGAAATGTCACTGACACGTCTGTCAGAGGGAAAAGCAGCAGGAGTTTGCTGCTGTAGCTTAATGAAAATGTGGCTAATTCAGTGTAGAGTGTCGTATTAGACTTTTGGATCGAAACTTGTAATATGCTTCCCTCCTCAGCAGTAGTTTTTTTTTTTTTTAGCTTCATGACCTTTCAAAATATAAAATCACGAGTGTCATATTTATTCAAGCTGTGAACTCTTCAAGAAAATCTTTCGGTTAACATCTTAGAGGAGCCTTTTGAGGAGCCTCGAGATGTAAAAGTTTTCTGCTTCAGCTTAAATGTCCTGAAATATAAAAAGAATTCAATGGAGCAGAACATTTTTGTTAACTTTCCTTTCGTCTTGTAACTGGATCTCTGCACCAGTCAGATTTGTTTTGTGACCAAGGCTACACGCTTATTATCTATTGGCACTTTGTTCTCATACAGAAAATACTGTTTTGATATAATACAGGAAAATAGTTCAGGGTAACATCTCCTGTGTCCTCAGTATTCATGATGAAGTCTACAGATTTGAGCTCCAGTTCCTTTTGTTTGAAAAGGTCATTACAATACTGCATTATGCAAAAGAAAAACTAATCTGATCCAGACGCTAAAGACTAACTATTTACAAAGTCCATGAGCTGTTTCTTTTCAATATATCTTTTGACATACTCTGTACTTACGGCTGATTGTAGAAAAATGTTCAAAATCAAGATGAAACATTTAAACAATGAGCATATGTACAAGCAAGGCGAACATTTGGCTTGTTGATATTGAACTCTGGCCTGTTTCAAGATCAGATCCAGTCAGGCAACTTGTTTGGCACTTTGAAGCACATTTACTTTACACTCAACAGCCGAATATGACCCCTACAAATGTTTTTTAACTTTAGGTTTAGCTTTCAAACAGTTCTTTTGGCACCAGCTCTGTCTTAATTTCATTAATTAATTATAAAACAGGGTTAAATTGGAGTAAAAATGTAAGGTCGAAGGAAAATAAGTGTCAATAGATGAATATTATCTGTTTGTAAAAATTTAAGTGCATCATTTAATACAAAACTTGCAGTTAACTAATATATTCACATAAACTAGATTTTATAATCAAATAAATCAAGCACATAGGTCAGTTATGCACCTGTGATGAATCAGTAAGGAGTTCAGGAGAACCTCATTTTCTGAAGGATGAAAAAAAAAAAGCAAACAAAAAAAAAAGACGAAGAGTTTAAGGGGCCACTTTGGTCTGCTCTGGTTGGTCTGGAATTACGTTGAGTGGAACTGCACCTTGAATTGACTCCTGCCCATCACACGCTCAGGTGGGGAGGCTGATGTTGGCGTTTTCCGCCAGCGGGCTCGACATGCGGATCTGGGAGCTGCTCTTGCTCAGGATCGAGAGCTGAGTCCCGCCGTTCACTCCACTGCTGGCCAGCGACGGGTGCCTTTGTTGCTTCAGGTCCACAGCAAAGTATCGGTTCACTGTCCAGCTGCGCCATTTCCTCTTGATCTCCGACTGCACCTTCAGGGAGAAACTTCACAAGGTCATTTTTAATGAACTTTAAGCTGCACGAAAAGGTACTCACATAAATTTACTGTTTAGTGCAGTTGGGTTTGACCATAGAGGGTATGTATGTGACGTCACAGAAAGCTGAAGTCACTGTGGTTAAGCTCAGAGAGTGGCAGCGTTTGCCTGAATATTGTCATACCATTGTTAGATAGCAGTTGGAACTATCATTTTACAAACTAACAAAAGCCAAAGAAAGGAGAAGTAGATAGGTTACTGCAATCTGCGCAAACAACTGCAACTGAAATGAATAATGAGATTCTGCAAACTCTTAAGAGTTTCTTTGTCAGAAAGTATTTAAATATTGACAATTTTATACTGTTAAGTTTCTCAGTTCAACTGAGAGGGTAAGTAACATAAACACATATCCTCTATAGGCTGGGATTTCATCAGTTCATCAGTTCAATAGTTTTTCCTCACATGACTGCTGTAGAAAGATCTTATTTTAGCTGGTTTGAAACACTCTATTTTAGCTGCTCTCTTTAAGGTTCCCCCCTTGACAAACCTACTTCTCCCAATAGATGAGCTCTCTGGAGGCCTGTTGGGTTCAGAGCCATAGGCCTTGTTGTTTGATGCCCAGCTCACCAATATGTCTTGAACCAGTTAGAGAATCCTGATATGATAACCTAACATTTTTCGTATAAATGTCCTGCATTGTTCTTTTTAATCCATGTTGTAAATATGTAAAAGTATAATAACCCCTCTTTAAAGTCTCCATATATCTATCTGTGTTAACTTGCAGGCAAAAAAGAGAAGTATTTCTAGTAGTAAAGTGTGTGTGTGTGTGTGTGTGTGTGTGTGTGTGTGTGTGTGTGTGTGTGTGTGTGTGTGTGTGTGTGTGAAAAAAGAGATTGATGAAAATATCACAAAGTGTCTCCTGAGCACTGAGACAGAACTTACCTCTCCATTAAGGAAACAGTAGAGGACAGCTACAACAAAGCCCTGGAGAGGCGAACAGAGAATGGAAACAGAGAAACCAGCTTAAGAAAGGAGTGAATAAAGATTAATGAGTAGAAAACTCATCCTGACACTTAAGTGTTAAAATGTGAGCTGTAGAACAAACTGCGTGCAAGGACAAGTGACTGTTCATTAGTAACCAGGCAAAGTAAAGGCTCACTATATGACTATATGTCCACAGGTATTTTTATATAAATGTAACAACAAGCTTTGTTTTTACTCTTCATTGTTGTACAATTGCTGTCAGTTAGCAGTTGTTGAAGCCGACTACTCTCTTCCACCACCTAGTGGACATGCTTTGAGCTTTTGGTTGCTGTTCAGAGAGTAACCAGGTGGCTCACTTTGAACATTGGTCTGGCTTTCTTCTTCAGTTTAAACTTGTATACTCACAAGATTTATGGCCTGATCATGTTCTTTTATTAGAAGCAGGCAACTAAAGGAAATCATACCTGGAAGGATCCAAGTCCCAGTTCAAAGACCAGTCTCTCCCTCTTGCTGACGTCTTCAGGTGAGAAGGCAAACACAGTGTAGTGAATACCAAAGAGAGGGATGAGCAGGAGGGTGGAGCGCGCCAGACGCCTGAAAACACATGCACATGCACACACATACACACACACAACACACACAGAGTTTGTTACAAGAGTGGAACTTGAATACAAATTGAAGCCATGGTTTAACAGGGCCGGTCAGCTGGATATGATGCAAGAACAGAGCTACTGATGCAATGTTATGACACATTTTCTGAACATTGCTGGTAAATAATCTTTTACACACAGCTCTCAATTCAGAGTGAATGAAAAAGGATTGTTAACACTTAAGGATAAGGCTGGAGAAGTTTTTTGTTTATTGTTTCAATTACAAGTCTCATTAAAAAGACAAAAACAAAGGTAGAATAAACACACCAGAAAGTGTTGCCCATGAATTCAAATCCTGATTTATTTCACTTCAGGACAGCAACAATAAAAATGTGTTGGTTAACCTCATTATTTCACTGAGTGGATAGTCTTTTTAAACTTCTGTAAACGTTAAGTTAATTTTAAGGTCGAATCGACACATCATTCTGCAGCTATAAATACTGATGTGAGACTTGTATACCAATCCACAGCTAAAATTAGCTCCAAATAAACTCAGCTCAAGAGCAACAACTGAAGTATAAAGAGGGTTAAATTTAACAGTTTGGATAGAGAGGGAATTCAGTTATGATTGAATAATTAAAGTCATTTTTTGGGTCTTTAATGAGATTGTTTGACAATAAGACAAGTGTATGGTTAGAGCAGCCTTATCCTGTTGAATTGAGATCAGATTGAATGCACCCACTCCTGTCCACCATCGAAACAGGGACAACAGTCATCGTGCAATCTACTCCTGTAGTTATGAAAACATTTATTCAAGCAGAAAACACTGGTTCTGATTTAGAAGTGAGGAATGAAAAAACAAAGAAACATGACAAATGACAAAGGTTAGAAGAAGACAAGACATGAAACAGTTTCAGGAAGAGCAGGACAAAAAGGTTAAACTATGAGCTATTTGTAAAAACTGTTAGAAAAGCATTTGATTAGTCCTTAAAATCTAACTACAGAGAAAGTCTGACAGTAGTATATGTGTATGTAATGTTCTCTTGTATGTATTTCTTTGCGAGGACTTTTTTGGATTCTGCCTCATTGCCTAAGGTGAATGTAAAGAGTTGTTTGGGTGTTAAAGAGGGAGTGTCACGCTTTCTCATATTCTAACCGCTGATATAAAGTTACAATGCTGGCTGTTCATACTAAACGTGTGCAGATTTTTGAATCCCTGTGCCAGTGGTTCCCAACCTTTCCCAACTCAGTGCCCACTTTTAAGTCTCAGAAACCCTTTGAAAAAGCACAACACCCCCTCTTTAAGTTTTAGAGGTAAGTTTCAATGTTAGCTGTGATGGTTTGGATGTTATCAGGAAATAAAGGATGCATGATGTTTGTGAGGGTCAACACAAGAAGAAAAAATTATGTTCATATGAGTGTGAAAGTACGCATGTGGTAGTCCAGATCATTGAAAAGTCTTGGAGAATCACTGGTGCAAAACACACACATACAGTCGACACAAGACGGACACACAAACACACACAAACACAAATGTTGGCCGACAAACACACACACACATACACACACTTACAGTGTGATGGTGGATAACTCTGACATCCTGCACGAATGCTGAACAGCCTGTGTGGGCTCACTGAAGCATTTCTGAGCACAGCTGCTACACAGCACAAAGAACACAACAATACAACAAAGACAATGTCTTTAGGGACACAAACACACAGTCTCACACTTAACACACACACACATACGTTCACACTCGGTCACGCACGCACAAGTCTATGCAACAGATGAGAATGACATTATCTGCAGGGCCTCAAAAGACGCCTTCCTGGGGGAGCTGAACAGGAGTGATGTCTGGCTACAGTACAGCTCCATAATGAGGCTCAAGATTCCTGCCAACAGGTAGCAAAGAGGAAATTTATTCTGAGAAATGTCTGAAAAGACACACCAGAGGTTTAATGATAAAAATGTGAGCTGAAACACCTTTATGTGTTCATAAATGCACTGTGTCTGTATTCAAATAATTCTCCTGGTGTTTTTGTTTGAAGGTGTCAAAGCCACTATGGGCAAAACTTAACCAAAAGTCTATATTCAAGGTAGCGGCTGATTAAAGGAAACTTTTTTTTGGCAACATATGCAGTATTTGTGATAGGGATGACTTCATCTTGGGATAAATTCCTGAAACTAAGAAAAAAAACATCACTTTTAACGTATCACATATTATACACAAACACACACACACACACACACACACACACACACACACACACACACACACACACAGCTTCTTTCAAACAACATGAAATAAAAGTGTAAGTAAATTTGCTGATTGTTGCTTACAGGTAAATGCTGGATTCATTCCCTCCAATGTCAGGGGACTGCAGCTTCTGGACTAGGATGATTATTATTCCAATGAAGAGAACAAAGTTGATCTGAAAAGGGCAAAGAACAAACAACAGAAATCTGAAGAATGAAGAAAATTGCTCCCCTCACAGTTTGGATGTCGTAGGGGCAACATAGAGGAAATAACTCTGACGGTAACATTAGTCATACCATGATGGAGGCTACAACTGGTCCTTTGATCACCCACCAGAGGGCAGTGTGCTCATTTGTATCCCAGCATCTGGAGATGGAGAGGGAGGAAAACGCTGCATATCAAGAATCATTCTCCATGCTTTCCATTCCCTTCTTCCTGCACTGGGTTACATAGCATCTAACAAGTCAGCAAAATGTGAGAACAAGTGGTAGCATTGGCTTAAAAAGATGGACGCAAAAGTCTGGATTGTTAGGGCATGAGGAATCATTAACAAGAGATGTTTTCTCCTGATTTACCACCAATGTTTATGTAGCTGTATTCCTTCCATTTTTCATAACCACTTTCCAAAGGTTAAATTCAAAGATTAAAAGAGGTATTATACCCGATGTCATGGAAGTGGAGCCTAAGAACTGCCCAGACAGTCACACAGATGGTTGGAGTTCCTGTCACAAAACAGCAACAATAAATTAATACACTCAGAGGAAAATACTGCAGGAAATATGACGGTGCCTCAATTTCATTATAATTGGGTGAAAACAAGCATGTAACTTCTTTTAAAAAATGAACAAGTTTGATTTCAAGCAATTCACAATTGGTAAGTAACTGTTTTGTTCGATTTCTTTGAGATTTACTCTGAAAGTAAGTAGGGTACAATTAGTCAATAATTCATTTGAAATTAAATCACATTTCACTACAAAATGTATGTAGATATCATACATAATCTCCTGATATCACTGTGTAGCTATATTCTGCTTTTTCCAGAAAAACACGTGGAAAATAGTTGCTGATTTATTAAATATATTGTGAGTAATATTAAGTCAGGTCCACAAATTGCTATCAATTGTTCACTAGTTTTCACCTACTAACCTTGAATATTTGGGGAAATTTCAGAGAAAATGAATAAAACTGTTATTTACCAATTATGATTTGCTTACAATTATATTCGGAAGAAGATACTTTCTTTTTCTGACCCAACAAGATGAAAAAAATGTAAAAGATACTTGGCCCCAAATCATGATCACTTTAGCCCAAAATGTAATAACTTAGGTCAGTTGGGTTGCATTTTGGGTTTCACTACATTTTTCTATTACATTTCAGCCTTAACTTTTTAGATACATTATTAACCGGTTATTATAGTTTGGGTTTCGTTACATAAACTTATTGCATTTCAGGTTGTCCTTACATTTGGGTCAGTGTTACATATTGGGCTCTAACAGGCTCTAAAGGACTATAGTTAGTGTGATCAGAAATTCTGCTTCACCCGTTTTAAGACAATCACAGGAGTGGATACTCACCCCATCCTACTATGGTGTACCAGTAGAAGTAGCGTCTCTCTGGGAAGAAAGTCTCCACCAGCAGAGTGAAGAGATACAGGCCTTCGATGAACAGCCAGAAGTAGTTGGACATGACGCAGTAATGGAAGAAAACCATTACTGCCTTACATGCCACCTGCAGGGAGCAAAGCAGAGGAAAAACGGTTTCACATCTAGATAGTTAATGGACACACTGGGGTTCTTTCTATGTACTATAGAAGTAAATACCAAGTTTGCAAGTTGATAAATTTGAATATTACTATCAGTTATTTATCAGACCTAAAAGGAATTAGGTTTTTATAAGGGGTGTATGATAGATTGCAGTTTGGTTCACAATCTTGAATGGTCAGCTTGTTACATTTTTGGTTCAGTAAAGGGGAAAAATAGATTAAAAAAACATAATACTCACATTTGTACTTAACCCCTTACTGCCTAAGTTAATTTACAATCATATAAAAAATTGTTTTTGTGTGTTTTTGCTTTTGTATAGATGCTAAATTGAGTGGAGATTGTTGATTTGAATATAGACATACAGGTCATTCATGTACCGCATCAATTTTTGATCCCAGGCAAAATTTCTCTGAAATACTTGTGTAAAAATAAATTGAATATTATATGCTTTTAGTGATTTCACATCATTTTCACACCACATCATTCATATTTCATCAAAAGTACAAAATTGGCAGACTTTTACATCATTTAAGTGGTAAATGTCATGCAGTGAAACCCATATAATAAATATACAAAATATTCTATTAATTGAAGTTGTGATTGAACACAATGAGAAAAAGCTAATATATACTGAAACTGCATTCAGTTAGTAATAATTTTTGCTTTTCTGACTGCAAAACATTGTTACAAGTGTTGAAAATTGACTTGCTGTCACATCTAATATTTAAAATTCTAGTGTTGTCATTCTGCAACTGGCTGTAGAGTCTGTGTAGATCAGTGACCAAAACAAAATTTTTGATATCTGATAGAAAATAGTTCCATTTTACGACTTGACAATTTCAGAGGTTGTCAATGGAAAAATGGAATAAAACATTGCATTTTAACAGAATCTGTAATGGGCTCTAACAAAAATGAAAAATAACCATCTTGATTTACACAGGAAAAGCTCAACCCAGCGTATGATTTCACTTTTACTCTTTTTCCCTTCTACACTAAAAAATGCAATTTCCAGCTATTCCACTGACAGATGATTTTTTTCAGAACAAAGACTTTACAACAGGGCTACAAGCCAAGGGTTCATTTTAGATTTGTTTATTATGTTCGGTTAGAGGCTTTAGGTGTATTTTTTTCCACCCAAATGATAATATTTATACCAGACTGAGTGCACACTCTGCTCCCTACAGCCTTTCCGGCTCCTCACTGACACACACATCGATGATCGACAGTAGAAGAATCTAAACTTACTCAGTATGTTTTAAGGTTATTTGTAAAGTCATTGTAAAAAGTCATTGGACTAAAAATCAATGTTTTAGTACCCTAAGGTGCGTGCTGAAACATTTCCGTACGCATCTGTTCCTTACTGAGGTCTTGTATACTGACATGGTTCAGTAATTTTACACCTACGTGAAATTGCATTTTACCATTGTTTTTCATCCACAGAAATTTTTTTTGTTGCAGCTACAAAATGTAAATGTAAAACCGTTCAGATTTTAAGCCTCTTTTCAGAGCTCAAGACAATAAATGTCAGGGGGACAAATGTCTTCATTCCTGTAAAACACAGAGCAAACAGATCCTTGTTGTTGTTTTAACAAAGCTGTAACAAAGCAGCTCAATTCCCTAAAGAAACCAGTGTCATTTAGCAGCTACTCTGTGTATTTAACATGATTTCACAGCCAGCACAGACCAATACATAGCACATGTCAGAAGCACTGTTTTCATCATGACATCATGTTAATTAGAGAGGGGTCAAACAATCACAGAGCGGATCTAATTCCTGGTACCACGAGGCCACGATGCTGACCTGTGATCGCCACAGCAACACGAGTAAAGCAGCGGTTTTGACAAAAAGGCCGAGTACCTATTGATATGTTAATAGCCTCCAGTAGAAGATTTCCAGTGGTCTTGCTGAAGCCATTAGCGTACCTAATTAGGTTTATTTATCATGGCTGCTTAATAAGAGTGAGCAATGTGTGTTAGCAGACAAAGGCTAAAAGCTTGTTCTGCATTAGTAATTAGAGAGTATTAGTCATCTAATAGCGTGTTTACTTTATGTTCCATTTGCATGTGATTGAAGTTCTTACAAAGGTAAATATCAAACGGCAAAGACTTGAGGAGAAGTGTTTGAAGTCCCCTGTCTACAAACCTCTCTTTATATCTCAAACAGAAGAAGAACATATGCTCCCCTTTAGAAAACAAGTGCCTGCACTTCCATCAAATCCTTTCATAAACCTCTCTGCAACTGATGAGCCAGTAATCCAGAAAACGTTTCACTGCTGCCAATGCAAACTCGGATTTCACAATCTGACAACTATAATTTTGTTGGGAATAAGAGGACCATTTACAACTATAAAAGCCCTATTTTGCAATTTTCTGCTTAAAATCAAAACTGATGGACTAATTAGCCTCACGAACTGAAAACGGCTTGTTCATTCATCATTTGGACATTCTCATACAAGGGGTCATTGTTTTTATTTTCTGATGAATAAAACCATTTGAAGCAGTAATACCAATCAGCCACAGATGTTTGTGTAAGGGTCAGATAAAGAAGTGGTTACTGACTGTGTGTACGAAGCAGTGGTCGCTGTCCTCCTGAGCATAAAGCACGCCGTCCTTGATGAAGACTGAGATGGCTCTCAGGATGAAGGACACAAAAAGGTTCATGTGAATGAAGTTTCTGGTGCAGTGGAGCTTCCTACATAAAAAGAGAAAAGATAACACACACACACTGGATTCATTGTAATCTGAAACAACTTTAACAACAAAGTTTTTTCTTAATGAGACTCCTTTTTGGATCATTCATACAAAACTAAGGTTTTAATTTTTCATCATCCAAGATGGCCAAATCTACAAACACTGAAAATCTTCTGATGCATCTTACATGGGGATGCACCAATCGACTTATAAGTCCTGATACCAATACCATTACCTGGGCTTTGGTATTACCCAATACTGATACTGGTCCCATGTGATACCAGTGTTTACTTATATACTCTATTACATAATATGAGGTTAATTTCAAGCAAATCTATGCTTTTCTAACTTTGGACACAAAAATGTAATAATTTATAGTAAGTCTGGCTTTTAATGTTTTCTATAATTGGAAATGTGTAAAAATGTGGTGATTGGTGCATCACTAATTTTGCCTAAAAATCTTTTTCTGTCATTTTCTATCTAGAACTCCTTTAAACAAACTTTGAAGGCCCATTATCTAAAAAAGTACTGAACATAAATAAGTTCTTCTTGCACCTAATTTGCACCAATTGGGGACCATAACAGTCATTGAAAAAGAGTTTTTATTTTTTATTTTTTCAATTTTTCTTTAAGTTTCAAAAGAATAAAAAACAAATTTGTTCTGGGAGTTGATTCAGCTGAAACATAACGTAATGTCAGAAAAGTTAAAAACTGTCTGGAACAAGGAGAAAATAAAAGGAGGTTGTTGTATTTGTTGTAAAAATTGTCGTATTTTTCCTCATTTCCAGCCACAATCACCAGACCGGGTTATAAAAATGTTTCATTTCAAGCTTTTCAAAGACAAAAATGAGGTCTGAATTGCTTGTAACAAGTCAAAAAATAATCTGTTAATGGGAAAAGAAAGATGTCTTAATACAAGAAACTTTTTCTTATCCCATAGGCAGATTATTTTAACCTGTTACAAGCAATTCAGATTTCATTTTTGTCTTTAAATAACTTGAATTAAGACATTTTCCTAGACTTATCAGTAGAATTTAGCGCATATCAAAAATAATAAGACAAATTTTACGATACATAATGACAGACATAATGACTTGCTTAAATTTCAGTCTTTGCAGTGTGATTTAAACAACATTAAGCTCCAACTTGATGGCAGTATTGTCATATTATCAATACAGAATTCATCCTAAATACATCTGCCATACAGTATCATAAGTCATTGGCAAAACTTATTGAAAAACATGTGCTGGTTAGAAAAATTGTGATTACTGAATGATTTGATAAGTGATTCACACCATTTAATATCTCAATTACAGAACCAGTCCTAGGGGCAGGAGTGTGAGTATTGATGATCTGTCTCTGGTTTTCCTCAGCTAAGGAGACGAAGGGAGGTGTGATTGTGTGTGTGTGTGTGTGTGTGTGTGTGTGTGTGTGTGTGACTGTGTGTGACTGTGTGTGTGACTGTGTGTGTGTGTGTGTGTGTGTGTGTGTGTGAGACTGTATGTGTGTCTGCATGTTTCAGTGTGAGACAGATGGAGGTGAGGAAAGAAAAAGATAAAGAGGGAGCTGTCAGTTTGTGCTGTCAACTCCAAGCGTGACCCTGGTTATCGACTGTTTACAATCTTTGGCTAAAACAGTGTTACGTTATTTGAATAGTCATTAGTTATTGGGTCAGACTTTTACTCATTCAGCATCAGATCTCCACTATTCCTGCTCTAAACTCAACACAATATAACGCAATCAACCTGACTCACCTGAACCTGCAGAGGATGACCATAGCTGTGGTCAGAGACACCAGTGATGTGCTGTAGCCCACAGTGTACAGAGCCTTGACTGAAGAGAAGTAAGTGTCCTATTGTTGGAGAAGGAGGGTTAAATGTGCATTTTTTGTGCCAAAAACAGATGAGAAGAGCAGGAAGAAGGAAGAAAGAGGTCTTACAGACTTAGTGTTGTTGTCATAAAAGAAGCAGACATCGACGTAATGAGGGGACGGTTCAGACCAGCCAAACTCAGTGCAGTTACGACTTACCCTCCCCATTTCTGAAAGACAGTTTTCATTCCTGACTTCATCTGAGAGCATGAACAAAATGTAGAATACAAAAAATGAGTGACACGTCTGAGGTTCCCCTCACCATCGTCGGGGCCCATGAAGTCATGAAACAGCTCGGGACAGTTGACCCAAACGACTTCTCCAACACTCGCCGCCTGCCAACAGGTCAGGTTGTCCCACATCCACGGACACACTGAGAGAGATGCAAAGATGACAGAAAGAGGAGACAGAAAGAGGTCAGAGAGAGCCTTTGTCAGCGTTTCTACTGATGGTGAGCTGATGAAGTGATAGCAACAATGATTGAATTACAGAGAACTTAATTAAACTCAAGTTACAATGATTACATTGAATGTACCAAGGGTTTAATTTACAGTGATATATTGCCCTTTCATTCACACCCACAAAAATAATGATATTTCTAACATGAAGGCATTGTAATTGAAGTATGGTCAACTGCAAGAAAACAATTTTATTAAGCTAATTGGTGAACTTTCTGTGAAATGGATGAAGAACTCCACTTCAGGAGACTGAGCAAATGCATCCCATTAGTTTTCTTGTGCTGCTGCAGTGTTAAACTGTCCTGGTCACTCATATTGTTTGTCTTCTGTTTAGTAGTAAACAACTGCATCCTGAAGCAAACCAGACTGCCTAGTAACGCAGCATATGTTACCATCAGCTATGTTGCTACATGTTTCCACCCATCTGTTGTCAAGTTATTAAGAATCTTACTTCATCCTGATCCATTTTCAGTTTTTCTCTTTTCTTTTGTTCTGATTTGATTTTGCTCCATTTATCTCCCCTCAGTCATTATCTGGCTCATGCTCTCAACAAATCTCACAAACAGTATTCTTCAGCTGCTGCTGCTTTGATTTCTCTCTTTCATGCAGGCTCCCTGTCCGCTCCCTTGTTCTTTATCTTTGGTGCCTCCATTCTTCTCTTTCCTCCTGGTTTACTACACTGTTTATGCTTGGATAGCGCCCTAGTGCTGCAGCAGAAGCAGATTCAATCCTGTCTGTGTTCACTTCCATATATTAAACGTATGAGTGTGGGTGAGCATCTTTGTGTTATTGTGTTCCCGTACATATATGTGTGTTTGCAGACCTTTCTCTAATCTATTTTGGCTCTGTCCGGTGAGCCGGACACAAAGCCAATTACCTATTAAAGGGCAAATCGGAGCCAAATGAGCCGCGCGGAGCTGCAGAGGTAACCGTCTTAATAAAGGACCCTGTCTGCATCGCTGTATATCTCACACTAGATCTCCCAGTGTGCTGGATTTTAGCTGAGCAGCATGGTATGTACACACTCTATGAATGCACAGTATAGTTAAATGTGATATAGACACAAGAGGGGATTTATTTTTCTCATCAAACCTGTTCAGATCAGTTAGTCATATGGGAATACTGATTGATGCTATGTTTCCCTTTATAACCATCTTTTAAAGTAGCATTCATTCATTATTCTGAATCAGCCTTGTTCACTGATCTGAGAGGAAAATATACTGTGAAGCCTCTGGAGAGGTCTGCCAGTCAGTAATTTGAGGTGCTTTTGTTTTGTTTGTTTGTTTCTGAAACATTCTGTGAGGGACTTTTGTCAATTTTGGCACCTTCTATTGGCAGAGTGGTACTTCTTATCTCTTTGCTGAACAAAAATGTCGCATCCTGCTTTATTTTAAATGTCCTGCATGAAATATTGTGTGGAAATTTATCACGCTTTTTATGCATTACGCTGTTCATTTGCCTCATCTGACTCCTACCCAGAGGCACGCATTATTTGTTACAGTCAGTCTAGCAAAGATTCCTGCTCGTGTTGTACACCGCTTTGGACAAAAGCATCTGCTAAATGAAATTGTGAAGTGGAAATAAAGAGTCACAACAAAGAAAGAAAAAGTCAAAAGTATGGACAAAAAAGAGATTTAAAAGTCCAAATTGAGAAAAGGTCGAAGTTTTTGTCTTTTTTTTCCCTGAAATGGTGTATCATGGGTGTGAAGGGCAGAAATGTAATATCCACATGTGTGTATGCGGGCCTTAAGACGTTGATTTTCAATTAATTTTGTGGATAGAATTATAATTATAATGAGGCCATTTTACAAAGAAGAGGGACCTGAAGTCAGATCACTATTAGAAATCAGAACAAATTATTTGTCAAATTTGCTTTCAGAGATGGAGCTTAGTCGATAAAATATAATGATTTGATTTTATCATACGATCATCACTGGCTCAACAGACTACCACCTACAGTGTATCAATGTTTCCTTGATATTTGTCCCTGTTCTCATTATTATTCTTCTCGCTTTCTTAATGTTGCTCAAGCCCCATGCCAGATTTCTGCAAAACAGGCATTTTTATTTCCTCACATATGATTTGTTGTCAGCAGAAACACTGACTAGTTCCCTATAAATGGGCAGGAGGAAACAGGGATCACTTAAAAGGTCACAACAGGGCAACTTTCTAAAAATGGTCATCTCAACTACAGAACAAGCTGTCCATATTACAGAGAGGAACAAACAGATTTACCGAGCTTAAAGTTTCATTTAAGCTGCAAGCGTGAAGTGGATACCAATTACACATCAAATATATCTATTTACATAATCTGCACCTATGCTTAAACCTTTCTGTTAAAGGCATCTGCTTCAGTTGTTTGAGTCTAACACTGATCCCTGGATTCAAAGCCAGCCAATCTGCAAGCTCCTCTGAGCTTTAATCATGTTACCTTGCTCTTAAAGTCTTTTGTGTGATCATACTTTTTTCCTATGAGTCGGTGGCAGAGCTGAGTCGGTGGCAGAGCTATGAGTCACAGTGCAGTCTGGGAGTTGCAGTCTGTTAGGCAGCTTTGGAGCAGTGGGAGACCTGCAGCAGTTGCTAATGAGAACCACCGTCCATAGCCAAGAAAATAATTGCTTCCAGGAGTCACATACCGAGCTTCCTGCTTTTGTTTTTTCTATCTTTTTGGACAAACTCGAACATACGGGAAATTGTAAAAAGTGTCTCAGTCACATGCGGACAGCTATAAATCACTGGATGGTTACCGGTGTGTGGGTGTGTGTGTGTGTTTGTGTGTGTGTGTGTGTGTGTGTGTGTGTGTGTGTGTGTGTGTGTGGAGAGTAGCCTTCTAGGGTGATGTATTGGTGTGATGACCAAGATAGAAAACAGCAGTCATCTCTCATCCTTATGTGTCCCTCTGTGACCTTTTCAGTGGATAAAGTGAAAAAAGCTACAACACTGTGTAAACAAGCGGCGCTGTTATTTATTCTTTCCTGGAAAGCAGGATTTTAAAAAGATGCATGACTTTCATCAGCAGTTTACCGAACAAGACGTAAACAACTCAGTCCCAGCAGAGGCATGAAAAACAGTTGCTTTATGACTAATAACGCACACACAAGGATGGAGAACAAAGTGAGCGCACACACACTTACACACACACACACACACACACACACACACACACACACACACACACATAATGTGTCACCATAACTTACCTAAGTCTAGGTCATCGCTGGGGTCGTGTACCATGATCCTCTCCATGCATTTCTCATGTTCACGCTTGATGATACAATGATCTGACTCTGAGGCCACCTGGAGGAAATAAACATTAACACACAATAAAAAACACTGTTACACCTCTTTTTTTTAAAGAAGAGTTTTGAGCCTTATATTTTTTTGATCATCTTATTGTTGTCTTCAAAGGTAAAGGTTGGAACATAGCTACATCTAAACTATCTTTGCTGACATTGTTGATGTGAGATATCTCAGTGGAGGGAGCTTTTTTGGGAGAAGGACTTGGAATCTTTTGTTATTGTTCTATTTTTTATCTAATACTATAATTTCTTTTTCAATCTCATCTTGCTGCCCTTTCATCAGTGTCACGTGAGCTCTCCTTGCAGTCCAGCTCCCCACTTTGGGAACCACTGCAATACAGGTCAAACTCAAACTCAACCAAGACTTTTTGGTGCATACTTATATTGTGTATATTTCACTAAAGTGAGTTAGATCTCAATTGTTCACAATTAATAATGTTTTGTTTTGTCTTGCAATTACTGATCAGTCTATTGTTTTCTCAGGTGCAATTTGTGGGAATGAGGGCAGTTAAAGAACATGCCTCTTACTTTGCAACTGTGCCAAAGTATTGGTTTAACATCATCATCATATCTGTGAAATTTCATGTACTCCGCTCTGAGCATGGTTCAAAGGTGTCTAATGGCGCTTTTTCACTATACAGTTCCAGCCCTATCCTACTCTACTCCACTCGACTCGGCTCTACTCTACTCGGCTCTACACGGTTTGGTTACCTTTTCCACTAGCCCGAGTTCAGACTCATGGTAGGCTGCGCAGAAGTGCGTGCATATCGTCTGTAACTCGACGCAAACATAATTCTGTACTAACATATGTGCCACCGTGGTCTTTAAAGGAAAAAACCAAAACTTTCAAAAGATTTCATTAAAGTAATACAGCGGCTCAATATCGGGTGTCATGACAACGGAGGTAAACAACAGCCTTGTGCTGCATGCGCGCGGAGGAAAACAAAGGAGCTGCTACCCGACATCAACTCTTCCCTGGATCCGGTGAGATCGCTTTAATTTTTTATTTTTGGGCCTGGTATACCAGAGATTTTTAAAATTTTTTTCTTTGAACTGGTTTTCCCTTTTGGTTCCCTGTGGATTAATAGACTGATTGGTGCTTAAAGACTCTCGTGACAGACAGATCGCTGCTCCCTAGTGACCGGAAACGGTGAAGGTCGCAAAGCTCACCCAGGTTTTAGTTATGTGTGGCGCTGGCTGGAAGAGAGCAAATGATGAACACGGGTCATTCAGCTTCTGATAGCCACACATGTCCGCTTCAAAATTGACACAAGACTCTTATCTGTTGTTGACCTGCCTTATAGGATCTCTACTGTTCATGTTAAATGTGTAAAATAAGAATGACTTAAATCCCATGCCAATCCCAAGCACTCCCATTGGGACTGTATTTGGCTTCACTTTTTAATAATCACGGGAAGGAATTGTGTCACCCATTATAGTGTACAGTCACTGGTCATAAAAGAGAGTTTAAAGTGCTCAAAACGCTTCTTCATTCAGACAATAACCAGCCAAGAGGCAAAACACCACAGATTCATACGATACTGCCTGGGTTAAAGGAACAGGCAGTAAGTAGGTAGTACTGGTTGATCTTTGCTCTCTCTGGGGCAATTTCTGTTCTACCCTCTTTGCTCTCTTGCTGCCCCCTCCTCCTCTCCCTGTGAAATGATAGGTGTAATATGTCCCAGCTCTCTGAGCCATGGCTGACTCATCACTCTATCTCCCTGCCCTCCAATATGAATTCACTTCAGGCCTCACTGCCTGGATAAGATAGGGCATCAAACGACTGGAAGACGTCTTCAGATTCACTCCCTTTCTTTATCGCTCTGCACGCCGGCAGAATATTAAAACTCTGAATAATGAGAAACAGCTTTCGAGGTAACATCTATCTAAGCTCTGGTCAGCACTTCTCAACTAACTATGATGGCTAAACAGAATCAGAGGATATGAAAGAACTTATTTCTTCATGTTGTAAGAAGTGTTTGATATTAAAAACTGGCTTTGTTTGAAAGAAAGACCTCTCTGAACCCAAAGCCAGCATCCATGTTGCTAAGCAGCAGGTATCCAGCCAGAAGCCAATACATGTTGTAGAGAAATAATTGGATGCAGATGACTAATATCTGTTTGGCATGAGTGCAGACAAGCTTGAAAGATGTCAGTATTAAATGGGTTTCATATTTATTTACTTATAGAGAACCCTGGATAGCAGCTTTACATGCTTCTGTGAAAGATTAGTGCCTCATTTTCACTTTACTATGATCCCGACTGGTATTCACGCCTGTGTTTATTCTATTGTGCTTATCCGATGCAACAGACACATGCTTTTACACCTCCACCTACGACACACCACCTCACATGCACTCACACACACTACTGAAAGGACAGGAGCTTTTTGTGAAGAAATGTGTGTGATCGCTTTACATCTCCTGCTGTGCTGGCACACACCTCAAACTGAGAGGAGTCAAAATGCATTTAGGTAGCTAACAGACACACACAAACACACACAAACTTTACACATTAAATCCTCTGGAGCAGGAAACAGTAGCTCTTTGTATGTTCAAAACTACAACTGTATTAAAGCAAATATCCATTAACACATCAGTAAATTAACACAGAAAAAGTGCACTGCAAAAACGGAAATCTAAACAAGTCATTGTGTCTTATTTGTTGTGAGAATTGTCTTATTGTTCTTAATTTGAGCCACACTCATCAGACGAGGTCATAAAAATGTCTTTTTTGATTTTTTTTTTTCAGACAAAAATGAGGTGTAACTTGCTTGTAACGAGTCAAAAAAATCTGCCAATGGTATAAGACGAATTCGCCCGGGGAGTTTCTTGAAATCAGAAAGATATCTTAAAGCAAGAATCTTTTATCGTATCCCATTGGCAGATTTTTTTACTTGTTACAAGCAATTGGTGCCTCAGTTTTGTCTTTAAAAAACTTGAAATGAGACATTTTTATGACCTTGTCTAGTAAATGTGGCTCAAATCAAGAATAGTAAGACAAATTTGACTAAAAATAAGACATAATGACTTGCTTTGATTCCAGTTTTTGCAGTGTGATTTGTTGCTGCTAAATACAGTCACCTAATAGTGAAACTGCTAAGTGGTTAACAAAGCTAACTGAAAAAATCTGGCTAAAGTTCGGCTAACATATGATCTGGATGTTGAAGTTACGGAGGCTCAATGCTAAACTAAACTACGTCATACAAAAACAGCCTCAAGGTCGTGAATTTAAGACAAACAAAATGATGTGCTAACAACAAGCTTACACTAGCATCAACAGATATTTCCATTAACTTCAAACCACATACTACCTCTAATTCTGAAACAACTTTTCGAAAGCTTGGAATTATCATCTTGCCCCTAAAGACTTAGTTTTGTCATCTTGCAGCTTGAGTTGTTGGAGACATGTCATTACAATTCCTAGATGATGGCTTTAGCTTGTGTTATGAAAATTAATGCATCACTTAATTTGCTAAAATATCTCTTCAAAAGAAGTTGGATCTTCGTTTTCTTTAAACGAAGCAAACAAACAGAAAAACAAACCAAAAACTAAAAAGAAAACTTAATGTCAGCAAGTTAGCCTTGGCCAGCTCAGCTCAGCTAAGAAACTCAGACCAGGAAGCGGTAGTACACATATTTAGGCATATTTAAAACAACACTTTTTGTCAGAAAGTGTCATTTAAAATATGTTTGGTTTGAAAACAACGTCTCATGGCTCCCATTTAAATTAATGTTTCTCGGCCATTTCCAGCCTGCTCTGTTACCAGGCAACTGACAGTGACTCAAAAAAATAAATTCACCTGACTAAGAATAATCTTACAAACAAATCTCTGTCAACCCAAACTACTTTTTTTACATGCTAACTGACTCAAGATTTGAAACGCCTTCATTTATGAGTGTTATGATCTGCATAAATACAAAACTGTTTCATGTATCCACCACTCAGTAATTTAATATATCACAATTGGTAGAAACTATTATCAATAGCTAATAAATAACAGCACTAATAAATAAGCTAAATGTACTCAAAAAATCAAATAATTAGTCAAAATTTCTAAAATCAACGCTGCCAGATAAACCACCTCCTTGCTGCCAGATATCACAAGTTGTATAATTGACTAATTGATATAATTGATTTATGAAAGGTGCCACTTCATATAAAGCTTAGTGAAGGTCCTTTAAAATCATGCACACACTGATAAAGCAGAAACATATAAATGGTTGACTGGTGCAAACCAGAACAGTTTAATTGAGGAAGACTTGGGGTTTATAAACCTCTAATCTAAAACAGGCCCCATGACAACATTTCAGGGACAGATCAATAAAGTGTGCCTCTTATACTCTTTTTCCAATCACCCCTCTCCACTCCTCCTCTCTCCTCACCCTCGGACAGATGTCTGTCCAGATAAACCGTCCATTTTGAAGCTGCAGAGCCACGTTTCTTTCCCCAAGGCTATTTTCGAGTGCTGGATAACTCACTAGCTCCCACTGCGCCGCCCAGCACAGATAATAAAACTCTCATTTGACGTTGCAGACCACTGGTCCGCTGTACAAACCCATTTGACACACAATAAGTGCATCACAACAGATGTATCTGCCACATCAGCAGCTGATGGTCAGTTTGAGGCTGAGCACAGACTTCATACATGTATGGGGGTGATGTAAATGAAAAGGTTAGTGAAGATGTTTTTGTCTCCTTGGGAACCATTACCAAATTGGTAATATTTCTTTTTTACCGGCAATTATAAAAAGAAAGAGTTATTATCATGGAAACATGGACAAAGGATGTTACCCATGGCATCAGAGCCCCATAATGGCACTTATTTCACATAAACCAAAAACAATTTATGTTCTTTGCTGCACCAACAAAACTGCTGCTGGGCTGCACCGCTGTGCTGAATATAATTCCTCCCACACAACTTGCACA
Organism: Thalassoma bifasciatum; assembly: GCA_008086565.1. Classification (NCBI taxonomy): domain Eukaryota; kingdom Metazoa; phylum Chordata; class Actinopteri; order Labriformes; family Labridae; genus Thalassoma; species Thalassoma bifasciatum. The sequence continues at coordinate 463,896 of RPOG01000123.1, forward strand.
ACTCGTCCATTCTGCTTTTTATTTCAATGAGGCCACTAATAATAAAAGTGAGTCATAGCAGATGGATGGGCAGCTCTCCGGTCAGTTTGGCCATATGTTATGGTTCTAAGGGGCATTCAGTCGGTCTAACGCAGAGCTGAATCAGGACCTGTAACGCTGATGCTGCATGTGGAGATGTCTAACCTTCCTATAGACATCAGTTATAGATCCTCTGGAGACGGATGTATAAGAATAAACCAGAGCTGGAGCTGAAAACAGGGACACACACAGGATCCCTTAAGCACAGATACAGTCACACATTCTTATACGCTCTTAAAAACACCCAACACATGGGAACATTTGCATGCACACAAACTACTCACCAAGGGCAACAGGAAGATCACAGTCAGCAGGTAGCCTTTCATTGTCTCTGGTGACGAGGCGGGATCCAAGGGCTCCAAAATATGAATGCGTGTGTGTGAATATGTGTGTGTGTTCAGAGGGACGCACTGAAATTGCTCCCCTCAGTCAGCACACTTCAGCATGACAGGCTCTGAAACACAACAGAGGAAAAGAGTTCTGTGAGGGAAGAGACAACAACAAGAACATAACAGAGGAGCATCATCAGTGTGTCAGGACACTGCTGCAGTCTCTTCATTCATTCATACTACTCCTATGAGCTACACCGAGAGAATACACTGCAAAGACTGATATCTAAGCAAGTCATTGTCTTATTGTTAATAAAAATTGTCCTATTATTCTTGATACATGCCACATTCAACTGACAAGCTCCAGAAACATGTCTTATTTCAAGTTATTTTGAGACAAAAATAAGGTCTGAGTTGCTTGTAACAAGTCAAAAATTCTGCCAATGGGGTAAGCAAAATTTTCTTGTATTAAGACGTCTTTCGAATTTCAAGAAACTTGATTTTTTTCATCCCATTGGTACAATTTTGACTCATTACAAGCAATTCAGAATTTGTCTTTGAATAACTTGACATAAGAAATGTCAGTTGGATGTGGCTCATATCAAGAATAATAAGACATTTTTTAAAATCAAAATTAAGATAATGACTTATTTAGACTACAGTTTTTGCAGTGTAAAGAAACGTCCTGTGATAGAAAAGAGCACTGCTGTTATGATTTTACCTTAACCCATATGATGTCAACAGGTACATGTCTCAGCTTATCCCTGAGAAAATACAGCTGCAATCAAAATACAAAATAATGTCCCATCATGTCAGGGAAGAGCACTTGTTGTGATTTAAGTATTTTACTAGTTTGAAAACAAAAAAGTGGCTTGAAAATCTAATTTCTTATACTATCGAAGAGTAAGTACTTGACAAATCCTCAACATCTTTTGTTGAGCTGAAAGACCCTCCTCTGTCTAAGATTGACCCCTCTCCATATCAGACTTATACTCAGGGTAAAACACGATGCAACATTACATGAAAAAATACACTCCTGTTTTCAAAATTAATACATGGTGTCATAAAATCACATAGATTCCACAGGTTAATGTTGTTTGGCTTAGTGATTTCTCTGTAATTTTGACATGTTGGCAGCTCCAAAATACCTTCATCCTAATGAGCATCAGCCTCTGTTGCCATGGAAAAGCAGCCAGACAAAGACATGAATCACTGCAGTTACAAATTTAAAATGCTTTGTCTTTGATCTTGGAGGAGGAAAAAATGGCACCTCAGTTTCTGAGTTTGTCAGAATTGGCCCAAAATTTGAATTTCCTGTAAATTCTCTGTGAAAATAGAATTGGAAACCTTTCTTTGCTGTCATATCCTGTTTTTTCAGAACCAATGAGCAGCTTTCAGGCCCTGTGATTGGATTGTTTTGTTGGTGTACCAAAGCCTGTAAATGACGTTATCTATAGCCACAACACGTGTTTGTGTCACATCGTAATTCTGGACCTATAAACATAAAACAGAGCACACCTCCACTTTATCTGTGAAATATAGAAGAAACTAGCAACAAAGGCAAAGAGTTAGGAAGGTTAACAGAGGATAAAAACAAAAGTTTGTAAGAATCACATTAATATCCTTGAGGACAACAAATTTCATGTGCCACATGCTCAGATTTTTAAACAACCCCCCCAGACTCCCCTCCCTTTTTGTCTTACTCATCCACACAACTTCCTGAAAACACAATGATTCACCGCAAACGCGAAGCACACAGGCCTGCCTGCACCAGCAGCGACCAATAACACTCACACACATGAAACCACAGCAAAGACATGCACACACATCTTCTTCCTGAGCTAATTCTTGCACACATGCACACAAACACACAGAGACAAATTCCGCCCTGTGTCCCTTCCCTCTAGTACCGAATCCAATTACCTCCAAAGCATCAAGTCACAGGACGTGCTCGGAGGAAAAATCCTGAGATACAGAGGAGGGATAACATGTGTCAGGAAGAGCTGAACTGAACTGTCCTGATACAAATCAACCTTTAAAAGACACAATCAGTCTAAAGAGAGACAAAAAGAAACACTACAACAATTTAGAGGACACTTAGCCCTATTTTTCTCTGCCTCTTTAACACCAAAATGCATCTGCCACCATGTTCCTCGAATTAGGTTACAAAATCTTTACAAGTGCATGGTATTTGGAGCAAATCCATGGCTTTGTTGTGAGGGAAGCACTTTAGCAGGAAGCAACAGAAGGGCTAAACATTAAACTATCCCGAGGGCGAGAAAGTAGGAGGGTGTTCGTTTCAAAGGCACTGGAAATATGTAAGCATCTTTGAAATCTGTGAAGCTTTAACAAGATTTTACGGGGCAAGTCAAATGGTACTAAGCCAAGGATGTATGAAGAAGAAGTAAGTAAACCTCTAAAGGATAATAAAAATACATTGGTCTTGCATGGAAGACCTTAAAGGATAGATTTAAGTCACATTAAAGCAAAACCAAGATGAACTTGACCAAAAACATCAGAACATCACTGAACCAAGAGGACAGGGAACCACATTGATTATAATTAGCAACGTGCATCACAAGGCTGTCAATTCCCTGCAAGGATGTCAGAATGTGTGTGTGTACACACACGAGTCTACAGATGCAACAAACAGAGGAGGAAAACATCATGCATCCTTTTATTTATGATTTATCTCCATTTTAAAGAGAATTTTGAGCTCTGTCTCAACATATCAGCTCATCCTCATGTGTTATGAACTCCTCAGAGCATTGTGCTGCATTAATTATTCAATTTCAGCTTTAAACGATCCCCGGAAGACATGCAGAGCGCTTTTATTTTAACCCAAATGCAAGTCTGTAAATGCATAGAAATGGGGGTTTTGCATGTCTGTAAGTGCGCAATAATGTAATCATGCAAAACCGGTCTGTATTGCTTTATTATTATGCTGATACACAGGAGAAACGGTCATTTCTTCTGGTTCAGTTCCAGTGAAATGTCAGACAAGTTGTGGATGTGCAAGAAAACGAAGAGCTGTCTCAAATACTAGAAATCCGACTTAAGTCATTTTCACCTGCTTGTGCAGAAACAATCAGCTTCGTCAGCTTAGCCACATTTCCCACACATCCCTGCTTTCGATCACGTTTAATCCATCAATACATGTGGGTGACCTTGCACATGGAAAACATCAGCAAGAAAAGCGCCCAAACATCGCGATTGTACTGAAGACTCTTACGCGGAATTCAGCCAAATCGAGCCTGCTGTGGTTCAGGAGGAAATACGTTTTTTTTTCCTCATTGTAGTAAAGGATTACTTCAGTGTGAAGCCTTTTGACTGATGAACTGCAGAGATGTGTGGGAAAGCGAGCTGCACTCGGCGTGGAAAACAAGTCAAAGCAACTTACCGATGCGTAATTTTCAGAGGAGCGAATATCTACACATAAAGCCATCAGTAAACACGGATCCCCACCGTGTCTGGGTGTGAAATACTTCAAAAAATGCCCAATGTAACAACTGGAATGGTTAAAAGATGTGACTGAAAACGACAGGTGCTGTTGGTGCTGCTGTTGCTGCTGCAGGACGCACTCACCGCGCTGGCTACTGCTGCTGCGGAACCACGACGCGGAGGAGGAGGAGGAGGTGGTGGAGGAGGAGGGGGAGGAGGAGTGTGCCAGTTCCTTCGGGATTCACACCTCGTCAGACATAAAAGGCAACAAAGTGAGACAACAGTTTAGTCTCCAAATGAAGCTAGAAGAAGGGAGTCTGGAGAAAAAATCTCAGAATCAGAAGCTGAAAAGAGAAACCATCAGACACATCTCAGCGTCGCATGCGTGGGAATTTGAGCAGAGAGGAAACTATTCAGAAAAACACGCTGACAGTTGCGCCTGCGCACATGAGCGGCTTCTGGAGGCAAACAGTCCGCTCTCCCGCTGGGTGTAATTTGTGAGGTGCTGAGTCGGCCTCGTCATGTGTGTGATTCACCTTTAGTGAGGGGTCAAACAGCTGAATTCCCGACTGGGCTCCACAGAAGGTGTTTTAGTCCAGAAAAGCAGTCCAAAATCCCGTAGAAGTGACTTGGGTGGCATCTGTGGCCGCTGGCAATCTTGTTTACTTTCAGCACCACGGACAGCGACAGAATAATCGCCTCGGGGCACCAGTGGGCTCAAAGCAAAGTCCATTACAACACTTTAATAGCAAGTAAACACAATCTCTATGTGAATACTAAGAGCTGCTCTAATGAAATCTCTGGGGAATTTTTGTGAGGCAGGCAGGGGGTGAATTATCAATCACGAACCTGGGAAAAGGTTTGAATGAACAAGAATAAAAACACAAAACTACAACTGAGAGACACAAGGGGTAAAAAAATTGATCAAAAATTGATCTGGATGTGATTTGTGATTCAGGATCAGGTAGTTCATATTAGTTTTGTGCCGGTTTTTTAAAGTAACATGGGATTGGTGGTCTAAGTGGAACAACATATCACAACATGGGCGACCAGCTATGAAAAAGAACAACAGGTAGAAGAGCCAACATGGAGTCACTTTAAATTAAGGCTGCACAATATATTGTTCTTGTATCGTTATTGTGTTATTTGCATGCACAATATGAATATTGCAAGGTATGAAATATATTGCAATATATTTGAGCCTATTCAGTGAAGTTATAGCCTGTTTACACCCAATCGCATTACTAATAGATCTAAATGAGCATCCATTTACTGTATATAGTTTACCACCTTATACACAATAACTTGCACAGTTAGAGCACTCAACACTCTACCGTGTCATCAGGGTCGGTCAGAGTGATGTGCAGCATGAGTGGTCAAGCAACTTAGAGAGAAGGAGCAGTGAATTTTAGTGGAGCATAGGAATTCAGACAATCTGACAGTTTGCTTATAGTTAATATCACATAAAGTGCTTTATCTTACACTTTCAGGGTTAAAGGCAGCTTCCAGATCTATGCATTCAGCTTTATCTTCAGTCAGAAAAGGATCTCTGTTTGTTTTTCAGCTCTGAGTTAGGATCCTCTGTTCCCATGTGATTGTTTATTTCACATCCTCCTTCTCATGCTGTATGAGCTCATGAGCGGCCATAAAACTTGGAAAAGTTGTAGTTTAATGTAATTTTTAAGTAAGCTATTGCTTAAAGTTTATTTTGATTCCTGCAGAAATTCCCTTTTTCTCTTTCAAAGCCAGATTGTCTTCACAATATGCATTGTGCTTGTTTTTCATTGATTTACATCTCTGGAAAAAGATAATTCAAGTCTTCAAAAATGCAAAACACAGGAGGCGGATAAAACGCCAGCCTGTACGTGCTCCGACTGACTCTTTGGCTCTTGTGTCCAGTCCATCATCATATTTAATAAATATTCCTGTAATTCTATTTGGTCACAGGGGGAATTTTAATGATGGCACCTCTGTACAGGAGTGCGTTGTTAAAAAGTCTGACCTGATGTGTGAAGAAGAACTTGCAGGAGATGTTATAGATCAATGCCAGTAATCAGCAAATATCAACATGATTGAGACTCTTTGCAAATGCAAATAGTGTTTACAGAGGAAGAGAGTGACAGAGGCAGTAAAGTGAGAGTCTGTTATCATAATTTCAAGAGGAGAGTCAGAGAAAATTGAACTGAACAGAGTGAAGCAGTAAACTTAAAAGATATATAGCATTATGAATTACAGTCAATCTCAGGGAAACAAGAAATACTGTAATAACCCCCTCCATAATGTGCAGGCCTACTTTATATCTGTAGTCTGTATTCTTACACTGAATAAGCAATGCTACAGGTTGCATGTGAGAAAATGGGGGTTACATCTGAGTATTGCTTTTGTCAGTTTTATCTTTTATAGTATCCCCACTCCCTTGAAAATTGTGCATCAGTGCAGCCCCTGCAGTCCATTTCTAGATCCATCCCTGGCTCCAGGTTAGACAATTTTCCTTTGCTGCTAAGTGTGTGCTGGTGTCTTTGAGTGTAGCAGTGATTGATCACCATGCTTGGGTCTTGTGATGGCTCGGCTATAAATCAATGAGGCATAAAAAGTATTAAAACCCTGCGATGATGTGGTGTGTTTATTCAGTGGGAACAGAACAGAAAATAGGAGGGCCAATAATAACATCCATGAACACACCAGTCCTAATCAAAATGTATTAAAAAGCTGAAAAAAAAATCTATAAATTGCCTGATTGGATGAAGGCTGGTGACGCATGTTTCCTGCCATTCCCAGAACATTTTAATGCTGTTACTGGATCTGCCTCAAGGACATCCATGAAAATGCTTCCATTGAAAGAAATGAAAAAATCTCTGCTATAGCAGTCAGCAGTCTGTAGCTTTTACAATTATAGTCTTGTTTCCATGGTAAACACACACACACACACAGCTGCATCTTCAAGTGGCTTCAAGTGTTGTGAATACTATGGTCCAATACTGCTGTGATGACTAAAACTACAAAATTATTGCAATTATTACATCTCTGGGTTTAGATTTTCTTCTGTAATATTCTCACAGACTGTGTCATTAAAAGTAATGGATTTACCGTTTCAGGTGCTCACTGAAGGACAGGGTGACATTGATGGCAGGAGCTATAATTGAAATGTCTGAAGGGGGTCAGGGGTCAAACTTGAACCAAAACTTGGTTATTAAATGACCTCTTTGACCCGAGAACAGAGGAAACCCGTGTTTCATGTGCACAAAACAGTTTTTTTTCTATACAGTCAAAAATATGGTTGTTTTTGTTGTTCCTTTTTTGTACTTTAGTCTTGTGAGAACCATAATTTACCCCACACACAGACCATCAAAATTAGCTTTGAGTTTGAGTTTGGCAGGATTTTATCTATGAAATGTCAATGCCTGTGTATTATCCTTGATGGAAGTTTTTATCTTGTGTTGAATGAGAAAAATGACAATAACTTACATGTTTTCAAGGATATCCCGTAACACTAGAAGGAAATTGATTTTATTAATCATATCACTGGAATTTCAACATACCAGGCTTTGAATTTTATCTAAGCAGATTTATCAGTTTCAGAATAAAAAATGTCAGTGATTCATTATGATAATATAAGTCTGGAGAGTTACATTGTAGGTATAACTTTTCAGTAAAATTTGCTTTGAAAGGACTGCACTGTAAATAGATAAAAGCAAAAAACCATTTTCCAAAAGTTTTGTTCAATCAGAAATACTAAAACATCAAAAAACAGAGACCAAGCCCACAAAGAGCGGAGACAACAGGAGTTTTTCATTCTTCCAGTGTTTTATTGACGCACCAGTCACTCCAAGGTGTGTGTGCTCCACTCATCCAACACTCGATGAGGCTCTCCACAGGACATTTCTCCCTCTCTGTCTATCTTCTGCCATCACACTCCAATCACACCATGGATTGCCGTGCTGACTTCTTCTTCAGCTGAACGTGGGAGTGAAGCTCTGAGCGGTTCGAGTGATAAAACCCACCAACCCATCTGATCTCTGAGAGGACACTGCGGGTAGCCAGTCAAGACCTCCTCCAACCCTCCTGCTATGTCTCCATTCTCCTCCCACAGATCTCTCACCTAGTGAGGACTAATCAATCAGCCGTGCATGTGAGGAAAAGCAAAGAGAGCAAGGACCATCAAGGTAAAGACACAAAACAAGGAAGGTTTAATGTAAACTAGAGGCTTTAAATTGTTAAATCTGGATGCTAGTAATTAGTAACAACCCAACATGTTTTGACACTTGGATGTTTGATTTTGAAGCCTGCATTTAATGTAGTTTGCAAAGACTGCACATCAAATGTTGAAACTAAAAAGGATTTTTGCAGTGTAATATGTAATGCTCTGAAAAACAACTATCCGCCCTCTGACTAATTGTGGAACATGCAACAGGTAAGTTACAAGACTGGATATTAAAAGGGCAATCCAGAGAGGCTGAATTTCTTGGATGTTAAAATAGGAAGAGGTTAAAGTACAGCTGTGCCCAAAAGTTTACACCTACAGCAGAATTTTCTGATTTTTTGGCCTTTTCTCAGAAAATATGAATGGTAACACAAAATCCTTTCTAACACTCATGGTTAGCGGTTGGGTGAAGACATGTATTAAAAAAAAAAGCTTAATCTTTTTAAATCATAGTGACAACAGAAAATTCAAAAATGACCCTGTTCATTTTTTTATACACACACACACTGATTACAAGCAAATGGATCATAGGTGCGGATGGTTACCTTTAGTAGACATTCAAACACATTTGTGTTCACTTTTGTGCATTTATCTGGCCACAACCACCAGAGTTGTGTAAACTTCTTAACAGGGTCATTTTTTAAAGTTTCTGTTGTCATGATGATTTAAAAAGAGTAAACAATTTTTATTTTACAATAAATGTCTTCACCCAACCACTAACCATGAGTTACAGAAAGGATTTTGTGTTATTATTATTACTTTCTGAGAAAAGGCCAAAAAATCAGAAATTCTGCTGGGGGGTGTAAACTTTTGGGCACAACTGTAGCTTTTCTGGAAAAGCCAGCGTTAGCCATAGCAATAAACTTCACCTTCTACAAGGCTTTGCCTCCCACTGTTGTGATGAACCAAAAAAATGTGTTGGTCTTAGTTTTGATTTGTTTTGGAAAAAGGGCTGGAGAGCAGATTTACTTTGAAGACTACTTTCCTTAGTCCAAGAAAACTTTTCACAGGATATAATACGATGAAGTAATGTAATTATCAACAGTCACAAAGCGCTATTGTTTGAAACGTAAGGCTTTGTCAAATTTGTTTTTGAGTGCACAAGTGGTGAATATGTTGGATTTTTTTGTCACACTGTTGAATACAAACAATGAAAAGAGCAAATCATGTGTAAACCAAGCAGCAATCTCCAGCTGTGAGAGTTGAAGCCCTTGGAAAAGAGCAAAAAAAAAAGTTCTTTCCTCTAGATACATGCCGAGGCCAATGATAAGATTTTGTACAAGATTAAGAAACATTTTTATTTGAGAGCTTCGGTAACAGAATAATGTGAAAAAAATCAAAGAACCATTTGGAACAAAATATCACTTCCATAATTTCATTGAAAGCTTGACACCATACATCATACATATATGAAAATATGCTCAGTAACCCCTCAGCAACAGGCTGTGAAAAACAGACTGGTCTTAACAAATATTCAGTTTAAGAAGAAAATCTCAGTTTTTGATAAATAACACCAAATACAAAGACGTTCTTTTTTTGTTTACAACCAAAGCCTTCTCTGAGTGGCCTCTTGTGAAGTTTGTTTTTTGTTTGAAGACTTCAACTATTTATCTTCAGGAACACCTTGACTTCTTTTATCGAGCGCATCGCACCGATATTTCTTTGTGGTGTTGTAAGAAAAGGGCAAGCTTTCAAACAAAATGGATTGCAACATTGGTGATGGCCCCGGTAGTTTACACAAAGGCCTTTTGGCTGGTATAAAGAATGCTTTTCCGATTAGTCCTCAATCTGTGAGGATGAGTGATTTGCTTTAGTCATGAAGTTTGATTTCCTGCAGCTGTGAGAGAAGACACTCATAAAGTGCTGACACAGGTTTGATTCTTCATCGAGTTTAGATGATTTTGCTTACTACAGGACCTCACTTTACTTTTCTTTTGCAAAGGCAGAAAATTAGGCTGCTTTATGAGAAGTGATGTAATTCTTCTTTTATTTCTTGAAAGGTTATGTTAAAAATGTTTGATATCAATACTAACATGGGCAAAGCTAGAAAGGCAAACCTGTGTTGGGGATGTCCATGGATGAGACTGTTTCACACTGTTTTTTTGAGTTTTCTATTTGAACTTTTAGTTTGGATCTTATAACATAATTTACTGTAGTTGTCAAAATTTGTACTTGTATTTGTATTTGTGAATAAAATAACACATCTGATCCACTAATAAAATAAAGCCTATTAAATGGTACTTGATGGACATACGCTTGTAATCCAAATACTACCAAGTCCATGAATTCCCACAAGAAAAATTCAATATTTTGGGTCATTAAATTAGGTGTTTTTAAATATTTAAGGCCTTGAATTTGGCTTCACAACATTTAAGAAATCTTTAATTTGGACATCTTAACATTAAAAGCACAAACAAAAAATCCTCAGCCAAGACGATTGGCAGCTCTAACCGGCCTCTTCCCTGCAGTATGCACACTGTGGGGTTAGGGTCTCACAGTGTCTGCTGGGTGGCATTACGGCACAAAAAAAGAAAAAAAACTGAAGGGAGAAGAGAAGGAGGGTTGCTGATTCTCCTGCATGCAGGCAGCTAATACTTCCTTGCAGTGGCAGATGGTGAGATGAGCAAAAGGCTGATGGAAAATTGTCAGTTCACAGTTATGAGCTCTCGCCCTCCTACTTGCTCTTTAAAACAAAATGCATGTGGAGATGTGCCAGCCAGTTGGGGAAAAGATTGGATACAGAGTGGATTTGCAGGAAATGTGTTCTTCATTTTGTGAGGAATGAGCACGAACCAACTCAAAATCACAAACATATGAGATTGGTCCTTTTTCACTCCTATAAATTGGGCAATGTGTTTTTCTTGTTTGTTTGTTTTTTTTTAATCTAATTCTGCAACAAACAAATGCAAGAATTTTCTTTATTTCTGCAAAGTTCTTAAATGCTGTTTTTCTCACGACTAATTCCGAACAATAACTTGAGAATGATTTTAGAGGCTCTATGTTTTTTAAGCTGTCAGTGTCTGTTCAGAAGCTGTCAGTTGTGATTTGACTTCTCGGGGCATGCCTAAGTGTAATTGAAGGTTGTCAGGAAAAGAGAAAAGCAGTTCAACAAACTGTTCTGTACAAGCAGAACCTCGAGTGTGGGAGGGGAGAATGACAAATCCCACGTCAGAAGTCTCGGCAGGGGATATGTTGGTGCGTGTGAGTGTGACAGCATGTGCACTTTATGTCGTATTGTCATTTAATAATTGTGTTAAGGCTGTTCAGCTTTCATCCGTTCAAACTAGTCTCACATTCAGACAGGCAAAAAGGAAAAAGCAAGAAAATCAGCTGTATGCAGCATGAGATCCCATGGTAGCTTAGTACAAAGGTTAATTGATTCACTTCTCTTTGAAACCTACAGGTTTTACCGCTGGCTTGCACCAAGTTATGTCTTAAGTTAGGATGTCAAGCCCTCAATTTGAAACTAGCTAGTTTATAACTTAAAGAGGGGGTATCAAACTTCCCCATATCCATACATAGATACAAAGTAAAATAGCTGGATGTCTATACTTCATATGCCAAGATTTCCAAAGTGCAACATACTCAGATAGGTTTACCCTGCCTCACGCCCTTAGACAGCTGAAAAAGGCTCCAGCCACCTCTGACCCTGAACAGGAAAAGCGATAGAAGATGAAGGAATGAAGAAACTTTTCTTTTCCGCTCTCTGCTGTGGTCAAGAAACTAGTATTGCCAATCATTATTACCTCAAACAGCATGTTTTGCATTTCTGGCCTGTGTGGGTCATTAAAGACGTCTTCTATGTGTGTTTCTTTTTCTTTTGACCAAATCCATCCCTGTTTGAAATTTTGGCATTTCATTTATCCTGGAAATTGTGTAGGTATCTTTGTTTTCCCAAGCTGATTAAATACCTAAGTCTTGGAATTTGAGTTGCCAAATTACACAAACAACCACATGAGGGTGATTGGCCTCAGGCTTTTCCTCTTTGCACTGTTGTTCTTGCAAACATTTTTATGTGGACCATCAACAAAGGCAAGATACGGTTGAATGTTTCTCTGATATTTCACCAAATATTGACTTGCTCTTACATAAAGTTGGGACTAAAGACTGCTACAGTTTTCTGATTTATCACTACTGTCTTCGCTCTGATTTTTGAACAAGTTTTCTGTTGAAAACACATCAAAAGTGAAAAAGAGAAACTTTGTGTCAGCAGACAACAGGGGACAGAGTGATACAAAACATTAATATGGAAATGAATTCAGCATCAAAGACCTTACACTGTGAGACAAACCTCTTCAGATAGCTCCAATTGTATTTTAGTGTGACAGTGATATCATTGTTGTAATGCTTTGACTTTCGCTTCTGAGTCATTAACAGAGTAATAATGGCAGAAAGCAGAATCACATCCTCATCCAAACGATGTCTCACAGGTTGTGCCTAAACTTAATGGTTTGTTTTGAACATCATGCATCTCACACGGATACGACAACTGAGTGAGTGACAGTTTCTGGTAATTCCAGTCAGTGACTAATCCAGCTTAAAAGAGAGAAGAAATAGAGGTGTGTTGGGATTCATAGAGTTTTTAAAGCTGTGTGCAGGTTGAAAGGAATGCTTCTCACAGTTCCTTATTATCCCAGCTTCTACCGGTTATTTTAGCATCCTAAGATATTGAAAAAAGGTCTACGCATGAGCAAAGACCTGCCAGAATGATCACTATGCAGTTTCTTTGTTGATAAATGGTTGCCATGTGAAACACAGTAATCATCAACAACTGATTATAAGGCTAGAGGGAGCCAGCTGCATGACCTCCGGGCTTTGTTCAAGCAGCTGCAGCTTTCAATACGGTACAATGGCCATTCGGCCTCCTGTGATGACTGAGATATCACAATTATACAATATATAGCTGTAATGAATGCTACTTGTTGGTGATCCATGAATTTCAGTCCTGGAATTAATAAAAAATCCTCAAAAAAAGATACAAAAATGTGGGGTTTTTTTTTTTAGTTCGGACACATTTTGGAAAACTTGGAGAGCATTCTCTCTTTTTAAAAGTATCTTTCCTGCCTTTAATTTTTCTTCCATGTGAGTTCTTAAAGCTTGACTTACAACCCTAGAAATGGCATGTTTTTCCTATCAATCCATTACCCTACAATGCCAGTGGTTGGAAGTTTTGTTGTGAAATGTCACTGAAGTATGCCCTGAAGTCACAGAATTAATCCTAATTTGGATCTCTGTTCTGCATCTTGACCTTCAAATAGTTTACTTTACTAAAAAAACTCAGCAAAATTAAAGTTGATGTTTCAATTTTTTCCTTTAGTGAGTCGAAGTTGTGGTGGAGATGACCACCAAGGCTGAAGCTTCGATCAATAATGACTGTGATAACGCTGACATGCTCTACATCCAGTATGTAAACAATCACAGATGAAAGATGACAGCTCATTGCATGATGGAGTTGCCAGTATTTTGATTAAAAAAAAAAAAAAGAAGTTATATACAGGCTGTGCCAAGTTAAAATGGCATATGACCGCTTGAACTGAAGTGTGGAGCTGAAACATCACAGGCATGTGGATGGTAATTTGCAAAAAAGGACCAAAAGCTGGTGGTGCTAGCTCTGCCAATTGAAGCCACACTGCAAAACCGTTTGACACAATTTACTTTCAGCAGTCGTGATTAGTGTTTAACTAGGTTAAGGACATTTTTGGGTTTTCACTGTTTTCTTTCTGTTTCCAAACCTTCAGACAGTCACAAAGTTACATTTTCTGCTATGATATGTGAGTTTCAAAGACTTTTATCCCTAAAAACTGTTTTAAAAAATAGTTTTTAAAAAGTGTTCTACCCCCTTAAGGATTATCACACCATTACAAGCAGCTTAAGTTGTATTTTGGCCCTTTTTAGAATAGCTGCTTTCATGAACTCATCCACTCATTTTTCTCCCCAGCAAAACCACTGCTCATTTTCAAGGTGTTGCATTTAGAAAAACAAACAAACTTTTACTCATTTAGGTATCAAATAGGAATTTTCTGCTTTAAAAGAATGCACACTTACTGAAACCTTTGCTTTGAAAGTTGCCAACTGGGATACAAAAAGATATCATGAACAAAAAGCAATTCTTATGTAGATTTTGTTACAATGGTTAATAAACATCTCAGTTTCGAAAAAAGGGGGGAAAAAAAAACAGAATTTTTGGATTGTTTTAGATGGGTCAGACTTTTCAGGGTTAAAGGGCAATCATCGTCAAAACTAATCACTTAGATCAGCATGATAGTTTGTTTTTGTAGCAAGTTTGAAATCATTTCAAACCACAACTGTGCCTAAGTCTCTGTGAGACCAAATGTTTTTAGATCTATAATTGTGTTTAATCCCTGTTCATACAACCTTCACAGGAACTCTGTGTATATTAATTTTGATACCCCTCCTATCCAGAAACTGTTACAGCTAATTTTAATAAACTTGATTTGTCAAGACAATAAAGTCAAAGGATCTTTGTTTTCAAGATATTTGGTTCTGTGGTTGAGAACTTTGTAAAATGATACAGCAAAGTGTTTTAGTGGTATCAAAAATAGCATAGCATTGCACACACATTATATCAGGCCATGAGAGTCCTCACATGTTCAAACAACTCAAACATAAACTGTAAAGTATAACATAGTTCAGAACACAGTGTTTCAATTATAATCTATTTAACTCGTACCTCTTTAATCGTGACTTCTGACGTTAAGCATCCACTTAAAATAGCTCACATTCTGTCAGTCATAAACATTCAACACGTGGCTCTAACTGCATCAGAAGAAACAGGGAACAAAACGTCCCTTGTTGTCATGGAGACTAAAAGACTCAGAGGAGCTTTATATATACTGGATTTGTGGGTTATGAGCTGAGATGTCATGTCTTTTTTTCAGTTCATTCTTCAAAATTGAATAGAATAAAGGCTTTTCAATGAAGTACAGATTCACTGACACCAGCATCTAAATGACATTAAGGTAAGAAAAGTTCACATCATTGCATGAGGTACTGAAACTAAGGAATTAGGAAAGAAATAAAAAAAATGTCATAGTAGATGCTGAAAGCTTTCAGAAGAAAGAAAATGTCACAGTATACGTATAAGGTGCTGTGATTAACATCTTCTCAGGTTTATATGCTCTTGCAGGTGCATCCGGTCCATCCTGTACAAGCAAAATTCCACTGGAACAAGATTTGTCCAAGTTTAAAGTCCATGATGCATTTTCTAAACATGTCCGTAAACAAGAAAAGACTTAGTGGCAGATATTTTAAGCTTTTGGGGGATGCTTCTTGAACCAGAGTGCTTTTTTGGCACAAGAAATAAGACACAGTTACATAATTTCTGATAGTGGTGTACAGTATGTGAACAAATCTAAGCCAAACACATTTGATAACAGACTGAATGTGAGGAGATGATCAAACACGTCTCGATCTCTATTTTATAGAGATGTACCACAGAGGCTATTAGATCCTGATACACCACACACATTTAGCCTCCTCCGTAACATACACACACATACACACACACACACACACACACACACACAGATGTTTGGTCTGAGCTGCTGAAGAAAAGACATGCTGTGCGACTCAAAAGCTTAGCGATGCGAACAAGCATGAAATGTCGGCCTCCCACAACAGGGGCTTAGTCTGATGATTTGAGACAGAAAAAGATTAAGGAAGACGAGTCAATAAAAAGGTTCCGGCCTAAATAGTATTGTGGTCCAAATGTTGATAATAAAGTCTGTAAAGAGTGTAATTCAGAACTGAATCAAAAAATGGAGACTGAATAACCATCACATCCCTGTGGCCATAAGAAAATCGTTGTCATCCCAATGGAGTGATCGCTTCGGTTGAATCTTAAACTACAGACACAACTCCAAACTGTAGAGAAACATTTAATTAGAGTGATTGCTCTTCTTGCACCCCTTTGATTACATTTACTATGTTAAAAACTTCTCAGAAACACACACTAAATTGGATAAGCTAAATCTGTGCTATCTATGATCGATAAATAGATCTCAACCGTCATTGTACATTTCATTTCATTTTTCAAAGAAACTTTTCAACTAGACACAAAAAAAGGAGGTACGTAGGTAGGTTTATGGTTCTCAGCAATAAAACTTTCACAAATGGAGGGATTGTTTTTTCTAGATGCCAGATTTTAGTGAACATGCATTTGTAGGATGAGCAGCGGAGCTCAGTTTATGAGTTGTGTCCATGAAAATTTGTTAAATCTTCTCTGCCAAACAGTTTATTATGTTGACTCTTGTTTTGAAATCCTTTACTTTTCATGTAGTATTTGTTTTTCTTTACAGTTAATGTATTCATGTCTTTATTCATTGTTATGATTAAAACAAACTTGTTGAAAAGTGAAAATTCACTGGAGTGTACTTTTGTGATGTTATCGTTTTCAACATCATCGAGCACAAAACCATACAATATTGCATGGTTAGACTTGGCGTTCATGTTAAGTCAATTGTTTCCTTGGAGAACCAGGCTGCTTTAACCTAACCAGATGGTGCTTGACTCCCAAATCACCAACCGGTCACTGTGTTTCAGGCTTTTACCCAAAGACAGATGCTCTCTCCTCCAGCACAGAAATAGCTCTTCAGAAGACACTAGACATGCCAGATGTGTTAGTAGATCCCTTCACTCTGTAATCCAAAGCTAAATGAACCCATCCTGATCAACTATGTAAATTAAAATGCATATAAATGACAGTTACACTCTGAGTTCAAGCGCCCACTTAGCACATGGCATGGAGACATTCAGGGTTTTCTCAGACATGAAATGTGAAAGGACCTCTTCACCCAACAATCTGCTCAGTTTATTTAGTTACAAGCAACAGACAGCAAAAGTGTGCAAGGGTATGAATGAACATAGAATTTAGCGCAATCTGTGTGACTGAAGTTTTAGATTGTCCTCTTTAGAAAGTAAAAACAATACTCTAATTCATAAGAAAAAATTGAATCACATTTAAAATGTTTGTTCAAGGCTTTAATGTTAATTTGTGTAGGCACAAACCATGCCTGCTGTGTATTTAACAATAAAAAATTTAAGAATGCTACAGCAACATGATACCGAACAGTGTGCTCCGTATCTTTATCTTGTGCGAATATGATGTGAACTCCAGACATTTATTATTTAGTTTACAGTCAGTGATACTAGAGATGACTTAATGTTACATCTCTAGATGATGCACTTTAATGCATATTTAAGCACCTCTCTGCACCGATGTTGAAGCCCAAAGACTGACTTTAACTTTGTTTCCATGTAGTACTGTAATAATGCACTGACGTATCTACAAAACAAGAAGACTAACTCAGTGTGTGTGTGTGTGTGTGTGTGTGTGTCTGTGTCTGTGTGTCTGTGTGCGCATGTGTGCGTGTGTGTGTGTGTGGTGAGTGTCTGTGTAGACGTCTGTAACCTTAAAACCTTTCACTGACTCCCAGTTTACATAACAGGAACTGTCATAGCATACATGCACTTCATTAAAACTTAAACGTGGTCTTAATGAAGTCATGCTGTGCTCACACTGTGAAGCTTCTATTTCAGTAATGGATGAAACACAAGAGAATTGTATTAGTAGGTCACAGCATCTCTTTGCAGCAAGTTCAACTAAGTGCATATGATTTCTGATGACGACAAAAATAACAACTGTCCATTTTTTGTCAAAACAATTTTTCCTTGATTTGAAATCACATCTTTTGGCTATGTTTTTAATTAAATTCCTCTAGCACACAGTTCTTTCTTTTTTTAAAGTTTTGTGAGCTTTAGTAAATAGTGCTGTGAGAAAATAGGCTTTAGAAAAAAGTCATGGCACACAAATAAAACTATGGGAACCCCCAGCAGATCAGATGTAACTCAACAATTTCCACCTCTGTTACTTCACACAGTCATCCCAGGATTTTTTTTCCCCACTGCTGTTTTACTTTGTAAATATTTAGTGTTTAGGCTGGCCTGATCTTTTGTAAATGTGCCAATATTTACTGGTAAATACAGTGAATGTGGGCTTTGTGCAGCACTGCAGCTTTTTCATGTGTGTGCAAAGATACAGCAATTTGATGAGGGCTTTATAAAAGCCTGTATTGCTGACTGTGTTAAATCTCGTGGATAATTTCCCCCTTAAGTTAATGCATTAGAAGCACTAAAGCTGTGCAAATCTAAACATAGCTTGTCGCATAATTTACAAAAGAAACAAAATATTGCAAGAGGTTGTAAAACAGCAAAACACTTCTCTTTACTGGGTCGAATTTTATGCTTTTTAGGTTTGTATGTGCACAGCCTTATTTTTGCCAAAACTCATGCATCAGTGAAAATAAGCATGGTGAAAAAAAAAACAACAATTTTCAGCAATTGTTTAAGCATGTCATATGAATGTAGTGGTTTGGGGTAAAAGACCCCGTTTCTGTAAGACAGTCATTTCATTTGCTATAAGCAGAATGTCTGCCACCTGAAACAAACAATTAGTCAACGTCATTGACGATATTTCACAAAATGAGAATAGAAATTATTACTGTTTACTGTTTTGACTTGAATTGGTAGAAAATAAGAACATTTTTGCAGTAATCTAATTGTTTAATTCACTTGTGCTGTAGAGGTCTCAGGAGTTACAGAGGCAATGATGAAAACTGGAACAGATTGTGCAGTGCTCTGCAACAAAAACATGTCAAAAATCTCCCAGAAACAGTGAAACCTCACTCTGATTGATGCTTTGTGTCTCAGTGAGTGTGATTGGTTCATTTTTAAAGCGAAATCATAACAACTGCAGCAGGTCTGTGACGTGGACGTCATAATCAATGGCTTTGCAGCACACTGTGGCAATCACTGCACATGAATATTTCTACCTCAGCTGTTCAATCATCACTCCTTTTCTGATTGCCATGGCAACTTGCTGCTGCTGCTACTGTGTATGTGTGTGTGTGTGTGTATGTGTGTGTGTGTGTGCGTGTGTGTGTGTGTGTGTGTGTGTGTGTGTGTGTGTGTGTGCGCGCTTTAAGAGTCAGAAAAAGACCAGAAATATCTGAGGTGACTGGCCTTCATCATTTCAGTGAGACAGATGTTTGATGAAACGCAGCACTTGAAGAAACCAGCAGAGCTCTCACATGTCAGATTCATGCAGGTCGAAGTACAGGGAGGAAATGACGGGGGCTGAAAGAAGAAAGGAGGGAAGACAAGAGAAGACGAGGAAAGGAAAGAAGTCATCAAGAAAGAGAAAGGCAAATGAATGAACGGAAAAAGTACAAAAGAAGACACCCTGTGACCAACAGGTGGTTCCTTGTAACAGGGACCTGATATTTATCCATCCACAACAGGAGGAACTATTTTTTCTTGATTCTTACCATTTTTCATTAAATTTCTGGACTTGCATATTCTCTTTTTTTTTTTTTTTAGTTTAAATAGATCCAACTTCACAGCAAAAATTTCAAGGCGAACTAGATTTGTGTTTAACGGTCTTGTGCATGGACATTATTGAGCTGAAAGGGAAAGGGATAAAGACACGAACATAATTTTAAATCCATTCATAGTTTTCTTTTGCAGAGGAAGTGGGTGAAAAAAATATGGTTTGTGTCAGTCTAATTTATTTACCCAGAACTTAATGGATTCCCACTCAGTCGTTTGCTTTCAGAGCCTGGTTATCTTATTCAGGGATGGGCTGAAGACAGATGTGTCTGATTCTTTGCCTGAAACTGGAAAAAGACTAATTAAAAGAAAAACTTTTGAGAAGAAAAAAAAAACTAAAGCTCATACTTTTCAATGCATTTGGTTCTGTCACTGGACCAAAGTGTTGTACATATTACTATTCCTGCAGCTACTTTACCAGCGAATAAAACCATCTCCCACCCTGAGGCCTGGGTTTTTAATCATTTTGAATCACACGTAATTTGCCTTTTAGCGAGCAGCTTGAGTTTCTGAGTTTTCGTTAGGTTAAACATCACCTTGTAAATAAATGTTACATATGTTGATATTATTTTACAGTGATCAAATGAATGACACCCTAGGGATCAGATGGCAGAGGCTACCGTAATCAGTATCAACTAACTTCAATCAGTCACCAATTATATTTAATGAACTGCTCTCTGATATCTTCCAAGCATGCATCCTCACACACACGCTAACACTTCAATGCACGACAAACTGAGCTGCAGAGTCAATTGTATCACTGTGTGCTGATCTTGAATGTATACATCAAAGATCGTTTCTGTGGGAAAAAAAGCCCTTTCAGTGTGAATGAATGTCACACATATTGAAGAACTGTTGTTTTCAGCACTTCTGCACTTCCCTGCTTTGACTTGGGTTTGTCACTTGGTCTGGCTGAGTGTGATCATACATCATGTGCTGGTCATGTGAACATAGCAAGTCAGGATTCTCAGAGAGGGCACTGCGACATGTGAGATAAAATTGGACAAAGTGAACTTCAACCTGAAAGTTGCTTTTTATTCAAATATTGTGACTCTTCTTGAAAGGTGAGGGTTTGATCCTTCACAGCCTGTCCTGTCCCAACCATCTGCTCTGCTCCTGGGGCCGAGCTGCTGTCAGCACAATGTGCCCCCTACTGCCCCGCTGTCCTTATACACACAAACACACACACAAACACACACAAAGCTCCAAAAACAGAGTGAGCTCCACACACGCACACACACGCACACACACGCACACACACACACACACACAGGGCTTTCACACCGACACTTTTCTGCTTCCAGAACTGGTTCTGTCCAAGTTTCCCAGATTTTTGGTGCCTTTAGTCCTCGTTCATACTGGTTTAAGAGGAATGCAAGTAGCAGGGCATTACGTAAGCAAAAGCAAACAACACAACCGCAAAATAGTGGAGTTTTGATGCATTTTTTCTGTTGTTGTCAAAAAAATCTCAGCTGTGTATATATTCTATTTCCACTCGATATGCAGCCAGCTGTTTTAGTCATAGTGCACTCTTTTTTTATTCAGAATGGCCCAGAGAGAAGTGCCATATTTATGTTAAAGTTCTGTGCCTTTTTTTGTTTAAAATGTACACATACATATCAGTAAAACAAACCTGATTGTAAATAAATATAATTCTCTGAACCAAATGTTCATCAAACATTTAATCTCGCTCTTCTTCTTCATTTTCCTACACTCCTTCAAGTTCCTGTCATTGACCATGTAATAGATGGACATCGTCTCTGCAACATCACCTGTTGGTTTCTAAAGCTGAGTTTGGAAGCAAAACCGCTGGTGCAGCAATACTGGAAATGGGACTAGGGTCCAAGCTCACAGCCACTGGGTGACTGACAGTCATGTGACCTGAGCTGTGCCTCTGATTGGGTGAGCTCGCAATCTTAGTATCTTCTAAGCTGCTGCAAAATTAGGGATACAGACTGGAGACATTTTTTGTACCAGGCTGTAAACGTGCTCATATTTTTGCCCGATGTGTAAGTTTCTTCTAGTATTCCTCAAGTGGACACTGGACAAACAGCAGATTTTAGCACTTCCACATTGTCTCATATTTTCTGACTGGAGTTTGCTGCTTGCTTCTTGCTCATTTTATCAACACATAATAGGACACGCATGATGTCACGGCTCCTGTGCTGGAACAGACTCTTTTTGGTTCCAGCCGTGAAGTAACTTTTCAGGTTCCAAACCAATTTATTGTTAACAAACCAGCAGGTGAAACCCCTGAGAGTTAGCTAAACACACACAGACACACTGAAGCCCTGTTTCCACCAAGCATTCTGGTATGCATCAGCACACTTTGGTATGGGTCAGATCAGTAGAGCCACAGTCAGCCGCGTCCGTCTTAGTAGGGGGCGTGTAAGCGAGATGACAATAGCCATGTCAGCTTCCTAAAATAGCATGAGGGTAAAGCAGTGCGACACAGTGTACCCCACTAATAAAGCAGCATAGAAGAAAAATGTGACACAGTTGACAAAGAACAACAATGGACAATATCCAGCAATTTATCTTTGTGATTGGCATGGTGCTCTTTGTCACAAACTGCAATCAATTTTTGTTTCAGCGAAGGAAGTGTGCCATGAGGAGAATGAGTTACTCAGGAAGTGATGATACTTTTGACCAATTAGACTGCAGTGTTTCTAGCTCCACCTTCTGGGGTTGGGATCACTATGTCTGACATCCCAACATGTCAGGAACAGCAGGTGTCAGTAATTTGGGGGCTTATCTCTGTTTTAGTCAAAGGAAAAGCCATAAACTGTGTGCATTATTGGGACAAACCAAACTGAGTCACTTGGTACAAACAAGGCTTCATACTTTCTCTCCTCTTCCTTTCTTCCCTACCTCCTCCTCCTCCTCCTCCTCTCCCCTCTATCCTCTCTTGTTGTCACTCCAGCTGGTGGTTTTCAGCAAGGGCTGTCAGATACTGAGCTCCCTGGTGCGGAGGCGAGGAGTGAGGAGAAGAGGACGAATGGATGAATAAAAGATCACAGGCAGAGCTATCACCCCACTCTGTTTGCCAATGAAAGAAAACTCTGACGCAGATGTACTAAAAACGAGTGTCCTGGAAGAGAGACAAGAAGAGTGTTTGATATTGACTTTATTTAGTTTCAGATTACATCAAAACTTCAAAGGGCTCTTAAAAGTTTTTGCTCTTTTTTTTCCGTTTTGTAATATTTTAGCATCTTTGTTGCTTGTGGTCATTTCTCTTAGATCACTTGGGAAGCAATCTGACTTTTGTGACAGCCTTTGTCTGGATTAGCCATTGATGATATTTCACTCTCTCAGAAAATAAAGCTCTTTCCCTCTCAGCTTGGAACAAATATATAATACTCCACACATGCCATAGTGCTTTTCATGCTCATCACTGTAGATCAGTCAAACTGTCAAGCTGCTGGTAAATAAGGAAGGATCCTTTCCAAAAGGATATCGAGCTTTCAAGAGGGGGTAGTGTCCTTTTCCATATTAAAACATCTGCATTAACTACATGCAATGATTCTGAAACTAAAACATACTCATGTGCTGTAGAAGGTCATTGATCTGTCTAAAATGCTCAAAATAATCTGTTCTGATAATAAAACGATTATTACAAGGTAGACTGAAAAAATGGGATCTTTTAACTGGTTACTTGGCTCATCACGTTGGAGAGGTACTCAAACACCAAGGTCTGCCCCTAGCTTTGCCCAAAAAGGTCCCTAAGGGGGCGAGCCAATCAGGGGCAGGGGGATTTGTGGATCCTCAAAGGGACAGCAGCTAAAACAACAACACTTGAACAAGCATTTTTGCCTCCAAAGAGAGTAGATATTCATGTTTTAACCTCCATTGGGGCAGTTTCTTATGTATGGAAAACCAGGAAGGGAATTCAACACACGTTTTTCAACAGTTGAGCCACTGTGTTTTTGCAATTGCGGGTGGAATGTTTCGAGCAGGGCCTTAGAAAATTGTCACTGCTAAATAACTGCATTGATGTGACAGTGGGAGCAGAGGTGGACTCTGTCAACTGTGTTAGAGTTGAAAATGCTGTCAGAGCTTCGTGTCATTCTCATCAAGGGTCTGTAGCCCACCACTGTAATGCATTCAGTGGGATCTCATTACACAGAGGAGCACAACAAAGAGACACAGGAAGTCACCCCCCCTGAAGCCAATGACTTTTCAGTACCATGAGATCTATTCACCTTGTAAGCAGGCACAACATATCACATATTAAGAACTGACACACATTTTCAAGCTTTTATGATACCATGTTGTCTTATAATCACACAGTTCATACAATGGGGCTGAATTTTGGGTCCACCTCAGCTACTCCACCTGTACTCCCTTCAGAATAAAAATGAAAGTAATTGTGAGCTTTACCTCACCCTGAGGTCCACGCAGTTCATCCCTGTGGTTAAACGTAGTGCTCTCTGTTGTAATTAGTGGGGTTAATATCCCGGGCAACATCTCTAAATTAAATCTCTAACTCTATGGCGATGAGGCTGAGTGATGCACCTGCTCACGGTAATTACAGATGCAGCCTGGGAGTGTGCTGGTAATGAGTTGGGAAAGTCAAGGTTGAATCACTTTAAAGACAAATCCCACCACTTTGCCAGTAATGCTTTGTCTGTCTACATGGAAATTTAGGTCAACCTCTGGGAAATGAAACCTGTAACAGACCAACTGGATGTTTTTGAAAAGCTAAACCCATGGCACGAATCAAACCAAAGCAGCAAGATGTGTCTCAGAGTTTGATCCATCAGGGTTTTGCTTGGACTTGATCAAATGTTGGATGAATTTTTAAGACATATGAAAGAGACATTCTTGGCTCAACTGGCTTTTGATGTTGTTAACTTTCCTTTGAAATGTAATTAGTCTGGTTTGCAGTTCATATTCTCCCTGGCACTGCAAAAACTGAAAGCTAAGCAAGTGTTTGTCTTATTTTCCCTCAGACTCAAAATGAACAAATTGCATCAGATAAACCCAAAGATGTCTTGTATTAAAACATATGATGACAAAATGAGGTCTGAATTTCTTGCAAGGAGTAAAAAGGATTACCTTAAACAATAATAATTCTAAAAAAATCAGTAATTTTCCGAGACCAACAAGCAGTTCCCATCAGCAAGGGTAACAACCTTTTCCTGGTATGTAGTGTAAACTCACCCTAGTTGAATTATCGTTACACCAAGAATACTGCAATGAAAAAAATGGTAATGGGTACACAAAATAAAAAAAACTTTTTTTAAAGTTTTCATTCTCTCATGAGGTGGACGCAGATAATGGATGCACCTTTCTCACCAGAAATGAATCACTTACTTAAACAAGACTGCGTGGTTTGTATATTTTGGTGATGAGACCAATTTTTTAATTAATATTATTTCAGATAGAGATGTAACCACTGACACACATATGGACTGTGGCATCCATGTTTAAACGCCCACTGCCTTCATCTGTTGGCAACATCAGCAACAACAGTAACTACCGATCAAATTGACAGTTTCAAGCTTTTAAAATGTTTGTGGTATCCATGGTTACCGCCGGTCGCAGTCCACCTTCCTTTTCCTACATTCTGCAAATTGAGTTTTGCTGGACAAGATTTTACTCAATTTGTGCTTAATTTTAGTCATGATGAAAACACCAGTAAGGCATAATTGTGCTTTATTGAAGCTTCAGAAATATCACTTTTGCAAAAAAGTATAATGGCAGCAGGCCATGCCAATAAATATCACAGCTTTTTTTTTTCTCTCTGTTTTTTAAAAAAAAATTTTTTTTACAACGGTTCCTGAACCAAATTTGTAATAATAAGCTGGAGGACAAAGTGGTTTGTCTTTGCTTTATCACAGTTAAACTGGGTCCAGCACACAAGTGACTCAAGGGCTTATTTTTATCAACCTCCCGTCAGTTCTCAGGCAAAAACAAAATTGCTTTTACTCAGCTGAGTCATAAATAATGTACATTGCAAATTTTTAACTTTTTGATGGATGCAGATCTATGAAATGCAGGAAAACATCATCAGGTCATTCAATCAGACACAATCAGTAAAATTAAAAAGCCATTAAAACCAGTAACAAATAAAGCTGCATAACAGCTGAATTAAATTAATTAAAAAGGGGTTCTTGGATTGGGCACAATCTATAAAAGCTGAAGTCTAATTTGTTTAATTGTCTCCAAACACGAGACCTTGTTTTGTCAGTTGTCAGCAAGGGTAACAGAGTATCAGCTTCAGCACCATGAAGCTACACTCTTTTCTTGTAAGTCGTGATCTGAGGGAAGTGTGAGTGTCTCCACAGTGTCACTTCATCTTTCTGTCTGTCAGACCTTGTGATGTTATAAAAGGGTCTCAGTTTAATTTGGCATGTTACATGTGTTGTTTGGACGATATCCCAATATTTAGCGAATGCCATTACAGCATAAAGCCATTCTGTAGCTGTGAAGTCCTCTCCGACATGTACCACCCTGTCAGATCTCCTCGGCCAATTTTCTCCACCCCTTTGAGGATGGCTCTCTGCCTGAGTATGTGCTTAGGCAAGACGGCTTTCTGCACTAATTGGAGTCAATGACACAGGCTGCAGGGGCGCGTGTGCGGACTGCGTCTCCATGGAAACACATGCTGGCAAGTGTGTGATCATTGAGGAGCCTGCATTGGGATCGCTGGATACACTCAACTAAAGCTTTTCACAGAGAGGGATTAGCCACGTCCATCCATGACTCAATGTTTGTGGTCAGGGAAACCAAGACATCCAAACATGTGATGGAGCATGATCCACAACAGACGACATATGAAGATTGAAAGGGGAAAGCAAGATCATGTTGGGATAAAGGAGGAAAAACTTCTGGCATGTTGGTGAGGAGAACAGAAATACATGATCACAGGCCACTGGTACAGTCTACCGAGGTCTGTGTTGCCTGTCACATGAGGCAAGCCCTCGAGCAGTTGGCCCATGATCAAATTCTACGTGTGGTACCATCCCTGCATGCCACTCACCCTTTTTGTTGCCCTCATGTTGAGAGTTGATAGTCACTTTGACTGCTTAAAAGAGAGGGGCAATTTAGCTGTCACAGGTTAAAGCTACAGTTTTCACCTTTTTATTATGAGGCTGCTAAATGTAAAGACATATACTTCATTTGATATCATGTCAGTAAGGCATTGTATAAAAATGCAGCATAAGTAGATTCAAAAAGAAAATACAGAGTGTCCATGTGAAAATTTTCAAACTCCTTCTCTCTCATTTGTTGTAGAATTCCCTTAATCCACTCAGAGTGGTCCAATCTGAAAACAGTATGAGATCTTCAAAAGACTCCTAAGTGGTTCTCATTACCCTGGAGGGGTGGGCCTCAAACACTAAAGTCTGCCCGTTTCTGCACCCGGACAGGCCTCCAAAAATGCTGGCCACTCAACACGAAGGGGAGTTTGTGGTGCTGGGAGCCATAAAAAGACAGCAGCTAAAGCAAAGGGTTTCAGACTAAGGCTGAAATAAGTTTTTTTTCTCGAACACCACAGTTATCTTTTTTTCCATCAAAAGAACCAGGTGCTAGTTAGCCATGCTCATGCTAGTGTTTAGTTGGCTCTAATCATGTTCTCTGCAAGAACATGTTTGGTATTCAATCCACAAGGAGCCAGGCCAGAGCCAGGTGAATATGCACTCATGTGTTTGTATGTCTGCTGTGCACAATTGAGAGAGCAGAGGAGAATTGTGAACACGCAACCATGATGAAGAACTGACATCCTGTCATGTAAAAAGAGGCTTTTTTTAATCTATTGAATAAAAGACTTGATCTATCAGAGAGGTAATGCATTGCTGCTCTACTTATGCCTTTGTTTCAAGTTTTTGAGAGGCGGGGGATTGCCAACAAACAACTCTCTGTGCAGTTATTTCTTTTTTAAAATGGCTTTTATCCACTTCTTGCTAGGCATCAGTGTCAAGCACCTGGAGCTGGTGTTTTTTCGGTGGAAACAAAAAAATGGGGCTAAATCAGGCACAAGTCTGTAATGAGGGTACTGGGACAGGGACAGTGTCAAGTCAAAGACACAAAATGCAATGCCCCTCTACCCCCTTTAAACAGTGACAGGTTTACCTAAAAAAAACTTTCAGTAGAAATTTTATCCTCAGTCAGGTCCTCCAAAGCTATACAAAATCTAAGTGTTTTTCAGCTCTCAGAGAAAACAGCAGATGGTCAACACAAGAACTTCTTATCTTCTCTGCTACCTGTTGTGCAGTCCACACGCTGGCACAGATGCCGTGGCCACTGAACTCCATGTGCAGGTAATGTTCCCTTACTGAGCGCATCTTTGGTTTCAGTTTAGTGCAAGAATTCATGAATTTTATTTCACCCTCAGACACAAGCCTGTCTTGTGTTACTTTAAAAATAACATCTCTGATCTTTTGAGATGTTGTGGGCAGAGGTTGCTCGAACAGAGTTGCTATGGAAACAGTGGACATCAAGCTACCATTTTCTGTCTACCTCGAGAAAGAAGAAAGGCTGTAATGAACATCTATGCATCCCCACCCCCACCACCTCCTCCCCTCTGCTCTTTCTCATTTATATGTGATTTAAGACGGCGGAAGTTTGTGGGCAGATCAATGTGGGACCGCAAAAAATAACAAGGCTCAGCTGCTCATATGTCACCACATAAATAGTAGGTAAATACAAAAATTTTATACAGATGCTGCTCCGATTCACTCTCTTTGTGAATGTCTTCAGTCAATGATCATTTTGCTGCTGGATCTACTCACCCAGCTGCCTCTAACTCTGCTCCCATCATTGTAACAACTGTGACTGACTGACATGCTGCATTGTCCAAACAAAACTCCAGACCTGATACGTCATAAAGAGCTGGCTGCTTCATCTGATCATGTGGTAAAAATAAAACTATTGATCTGGAAGAAGTTAGTTACACTGCTCTAGAAAATAGTGCAGACACAGAAATTAAGTTAACAATCACTGCAGGAGAAACAGCAGAGAGATGAAGTCATCGTTTGTGATTTCATCTCGGCTTATGAACCATCAGATGAATCAGTGATAGAAGCTGTGAGTTAAAGAGAGCAGATACTCTTAGTTCACTCACTCAAAAACATTTAAGTGAAATATAAACCACTTCATACTTGTGTAGTTTTTTAGGAAGTGGTTTTTGTAACGTTTTACATCCTACTTCCTTATATAAATAGGGCGAATAACGGATTGTGTAATACGTCATAGACCATTGCACACACATGAGATAGGCACTTAAACCTGTACATACAAATGCACTCAAAGTAGGGCTGGGAAAATTATGATTAGAATATTGAAGTAGGCCATATTGTTATTTAATTTAGAGTGCAATTTCTTAAGCATAAAATGTCTCAAATACCAGATAACTTTTTTTGTAGTAGATTTTTTTATGCACCAGTGTTACTCAGCCTTGCTCACTGAAAAAGTCAAATTGTTGAGAACTACCTTTGCAAGGGAAACAATCTAAAGTGGTGAAAAGTAACAAAAATGGCAAGATGTATGAAATAAAAATGGGTTCATGGTGGAGAAGATTGTCAAAAAGCAGCAAAAAATGGGCGAAAAGGGGCAAAAATTGGGAGGAAACTTGGGCCGTGTCTCAAATTGCATGCATCATCAGCATACTCTCATTAAATGCACTGCATACACTTTGCACTAACTAAAATTGCACAAAATCTTAAACGGTGACGT
This sequence comes from Thalassoma bifasciatum, assembly GCA_008086565.1. Classification (NCBI taxonomy): domain Eukaryota; kingdom Metazoa; phylum Chordata; class Actinopteri; order Labriformes; family Labridae; genus Thalassoma; species Thalassoma bifasciatum. The sequence goes on from RPOG01000123.1 coordinate 493,029, forward strand.
CGTCAATTACAGTCGCATTGCACAACCTGCCACAGGTGTTCTACTGTTATCCATTATTTGCAACCATTAACCATAGTTTGATCTGTTCCTGCCCTTTCCTCTATGCAACCAATATGACAACCATTCAGGTTGAGAAGCGTCCAGCGCTCCAGACTCAACTTTTTGACATCTGGTCAAGTGTGCCATCTGAGAAACAGAAGTGTTTTTCCATATTGTCGGTGTGAACACACTTATGTACTCAAAATATTAGGTGTAAGTGCAGAGGTACAGATTCGGGACATAGCCTTGGAAATGAAAATTGCCTTGTATATGTTTTTCGTATTCAAAATGAGTATTATATAAAAATATATATCACCCCGTTCAATATAGCAGTTGTTATCAACAACACATAAGATGTGTTGCAATATAGGGGTAAAAGTAATTGCAATTAGATTGATTTTGAAAATTGCTCAGCCCTAATTCAAACACACTGGAAGGACATTTCTGCAATGAAATAGATGCTAATGTAACAAATATTTAGGGTAAATAAAAAAGGACTGTTTGGACTCCTTAGACTCCAGTTTTATTCACCCAATTTTGAGTCCTGTTTATATTTGCATTTATTTCAATGAAGTTACTGTTTCATATCCACTTGTCTTGTTGCGGACATTAGTTGTTACTTCAGACAGACTGGATTAAGTGAGAAATAAAGAAAAAGTCTGAAAATAAATAAATGAATAAGTGAAGAGAGCAAACGGAGTCCAGTGGAGAAAACAATGCCACATGGGGAAAGTGTCTGACAGGCCTGCAGTGTGAGACGGAGTGTCCCAGTGCAGCAGGAGCTGAAAGCATCAGGATGAAACTGTGTTTGACAGGAGCAAACCGTCTGAGAGGGGCCAACAGGACTGGCCATTAACGCTACAGGGGGGGGCGCTAAGCCTGAGGAGAAAAATGTTCGCAGGAGGGACACACACACACACATGCGCACACACACAAACACTGGAGGAGCAGACAGATGGGGATACACTCCCAGACACACACCAGAGTGCCTCTACTGCTTTATGCGGATAAAGACATGCATGGACTGCAGGGACACAGTGGCGAGCTTATGTCAGAGCTGCGGTGCCCTCTTCACACAGAGGCTGCCAACTCAGTCTGACCCATCTTTATTCAGTTATGATAATGCAGTGTCACGCAGGTACAGATTATGTTAAGGTGTCTGCGAGGAAAGCTTAAAAAGGAAGATGAGAGCTCTAAAACTGGAGGTGTCACAGAGGGGTAGAGAGTGCCTGAGACTTCTTCTAGTAGAGTTTTAACTATAAAGAAATGATAGTTTGATATCTGAAAGACAATTCATCAAATATGTTAAACTGGGGCCTGGTCAAAATATCTCATCACACTAAATATAAAACATGGTTACCGAAAAGAAAACGTTTCAGTCAGATATTCAAACTTATTTCTAGATGGATCTTCTTGAATATCTTGTTAAGTGAAACAGTCCTAAAAATATCCTAATTTAAGTCATTTCTCAAATGAAACAAGCTTTTGTTACTTGTCATTAGGTTATAAAGCTGCAGAGTTATTTGTTGAAGTTAAACCATCTGGTTTTGAGAAATAAACTTAGCTTGGATTGAAAAATCAAAGCTTTGTTTAAAGCTAAAGCTCATCAAAAGCTCATGAGACACAAAACTTCTCAAGAAATATGGCTAAAATGAGTTTTCTCAGCTATTTTCAAGATCTTGCTTATCTAATGTATTATTTTAAGATGTCTTACTGAGAGAATGTTCACTTTTTCCAATCGCACATTTTTTTTTTCTTTTTCTTGCTTATTAGAAGCAAAAATATCTACACTCGCTTTTCCCCTGATGTGTCATCATGCCAAGTTAAAAACACTGGCATTTTCTTAATATAAGAATATTTTTCAACATATTCAGAAAAGATATCTCATATTTCTTATTTTTTATCAAAAAAAATGCACTTGTTGTCAGTGAGAATACACTAATTTTAAGGTATTTCTGGGTTCATTGAGGTCAGATGTACTGGAAAGTCTTGACAGGACAAATTTCCATGTCCTGATGACAGATAATTTTGCTTAGTTGAAAATTGGCTTTTTGCAGTGTGGTGGGTCGAGGAAACATCTACTATAATTGATAAGAGAAAAACAGGATTAGTTACTTTTGTGAGTGGCTTTTGCATCAGGAAACAGACTCTTCTTTTGATTCTTTTTGCTGATAATCTGTCATCTAGTGGGTGTAAACTTTTCATTGTGTCTTCTCTGAATACAGCCAAGGCCTCTGTCTACCAGTGGGGTTCATTTGTGAAAAGCACATCACTTCACACAGGAGCTCTTTAATGATTCATGACACATTCCAGGTGACAGACTAATGTGTCACTTTTCACTTCTTCCATCCCAGGTGGAATCATGGTGTGAAATGTTACACATGCTTGGTCTGAATGGTTGAAGACTTTGACAATCTGCAAAGCACAGATAATACAAGGGTTTCCCTTTTGTTTTGAACAATAAAACAGAGAACATGATGTTCTGTCTTGCATGGGTTGAGTAGACGCCTGTGTGCCTGTCAGGAACACAAATACCAGAGCCGAAGAGGAGAAAGGTTAAGGCTTTCTTCATCTAATTGTACATTGAGTGTCTGTGTGAGTGCTAATGCAAAGGACCTTTTTGACGACTGAAAAGCCTCACAGGAGCAGGGAATGAACTAAAGCATGCTCTGTCTGAGGATGGCTGTGTGAAAATGTGCATAATAAGCATGCATGTGCAAGACTGCATTGAACTGCTCACTTACATGTGTGAATATCTACATCTGAGAACTCATTACACGCATTTAAAGATACAGACGCTCGAATACATCCCAAAATCTTGCACACACAATTCAATGTGTTTGCAAAGCCACAGTACATTTTGCAGATTCAGTGAAGACAGCCAGCAGGGGAAGAGGAGAGCAAGTGAGAGGAGTCGTGAAGGAGGAGGAGGAGAAGAGGGAAAAGGTGGATGTGACATGATTTACAATGAGATCATTAACCTTGAGAAGCAGAATGGCCTCACGACATAAACACTATCTCTCAGAGAGACACCTTGCAAGAACAATACCTGAGGTGTAAGAACAATGCACTTGTGGCTGCCCAGGAAAACACAAACAGGCATACATATGAGCAAGTCATCGCATGCACTCAGCAAGTATAAGGTGAGAATGATCCTAAAGTACAAACAACTTCAGCATTTCACCAATTGCCACAATGGTTCTTGGTTCTTACACAATCAGCTGTGGGATGCCCAAACAGTCATGTGAGCTGAGCTGTGCGTCTGATATAACAAACTCGCGGTCTTCTAACCCTGTAAATCCCAAATTTATGAGGAAAGTTTGCAAGCTGTGTAAATTTGTGGCCTGATGACCAGATCTATAAACACATTTGTCATCTAACAGCACTGTAGGCCTTAACTATAGGGTTCACTGAAAGATAAAAAAAAGGTTTTTAGTTTACGGATACCTACAAGTCTGAAGTCTGTTGTTGAAGTGTTACAACACTGGGGCTAAACTGCTGAGATAGAAAAAAACTCACCCTTGTAGATTGTGTGCTATTAGCAAAACTAATGATTCAGACGGGAGACATAATCTGTCCCAGGCTGTAAACGGTTTACTTCTGCTGTGAAAATGGTTTTTTTTGGCTGGGTGTGTATGCGATTTCCAGTACCTCCAGAACCAGCCTCAAGCTAACACTGGATGAACAAACAACAGATTTTGGTGCTTTTACTTTGTTTCATTATTTTGGACCAGAGGTTACCGTTTGAATTTTTTAACATGACACACTTAGTGTTTCCTGGGTGACATGCTGGGCCTGCAGGTAGGCACCTCTTCCTCCCTGTTTCCCCCTGTGCTCTGGGCAGTCACACATCAATACAACATTTACTGAGAGCTGTTCTGTCATCATATGTACATGCCTACAGAAAGCTCTACAACTCAGCTAGAAGCTCATATTAAACCACTTTTATGGCAGTCAAGCTGTTAAAACATCAAGAATTCAAAACAACATGGTGTAAAAACACAGCATACAGAAAAACATGACTCTCTGAAAGCAGACACTCCACAGAATCCACCATCACAATTTTTATCCCTCTCCAATCAAGATTCATTAATCCAGCAGCCAAATATAACAAAAAGACCACAATCAAAAATGTTCTTACCTTTGCTGTTTATGAGCAGAAACTTCATCCACTGAGATTAAAAAAAAACACCTTTGACAACTACATCTCCCAGCATTCTTGAAGGTGCTTGTCCATCAGTGTTTGCCTCCTCGACACAAGTTTTGTCCATGATTATGGAGGACTGTGTAGCTCATTCTCTGTCTCTAGATCCTGTCTGAATATGGCAGCACAAATCCAGACTCATCAGACCAGGCAAAGTTTCTCCAATCTCTTGTGGTCTAGATTTGGCCAGTCTGTGTAAACTGTAGCCTTGAGTAGTTATTTGTGTTACTTTTGCCTTTTTATCATCTCCAACCAATCGGTCCATTATCCTCCGACATCAACAAGGCACTTTCTTCCAGAAAAATATCTGCTCTCTGTCAGGGACCATTCTCTGTAAATCCTTGAGATGGTTTTGTGTAAAAATCCCAGAAGATGAGTTGTTTGTGAAATACTCAGAATGGCCTGTGCAGCTTTTGAAGTCCCTTAAATTACCTTTCTTCTCCATCATGCTCTGTTCACTTCAAGCTCTGTGTGGTCTTCAACAAGTTGTCTTCACCAAGTCTAAATGCCTCAACGCACTGAGTCGCTGCCTGTTAGCTGATTAGATCTTCCCATTAACAAGCAGTTGAACAGGTGTACCTATTAAGGTGGGTGGTGAGTGTGTGGAGAGCCACTGAACAATTTAAAACTCGAGGCATGTATCAAGTGACTGAAACGAAATCAAAACAGGTAGCAAATTGTCAGTTTAAAAATATATATGATATAAAATAAAAGATAAGTCTGAAAGCAGCTTTCATCTTACTTTGAATGTACTCAAAAAAAAAAAAACAGAACAGGAGAATTCAGAAAAAAATAGTTCACCCTTGAAGAAAAAAGCAGCAAATTTTAAGGGTGAAACTCTAAAAGCAAATACAAAAGTGACAACAGCTGCAGTTCCCTGGCTGGTCTCCAAAGAGAGTCAATATCCATGAACCGTTTTATTGAATGGACTTGTGCTTGAAAAGAGCTGTTCTCTGCATTTTTAAAACCCCATTTCTGATGAAGCTGGGATGTTGTGTAAAACGTAAATAAAAACAGAATATGATGATTTTCAAACCCTCTTTAACCTACATTCAGTTGAATACAACACAAACACAGTATTTATTGTTTAAAATGATAAACTTTATGTTTTTCGCAAATATTTATTTTGAGTTTGATGCCTGCAACATGTCACAAAAAACTGGGGCAGGGGCAACAAAAAGGAAAGTTGATGAACACTCAAAAAGCACCTATTTGGAAAATTCCACAGGTGAACAGGTTAATTGGAAACAAGGGAGTTTCATGATTAAATTTAAAAGGAGCCCAAAAGGCTGTCACTCAATAGCAAGGATGGGATGAGGTTTACCTCTTTGTTAACAACTGCGTGAGCAAATAGTCCAACAGCTTAAGAACAAAGTTTCTCAACGTACAATTGCGTTGTTTTTTGGTTGTCAAAACATATCACAATGCAAATACAGAAATAAACCACAAAACAACAGATGAGATCACACAGTCATTATTATTTATTTTTCCACAATCTTAAATCCATTCTATAATAAATCTGTAGTGTATAAATTATTTTTCGATACAATAGTAACACTTGTCAAAAAGTAAAATCTTCCCGCTAACAAATTCAGCAGTATTTACGTACAAAGGAAAGAAAACATTCATCAATGGGCACAAAAGCTCATGGGATACAGACAAAAAGCCCTCTCAAAAAGTGCATCATTCAGCAGTTTTGTTGCAATGCTTAAAATAGAAGCTCCTTTGAACAATAGAATAGACAAATATGTCTTTCCAATATATTTGGCAATTTTCACCCTTCTTGATCAGATACGTATATAAAAAGTCTCCCCAATCTCTTTCCACATCATGTTGAAAATATGAGATACAAAATTCTTTTAAAATAGTGGAAGACATCATGGAAAGCATTTCCTTCTCTCTCAAAGAGCAAAACAGTGTTGCAGTTTTTTCATGCTAGTGTGACTAACAGACAAAATAAAACCTGCTGATTGAGAATTCAAGGAAAATTGCAACATTTAAAACCTCCAAAATGCCCGTATAAGACAAATTTAAATATAAAAGTAACTTTTGGAGTGTTTGAAGGCTTAATGCTGAGATTCAAAGTAGTTATTTTTGACACACTGCTGAACTTATTCAGACCATCTAACACAGCAACAGTAAACAACTGTATTAAAGAACACAGCTCTATTTAGAAAAAGAAAATACTTAACACTCCACTAACAAAACTATTTGTTTTCCCCACAACAAACAAGGCGTCATGAATCTTAAGACAAAAAGTTGTTCATGCCACCTTAGTTGAAAGTTGATGTAAAAAAATGAACATTTAAAGCCATGAATTGAACAATCTGATATGTGCTCCCTTGTTCAACTCTTGAAGGTTCTGTCCCACAAACAAGTCGACATATTAATTGTGTCCATGCATAGAAATTTTGACCCCTTCCTTTTTTAGCTGCAATCATCAGAAACTCTAAAGAATTAAAGCCTAATTCCCGAATGAGCATGTGGTGCAGCAGCTTTTGCAGACATCCTTGATCTTTTTTTTTTTTTTTTCACTTCATCATGATTGCATCACAATGAGGAGAATGCTGCAGACTCTTTTTCATTCTTGCAGCTGAAAGGCAACTTTAATTTAAGATCCTGTGCTGTAGTTGATATCCACATGAACCTTGAAATAGATTACAGCACATGCTTTGGACACAAACAGTCATCTCCAACAATGAAGGCTAACTCTACAACAGCATGATATATATCAACACATCAGTGAAAGGAGTTAGTAACACGACCCACCCCCTCTCTTCTAACAGTACATCTAAGCCATTCAAAGAAATTCAGTTAAGGTTAAATGAGGTTTAGACCTGAAGGTAGTTTAGGCAACTAAAAAAACTCAAACTAGTCAGTACAAAGTCCTCTAAACTTCAATCTCCTCTTTTTTCCCCCCAGTGTAGTCCTGGAGTGATTTATTGTATATTTTACAACAGTGTACACAGCTCTTATTTTGAAATCATTGAGTGAAGTAGGCAGTTTTTTGTGAAGACACAGTATATAATTTGTTTGTTAAATAGGATTTTAAGTTGAATAATACAGGAAAAATAAGACTTTGATTTTTTCTTAATATCTGTGTTTTATGAGATCATAATAGTTGAAATGTTCACTTTTGAGTTTTGTTTTCACAGAAAAATACACAATAGTCCGCCATATAGATTCAGAAACAAATAATCAACATTATTTTGAAAAAAATGATGAGTATCTCTGCAGCTCCTTTCCGCTCTCAATGAGCTGTAGATTCTGCACATCAAAGTCAAGTTTGGTCATAATTCAATTTTAGTAATATCTGGATTTACTGGGCAGTTGTATTTATATTTTAGTAGCAAGTAATAGCAATCCTTGATTTGTCATGTTAAATGGTTTTTAAGTCAAAAACTAGAATTTTATTATTTTTCTTAATAATATTCGAGTAAGAAATTCTCTTAAATACTAATGATACGCCTATGATAAATATAGATATCACAAAAAAGAAACATACAGTTAAACATTATTTTAACCATGGTTTGTACTCAAGTGTGTGGAAAAAAATCTAAATTAAAAGACAGTAGTTCTTCATTTCCTACTTCAGGAGAGTTAAATATTTTGAAACTAATTGCACCTCAGTCCAAAGCAAGATACAGATATTCACCTGCGCGTATGTAGAAAAGACATTCCTACAAGAACAAAATCTGCAGGTGTTGAAAAATAAACTTTGCACTTGCGTACACAGACACACAGACACAGACACACACACACACACACACACACACACACACACGCCGACACACTGAAACACACTGTCCACATTCAAACATGCAAAAAACACCAACACTAAGGTTTGAGGTTAATCCCTTCATGTGACCTGTACTTACAACATCAAGCTTTTATAAAAAGGTAGCGTCTGCTCACATTCAATAGTGTAACACAGCTCTCGTCATTGCTTTCAGGTTCTGTTTGGCTTTAATTTGCCTCGTAACACGTCAGGATCGAGCTGTCAGCTGATGGAGACATCTTCAAAATGCCACAACCTTTCACTGAGGCCGTGAGCTGTCGGCTGACTCTGACCTGGTACCTTCAAATCACCCTGATGAGCTTCAGCGCCCCCGGACTGTTTTTGTTGAACTTCCTGTCGTGTTCAGAGGAGGTCAGTTCCGTCGTACACCACGGGCTTGTCCAGACTCAGATGATACTGCACTTTCTTTGAGATAAACCTAATAAAAAGCAGAGGGGGGATGATGAATGTTGATCTTTTCTGTCTAGCTTTGAGTTCTTTGCACAAATATAGGAGTCGAAACTCTTCAAACACAATAACCCTCAAATACGTCGAGGAGTGACTGACCTGGAGAAGGAGTTGTCGAAAATGAGAATGTATTCTCCAGAGTTTCTGACTTTCAGTTCTCCCTGGATCGTCTCTTTGTGAGAGTTACAGCGAGTCAGCGGGATCAAAACCTGTGGAGAGAAAAGAACAGAAACCTTGTTTGACATTTAAAACCAAGACAGAGGAATATATTTCTGCATATTCAGACAAGAGATCCAGAATGACACGGTCCATGTGACTTTTTTTTATTATTGATAGGTTAGCTGTCTCACCTTGGCCTGCTCCAGTGGGGTCTCTATGCTCTCTCTGTACACCACGCTGAAGGAGATGCTCTTGGGTTCAGAGGTGAACGTCCAGCTGACAGTGGGACCAGGAGTGCTCATGACGATGGGGAGGATGCTGTAGCAGCTTGACTTGATGAAGAGCTCTCGGGAGCTGTCCCCAAACCCTGAGATTTCATCCACTGTGAATGGGATGGAGAGCCTACAGCACAGGACGTAAATCAAGATCAGATCAAAAGTTTACAGTATTGTGAGGGTTTTAGAGAAGATTGAACAATATTTTACAAGTGTGTTATTGATTTAACCTGCGGTGGTTCATTCTAACACTTTTTCAACAAAAAGAAGCTTAACCTGTAGATAATGCTCTTGTTATGGGTGTGAAACTTACGTGAGTTCTCCAGACTTCAGCAGGCAAATCTCTGCGTCCTGCACTGCACCACAGAAATCCTCTTCTGATGTGAGGTCTCCTGCACTGGCACTGTTAGGTCTAAAAACAGTGACAGGTGTTTATAATGATCCACAGGAAAAAAAAATTCTGAATTTCATTCACGTGAAAGTCAAAACTTTCTGTTAGGCTCATTTATAGATGAATGAAATGAATCAACGCCTAACAGAAAGTAAATCAACACTGTTTCTCTCAAATTTCAGGAAAAGTGTCTGAGGTATGGTTTACACATTAAAAAACATTTCGAAAATGTATGAAAATATTTTATAGAAATCTAGAAAGCAAAACACTTTCAGTTTGCACAACAAAACATGAATGAAACCCTGATGAATTGAAAGGATTACATCCCAAGGAAAAATGTCTTTTCTTGACATCAGGCCCTTAAATCTCTATATTTTGTGGCAGTTTTTGTACTTGATTGTCATGAGACCTCAATCTAATAAAAACTTTTCTGAAGGCTATATAGTGTAAAATAGGAAAGTGTTGAATCTCTGCTCCACTAGTTTGGTTCCATGTCTCATGTCGAGGTTTGTCATCTGAATCAGTGACTCCCTGAGCCACAGTCTCATCCCCCCTGAGAGTGACTGAAAGCAGATACTTACAGCTGTGCTGCCCCCTGCTGTCCATGTTCAGGAGAGCTGGTGGTGGTAAAGGAGAGTTCGCTCTCATAGACCCCGCTTACTTCCTCCTCTGTGATGATGTCAAACACACCATCCTCCTGCTTGTCACTTTCATCTGGTCCTGGAAATAAACATCAGTGTCAGGCAGATACAGGTAAGAACACTTCACTTCAAAAGCAGAAGCTGTTTGAAATAAAACCTTGTCCAAAACCTACAGTATTTATCAAATTAGAGTGAGACACTGTCTGTTTTATTACCTCCCAAACTAGTCACAGCTCTCCCGGCCTGCAGCAAACGATGGAAAGGTGTCCCTGGTGTGCTGCTGGTTGTAAATTCCTCCTGTGGGTGGCGCTCAACTACTGCGCTATGCTGGTTGTAACAATCACTGCAGCAGCGCTCTCTGCTGCCGCCCTGCTGGGTGCTCACGGTGTTACTGCAGCAGTAGTAGCAGAAGGGACGCCCACACAGTCTGGAAATAGATGAAGAGTGATGGAGACAGATAGGGTGAGTAATGAGCGATTATGAAAGGCATGATTGAATGAAGAGAACCAAAGTGAAGAGGAAAAAAAATCCCAAAACTTAATATAATGCATCAGAAAAAAAGTGCATTCAGGATGCTTCCTACTGGAAAAAAAGTGCTTCAAAGTTGAAAAGAAACATCACAAAAAGCACTTTTCAAAATATGAAGGACAAGAACAGAGATGAGAACAAATCCTTAAGTGAGCAAGAAAAAAGCTGAAGCCAAAGGGTAGTAAATTGCTTTGAAAACCATGTTAACTGCTTCATTCTAAATAATCTGAATAATGAGTACAATAATGATCAATAACAATCACTGACCTACATATCTAGCTGCATGTTTAAATATGCACATTGGATGAATCCTCATTTTGAACTATCTTTTTTATGTTTTCAATTTAACCTTTTTTTCTAAGATTTATAAATCATCATTGAGTTTTTTAAAAAAACTGCTTTTCTTGAGAAGCTGGCTAAGACAGAAAGCAGTTCCTGGAAGTCAAAAAGCAGAACAACAGGGAAAAAGTACAAATTAAATATCATTGGGGCTTTCGATGCAATAAGACAAAGTAAACTATGAAAAGTTTGTCTAAATCAATGAGCAAAAACCAGAAGTATAACATGGAGATGTCTGATGTGTCTGCCTTTCAAATTTTTAGATCTTCAAATCCTCTGCATTTATCTTCTGTTATTTTTTTAATTACTTTTAGAAAAGTGACATCAAACTTAAACATCCATCTCAGGTTTGACTTTTGGAACAGAAAGTAAAAAGAGTCTTAAGAGATTCTAAAAAAATTCATAGGAGGTGAAAATCAAGTGTTAATGATCTGAAGGTGTTAGCAGGTGTGAAAATTTGTCTGAATTTTTATCCTAAAAGTTAAATGGAGTTAAACAGTGAAAATTCAGTGTTTATAATGTCCAACTGTCCAAAAGGCAGTATCACCAATCTTTACTTTGTCTTGTTGTTGTTAATAGAGGGTAATACACCAAGTTGTGCAGGAGGGGTTGCGGGTGAAATAGAAACTTCACAAGTTTATTTTGGAACTGCCCAAAATTTCATCATTTCAGAACCAAAAGTAACAAAGATATCCGATCTGTTAAAAACGCCTCACAAGATATGCAAAGATCAACTAGTGTTAACAGGAAAAAAAAATGTTTCAGAATTATGTGCAACAACTTTAAATGAACACAGTTTCTTTGGAAACTATTTACAAGAACTTAGTTGTCACAGTCTCAATGTGAAGTGAAAACTGTGTCTGGGCAGCTGGTCTGACATTTGACTCTCAGAACTAAAACACGCACAAAAAGGAAATGCTACTTTTGTTGCAGGAAGCCACTGACTGATTTTATTTATTTATGTTTGAAATATTGATGTTTAAAGAGAGTGACCACCTTTTCTAGAAAATGCATATGGTGTATTTATTAGATTTTCTATTTGCGTTCCTTCTCCGTTCAGCAGCAAAAGCACTAGTGGTACATGTGCATGTATAGGTTTGTGATGAGAGATGACCATCTGACCTGCAGCTGTACTTGCGGAGATACCAGCTGAACTGACTGTGACAACCCATACAGTAGTTGACATCCCTCTCTGTCTCCTCGTCCCGTAATTTCTGCTCAAACTCCAGGGCGTCTGTCCTCTGCCACAGTGCGTCTTTCTCCCTGCAGAGAGAGCCATCGAACAAATTCAGAAATTTGATATAGACACATCAGTCTTGAGCTGATTAGAGTCAGGGATCTTTTAAGATATTTTGAGACAAATCATATCATATTTCAACCTTGACTTTCTACATATTAAAATCTGACTGAGTTTCCAAACAGAAAGACAAAGCAGTAAAATAAAAAAATAGTAAGAAGTGGCAAATCTGAGTAAATCTAAGGTGGCAGTACCTGATGAGTTCCACAAGCCTCTCCTCCAGATTGATTTTGGTGCGGTAAAGATCGTCAAGTTCAGCAGCTGTCTTCAGATCAAAGCTCTGTTTGTCCTGCGTGACTCTCCGTAGATTTTCACACATCTCCTGACAGGCTTTCTGAGCTGCAGCAAGACTCTCCTCAGACCTGTAAACACAAACACACACAGATGAAAAACATGTCGGAAACGTGGTGTTTAATTTTGTGACTTTGATCATGTGAATGTAGTTTAACATCTTTATTTGGAGCAGGAAGAATAAGTATAGAGAAAATCCCAGGAACACAAAAAAATCCTCATTTTAATCCAAACAAACAAGATGAAAAAGCTTCTTTCACGGAGCTCTAATTTGGTCCAGAATGTGTGTTTATGAATAAAGTATCTCACCTTGATAAATTCCCTTTCAGATGGATTATCTCCTCGTCTTTCTGCTGGATGAGATTTTCAGACTTGGCCATCTGGATGTTTTTCTCCTCAATCTGTTGGCAATATCTCTGATTCTCAGCCTGCAATCAGTACAGCACAGCAACACATTATTTCTGCTTCTTTGTGAATTACGCCCGCAACCATAATGTTATGATTACTTCAATTGCTGAGGAGCACAATGCAACTGAAGTTTGTGCTTCCATTTATCAAACAAAGACACAAGAATGTAGATTAAGACTTTTTTTGAAGCATCAAAGTGCAGGTTTTGTTTCACAGGTTGACAGCACCTTTCTTTTGAGAACTACTGATATGCAGTGTTACTAAAGGGGCACTTAAACTATGGTTTCATACTTCCTTCAAAGGTAGGAATAATCTGCTAAGAATGGTGTGGAAAATTTTCAGACACATGAATCTGATGCGGCCTCTCACCTCAAACTTTTTGAGTTTGCCCTCCAGGTAGACTGCTTTCTCCTGCTCAGTCGTCAGCTGTGATTTCACCTCCTGCAGCTCTTCATTCACAGACTAGAAGAGATTAAGGAAACAAATGAATCAACCGATGACAGCAAATGTGGTAACACACAGATAACACAGAAAATCCGCTATCAGTGCCTAAAACAAGCAGGATGTTTTTAAATGCACGTATAAATGCAGGGTGATGGGAAGGGTCGAGTCACTTAGTCATTTAATTCTACTCGTCAGCAATCACATTTCTGCATTCAAATTAGTTGCTACAGCACAAATTTGGTTGTATAAACTTAAAAAAAGCGTGTAATTGGATATTTAGAGGCTACACAATGTTACTTTCACTTTCAATCTGACTGGATGAAATTTACATAACAGTAATTGGCTCAGTTAACTGCAAATAAAGGAATTAAGGGTAAAAGTATTTCTTAAGGTGAACTGTTCCTGGCTGACCTGGAGCTGAGTGCTGTGACTCATGGCTTGGCTGCTGAGCTGGAAGCGGAGCCCTTGAATCTCTTCCTGGCTCGATGTCTGCACACTTTCAGCTTCCCGCTGGGCCTTGCTCAGCTCTTGCTGCAGCTCTTGTTTAGATGCTGACTGACCCTTCTCGTTGTGGAGCTGATCCAGAAGTTGCTGGTTCTCCTGGCGTAGCTGCTCCGAGCAGGTATTCAGTCTCTCTGCGTTCTTAGCAGCCTCTTCCTCCAGTTCCTGCTGCCTGGCTGACAAACCCTCCCAGCGCAGACGAGCCTCTTCGTTCTCAGCAGTTAACATACACACGTGAACACCGAGTTCGGCTGTTTCTGTGTTTGCTCTGTGGAGCGCCTCTCTCAGTTCGCTGTTCTCCAGACACATGGCTTCATAACGTAACTTCACTTTATTGAGCTCATCCCTGGAGGCTGTCACGTCTGCAGCCAGACCGACACGAGCCTGAGCCTCACCGTCACGTTCCCGGATAAGAGCTTCCTCACGCTCCCTGGATCGAAGGATCTCGTCCACATGCCTGCGGTTCAGCTCCTCCACTTGGGCTTTGAGTTGTTCTGATAAAATGCGGAGGTCCTCTCTGGAGGACTCAGTCACCTCCTGCAGGGCCTGAACTTTCAGACGCTCCTCAGTTCCTGCTAGAAGCTGAGCCCTGAGCTCAACCACCTCCTCCCGTAAACGGTGTACTTCCCTCAGGTTGAGCTCCAGTTGAGCCTCAGCTATGACCAGCCTGAACGGAGCATCTTTGGTTTCCGGTGAAGACGTCTGATGCTCATCGTGATGCTTCTGTGTTTTCTCGTTGCTCTCTGCTGCGCCTTTCTCATCGTGAAGCTCACCTGACCTGCTCTCCAGATCCTCTGTTCTTGCTTGCAGAAGCTCACATCTAACTGTCTGTTCTCTAAGTTTGGCCTCAGTTTCCTGGAGCTTCTCCAGTAACTCGCCCTGGCTTCTTTGGGACACACTGAGGTTCTTATCTAACAGTGCAGCTTTGGCAGTGACTGAGTCCAGCTCCTGTTGAGTTGTGGCTAACTTTACCTTCAGCGTGGACTGTAACTGAAGGAGCTCATTAATCTCCTGCTCTGATTTTTTTACCTGAGCATCAGTTATGTCTTTTTGAGTTAGCACTTTCTGGACAATCTCTTCTAAATGCAGGTTTTCATCCAGGAGTTTCTTCTCCCGATCTTCCACACACATTTTTGAAGCCTCAACGCGTCCCTTCAAGTGCTTCTCAGAAGCTCTCAAAGATGCGAGTTGGTCTAACAAAGCCGCCCTGCTCTCATTCATCTCTGCAATACTAGCCTCAGTCTTCTTCACTGTTTGGAGCAGTGTGGCATTTATGTCCTTGAGGTTGCTGCATTGGGTTTTGAAGTCCTCCAGGGTCTCAGTTTGATCACAGGAGGACTCCTCATTATCAGAGAGTCTGGAGTTCAAACTTTCCCTTTCAACGTTCAGCTTCTCCAGCTGCTCCTCCAAATGCTTGATTCTCTCTGAGCTAGCAGCTAGCTCTTTCTCTCTGCTTTTCAAAGCTATTTTTACATCCAGTACCTGGCTCTCAAGTTCCTCGTTCTGGAAGCTGTTCCTGCTACATCTCTGCTCTACCTCCTCCCTCTCCTCATGTAGCCTTTTCCTCAGCTCCTCGGCCTGCCGCTCTCTGCACTCGAGGGACGCTTGAAGATCCTGAAGCTGGGCTCTCAGGTTTCCGGTCTCCTTCTCTTTTAAAGTCAATGCCCCCTGAATTCTGCCGACTGCACTTTGGAGCTCCTCCAGCCGTTTGAGCGCCTTTTCGCGCTCATCACTGGCTCCAGCCTTTACTTCTGCCAGCTTCTCCTCGCTCTCTCTTAACTCTTCCTCCCTGAGTTTAAGTTCCTGGGACAGACACTCAGAGTGCCTTGCTCTGTCCTCTACCTCTCTTTTTGCCTCTAACTTCTCCTCCTCTGCTGTCTTCAGTTTATCCAGGAGATCCTGTATTTTCCAGGCTGAGTCACAGTAGCTAGCTGTTTGTTGTCCCTTTTCTTTCAGAGCTTCATCTAACTTGGAGAGCAGCTCCATGTTTTTGTTCTCAGCAGCTGTGAGCCTGTCTTGAAGTTCACTTTTCAACACTTCACTGAAGGTTTGAACTTCATTTGCTTTATCCACATGATTTCTTTCTTGGTTTATTTGAGCTGCAGTGGACACCGACTGTCCAGGGGACTTCTGAGCTGCTAATAGTTGTCCTTGAAGGTCTTTAACAACACCTTTCAACTCATCCGCTTCCTTTCCCAAGTCCTGAACCCGCACCAGAAGTTCTTGCTGTCTGAGCTCAGACTGGTCGAGCTCGATGCGGAGGCTCTCTGCGATGTTACAGGGAGACGGTTCCCCGAGTTCTCCCAGTTCACCAAGGAGACTGTGATTCAAATCTGAGACTGGGGGAAACTCATGCACCTGGTTCAGGGAACAAGGGAGAAGTTCTCTCAAAAAAGTCACATTTTAACAAATGTTTAAATTAAAGTGCGCAGACATTTCAAAGAACTTTGTGTGTACCTGTGAGTGTGAGTAGCTGCTAACGAGACTGTTGACACTGGAGCAGCGACTCGGAGGCTTCCAGAGGAAAGCTGGTGATGAAGTGCCTAATGTTCGCCTTGAATAAAGAAAACAATAATTAGAGTTCAGATCAATGGAGTTCAAATTTAATATGGAATCAAGATTTGTCCGCAATATTTGGATAAAAAAAGTGTGTTTGGAAATATCGAGCCTCATGTTTAAACGAGTGATCTCTGGCCACATCTCAGACAATTATGATTATGTTTGCTTTTGTTTTTTTCTTGTTCTTTTTGAAAGTCAACAAGAGTTGTGAAGTGTGAGTAGGTTAGTCTAAAACCAACCTCACAAGGCTGGATAAAAAAGGTCTGGTTAGCCCCAAAAAACCTTATTTATAGATAAAAATACAACAAAACAGCAACTAACCCAACAAGGAAAAGAACTTTGGCTGAAAAATAAGGTATGAAATCACATTCTTTCATACTTGGTCATTTCACAGAGCCCACTGTTACTTCACATTTAAAAAAAAGGCCTTCAAAGAACTCAGCAGTCAACAGACGGTGATGCAATAACTTTTAGTAAGAAAGAAGAAATGGTTTATCTTAAAACACTGATTCTGATAAATAGAGGAAGTTTCATGAAAGAAGCTAAATCAAGTTAAATGTCATAGGATATAAAAAACTGTACAGGATATAATTTATCAAGTCAAAGATCATGTACAAAAAAAATAATATCATAGTGTATGACTCTTGTCTGACTCCTCAGGATGACTTCTTCTTGTCTAATAGGATATAAATAACACATTTTAAAGGTACAAATACATGTCATTGAAATGTAGAACAACTGAAAATCTGTGGATGTTTGACAGCAAACATCCATCATTCTCAATACCTTTGGATTTAGATTAGGATTTAGATTGAGATTTGGATTGATGTGTTTCCTCTATGCTAGTAAAATACATCCAATCTCTAAAAGAAGCAGTTTAAATATCACACTCATATTTGCCTGAGCAAACATGTGACAGAGGTTTGTTGTTACTATTTTTTGCTGCAATACTTGGCACAGAGGCATTTTTATTATTTGTGATGAAGAATCACAAGAAGTGTGATTTCCAACAAGATCTAATACTTAAATCAGCTTGAAAATATCCTGTCCGCAGCCTGTGGAGCAACAGAAAATTGATGACAAGGAAGTGAGAAGCTGTGGCAAAGGTGTTGACGTGGGAAACAGCGCTAACACACTGTGGGCACTCTCGTGTGTCTCACACACAAATTTACACGTAGTCGAAATTTTTAAGAAAGAGCTGCGAACATGCGGAGTGATGAGTTAATTAAGTGTTACGAAGGTTGTAAAATGCCTTCTCTGGCTCTTTAACAGCTCAAGGCTTCCATATGAGTTTAATTCTTTGCAGATGAACTGTTTCCAGTTTTGAAGCTGAAAAAGCAGAACAAACAAACCGTAGATTAAGTGTAAAAAAATCATTGTAGGTATTCATGCATTACCTCGCAAAGCTTGGCCAGTCTGCATCAAGGTCGTATCCTCGAGCTGCCACGTCAAATTGGATCTGGTTGAGCTCATAAAGATGGTTGATTATGTCAGCAGTGAGGTGAGACTTCAGGAACGGACTCCTGGCGTAGTACCAGTCACTGAATGAATGAAAGGGTACAAAGACAAGGTATACAACAAAATTACAATAACAAATACAAGCACACATAAATATCTGTCTTTATCGGTTCGAATTAATCATTACTTGACAGTGCAGTATTATCTCATAGCCAAATATAGCTAGACAAAAAAGGAAGGGATTTCAGAATGAAACAAGACAACAACAACAAAATGACATGCACAGGATCCCTTCGTGATGCAAAAATTTTAAAATTTGTGCCATCCATGGAGTTGTGTCTGTTACTGTTAGAGTGCATTTTGGGGTCTACAGTATCCCTCCTTTCATCAGCTATTGTTTTTATTTTCACATTATGTCATTGGTATTTTGTCATAGTAAGTGCTTTCCCAAAAAGAAATAGCTTTACGGTGGTTTAATCTAAATCACAGAGAAAAAACAAACTTGGAGACAAGGGCAGAGAGGGCCACAGCTACTCAAACTCAAAGAGATATAAGAAAAAGCAACAGCTTTGGGCATTTCAAGCTAAACTACAACTTACCAGTCAATAGCATCTATTTTTGGTCATTGTCATACCAACTGGTTTTCTTACTCATTTGCTTTTTAATGCAGTCACCATTCTTATTCCCCTGATATGCAACATGGTTCGCAAACACTTTCAGGACAGGTTAAAGCCACCATATTAAAATCAAGCAACATTAAAACAATAACAAGGCGTCATTTTAATGAGATAATATAGCCATTTGATATTTAATAAAGTTATGATTGAGATTTCAAAACGTCATGACATAGCTTGGGATCAGTTTTTGATATAATTCCTACAGAATCGCGTCACATTTGATGGAGCTTATCTAACACGTGATTCTCAGTTTTGAGGCTGTGGAATTACCACAATTGCATGAAAAGTCATGTTGATGGTTAAGTAACTTGGCCTAGCGGTTGGGTCGCATGCCAACTACGAAAAGCCCTCAAGCAGGTGGTTTAAGTTTGAACCAAACCTGTGGCCCCTTTACTGAATGTCACTTCCTATTGTTCCCTGCTATATCCACTTTCCTGTCCTCTCTGAAGAAAGTCAGAGAAAAGCCAGAAAAACAGCTCTTTGAAAAATCACACTAACTTTAAGCTGAGGAAACTGCTGTGGAGAAAAGCAACAGGGACAAGCAACATTCTTAGCTCTAAAAAATGCTTGACCACTGCAGGAAGACCTGGACATAAAGTTTTACATCTAATTTGTTTCACTTTGCAAACTTTTTGCAAGTACAATCTCTTGCCCTATAATTCAATTGTAGTCAGGTAGCTTGTGTAAGACTTTGGGCAGAGAGTACACAGGTAGATGAATATGAAGGCAAACAAGCAGGGAGGAAAAACATCCTGCGACTTAAATTATCCGTCTTAGGAAATCAACCACCCAAGTTTGGTGTGACACTAGTAGGCTGTTTCATTTGTTTAACTTATTGTCTGACTTGAGAAAAAAAAACTTGCTTATTTAAATGTTAAAAAAACATCCTATAGCGGGTTAGAAATGGTGTGATTGATAATTGATTGTAATTATTAGTGTTGTTCACACCACCCACTGTTATGACTGCGTTATAAACAGACAGACAACTAAAAAACAGTAACATAACAAAGGCTGTTCTGGTTAAATTAAGTAGAACAAAGATTGACATTTGTGTTCATGAAAGGCTGAGGATGTGAGATACTTTGGGTGTGTTTGGTTTAGTCATGTGGCTTCTACAGAAAGAGAAATGAGCTGTGAATAAGGAAGGGAGAGTCTAAGTTCCTGTTTAAAAAACTGTGAAACTACAACCAACTAGTTCTTCAACATGACACCTCGACTGACCAAGCATTTTGAAGGGCACGGTGATGATAAAGTATATTGACAGTACAGGAGTGTGCAACAGTGTGTGTGTGTGTGTGTGTGTGTGTGTGTGTCCTCTGACCTGGTGACTTTCTGGTTAATGAGACACTGTTGGAGCGTGTCAGCGAGGCGCTGGTGAACCAAAGAGTACCGAATGAAGGCTCTTCCTTTTCCCAGTGAGGTCTTTAACTAAGGACGCACAAAAACACACACAATTAGTGCTCTTTCATACCCAGACATTACCTCACTGTGAAGCGGACTGGCTCCTGTGGTCAGTAAGTGCTTTTTTATGGTCTGGTCACACAGATCAAACATAAAGTGGCTCCTGCTTTCTTTATTATCTTTATTTAAGTTTTGACTCATGGGAGCTTTTTTTTTCAAACAAGTTTGCAACTAACAGGTTCACAATTCTCTCAAATTTTACTGAGAATGGAACAAAAAACACTTAAGCAGTGTGGAGCAGTGTGTAAAGGAAAAATAAACAGGACGTACTGCTATGCTCCCTAGCATGCCCTCTAATCTTGTTTTCTAGGTCTCCATTTGCTAGCAGGACCGCACTGATTATTTTTGATATTTGATTTGAAGTTGTTCTGGTAATTATGCTGAAACACCTCTTTAAATTGTATTTCTAAACCTGGTGAAGATCATTTTTTGGCTACTCAAATGGCTCGGCTTTACATTTTCAAAGCTTTTGTGATAATCATTGTTATTTATAGTTAGCTTTATAATAGCTTTATTGAACATTTTGAGCACAAAATGTTAAAAAAGAAATATAAATGTAGTTGACTGAAATGATCTCTCAATATAAGGTATCTCTAATTCCAATATTTTTAGTCATTTCATTAAATCTGAAGATGTTTAGCTTGCACGAAAAAGTAGAAAATCTGACACTGAAGCACCTGCACACAGAATTGAGGCTTTGGGTTCTTTCAGCTTGAAAAATCCCTTAAACATAGTTGAAAAAGGATAACTTATTAAATAATTTGAAACTTAAGAATTCTGTTTGTCTTGTCAAAATGTGTTGAGGGTGTCAAGAGTTCAAAGGTCATCACTGCATAGACACTAAACCTACAGAGTCTGTAAGCCCAGACTTTCCCAGTACATAAGCAGATGGACGGATTTAAGTAAGAGAACAGACCCACAGATCTCCCATAAGGACGCCAGCTGGAGACTCGTTTACGCCAATGATTGATTGACAGCAAACAAAAAGAATAAGAAGGGTAAAAGTAATACTTAAAGTAAGAATATCAAATGTTTCCATCATGAAATAGCTGATTGGACAAAGCTTTGTTTTCTTTCTGTGACAAAATGCTGACCCTTTAGATAACTTGACACCACAGATATGTCCTGTTAAAAGTAACAGTGTTATTGCTCCAGTTCTGCTTGTAAAGCAGGATAACTTCCCCATGCAGTCAGTTTCATACAACAGGGTTTTGATAAGCAATGAAAACAAAGCAAATCTGCACCAGACTGTAGAGATTTGGCAACTATAAGGTGACTGCTTCAGATATTCAGTCCTTTTCTGGTATACATTTATCAAAGATGCATTTTTCTCAGCTCCTAAAGTGTTCAGTTTCTTACTCCCATGTCCTTTAACAGCCTGAGGCTTATTACATGTGGCCCTGAACTGAGCCACAACAGGCCACAGTGTATCCTTAATCCTAACAAGATCCCGGATGCGTATTCTCATTCAATATTAACACACAAATAAACCGGTGAGAACAAAAGTGGGCAGACAGGAACTGGAATAAATCAGATGATTGAATACCTCATGACTTTTGAGAGATATAACCTGAAAAAAACGTATAAATGATAGGATGATGGAACAGCTTGAAAATTTTTCTGACAAATAAAAAGTTCTCATTGATTAAAACTTTTTAAAGTCTAAACTACCATGAGTTCTTACGAGCACAGAAGAGGAAAAAACAGTTTTTTTTTTCAATTATGAGAGAATAATTGAATTACAGGAGTGGTTGAGACAGCAAATTAGAATCACATTTGTGGTTAAAATTATACACTGAGTTCATTTGGAACATTTCATTTATAAAATTGTTTAGCAGACCATCAGCAAAGGGTAATATTTTAATTTAATTCAGTCATACTGACAGTAAGGGAACATCAAGTGCTGCCATGTTTGAGTAAACAACATGGCCTAAGAGAAAAAGATAAGAGATCTTTGAGACTTAACCGCAAAACAACCAGAATAGCAGACCCACTGAAGATAAGAATAATAAACTGTATAAATAAGGACCACGGTAAATAAAGGTTTCCTGTATGAAGCTTACCAGAGGGAGTTCCCTGGACCGAGCGTGAGAATCAAACAGTATGGTGCATCAGGTACAGGTGTGAGGCAGCAAATAAATTAGCAGCATGAGTCTTACTGTACCCGACTGAGCTAAGGATTAGTCACATGGTTATACAGTCAATGTGTATTTGTGTCTGCAAGCGTCGCACGCCATAGCAGAGCCCAGGCACTGAGGGTGACAATCATTGTGTGTGTGTGCTGAGGTGGAGGATTACCTCAGGGATGGACTTAACAAAACGGATGCCATCGTTAGCTCCCTTGATCTTAATCAGGCAGTCACAGAAGTAATCCCAGTAGTCTTTTCTCTGACCAAGAAAGGTTGTCTTCTCTTTCTGATCAAACTGAGAGACACAAATCAACTTGTTATTGCATTACATAACAGTGTACAAGGCGACATTCACAACAGAGCTGACAGCGGATGATGCTGGTGTGTGTTAAGGTTTGCTTTACACGTAAGTGAATATAATTCCCTGTGTCAGCCCAGGAACTTCTACATCCTGGCAAGGGTCAGTATCCTGTTTAATATATCGTCAACCTTACTTGCAAATAAAAAGGAGTAAGATGATGAATGATAAAGAAATTATTTTTGTATTGAATTTCCTGTCGAATGACAAATCAGTAGTGCATCATTAACAGGTTTCACAATAAAAGACATCAAGCTTTACTGGACTTAATGACTACTTACGTTGTGTCAACATGTCACACTTTATCGTCAAACAGGGTACAGTTGTAAAACTTTGTGTTTTTAGGTTTTTCGGATATCGTCACCTTAAATCAGGGATGGGCAAACAAGGGGCCACATGAGAAACCTGAATCTGCCAGAGGGCCAACATTAACATGGACTTCATTCTACTCAATCAAGGAAAATAAACCTTGAATGCTTTTGACTTAATTTGACTTTTTCAGTAAGAAAAAGAATTTCTGAGAATTTCTTGCTAAGCAGACACACCTGAGGAGTGATCATCAGTGATAGGGGATTTGTATTTAGGTTTATAGAGCTTCAGCATTTGTGGCTGTTCAGCTCACCCACGCAAGTGCATATGGAGATGATGCAAATGTCATGCTTTTCAACATAAAAACAACATAGTTGTATTGCAGGGCACACTTCCTTCATTTATGTTCTAATTTATGATCAACCTTATGTCAGCCACACAGGGACACTCAAACGGCCGGGCCGCAATTTGCCCAGGTCTGGCCTATATGAACTCACTTATCATACTGGATAACACTGTGTTTTTTTCAGTTTTTCCCTTCTTTGATAAGATGACTTACCTGTAGCAGGTATTCTAGTTTATAGAAAAACTTGTGCAGGTTGGAGCTGTCATCAGTCACAGGTTCACCACACTCCCTGTGTTCTCTACTCAGCTCCAACACAGCATCTAACAAGACATTAAACGAATTAATATCACATCAGCAGGAGCATATTTTGATGTTTCACGCTTCAACATTTCCTTATCAGCCCACTGAGTGTTTGCCCACATATGCAAAGGTAATTAATTCAAAAAGTAAACATAAAAAACCTTCTGTGAGGCAGAGTAACTCACTGCATGAGACTGTGAGAGATAGTGTTTACTGATGAAAATCTTTATTACCGTGAAGATCTCTGATTATCCTGTGCAGCTGGTTATCTCCAACTGAGGAGGAGGCCATTGTGGGCAAAGGGGGTCCTAAATAGAATAGATGTTTAATAAAGAAAGGTTAAAGAGGTGCAAAAAAAAAACAAAAAAACACTCAAATGACAAAAATACTTTCCTATAAAGCCCATCTGAAAACTGTGACATCCCACAAACCATGATTAACAAGAGGTGACAGTTTGCTTTCTCAACTTGGATGTTTACACCCCTCTTTTAAACATGTGTTTCCATAAAGGCAGAGCTGATTTCAGCTCACCCAACATGTCTTTTTTTAAATGTCACACATTATATAAATTCAGGTTTCATGATGTTGTTTAGGTCAGTGTTTTCTCAACCTTAGGGTCGGGACCCATGTGGGGTCACAAGATATTTTCTGCGGAGTCGCCAAGTCATTTTGGAACATTCTGACTAATATAAAACTACAAAACTTTACGCAGGGTTGTTTAAGTTGTTTTTCTGCTTCACTATTTTTCCAAAATTTGTTGTATCCGCTAAAGTTTCTTTAATCTGAACTGTTGTGTTTTTCCTGAACGAGTTCAATGAGCAATTGATCATGAACTTCTTCAGATTTTGCACAGCAAAAACTGAACAAGTGTTTATGTCTTATTTTTCAGTAAAAATTGCCTTTATTTTTTAATATGAGCCACATTCCACTGACGAGTCCAGAAAAGGTGTCTTATTTCAAGTTCTTAAGAGACAAAAATGAGTTCTGAATTGCTTGTAACAGTTTTAATAAATGGAGTAAGAAAAAAAGTGTCTTGTAATGACAGATTGTTTGCATTTCAAGGAACTTGAGTAAGTTTTTCTTACTCCATTGGTAGATTTTTCTGTCTTGTGAACTTAAGGTACTCTGTCTCTGCCTGATAAAATTTACAGACTCAAAAAAACTCCTTACACAGAAATTGGAAGTCAAAAATAATGACGTTCTTCTTCAAGTTTATAAACATTCAAAATGAACCATGAGCTGTTTTTCTTCCCACTTTTTGGTTAAGATTTTAATTGGTTTGTGTTGGTTTTTGTAACTGGGGGTCCCAGATACAACTGCGTGTTGAATTTGGGGTCACGACTCAAAAAGGTTGAGAATGACGTTGTTGAGGTGACACCGTAGAGAAGCCATTAGCTGAATAAAGTTGGCTGAATTAGTGAGCAGTCAGAGGAGGTAATCACAGCATGACGACAGCTCAAAGCGTATCTCCTTTAAAGCGACAGTGTCCTCATCAGAAAACACCCAAACCACGATTTATCCCCAGAAACAAACCTGTTTACATTAAAAACCAGCTAAGTTTTCTTCACTGCCTTCAGAAACAGCGTACGAATCCAACAAACCCACAAAGACATCGAGTTGTCAAAACAGACTGGCGTGAGCTACCAGACATGCACCTGCTTCAAGCCCTTTATTTCCTGCTCTTTGGTTGTTATACACGTACATATCTGTCACGAACCATCTCAGTATGGTTGTACTAAAAGTGCACCTCCTCTACAGTGAATGAATAATAAAATTATACACGTACTTGGTGTTTAAAATTGTCCCGAGTGTCCAGTTTGTAGATGATACGGCAGGAACTTGCTGTCGCTGGGGGCGGGCTCTGTGAATGATTGACAGGTCAAACAGACCAATGGCTGCCCGTGACAGCTGCAGGCTGGTGTGGTTTGGTTGAGGAGTGAAACGGTAAATAAACAGAAATATGAGACGTGTCTCGTGCTTTATTAGAACAACATTTAGTACGTAAAAACAAAACAAAGCGATGTCTGTGGAGAAAATTGTTTTATAATCTAAGAAGATAGTTCAATTTAAAATACTGACACATACGTTTATACTAAATTTGATAATTAATGGCGTGTTGATTAATTAATTCCTCTACTTAATTTTAATTCAATAAAGATAGATGGATAAACTGTTCTTGTCATTCAACATGAAAAAAAGAAAGAAACACATGCCAAACACCTAATCAACTCTCTGTTGTAAAAAGCTAAGGTGATGCACTGTAAACCTGGTAAATTGAGTTTAAAAAAAAAATCAAGAAAAATGTAAATAAATATACAAGTTGAGGTCATTACTTAAAACAAGAAAGTTTATGATTTTTTCAAATAGATCTTTGATTACAGACATCAGTGTCAGCTAACTCGTCCTTTTTTAATGGAAATTTTATTTTATTTTTTTCAATGCAAAAAGCAAATTTGTTGAACATGACTTCTGCTACACTGCAAAAAAACTAAAATCTAAGCAAGTGTTTATGTCTTATTTTTAGCACAAAATGTCACATATACAGATTAAAATGCAAGTGCTTCGGTGATGAGGCCAAACAGGTCAGTGTGGATCATGTAATTTTTATTGAACAAAAATAAATATATAAAAGAAAAACTAAAAGTAATTAACATCAGCAGGGACAAAGAGAGGACAGACAGTTGTTCTGCAACTAGGATGCTCGCCATTCCCTGAGGACAAGACTAGGAGTATACTATTGATGTCACACACACTACCACACAAAAAAATTCTCCCAAAGTGAGTGAACTACCAGTATCCTAATCCTAATCCCACCGGGGAATGGAAATCAACCCAGTCACAGCACTAGAAAACAAAGGAGAGGATAGAAATTAGAACCCTCAAACACACAATTCAAAACTGACATATAACAGAAAAATGCAGAAAAAGGCAACTCTAAAATTAAATAACATAAAAACAACTCAAACAAACAGCAATCAGCATTTTGCCTGCAAACAGAAAACTGAATGATTACATGAGTAACTTAAACTAAAATTGTGTTTAATAAAAGTTCACCGCTCATACCTTCTTTCAACCACTTGACGTCATCTTTTTGCAGGAGTGAGAGAAAGAA
The DNA here is from genome assembly GCA_008086565.1 of Thalassoma bifasciatum. NCBI lineage: Eukaryota > Metazoa > Chordata > Actinopteri > Labriformes > Labridae > Thalassoma > Thalassoma bifasciatum. The sequence goes on from RPOG01000123.1 coordinate 519,501, forward strand.
AGACCCATCCTACAATGATTAAAATACCAATACCTTGGGAATACCACTACAATACCCCACTAAAATATATACAATTATTATTAAGAGAGTTCAATTAAATTGGCTTATCACAGCCACTGAAAGTCTGGAAGCACCGCCTAATGTAAGGATCTCTGCAGCCTCATCCATGGTCTCACCATAACCTGCTGCTCCTCGAGTTCCTGCTTCCTTCTGATTGGCTGATAGATTCCCTTCGCGTGATATCAGTGCCCCTCAGCTACATTTTTAGATTTCAGATGAGCCACATTTACCTTCACAGTCCATGAACATACCTTACTACAGTATATTAAAAAACAAACATGATGTCTGAATTGGTTGTAATGAGTAAAAAAAAAATACAGCCAATGGGATAAGAAAAAATTGCTTTTCATGTTTCTCAAATAAGAATAATGCCTTTTTACAATACATGCCGTTGGCAGATTTTTGTTTGTTCCTTGTTACAAGAAACTCAGACCTTATTTATGTCTTTAAATCACTTGAAATAATACATTTTTCTGGGCTGGTCTGGCAAATGTGGCTCATATTAAGTCTAAAACTACATTTTTTCCCCCTAGAAATAGGACATAAACACTTGATAAATTTAAGTTTTTTTGCAGTGAACATACATCAAACTCAACACAAAAGAGATAAATATACAGTACAACATGAATAATATTAAGGTGATTTCTGCATGGCTGCGTATGAAAACATGTACATATAAGCAAAACCCTCAAACTAGGCAAACATTATATTTAGTTTGGTTCTGTTTCTGTTCTGATTCTATTTGTTCATTTGTTTTTTGTGCAAAAAAGAGAGAATTTGATTAAAATACTTTTTTAAAAAGTAGAAATATCTACTTTTCTAACATAGCAAATGCACAAACTAACAAGGTAATTAGGCTTCTCCTAAAAGCACTGAATACAAAAGGATTTCCAAATACACAAATGCCAGGTCGGGCTAAAATATAAGACGACAAATAATCCTGAGTTTGGAGCCATTTAGAGGCAGAAAGAGACTGCTCTTCTTTCGGAGCCAAAGAACCGACTCTGTGAAAAGAACTGACCAGACTTTCAGATAGCTAATCACCCAATTATTATTGAAAGAACTTCAATAAATGTTTGATTTTTGAAAATAATGAAAACGATGACCACATAGCTTGTTGTTAGCTCCATAGGGCCCATGTTTAGTTAGGGAGTAACACATGATGTCATGTGTGGATCTGAAAACATAACTGATTTCTGTTCACCTTTGTGGTCAGTTATTTAAGGGATGGTTCACACTTCTATTGTCTTCAGTTGTTTGCTTGAATAACTTGTCCGTGAATTAACACTGGAAAAGTCTGCAGGTAAAGTCATCTTTGTTTGATTTTTGTCTAAGCAAAATAAAAGGTGCTTTTCTCTTGAATGTTTTTTTCCCTGCTGGTATGATAATGATTCAATCGATATAGCATTTATAGCATTTGAATAAGGATTGTTATTTTTACCCATATGGCTCCAAGACAGAGGGAGGGTAAACTTTGTACATGAATTAGGATGAAAGTTTCTTATCTCTTACTTTTCTGGTAAACTTGGATCCTGACATATAAACCAAATCTGGTTCGCCAGTTGAAAACTACTGTTTCCAGTGAAGTTGAGCACAATCTCTGAGCTACTGTTGATATAATAATATCAAAAGGATTGACGAGAATACTGTTCATTAAGAGACATTTTTACTATTAAACACGGAAAAAGTAGGATTTTTATTTTTCCGTTTGCTGCATGTTGGAGGAATACAAGGGAACATATGAAGATACCCAAGGCTGAAATAATCTGGATGAGCTGACTGTCGCAATGACTAAAATGGTGGCAATATATAAAATTTTGCATCACTTTGTATCAGGATAAAATGAAATAAAGAACATGTGCTTCTTGTTAATTGACCCTCTAAGAAACATTATATAGGACAACTAGAAGGTTTGTTAAAGGTTGCATGTTTCACTTTTGATGGAAAAAAAAGAAAATTCTATCAATAATCTCCTCAAAATTTCTCTTCTAGCTAAAGAAAAATGGCTACAACCGAGGACTTTTCTACCATAGCTTCAACAATTACCGACGACGCTTCCTCTGACGACTATAACTACCCTTACGACTACACTTACGACTATACAGATGAAGTGTGCAACAAAACCGAGGTCAATCAGTTTGGAGCAAACCTCACCCCAGTCATCTTCACCATGGTGGTGATCCTGAGTCTGTTCGGAAACATCCTGGTCATTGTGGTCCTGGCCAGATATGAGAATCTCAAATCTATCACCAACACCTTCATCTTAAACCTGGCTGTATCAGACCTCTTCTTCACCACAGGTTTACCTTTCTGGGCCTACTATCACATGTATGGATGGACTTTTGGGGACCTTTTGTGCAAATTGGTCAACTTCGTCTTCTGTGTTGGCTTCTACAGCAGCGGCATCCTCCTCATCCTGATGACTGTTCACCGTTACGCATCTGTGATATATCCCCTGTCAGGCGTTGTGTCTATCACAGGCTGCTACAGTGTCTTGTCATGTGTAGCTGTTTGGGTGGTGAGTTTACTGGTTGCCAGTCCAGCTTTCATCTTTGTTGAAGTCCAGAACCAGAATCACTGTGTATATGTGAACTCCTATTGGAGCTTATGGGGAATTTATCAGCAAAATATCCTCTTTATTGTTAGTTCATGCGTTTTTGTTATTTGTTATTCACGGATCATCTGCAGACTGCTTCGTCCAACTGCCCAAAGAAGAAAAAACAAAACTTTAAAGCTTATTTTTATGCTAATGACTGTCTTCTTTGTAGGCTGGGCTCCTTACAATATTGTAATTTTCCTTCACTCTATGCGTTCCTGGACAAAACCGCCTGCTGACTCAAAGGCTGTCGCTGCAAACTGTAACTCTTCAGAACAGCTGGATTATGCCTTTTACATATGCAGACTAGTTGCCTATATGCACTGCTGCCTCAACCCTGTGTTTTATGTTTTTGTGGGGGTTAAATTCAGAAGCCACTTGAAGAAAATGCTAAAAGGCTACAGTGACAGAGGCAACAGCACTCGAAGTAGATTCAGTCGACAAACGATTACATCCCTCACAAGTGGTGAAGAGTTCTCTATGTAGTTCGGAGGAAGACAGCAGGAAATCCAAACTTGTGACATAACATTATGAGAAAGTGTGAGTAAATACTTCATTGATGCACCTTGCCGTAATGTGCTCCATGTTACTGTAACATCACCTGTTAATGTGTATAAGTCTGACAGATCAGTGTATATCTTTACTAACTGAAATTTAAAGCAGATGCATTGCTCTCAAAGTGCTGTGGAAAGGCTTGTCTTGAACAATATTTGGGAACTTGTTATTGTTCTCTCCACAAATCCATTGCACTTTGGAAAGTGTTTTCTGTTTTCAATGTTGAACTGCTGAAGTAATGATTATCTGATAAAAGAGATGTCACAATGTGTGGTCACTCCAAATCTGATGATGAACTTTTTGAAATCATTTATGATTTTTTTTTTAAAAATGGTTTGTAATTAGGTCCTACTGCTGGTTTTGTGGCTCTTAATTTAGTAAGGTAATTGCTAACATGAGCAATCTAACATGTATTTTCACTTACAGCACTGTGTTCACAGCAGTCATTGGGAGTGCATGGGTGTGTAACTGTAAGGCTTTCAACGTGTGTGTATGTGCAACAGAATAATCATCTGTTTTGAAAGTTTAGTCAGAGCTGTGCTTGTAATAGAGAAAAAAGTTCACTGTGTAAATAGTTGAAAGCTTTTCATTATGATCTTGTACAGTTTTTCATAACAATCATGTTGGTAATTTGTTTTGGTAATTTCTTGGGATAAGGAAATACCTTTTTCTTACCAATGCTTCATTGTTTCAAATGTACCGTACAACATTTGTGTCATTAGTTTCTCTCTGACATGAAATAATCACATGTTTACAATAAAATAAACATCACTTGATTGTCTGTCTGCTTTGTACAAGGAATCATCATTGTAACCTCAAGTAACGTCATTAAAACTTAACATTTGAAAAAAAGGGGTCTTGAACTACATTCCAGCATTACTTGAACTGGAAAACTGATTCAGCATCTCTGACTAAAAAAAAAGAACCCAAAACAGGAAGTCCCTGTTTGCTTTTTTTCTTCAACAACTCCTCATTCACACAGCAGTTCATCAGAAGACTTGAGAGGTGTTGTTATTGGTAAGTTTGTTGGGGGCTGCTCTTGATTCCTTTTTAATATAGCTAACATATTATATCTAATTATTATTCAAATATAAAGCTTGAAAGTGTCTATGTTTAACAACCAAAAATTTCCTCTTGGTCTAAATTACATTTTGCAAATCTTATTTTTGTGTCTTTTTTTCCTAGAAAACCCTACAACTTCAGTATGAACTACTCTTACGAATACGACTACTCATATGATTATTCAGATGATAGTGCATTGGAATATTTGTGTCTTGAAATGTCTGACTTCAGGACGCTCAGCGGTGCTTTCTTCATTTTGATCTTCATCTTCAGTATCATTGGCAATACTCTTCTTTTAACTGTTCTCTTCATCTACGAGAACCTGAAAAATGTCACAAATCTCTTCATCCTGAACCTGGCCTGCTCTGATTTAATCTTCACTCTAACATTGCCATCCTGGGCTGTCTATCATCTGCACCACTGGATCTTTGGGGACTTTGCCTGCAAGTTTAAAACTGCACTCTACTACATGAGTTTGTATAGTAGCATCATTCTTCTCACTGCCATGACTGTGGATCGTTTCATGACAGTGGTGCTACATAACTCACCATATAAGCCTGCAAGGAGACAAAGGTGTGCGATGGTTTCTTGTGCAGCTGCCTGGATCATCAGCATTGCTGCATCTATAAAAGAAGCTATGGCAGTAGAGGTGACGTCATCTTGGAGTGGTCATTTAATGTGTGAAACTGCATCTAATAGCACTTCTGTCAACCTGGGATATTATCTCCAAGTGTCACTTCTCTTCTTCCTCCCATTTGCCATCATAGTCCTCTGCTATTCTGCCATCCTGAGGACAGTCCTGCAGGCTTCAAACAGAAAAAGGTACAGGACTGTAGTGGTGGTCTTATGCATTGTTACTGCCTTCTTCATCTGCTGGGGACCTTACCATATTGTGCTTTTCACAAAGTCTTTGTATGAACCAAAAGGCTGTATTGAGAAAGATCGTTTCCACATTGCCTATTCTATTTGTCGTATCGTTGCTTATTCTCACTGTTGTATGAACCCTTTGCTGTATATGCTTTCACAAAAACTCCGAAGACATCTTATGCAACTTTTACAATGCAACCGAGACACAAGAAATAACAGGGAAAGAGACAATGGCCAAAGCACATCAGCTGTTCATAATGTGGCTTTCACAGCACAAAGCTCTGCAGTCATGTTGGATTAACCCTCCAGGAAGTAATTCACCCTTAAACACAAATAGACTAGAAAGCTTTGATACATCAACTTTGTTTTGAATCATTTATAGTCCTCCTTGTAGAGTGAATGGATCTTTTTTATATATTAGTTCTGCAATGTGCTGAGAAAATATGTAAGGTAAAAAGAATAAGCATGTAATGTATGCCAAATTAAGAGGAAAAGTTTTCACCTCTGAACTCTCACAGCCATTTGAAAACTTTGCGGTGTTGTACTGTGTTTGTGGCATATTGAATAAAAACGCAGAGGAGCCTAGTTAAGCTGTTTTCACTTCTTTTTTTTAACCAGATATGTTGACATGCAGGAATGGGCCTGCACTACATCTCGAAACCCTACAATGGGGGGACTGATTCTTGGAAAAGTCCCAGACAGAATGAAGCAATCACTTCAAGAACTGTTTATTCAGTTTATGAAACTACCCATGTCCCCATGGAAGTTAAATTGTAAAGATAGGGATCTTTTAAAAACATTGCAGGATTTGGATTCATTCATTCTTTCTTTCTTTCTTTCTTTTTTTTTTTTGAAAGTTAATTCAACTTATTATTATTATTTCCACGATGTGAGGCATAATCTTTGTTTCATTTTGCAATTCTTTTTGGGCTTTTATTTTGAAAGCATTTTTTTACACTTACCTGACGGTGAAACCGGAAATTGAAACAAACACCATCCACCGGTAAAAGTGAGGAAACGTGTCAGTGCTCTTGCTGCATACTTTAGCACCTTGCTGACAGCATAACAGGTAAGAATTATGTTTTATTTATCCTACAATAAAAGTTAAATTTTTGTTTGAACTTGGAGTGTGTTCAGGATATCTAAAATCTGATACAAAGGATTATTTTGTCTCCCTTAGTTTAGTTATCATTTCACCATGCTGCCACTGATTGCCTAGCCAGAGCATTTGTCTGTGGCATTTTTATGAAGCTGATGTTTTTACAACTCTAAACCTCAAACAGTACGCTAAACCTGACATGTTAGTTATCACAGTTTTTAAGGCAGGTGAGGAGGAGGATCTTAAACTGTATGCAGTAGGGAATGGGGAGTGAAGGGAGATGTTGGAGGATGGGGGTGATGTGGTCACTGGAGTAGGTGCAGGTAAGTTGACTTTGGCAGATGTACTATCCAGGATGCTGTTACAGTAATCTCAACAGGATGTACTGAATGCTTGGTTAAAGGTCGAGTCTTCAGGAATTTTTGTTACTGTTTGTAAACACAACATCCAAACTGTCCTCGTCCTGTGTGGCTCAGTGCCAGTGACTGGGCATGCTCACTCTCTATGACTGTAGCTCAAAGCTGTAGTTACATGAACACACTCACCAGCCCAGCGAGCACCTAAAGCTTTGCCTTTCTTTCTGGTAGAGACTCAAGAGCTGACTTTCTGAAAATGAGGTATCCTGCAAATGTTGTACCATTCTTCCTTCACGTGTTATGACCACTATCATAGCTGCTTGGGATAGCCTCTCCCTGATTGGCTGGGGTCACCATGCCTACTTTCCACCCAGAAACATCCACAGACAACCAAAACATCAAGATACAGGCAGGGGAGGGGGGTGACGTTAAGAGGCCCATAGATAATGATTGAGCTGGATTATTACTGTATAAGTTGACATTGTAATTACTAGGAAAAACACAGCTAAAAAAATCCTGAAAAATTCTTTTGAGTGTATTGGTGGCAAAGAAAGAGAGGAATGGATGAAGGTAGAAATCTGTGTTAAATATGAAGGGGAAAAAAACATATTGGAGAGCCTGAAAAAATAATATGAAATGGTAGAATCTTGAAAAGCTACAAAAGGAAACATCATCATAGCTTAATATCTATCAGAATGATTTAAAATACTTAATTTATTCTTCTGTGAATAGTTAAACATTTGAGTTCACATTTTCTGCTGATCTTGCTGCACTGAACATATCAACCCACAAGATGGCAACAAAAATGTCAAGAAGTTGAGTTTGAAGTTATATCTCTAGGTCATTTCAAACATTGTCATCAGGATAAAAATTGCTAGATGTTGTTTTGAGTTATTTTTATTATTTGTTCTGATGTTCATGTGATCACTGTTGCTTTCATACTTGTTGAAGGGTGTTTTCTTACTCATGATGTAGTTAATGTTTCATGATAAAGTGGAAAATTATTCAAAAAGAACACAACACATAAAAAAGCTGGCTGATTATTGATTACTCAAACTATGCAATGTGTTAAATACCTTAGCTCTGAAAACCAAGCTCAAGGATTAGGCCGTAAAATGTGACTAATATGTAATTCCATGTCTTGCAAATGATGCATTCTGCGTAGCAAGGAACAGCCCGTATTGTGCAAGCACCAACTCGGTGAGCAATTTTTCTTGTGAATCCACTGTAACTGTAAATGAAGCGTAAATGTCCTCCTTTTTTTTTTTTCAAAATAGCCCAGCCTGGTGTATCAGAGCAGAATCTCCCTCTGGAGTTCACTCCCAGAATCAAGATTAATAAAATTTACCACAAAAGATCGAGCTTTTGATTTTCAGTCTCATTCACCAAACCTTACCACGTGCGCTTGCTTTCTTTTTCTTCAAGAAATTCCAACAGTTACGCAATGTCCCTTTTTTCAGTGAGTAAATTATTACCACCAACCTCTTTTTTTCTCTCCTGTGGTCCACGTCTTCACGTCTATTATATGTAATTTGTTTCTCTAGGGCCCCGTCAGTGTACTTGAATGTGGCTGAGCAGCGAGGCCTTGATAGCTCCACGGGGGGTCCAGAGAAGAGTGTATAGGGACAGCTCAGTGGGCCACTGTAACAGCACTCATATCCCTCTCTGGGGGTAGATTAAGCTTAATTAACTAAACCATCCAACACGCTTGGATGAATGGATACAAGTCAAGGGCAGAGCAGTCACGGGTGTGCTCACACATTCTCTGGCAGTGGCTGAGGGAGAGTTTTGTGTCATTTTTTGGCTCTGTGTGTGTGTAATAGTGGCAAAAATAGCTGGTGTAGCTTTGATAAAGTCATATGGAAGTCAACAATTAAAAAATCTGTGTTTTGTATGAAGCACTCCAAAAAGGCATTTACAGAAAGTTGTAAAAAGGAATAGAAAGAACACAATGTGAAACACAGTTGCCTGATTTACAACACTTTAAAATGAGAGATCTAAAACAGGTTTAAGACTTTCCAGCACTAAAAATAGTCCTTGAGTGTTGGATCACGATAATAGGCCTCAAATCTAGATTTATCTGTGGATGAAAGACTTCTAAATCTCTGGTGGAGCTGTTCGGTACAGTTTATGGGGAGTATAGAGCTGCAAAAGACATCACAAATTTTAACACCTCAGGCTCAGCTGCACATCAAGTGTCAAACTCTCTGCGTGATAATATCTTAGTTTGTCTTGGAGTAAAATGAGAAAAATCCAGATATTCGGTTTGGTCTCCATGTTAAGTTGGCTGAATGATTCATACAGATTAATCTGATTGTGACTATTTCTCCCTGTATTGCAATTTATTGTTCAATTATTTTTAGGTTTCCCATCTCATGTATTGTTTAAAAAAAGAAGAAAAAAAAGCAATGTTCATTTTTATGCACTCAATAGTCTTTTTGCCACTCTACTACTGCTGTTGCCTATTTTAGTCACTTTTCATTTATATATTTTTTGCTGCGTTTGGACCATTTTTTCCCCATTTATTGACTATTTTTGAAGTTTTCTTTTCCGAATTTTTTGCCCCTTTTTCACCTTTTTTTTTGTACCAATTTTGCCACCTTGAACTTATTTTCTTGACACTTCTTGCCGTTTTGTCACTTTTCACCACTTAAACATTTTCTTTGGTAGAGCAGAATTGCGGGAACACTGATGTGGAGCATAAAATATTGACTACAAAAATTATCTGGTATTCTGATATATTTGAGGTTAAAGAAATATTCCACTGTGTTTGATTAGAATATTGCAGCACGCTATATTGGGATTTAATGTAATTTGTAAGTAATTGCCCTTCCCCAATATAAAGGCATACAAAGGAGGCATTTTAACATTTAAGATCACAGTGAAAAGACCAAACCAGATAAAGAAGAATAGAAAAACCCTTAAGCTAAAACACAACCGACAATACAAGGCATCCCATTTCTTATCTTTAAGTCAGTGTAATCTTCCCCTAGATCATTTTCTTCGCAAATGATGTTGTTGTTGTTCACTCCTGTTTTTAGCCACGAGCTACACAGCTGTTGCTGTTTTCTTATAGTCTCAGCTACTCGCCCTCCATGGCCCTAACATTCACTCCCTGCTCAACTTTTCTCCCAGGCACCTCACCCTCCTTTCTCACATTGATATCTCCCCTTTAATTTTGCTTATCTATAATGATAATTACTCCAACCATATGTGCATTTAATTGATGCCTTGCAAACGTGTAAATGTGTGCATGCTTGTGTGTGTGTGTGTGTGTGTGTGTGTGTGTGTGTGTGTGTGTGTGTGTGCGTATGTACTTGGTGTATATTGCTAATAAAGTCTTATTGCCTGTTAATCTGGACTGTCAGGGAAATGCAAGCAGATCGATTAAGTGTGTCAGACTTATCATTACAAACAATTGTTTTAGTGAACAAATATAGATGACTTAATCCTTGTATGACATACACAGGCATGTATGACATTTCCCTAATGCACCTCATCCTTATTAAATTCATCATGGGGATAAAATGTTTTAGAAAGGGATTAGATTCAATGTTTTACTGTTACCTCACATCATAATGCAAAAACAACCATTAATGATCTACACAAACATAAATCCAGCACTGCGACACGCTCATTTGTACAAAAATGTCTCATTGATTGATGGGAAATCAAGAACAGCCAACCTCTCAGGCTGAATCTCTGCCTTTGTTTTGCTGCCACAGTTCTACATGTATCCACTAGAGGGGGCTTGTATAATGGCATAATGCTCTCTATTTCATCATTACTTGAACATTTTAATGATTACATATTCTGTTCATGTCACAAGAAATGACATACACCCATATAGAGAGTCTGAATGTTTTTAGATTTTATGAAATGATGCTAAAGAGATGCGCTGCCATGATTACAGTTTCATAATCCTGATGGGTTGGCTGGTTTATTTTTTCCCAACACTGGTGATTACCACAAACAACAATCACTGCCTGTTTCTACACATCCTACACTCTCCCATCTCTCTATTTAAGGGTCATCCTCCCCTGCTTACCTGCTGTTATCAGATAGAGAAACACCGTGATTAACTGCCATGGAGACTTAATTAACAAATCAAACATCTGGATATTCACTCTCAGTCTACTGCAAAGGCTTAGCTGTCTCTTCTAAAACTGGTCATTTGATGTATCAAACCGTGTGTCCTGATGTTTCTTCGCTAAAGTTTTTCCCATCTGGCTTGTTTTGCATCTTCACTTGTTTCATCAGCGTCTCCCACTTTGCAACTTTTGAGCTGATTCTCATTTGTGAGTATTTAATTGATCCTTTCAGGTTATTTTGTGGGATTATACATGGCTGGGTGACAAATGAAGAAGGATTGGACAAAGCCCTTGAGATATGAATTTGGGCCCATACCAACATTACATAACATGATGCAGTGATATAACTTCATGTGCCAACATTTACACCCAAAATCTCAAAGAAGGGAAGAAATATAATGAAAAGATTTTAATTTACTGTAAAGTTTTGCCTTCACATCCAAATTTAGAGTTCTGTCTACAGAGTAATGCATAAAAACAATAATTAGTGACAATGTATGTTGATAAATAAAACCTTAAATGTGGACATATATGAAAATATTTTGGTTTAAAATGTGAGTTTAATTTATTTTATTAGACTTTTTTGTTTTTACTACACAGGAGAATTATCAATCAGGACATCTTTGTAAAGTACAAAATGAAAGAAGTCTGTTTTTTTTAATTTTTTAAAAAAGGGTTAAAAAAAAGTACAACAGTGTATATAGGATCAAAAGAGCAGTCCAGCAAGTGTTGGAATATGTTGATGGCCTGTTTGTATGTACTAACATACTTGACATACTTAAAAAAATTTCAAGTTTGTCAAAATCAATCAAATAAATAAGTCCATGCATACTTTCTAACTCCACTTTATTACATACTGATAAATAATGTCAAACATATTTGAACAAATCTTCAATTTAACTCTCATGTCACTGCTCGTGTTGATTCTAGCGCCCCCTGTGGAACAAAAGATGCATTTTTTCAATATGTTTCCCATGCACAACGATTTTGAGTTGTGTTGTTTTGATAGATGATGAAACTCCTGTGTACAAACTTCTGTCTATTGAAGTCAACAAAGTTTCACATAGTCTTGACATTGATTTGAAAGGGATCATACTCCCGTCTGCCATCCAGAAGAAACTTGTGGAGATTGCCAGTTGAAATGTGTCTCCTTTTCAAGTTTAACTTGTTTATAATGCTGCAGAAACTTCTTACAATCAGAATTAATTTTGGGTCACAAAGAAATTCTTGTGTTATAAACAAACATAAAGTTTACCCACATGAAATGTACACACATCCAACTCATACCTGAGTGAAGAAAATTCACATTTAAATTTAAATTTAATCCATAATAAATCCTGGAATATTTCATCCTGAATTTTGCTTGGTCAACCTTTATCAATGGTGAATGACGTAAACATCCATTTTGCTATGGTTTTGGGAAAAATCCCACTGTGACCTCCTTTTTCCCCTTTTCTTTCATGACATAACATGTTGGTCTGAGTTTGATGATTGAGCTAGTTGGAAATCTTAACTCAAACTTTTTGAGTGCTCAGGAGCTATTTTTTTTTCTCTAGGGTACAAAAACAGGTAACACCTTCTAGTTTGAGATTCTGGTATCTTGAAAACTAAACATAACAATATAATTAAAAAATAATACACCATAAAATAGCATTATTGAGGATATGCATTTGATTTTATGCGTCAAAAGATGGATAGGATGAAAGGCCAAAATACAGAGATAAAAACGAAGAAAAAAAACAGAATATCCCTCTCATCAGTTGTCATATTTCACATAACTGACTTAAAATCAAATGATATGAAGTGTGTATTATAGTCCAAAGTGCTTTGTAGTGTGAATGAAACATTTTTGGATGTTCCCACCGAGAACTGGACCACAAGCCCTGGCACTGACTCTTCAATGCTCTTCCCACTGAGCTAATATCCTACAGACCACGCTTTTTGGCTTACCCTTCCTTATCCTCAGGCTGCACCAGCTGCCGTCTACCTCCGACCACACTCCACGCCCCTCGTATGTTGTCCTCTACCTGCTTCGTCCCTCCTCCTCCTCCTCCTCATTTGTAGGTGTTCTATCCCCCTCTTTGGCCACAACTTTCCGAAAGGTGAACAGAAGTGATTCTCAATAGCACCGTGCATGACTAATGGTGGAAACATGTTAAAATCATCGCAGAAATGTCCTTGGGAAGACAAATGAATTTTCAGCAGAATAATTAACTTAATTAACAAATTTGCATGCATATTCATCAGGGCCATTGAAGTCTTTCCAGCTCAGCTTGATGAACGTTGCTGTGTAATAACCAGCTCATTTACATTCTGCCATCCACTGCCATTTGTGTGGATTACTGAGAAAAGGCAGTGTGTGTGTGTGTGTGTGTGTGTGTGTGTGTGTGTGTGTGTTCATGATGCTGGGGGTACATTGCATGTGCACTCACTTTTCTCTTTTCCTTAGCATGTCATGAAGAAAGCCTGATAAATTGATTTGACATAATGTTTTGTCGGATATACACCCCGATATTGGACTCAGCTGCTCCTGCGTACACACACACACACACACACACACACGCTGTTTAAGAGGCTCATTCATATATGCACATATTCATACACACATACCTTACACGTATGTGACTGATGATGAAGGCCTGACTTTGTGTGTGTGCGTGTGCCCCACACCCATATCTCCTTGCATCCTCCTCCCCCCCTTCACCCTCCTTCTCTCTGGTGGGCAGTTCTTGGCACCGATCCTGAGTCGTAAACCCTCCTGGGTTGCCAGACTGCGCGTTGTTAAAAACGTGAGGCCCTCCGAACCCCCCCTCCCCATCTCTGCAGGGCAATCTTTAAAGCCAGCAAGGTGTGACGGCACAGACTGGCAGCTTGGCAGCCATGCCCGAGGATACCAACGCTCCGTCAGCCATGAACGGGCACCATCACATGGGCTCGCCTAACTAATACGCTCGCCGTACATGTGCCTCCATCGTGCCTCATCTGTGCCAGTCAGAGACAAAGGAATTCATTAAGAAATTTCACATGGCGTCGTTTTGTGATTTTGCTGGGATATAGTTAATTGGGAATTTCACACAAGCTAAGGTAACTGAGAGAAGAGATTACCCAAACGAGATCGGAAAAGTTAATTACACTCACTTGGCTGTGAGTGCCCTTGATCTGAAACAACAGGAAAACTTATTTTCTGCAGGAAATTTCTCCAACAATATGTTCCTCATTCTTTTCATGGATTTTTCCCCGTTCCGATTAAGGTGCCACTAAACACTGTTTAAAAAAAAGACACTTCCCAGCAGGTTTCTTCCCAGCTTGTCAGAAAACTGCTGCTCCAGTTATGTTACCATCAGGACATAAAAAGGAATGCAAAGCCAAAGCTTTCTCACCTTTAATGTAACCAATATGGTGCTCTGTCCTGTGATTTTTCAGAAGTAATTATCACAATGATTAAAGAAAAAAGCGTAGAAAACCAGCACCACCTGACATAAAAAAACTTGTGATATTTAGCATACTTCTTCCCTTTGCCTCTGTTATACTTGCTCCTACGCTTTTTTCTGCTGACATATGTTTGACACTTGAAGCTGTTATCATAGCTGGAAGTGTGAAGGAGAATTGTTGCAGTAATATGCCACTCTTGAGTGTTGTGACAGGAAAAATGCTTTTCAGATACAGATTTGGCATTTTCAAGTCTCGTCTGACAAAACAGTGTTTGTCTTCCATTCTGATCGCAGCCAAGCCAAGTTTGCAAAACAGTTTTCCCCAGAAACACTCTGATAGATTCTTTTAGCGGAGAAGTTGTGCGATGGAAGAAGATTCCACCCTTATTGAAAGACTTCTTGCATTTTTTAATGACATGTTTTCCTCGTAAAAAAAAAAAAAGAACTCATTTATCGTGTTGTGTGACCCTCTTTGTTTTGAAGCTTCCACTGAAGCAAGACGAATACAAAACACAAATGGACCATTAAACTGACCTTCAAACTGGGCGCTATGAAAATCAAATAGCTGTCACTGCACTGCTGGGGAAATTTACACAACTACAGCTTGAGAAATATGAAAAAAAACCCACATCAATTCCTTGTTTTCATCATTCCTTTATTTGAAGTTACATCAATTCTTAAAGCTTCAGTGAATAAATCAATGTGAGCTTCGATCAGAGGACATTAAAGGAGGGTTTGTATGAGTGCACACAGCTGAATCCCCCTGCAGACCTGCTTTGCTGCTGTTGATGTAGCTTTTCGATAATAGCTGCAGTGAATTATTGTTCAAACTTGCCGTCTGATCTCCGGCTAAGTCTCCCACACCCCCCACACACGTGCACAATCCTCTTTTAGCAACATGCATAAAGATAAAACGACACCTGGAAGGAATGAGAATTGTGCCTTCAAGGTAAATCATCTGTCACTACTACAAAAACTAAAAGAAAAGAGGTTTTGTTTTTTTGAATTTGCTGCAGAACTCGGCCAAGTCCATCAAAAATTTAAAACCTTGTAACTTCTTTGTATCTCTTCGTTTGAGGCATGGGGGTACGTATTTGACGACGGTACTGTTTGATGGTGCAATTGATGAGAAAGTTCTGAAGAAAGTCCCAAAGCCTCAGAGGAATTTGATTACCTCCATCCATTATCTGCACAGTGAGCAATCGCGAGGCTCACCATCTGTCATCCGTTTCATTTGCATCGTCAACACCTGCCCTGCCTGTTTATGCCTCCACATTTTTTATAAGCTGTCTTTCATGGCGGGGAAAAATGTTGACTTTTCCTTCTAAATACATTAATTCCACAAGTTCAAAGAACATATTGAAGACAAACAACTCGATTTATGTCTAATAGAATTTGGAAATGCTCCTTTTTATTGCTGCAGGTTCAGGAAAAAATGACTTCCAAACAGATTTTACAGCTCAGTGAACAATAAAGTGTTTAATGTCATGGATGAAATGATGAGATAGATAGATAGATAGATAGATAGATAGATAGATAGATAGATAGATAGATAGATAGATAGATTTAACCATCTCACATACACACACACACCACATCCTCCTGTTTATTACCAACGCATTGAGCTGCACACGCTCCCTCCCTCCCTCCCCAATCCTCCCCCATCCATCCATCCCGTCTCCCATATCCCCAGGTGGTGCCGACGGCTGCGGGGCCCATTAGCGACAGAATTCCTGCCTCCAGCAGGCCATGCATGTCCCGAGTGACACATTTTTGGACCGACACCAAGAATCCAACCCTCCACAGACAGCTCACTTTCCTCTGCAGTCACCACAGTATGTGCTTGTGTTTGTGTGTGTTTGTGTGTGTGAGCGAGGGAGAGAGGCCTTGCGAACACAGCATGAGTCCCACAGGAAATGCTTGAAAGGCAGTATGGGACAGATTGGTGATGGCGCAGGATGGTCTAGAATACTAAAAAGAAGTGCAAAGATCCTCCTCGTACAAAGATCATACATCCATGAGATGACTCTCCTGCCAGGTTGGGACATTTGTCACTTCTGTCCTACATCTGCACGTCTTGCAGCATAAACTGTTCCTACGTGGGAAAAAAAGCTGGATTTTTCTTATGTATATTGTTGTTTGGCAAAGATTTTTGCCAGCTGATGAGTACCAAATGCTTCAACTCAACTCCTTGAAATGATTTCTTACTCATTAGATCACTCTTCTTGTACAGTAAAAAGGTGGCTCTGCCTTATCTGAAACAATCTACTCGATGGTCGATCAAAGTTCTTATTAATCTTAAGGAGGAGTGATTATGAAACAATACGTTATGAGTAAGAAAGAGCAGTAAGTCATTGTAGTGTAGATATTATGAATGGATTCTTTTCTTCATCTTAATAGATAGTTAATTATGTACCTAATGACTCCTCACAAAGCGCTATATAATTAGTCTAGATGAGCCGAGAAAGTTCCTACTTGTTCTTACATGTTTAATGTCGGTGATTTCTCATTTCCAAATGGGAATGTCGGAGATGGTGGTATAACATTAATGTCAGTGGAACCACAGAGAGAAACTGATATCTTTCGCTCTATCTATAGATCTATCTATCTATCTAGAGATCTGTATTATAACAATTATAATTTCTTAGAACTCCATAAAATATTTATCTTTTCTTCTTACTTCATTTAATCACAATATGTAAGTATTAAATTAATGATATCATACTTATTCCTTATCCAGAAACTTGGCTGACATGTTGGATAAAAGAGTATGTGGTGATTTTACTCACAGTAAATTGAGGTCAGTTAGACCCAAGAGAGATTCATCTGAAAGACCTCATTTGAAGAAGCTTTATGTTTCAAAGCAGGGTTATCCAACATCTCAGCTAGATCTGTTTAAGTATTTGATAAAGTCAGAAAAATTCATACAAATCTGAATGAGACAATGCTGTTTTGTTTTTTTAACTACGGTGTCTTTGTTGGGAATTAAAGGAGTGAATGGATAAAGAACTTGGAGAGAAAGTAAGGAATGAACCACAGAGAATAACTTTGGGTCAGAGTCTGAGTCAGCATGCCTAAGTGGCCTATTTTAAGGTCTGTAACCTCTATATGTGGTTTGGCAATTTCGCTAACTAATCCGCTAAGCCAAACTTACTACTTAGTGGGTTAATCAGACATGAGTTCACATAACACAGAAGGCAACATGAGGGAAGCAGAGGTAACGGGAGCAAATCAGGTTTTTCAGCTCCAATCTCACGATGTAGCTAGTTGCTATTCAGTTAGCTTCAGCTTGAATATTTGGTTGTGAAAATAGCTGTGATGGACATTTCTTTAAGTTTGTCATTAAAGTTGTTCCAAAATTATGTCACAATAATTTTGTGCAGCTAGCTAGCTAGGAAATGCGACCTAGCTACCAAAGACGAGACATTGCTAGCAACAACTCAGTTCCTTTTCGGATTTTATGAAACGCTGCCTTGTCTTTACAGATCCGCTAATTGTTTTCTTAACTTTGCAGCCATAAATGAATGTCGAAACCAAAGTAAACTATGTTTTTCAAAACAGGCAATGAAATAGCTTAGCAATGAAAAAGCAGTTGAATCAGTCCTAATGTTATCACTTTGTATACCAAAGCTAACATTTCTACTCACCTACCCTCTTACCTTAAAACAGTTTGGTTTAATCAAAATTATGAAAACAAGACCCACGATAATTTGATGCTACAGGCTAATCTACCAGTTTAACATTACGGAAATAACTGAGTCAGTCTGACCTTTATTTTCATAGCCTTGCCAATATGT
Source organism: Thalassoma bifasciatum (assembly GCA_008086565.1). Lineage (NCBI taxonomy): Eukaryota > Metazoa > Chordata > Actinopteri > Labriformes > Labridae > Thalassoma > Thalassoma bifasciatum. Next base: position 537,415 of record RPOG01000123.1, read on the forward strand.
GGAGCACCAACAGTGAAATGTTTTCAGTTATCAGGCTGTTGTTGTGATCACATAACTGTGAATCTTGACATAAGGTATCCATTGCATATTTAGAGAATAAAAGTTTGGTCTTGCGTTGCTAGCTAGCTAACATGCTAAGAAACTTTCCCTGTAAGTTCCCTCTACAAATTTACATGTTTCAATCAATAAATAATAACTTTATTTTTAAGTAATTACTTTATTTTTATAGCTGCTTTATAAACAGAGGCCTAAACAGTTAAACAAAGTAACAAAAGTTGTAAAAAAGAAACCAGGAATGAAACAATCGAACATCAAAACTTAAATCAATGAGTGTAGCCCAAAATGTAATTTAACTAGGATTTTATAGGTTAAGTTTTTAAAAACTGGCTGGTTGTTGAAGACAAACCCTGATATTAACATTTGCGAGGCCTGGAACACTTTGTCATCATATTGCTGTTAGGATGGCCTTATTTCTAACCATTTGAAAAAAAAAATGTTTTAAAAGTAAATTTGGGCAGTCACATTGAACAAAAACACTTCTTTGGGAATGATTGATGCAAATTTGAATGAACCCCTTGTAACCCAAGAAGATGGGAAAGTGTCCTAAATGTTTTTTGTCATATAGGCCCCAAGAATTCATTTTAAATTGAGGCTGATTTTTTCCATTTCTATGTGAAGTTCTGTTCAGTTGAAAGACGTTGTGGCAGATTCTTGGACATTGTTTGAAGACTTTTTTAATGTGTTTTACTTTTCACTTTAACTTTCTTCAATGGAACTGAGTGTAACAACAAACTGAGATTAACTCGACACTCAGGTAAAATTCTTGGTATCTATATTAATAACTTGGACCCTTGCAGTTATATTGTGCTTGTGAAAAACTTTGATTTGACAGTTGATCTCTCTTTGGTATCACACCCTTATATAGTCATGCTTTCCACACGCTTGTATTCACAGTCGAGGGATTCGAATGCTGCTTCACCCGGCACCACACGTGCCTCTCAGCATGCCCCGAAATAGGGTGTTGCTGGGGTGTCAGAGGATCACACCCCTGTATGCTTCCCACCTGCTCCAAAACCCACCCATTCTCCCTCATATTGTAGCCACACACACTTTTCTCTCTCACACACACTGAAAAACACAGTCAGACAAAGAGCACAAAACACAAAGGTGATGTAGTGACAGATGCTCCTGTCACATACTTAGCATATCTCCACCTCCAAAATAATACAACTGCAGAAGTCAGGCTGTCTCTCTCTGTGTTCGAGTCACTCATCTATTTGCACTCTGTGGATAAAAGCAGCTCTTAAATTTCAATCTTTCACCCAATATTTACCCAATCTGACCAAATCATATAATTAATGCCTATGTCTCTCTTCTCCTCCTCCTCCAGACCAATGTATTCCCCTCATCTTGCCTCCCTCCCACCCTGTCTAACCTTTCGGTGCCAAGTTCACAGATAGAGAGAAAGTACTTCCTGTGAGAGGCCGGGCCGGCTGCCAGAGAGACTGATCCACCAATCTGACACGTTAATGAGATCCTGGCCCGTAGTAGTGGAGTGTCAGGCCTCCTCTGCTGCAGCATCAGCCCTGCCATGACCTGCAACACACGCACAAACATCCACACACACACACACACACACACACACACACACACACACACACACACAACTCTACTCATATGTGTAATTTTTTCACACGGGCACACACACTCGCAGAGATATAAGCACAAATGAATCTCTCCCCACACGCACACTTTGAGAGAGGGGGGTTCAGCTCCTTAAATCTGTCTAATTAAAACACCAAATCCCTCCACTCCCCTCACCCACCAACCCAATCCTCACACACACGCTCTCGCACCCCCACCCTCCTCCGTCCCCACTGCCACCACCCCCGATTCCGCAGGAGAAATGATTATTAGGAATTTAATGGGGGAACGTTTCCCATCCCACACCATCTGGGGCTTGGGAATGGCACAAAATTTGAGGATGCTTGCCGACGTGGCGGGGAACATTATTTTCATTTTTCTTGACTGGTGCTCAGAGTTTCAGACATTGCAGGAAAAAAATGTGCCTGATTTCAATAAATTAGCATAATATATTGCAAAATAAGATACATATAAAGATGAATTTGTGTTAAAGGTAACTGGAGAAAACTTTCCTGAACTTCGTAGCTGATTGTTATCATTTTGTGAGCTCTCCCTATAGAAACACAATGTTTGTTTTGCATTAATTATGACACTACGTCTCCGGTTGCAAATTCACCCCTATACGATACATATCCCCCCATTCCTGTCCTTCACCTCCCACACAGAGCCGGGCCATATGCTCCCTCTTTTTCTCTCTCTCCCCCCTCTCCTCTTCCCTCTCATCGCTCGCTTTCGCACAGTTTAATGAGCTGCATGAATGTGGGGGTACGTGTACACGTTTGACCCTGCGCTAAACTGCATAGACCCTGTGGGCGTGAAACTCCCTCCCCCCCGGCCTCCCCTACTCAACTCCTCCTTACCCTCCGCAGCCTCCCTCTGAGGCTCCAAGAGGGATTTAAATCCACTTCTCATCCACATACATGCATACATACACACACACACACACACACACACACACACACACACATTTACACACACACACAGCATGGTAGGAAAAGCATTAAGACTGACAAGGTGGGAATTTTAGTGAATGAGATAAATAAGGCCTGCTGGTGACGGACGGGGGGCTAAAGGGGTGATTTTAGGGCCCCAGAGGGACCCTCGGTATCTGTTTCTCTGGTTTTACGATGACAGAGGGAGAGGAGAGAGAGTGAGGGAATGAAGACAGGAAAAGAAGGCAGAATTATGTTTTAACTTTTATATAACTGAAGGAATGAATGAAGTTCAGCGCATCTGAACGACAAAATTCTGATAAAGCAGTCTTTTTATTTAAGGCTCTCCTTTCGCCTACTTTGTGTTTGCAGATTTAATTTTTTTCTTATTGATTTTTATCCATGCTTTCTAAAGTGTAGAGACTACAGTCCTTGTAACTAGTTTGCTTTCTGACCCTTTGCAACATTTCTTCCTTCTTCTCCCTATTACCTACATTTTCTGTCCGTCTTCAGCTGTAATATACGGATAAAAATCCAGGGCAAAGAATAGCTTATTCTGTGTTCACTGGCTGAGGCCTCAGCATGTATTTTAGGTCCCTTGAAAAGATGAAAAGTAGCCTTTCAAATCTGAATCACGACGCTTTGCTATCCTTAATGTTTCAGGGCCCTTGACAGTCGAGGCCCCTGTAACCCCCCTCCATTCCTTGTGCCTTTCCTCTTTTGTAAAAACATAGAAATATAATAAACTATAAATATGATCATCATAAACGTATGTCCTGGAGTTTTCCTGTACTCAAATTAAAAAGAGCAAAAGTGTAATGAACCTATTTTTGTCGTTATATTCGGCATTATGTGATGAATTTCTGCAGCATTGAACAAACTTTGTCACTCTTCAAATACACATGATGTTCAGCTATCACAGTTGTCTTAACGTGCATCAAGCACAAGTCTCAGGATTTTTCTGTTGATATTAAGATGAACTCTTCGTTCTCTGACGCAGTCTAAAACTGTGATTTTGCTCCTCATTGAAAACCACTTTATCACCTGTTCAATTTTTGGTCAAAAAGCTGCACCCAGTATCTTTACTTTAGTTAAACTTGTCTTGAAGTTGCATTTCCTCCTGTGTTGATTTGAAATTAGCTTGTGTTTTGGGAGTTGTTATGCGTGACTTGGATTTTAATTCTCTTTTTTTTTCTTTTTTTTTTTAAATCTTAGCCAATTGTGTAAGTTAGTTATAATCTGAGTGTCATGTAGGGGTAAGCCATAGAGCTGCAAAGGGTAGAATGAATATGACAAGTTTCCCGCAGTGAACTCGCGCACTTGTAGAAATGTGCCCGACGATTTGACCCTGCATAGAAAGTAATGAGGTTTTTTTGCAAGATTTTTCAGTCACTTTTCTGAAATACATACAACAACAACGAAATAAATCTTCACATAATTTCGGCTGTGGCTTTGTTTTTCCACATTACTTAAATGAAATCATATCAAACTATCTGACTCTGACCTGATACCCGTACAGGTAGCAAAGCAATAATCTCAGGAAATATTGCACAGAAGTGTGTAACTTTCGTTTAATCCTGATTTTATAAATAATTTTGAAATTGTAAAGAAGCTTGAAAAAGCCCTGTTTTCTGGTTAGAGAGTGTGATCTCTCATAAGTGGGGATGCTGCTGCTCCAAAAAACCCTCCCTCCACACTGGGAGCTCTGGGATTAGATGTCTGAGCTCTCTGGATGGCATCCAACACCTCGTGACACTAATCAGCATTGTGATGACCAAATTCAATCACATTATACGGACAGGCCTTTTTCACCGAAAGAGCTATAATTGTGTTGTAATATTACAATTTATTCTATTAAGACTCAAACTTTAAAAAATCCCATTGAATAAAAGTCTGAATATTATTTTTAGTTTTAAATTGTGCCCCAAAATGTTGGTTTAAATGGTTTGAGGACCTTTTACGCGATGTGTAACAAAGTCTTGAGAGATCGTGCAAGCTTATTAAAAGATGTAACCTCTCCAAAACAAATAAACAGAATCCGGCCCGAGGTGTTTTTCATCCTGATTTAATTTCCTAACAAGTTGTTTTTCCATAACTGCCGCGTGCCTGCTGTCGATCATTTGCACAGAAAGCTGAGAAGCTGCTCTCCAACATAAAGCCTCTCACAGCCTCTTCATTTTATTGCGACAAACACATCACAAAACATTAAAACACATTACTTCACGAGGATTTCGATCCATAACGAGTTCTCAGGAGTGTGTGTGTGTGTGTGTGTGTGTGCGTGTGCATGTGTGTGTGAAGAGTTCACAAGAGATAGAGTGAGTGTGTTTGTTTGTATGTATGAAAAATAAAAGTTATAAATATCATCCAATAATCATTCGGTCATTCGGGTTGAAGATACAAAAGCAACATAGTTTATGAGATACAGTCACCGACATTGTGCAGAAAGACGTGAAGTGCGTCACAGCAGGAACCAGGAAGTGTCAAAAGTTCACATCAAACTTTCCAAAACTGTCACTTCGTTGCATATTGATGGTCAACATCTCTTTTTTTAAGGCATTTGTAACATTTTGACCAGTCCTCTTCTTTCAGCTGCAGTGAAATCTTTACAACAAAGTGTAAAATGTTAGCAAAATCACAAAAAAGGTAACACAGCTGAATTTTACAATATTTTTTATAATATATTTTCCACATTCAAATTGACGGACTTATAATAAATAAGCCTAAATAAATAAATTAATAAATACAATAATAATAATAATTTACATTCACCTCGTTACCACACTATTTACTCCAAAAACAAACAGTTTATTTCCCCACTACTTCCTGATTTTAAAGGACCATTTCTGATTACATCATCGTCAGGTCTCCTCAGCACGTGCACGTCTCCAAACATTTTTAAACAATTAAATGAGTGTCATCATTTCAATAAGACGATAAGGAACGCCCCGTGAGATTAAATATACATTTAACATTATTTTATAAGCTAAGATTGCATTTGGCTGCCTTGCATAGCTCAAATCACATTTATTGCTAACACAATGAATCTGAGAACTCCAATCATTCAGAAAAACTTCCCTGATAATGTAGAAAACACTTTAGATTTTTATTCCCCGGTCGTTTCATTTAGTTGGTTTTTTGTTTTCCCCACAATAAGTTGTCCAACTGACTCTCTAGACCCTATCAAACAAATATTGAAAATTAAATATGATGTAAATCTGCTCTTTTCTAATTAATGTCAAACCTGACTGTAGCACAGCCACCACTTATTAGAAACTACACTTTCACTCTGCTTGAAAAAAGAACAACTGATTCTCAAACGAATTATTCTCCATGAATGTGAATTTCTGGAATCATATTTTGACAGTGAGCCATTGAATTTTAATTATATTTAACTAATCAGAGGATTGGTCGCTAGATTAAAAGGAGTTCATTTGTTTATGATAAAAAAGCATCACTTCGTGCCTCGTGTCAACCCATGAATTTGGAACACGTGAAACCACCAAAAAACCTGCAGACTTTGCGCCGTTTAGGAAAATAATTATGAACATTTCACACCGAACGAAACATTAAAACAGGCGTTTTTTGCAGTGCATCAGCGTGTCTGGAGTCCATTTCGTTTTACTCTCGACATCTGCGGGGGGAAATTGCATCGCTTCCAAAACTTGAACTTAGTCCAGCTGATTGATTAATTGTGAAAAGAGCCATTAACTTCCCCTTGTGCTTGGAAGGACTGGCTGCGGACGTGCAGGTCGTAGGGGAAACGGGCCTCCTGGGAGACTCGGTACATGGAGTTGTGCGCAAGAGCCGTGCGCCCTGGCGCACTGCAGTAGCGCATTCCATAGTGGCTGCTTTTGCTGTAGTCTGGCGGATCATCGTGCTTGAGGGAGAAAATCCCGTTAAAGTTCATAGGAGGGCTCAGCTGGCCGTCGAAATGCGGACTCGCGCTCTCGGGGGACGGGTTCTCGTAGTATGACTCGTACGCGCTGCTGTAGCTGTAGTGTCTGAAGGGTTTGGCGCTGGCATCCAAGCTGCTCGCGCTGTGTCCTGGGGGCGTGTTCATTTCTGAGCCCGGGTACGGATACATGGCATCGTAGGGCGGTCTGCCAGAGAACATGACCTCCCCGTTGTGGTCTGTGAGGAAATTTCTGGCGTTGAGCTGCAAACACCCGGCCACCAGGTTGGTCGTTGGCTGAGATAATCCTTTGCACAAAGTCTGCACGAAGGCGAGGAGGTCCGGTCTCTTCCCCGCGCTCAGAGTCTCTGACAGGGCCCAGATGTAGTTCTTAGCCAATCTGAGGGTTTCAATCTTAGACAGTTTTTGAGTTTTTGAGTAGCATGGCACAACTTTGCGCAGGCTCTCCAGAGCATCGTTCAGGCCGTGCATCCGACTGCGCTCTCGAGCGTTGGCCTCCTGACGCCGGAGTTTGGACCGGTCCATCCTCTCCTTCCCCTGATTCTTTTTCCTTGGGCCTCTCTTTTTAGGGAGCCCATCCTCATCCTGGTCCTCCTCCCTCTCGTCCTCCTCTCGGTCGGAGAGCTCGTCCTCGGCCTCCCTCATGTCTGAGTTAGACCTCTTCGGGTTGTGCTGTCGCTCCTGCTCCAGGCTCTCAGGTAAGCTTTCACGGGGGAAATTGGCACCAAACCTCGGCTCACACATCATATGAGATTCCTCGAATGGCAGTGTCAACATATTTCCTGCAGACCAAAGAAAGGGGCATGAAGAATGAGGACAAAGCACATCACTGAGGTCTTTCTCCAGTTAATTACCTTGTGGATGAATCTCCCCAAGAGGGAGAGGAACAAATTAGAAAGCAAGGCTGGTGTTAAAGCATGCTGTGGCATCTTTGCGTTTTTTGGCTAACGGCAGAAAAAAATCTGAAAAAAGTAAGTCAAGCCCTAAAAGTCAAAACAAGAATTTAAAAACGTGCACATACCTCTGGTCAGCATGCACCTTGCATGTTCCCAAATGTCTCCGCGGAATCTGCGCTGCAGCTTCTTCTCCTGCAAACCACAAATCAAAGAAAAAGCTGAAACCTGCGCTCCCTTTTTCTCTGCTGTGTTCTGCTCTCCCTCTTCTCTTCCCTCTCTCACTCTCACTCTCTCTCACTCTCTCTCTCTTCCCCTTCCCTCTCTCTTTGAGGAATGACACTCATGCCAACAGCGGGTACCCATGCCATCTGCCGCTGACGTCTTGTGGCAGTCGAGACCACGTGTTCAGCCTCCCATGGGACCTCCATTCCGTACCGATCATCTGGCAGCTCCGGTAATGGGCACCGGGAGGCCCGCGTTTACCGTCAGATACACAGACCGGAGAGGGATAACAACTAATATCTGCCTGTTTCCCCGTGTAAGAAAGATAAATTCATGTCTTTTTTCCGTCTGGTAGAGAAAAGATGGATGTGCGGGTCTGCAGCATCCTCAACAGGTGAGACAGACATGCACAGAGACACACAGACAAGTTTTATGATGGAATTCATGAACTTTAAAGCTGTTTTTATTTCAAGTCTTGGCACAGAAAAAAAGGAAAAAACGCAATTAGTCATAAACACCACTCAACCTGATCAAAGAGATTCGCTTAAATTCAGGATTGAAACAGCTTAGTAACACTGAATTCAGACAATACATAGGCCTACATGATTCCTTTCTTTAGAATAAGGGGGAGGGATTTGATATCATGGACTGGTTTGTTTTCTGTCCCTGATGAATGTTAAGGAAGCTCGTACTTATTAATATAAAGGAAACCCTCATGTTTATGAAGAGGTAGAAACATGGTCAGTGATTTTTTTTTATGGAGGAGAAAAGTTAAAATGATTCTAGTGGACCATGATTTATTGGGAATTTCAGGGACAGAAGATTTGTTGGACAGCAAAGTATCAGGATCCAATGTTTTCAAAGTGTCAAAATTCTCTTTTGGAGCTTGTTAGAGTCTAGTATGTAACAGTAACCCAAAATGTAACAACAATCTGAAATGTAGTAAAACCCAAAATGTAGAAAGGTATCCACAGTGATACATTTGTTACATTTTGGGCAAAAAGTTGGACATTTTGGGATTAACATCTGTTACATCAATGACCAACTGTTACATTTTAGGTTTTATTACATTTTGTATTACATTTGTAGCACTTATGTTACATTGTTGACCAGTATCACACTATGCGGGCAGGCAAAAAACACAACAACATAGAAAACATAATCAATCACATTCAGATACAGCACAGAAATCGATGAGTATACAAATAACCTGAAGGGCAACCAAAAGCAGCACCATCATTACATTGCCAGAAAAAGCAGAAAAAAAACCCAATTGCATAGTAACTATTATCAGAGGTTATAGCCCTTGTTGTAGTGGGTGCTAGCCCGCTACAGAAAGGTAAAATGTTAAGTAAGAAGAAAGGCAACATTTGCACTTGTGCCATCCTGTGCATCTTATACATATTTATGACACTTATGTATAAAAAAGCAGAACTGTATTGTATAAAATAAGGCCTTCCAACAGTTGTGAGTTAGTACTTATTGAGATGCAGACAACTCTCTCCATCATCTGACTACACATTTGGTTCATTGGAAGTCTGGAAATAGAGAAAAGTACCAGAATATTTATGACATTCTCAAAGTTGTGTTGCATTTAACAAACAGTCCAGAAGTAGGAAACAATTGGCTTATTGATTTTCCATACTCTCTTATGCCTCTCGTTGATTATCTCTGTAAATTACCTCAATATCTGTTAAAGCATCCTAAACCCTGCATTTGGCCTGAGAGATATCTTTATACAGAGACAGTGTGGCTCCAGTCTGAGTTGGATCAGAGCATTAGGCATTCATATCTTAGGCTAAGCTGAAACTAGTGGCCTATTAGATCAACAACCTCAGAAATGAAAAAAATAAATAAATAAATAACAGTGGTCTGTTAGAATTGACTCTGCACCGCAAACGCATCCTTGTGTAATGTGTCTGTGATCAAGCTACATAAACTATTTCAACTGATCTGAGTGTCCTGAGTTTTCTTCTTCAGGTGGTCAAGCGTCCTGAAATTTCCTCAACAAATTTAATTGAAAAAAAAAAGACAAGAAGAATATTTTGTATCCACAGGCTTAGGAGGATTTATCACAACCAGTGTTGCAGAAACTGTTGTGCCCCTAGGCAACATGGTGTGTGGTCATAAAATGACTTGATCATAATGGAGTAAGTGATCAATAGTTGCAGGGTTGTTTAAAACAGATTCCTACAGGCTCCTCACGCTCAGAAAGGTGTGAGTGTGAGCGGGTGAGTAGGGATGGGGTTGGGGTGTGCACGGTGTTGGTACCTCAGGAGCGTACACATTAAGTACACCCCGTGGAAAAGGCCGGTGGCACGCTGCCAACTCCACACAGGGGCACAGCTGGCACTCGATATGGGTATATGCACTCCTCAGTTATTTGAAACACACACACACACACACGCAGAAAAGCACGCCTGTGAATGACCTTGTTGCAAGGAGAATCAATTAAAGCAACTTATCAATCTCTGTGTATTGGAGGTTACACGACATCGATCCGCAGCGAGGGGCCGGCTGCAGAGTGATGACACCAGGGACCACAGGGAAGCAACATATCTGTGTGTGGAGTAATGTGTGTGCGTGTGTGTGTGTGTGACAGAGCATCAAACATGTCACAGGTGAGTGTGTATAAGTGGATAAAAACACCAAAATCTGCACACACACATACATGGGTGGACACAAAAAAACAACATAAGACATAAATAAAATAGTCCCATTATTTCTGCCTCCCCCCAAAAATGCCTCAGCTGGTCTCCTGATCGTTCTGGTCCAGTACACTCACACACACACACACACACACACACACACACACACACACACACTCACACTCACACCAGCATCTGATGAGTCAAACTCTCCATCTCAGACTAATCAGTTGACTGCACTAATTGCAAATGCAAATATGCAAATTTATATTAATTAATTACTCCACTAATTAGTTCTCTTGTCTTTTCAGGTAATAAATCATGGTGTGGTTGAGAGAGAAAGAAAGAGAGTGAGACAGAAACATGGCAGTGATCTTTTGTCTGCTAGAAATCCTTCTTTCAGGTCAGAGTCTGAGCTGCTTTTTTGGGGATGATTTTTATCAAAACTCTCCTCCACTGAGACTCTCTATCTTCCCCACAGTGGCTCTGACCTGCTTAATTATTCCAATTGATATTTTATGTGTCATACTTCAAGGGTGGAAGCATTGTAATTTGAGAGGTATAGCAAACAGCAGAGGTTGGTAAATCAGGGTGTCTCGCTGACACTTCTTGCCTGTCAGCTCTTTTAATTATCACATTATCAGCTTTTATAGGCACGGTGCGTGGTGTGGAGCTGCAAATGAAGGCACCGCTGATCGCACGCTGAGCCGCAAGCGCTTCTCAATTGATGTCAGCACTCAAGAGGGAGTTTGTGTCTGGAGGATGAGATCAGGGTGAAGTGGTGGTAGTGTGGTTACTTGACATGATTCTGTCCGATATCTGACCTGTAGAGCTGCCTCTCACTGTTTCAGAGCATCTCTGCAGTGAGAAGGTGTGAGAGCAGAGAAGAAGCTCCTGACTGAACCTTCAAACATTCACTTTTTTAGTCTTAACACTGATTTTATAATGAGCCTCCCTCAGTTATTTCAGCCCTTCAGAGATCTCACTGTTTTGCTGAAGTAGATGTACATTAGCTGAAACCCCAAACAAGTGCTAGGCTCTCCTAAATGCTGATAAATCAAGGACAAATCAGGCACAGGTTGATATTGAGACATTAAAGTTGTTGCAGTTTCTCACACTTAAACCTGTCGCTGTCTCTTTCTTTGTCTTTACTTTAAACTCTGTGACTTTATACTCACCTATGTTGCTTTTCTTTTGCCTCCATTTCTCTAACAAGGAAAGTCTAAGACTTTGTCCCAAAGACACCAAACTAAGCAGCAGAGAAACATTGTTCCATAAGGATAAGGACTTTCAAACTGCAGTGGCTTGTAGTTTTTAAATCAAGGCCATCATGCCAAGCAACACTTAGCATTAAATTTGGACTTTACATTTCTTTCTTTTAGACCCATGATACCCAATTTTTTTTAAGAACTGTGACCTATCAGCCATATTTGAAGACACTGTCCATGTCGTCTTTTGGTGATGTCACAACATTACACCCATTTCAGTGAAAAAAAAACAAAAAACAAAAACAGTGTAGTTATTTACAACAACACTATTAGTTAAAAAACTAATGGCTACCTGATAACACTTGAAACATAAATTCCTATAGAGAGACCAAGTTCTGTTCTGTAAACTTATTAGGGCTTACTTATCCAAAACAGCAAGGATAAATAAAAGAAATGCACACCAGACAAAAGCTCAGGTCCTATAGGTGGATAAGATATATATGCTCAGTACTTAACATAATTATTATTCCACCTGTGGTGAAATGACAAAACTATCCAATATCACCAATCGCTTTAATTCAGACTCTCAGTGAGTTTTTTTTTGCGCTTTATCATTTTGAACATGAATGAGGAGTGTCAAACTGAATTCCTTTTTTTTTTTTTTTGGGTTGTTTTTTTTTCTTTCTTTCTTTTTTTTAAAGCTTTTTTCAAATAAATTTGAGCCTGACAACTGGAATTCTCTTGTTTCAGAAAAAAAAAATCAAGAATGTCAGTAAATAACTGAGTTTTGCCAATCAAAATAATGTGCTGTAATTTTTTTTCTGCATTTTTCTTAACCCCCTGTTCTCTTCAGATTTACTCTGTACTCTCTGTTTTGACCGCTTATAAGGTACAAGGTGAAAAATTTCCTCTGATTTTTTTCCCCTCCATTTTTGTGAAGTTGTTTCCAACATATTCACATATATTTAACAATTACTTTTGTGATTGATGGTATCATTGACCTTATTTACATAAAACCTCTTCTTTGAGTAGAAAAAAGCAAAAGTCCTGATTTCTTTTTGCTCAACGGTAATTATCAGAGGTGCACAAATTAATGTAATATCACAGACAAGTATTTGTCAAAGTGCTTGCAGGATATTGTTTGGAAATAAATTAAATTTCTTTAATGGTAGGAAGCTATGCCATGAATTTATATAAAACATATATATTTTAACAACAAAAGTCATAACTAATTTAACACTGCATGAAACCATCCATATAATTTTCAAGCAATTCTATGAAAGAAGACCAAAGTTATAACAAAATAACTTTTAAAATCAGGTCAAATTGACCCAAAGACAACAGGAGGGTTAAAAAGTACATTTAAAAGCTCATAGATGATAAATGATCATAGTAAATTAGATTTTAGATATTTTGGGTAATGGACTTGCACATGCTGGTGGATTAAACATTACGGAAACATAGATATATATTTTTGAAATAAAAAATAATCTAGGGCAGTGGTGACATTTTACTCTAGGTGATGGTCAATCAAGTATGTTAAGCACTCTTTACCTATATAAAAGTGCATTTTATTTAAGAAATGAAATTCTGAGAGCATTACTTTCCCCTAATCGAGCTTTTGATGCACATTCAGAGGCTTATACACGGATACAGAGTCTGCAAAAGAGAATTATTGACTGACAGGTTTTACGTTTTGGTGAGAAGTGATGATGAAGTTTCATCATTTTAGGTTACAAAAATACTTCAGTTAAACATATGAGAAAGATCAGTGTGGAGGAAACTTGAGATCATTTAACATGCATGGTGAAAGAACGTGAGTAACAGCCCAAAGTGTGACAGGAAATAAATTAAGTGATTTTTCTTCATCAGTTTTAGAACAGATCATCATGTTCTGAATGTGACCTGAGTTCTTCTGATGTCAAACACTCTTTGAGGACATGTTTCCCTCAGTTAAAGCAGTCAAACACACACCCTTTCCTCCCTCCTCCTTAGGCTGGATGTGCAGAGGAGAGCAGAGGATTGTGGGACTGATTACCAAAGGCCAGGTCCTGGATTGGTGTCCTCCAGCTGTGCTGTTCTACCCAATTAGAAAGTCCATATGCTGCCCCACTCAGCTGCTGAGTGGCCACACCTCCCACCCACACAGGTGGGAGCCCTGTGTGTGTGTGTGTGTGTGTGTGTGTGTGTGTGTGTGTGTGTGTGTGTGAGAGAGAGAGAGAGAGAGATTTTTGTTGCTGTTGTCCATATAAAACAAAACAAAAACAAAAAACCACAAACATCCCGTTTCTCCCATTTCTCCTTATTTTCCTGCGTCCAAGTATCTGAAGTTTTTATCGGTATGATCTCACGACACATTTAATTTAGAGAGATTCTTCTCTACTGCAACACTTTCTAAATCCCATCCTGTCTTTTTAAACTCAAACAAAGTAACTCTGCTGTCACGGCTGCTTTGATAAGAAACACACAGGTATTTAGGTGGGTGGCATGGAAGTGCTAATAGTATTAAAATATGTGGATATGAATAATGGATATGTTTTTGAAGATGTATAATGTAAAGATGTTAGTCCCGTTTTTAGACAGAGATGGGACGCAGACGTGAAATGTTGCTGGAGGCGCCCATTTTCTTTTTCAAAGCACAATCTGTTCGCACGTGTTCAAAGTGGCTGCGGCAATCTGTTGTGGAAGAATGCGACACTTTAAAACCCCGAAAGTGATAAGATAAATAAATAAAGAAAAATGTGTCAGATATTAAATTCAAACGGGAGAAACTGGGTTTTTTTTTGCTGTCAGTGTGTTCCTTTTACTGCATTGTAAAAGATAAAGCTTGTGTCTGAGTGTTTCACTGTAGGAAAAGAACAAACACAAGATTTAGATTCTCCGAAATCAAATCCACTGTCAAACATGTAAACAGTGTTTAATTTAGATTGAGAGTTTGTGTTTGAGGATTTTTTTTTTTACTCCACTTACTAACCAACTTTTCCACTCTTTTCACAGTCGTGCTTTATTTTCTTCTCCAAGCATGAAGCCAAGGTGATTGACAGGTCTGCAATGTGCTTTTCTCACCTAATCGACACTCTGGGTGTTGATATGATGTCTTTCTTCCTTTTCCCTCATCAGCTGTCCTCGGCTCTCAGGCGTCACACTGAGTCTCCAACTATCTCCTGTTCCTAACATAGACAGAGTGTGGTGAAGGAAGATTTTAAATACTGAGTGAAAATTAAGTTTTGGATCAAGCACAACGTTGTTTCCAGAAGGAAAAAAGGATTGACTGATGGGTCACATGACATCAGGACAACAAATTTGAGGACTCTTTGTGTGTCTGTTTTCCTTTTAGTAATTTTAATATTTTGTGTTGTGGAGCTTATTTCTTTTGAATTAATTTTGTTCGTACTTATTGATTTTTTTTCTCATGTATCTTACTGTGTCACAAGTTGGTCTCAGGCTGAACCAACTATTCTAAAACCAGTTTACACCTTCAATAAACAACCACTGAAAACTCTTGATGAAAAACCAAGGAACTACCACCTCCATAAAACCATTAAGAATCTTAATTTAATAACCCACCAACACTTTAACATTGTGTGTTACTCTGCAGAAACAATCTTAGAGAGACCAGAGCATCAGCAAGAGGAGACTCTTCAGCTTAAATTAGGAAAACTGCACCTTCAGTCTGAAAAAATGGGACTCATTCCTCCTCACATTAGAGACGGTACAAGCTTCAGTGTTTTTAAAAGTAGAATGAAATTATACTGCAAGGAAAAACAATCATGTGATCACTGATTAATCCTCTGAATGAATCCAACTTGAAACAATTAAATGTTATTTTAAACGTGTTGTAATTGTTTGATTGACTACTGTTCAGTATGTATTGCTTTGCTGATAAACTAAACTTCTCAAACATTTTCTTTTTGTTCGCTCCCTGTTTTTCAGGTTTAGAGTATTTCTAAGCCTTTCTATCCCTCAGCCCACACAAATATACACTCGAACACAAGAGACAAATTATTTTCAATTAAAAAAAAAACCCATCAAACTAATACATAAGACCAAAAATACATGTTTTTAAACATTGGTTAAAAGTGACACATGAACCTACACATTTCACATTTTTCTGAGTGTGTTTTCTAAATGTTGAAGACCAAGCTGAGGGTTAGGTGTCATCACACCTCACAGTATCTTGTCTTTGACAAGTAGTCATGGTGTTTGATGTTTATTACTTTACCTGGCAGCCCTTTTACAGAGCTAACTGTGTGTGCTGTGAGGATGTAGCCAGACTTCATCACTTCAGAGTCTTCTGCTGTCATTTCTGATATGAAACAAACCAAACACTGATTTTATTAACAGCTGCCCTCAGGTTGTTCACCTTTGCTGCACTGGAGTTTTACTGAATTACTAAGTTTGTACAGAGTGAAGACAATAAGCAGTGATGAAACTATACATCTATCTGTCCATCCATTCATCCATTTTCCTCTGCATACACAGGTTGGAGGCAGTAGTCTCGGCAGGTTGAGCCTCTTCCCAGCAACATTTCCTTGCTTCTCCTGGGAGATCTTGAGGCGTTCCCAGGCCAGATGGGATGTAAAATCCCTCCTGTGAGCTCTGGGTCTACCCCCAGGCTTCCTTCCAGGAGTATGTGCCAGGAATACCTCCAAAAAGAAGCATCCAGGAAGCAGCCTTGTCAGTTTCCCAAAACAAATCAACTAGATCCTCCGGATGTCCAGGCTCCTGAGAAGGAGACTAATTCTGGCTGCTTGTATCTGTGATCATCACAATCATCTGAAGCTTACAACAAGAGCTGAGGGTTGGGATGTAGATCGACAGGTAAATTCAGAGCTTTTCTTGGCTCCCTCCTTGTGAGAGTGATGATAAAACACAGGGATTTCTGCTGTATGATCCAAGTTTTCAGCTTTTAAAAAACAAAAAATAATTCAGGGATAGCTGTTGACTTAATGTTTTGATACTCTTTTTACACGTCTACATAATGACATGGCACTCATCACAAACTTCCTTCTTCTCTCACTGTTTTAAGAAGTAACAGTGACCTTTGACCACAAATTCCTTTTTTCCTGAGAGACAAAAAAATGTAAGACTCAAACCCAGAGGCTTGAAAATTCACCAGCCCTTCCAAAAGTTGGTGTTAGACAGCTCATTTTAATGGACTGTGTGTTTATTGTTTCACCCTGACTTTGTGTGTTTATTGTTTTTATTATTATGTTTGAGTTTGGGGGTAAATTCTATCTTAAATGAAGCACTAAAAAGTGTCTTATATTATTTTTAGTGTGGTAGTCCAGAAATAAACATTCCTGCTGTGACTCCTCAGGTTCACACAAAGTAGTAAAATACTTTCAAAAAAATCTACATAAAGGATGAGGAACAGACTTCAAAACAAGTAAATCCTCCATCTATTAAATTCCTTTGTAACATTGCTTGAAATATCTCAACATGACACCCCGCCATCTGTGTTTAAGCAGTTTTAGCGAGAACAAGCTACATGTTGTTGTGATGTTCTGGTTTGAAGTTGATCTGAGGGGAAAGTGCTGTGTGGTTTACAGAAGCTCAGAGGAGAGTAAACACCAAGATGAGGAAAAGTAAAGTTATGTCTGGAGTTATTTACTGGTTCATTGAAATGTTGTTCCTGCCTCCTTAGCATCTGATTTGTGTTGACATCTGTTCATTATGCTGAAATCAACAACGGTGAAAGGAGGGAGGGATAATGTCGAGTAAATGGGGGTTGTGCTTCAAATCCTGCTCACCTTGTTAGAATGTTGATGTGCATAGCTACCTGTTAACTATGCTTTATCCTGTTTGTCATCTGACCACAAGGTGAAAACAAAACATCAAATTAAAACATCATTTTATTGATTAAAAAATCATTCTTATATATATACAGCCCAGGTAACACTTCTATAGTAATGGATTCCTATTAGTCTGAACACAGGATGAATCAACATTTAAGTAAACATAATAGAGCATGCTTAAATTAAAAAATTAGCCCACAAGGATTCACATTAAACGAACATTCCCATTTTTTTCAGTTGTTATGCCTCCGTCCTTAAGAGTCACTCATTTAGCGCCTTTGAATAAAATGCATTTGTCCACATGGTTCATGCAACTACCATCAAGCTGGCTTCATCCACGCTCTTTTGACAGCGACGCTACTCCATCTACAACTTCCTGGTCACAATGATTAGTCAAATTAAGTGACAGAATTAAAATCAGCATGTGGCCAGAAATTCAACTTCCCTTTAATCCATATTAACAAACAGGACCATGAAAAATGAACCATGAAAAACGTAACAATTTTTATTGTTTCGTTTTTGTTTTATTCGAAATCAAATATCAATTTAAAGAATGATACCCAGATTTTAAGGTGCACTTGGTGAGAAGGACCTTTCAAGTAATGTTACTGTTGGTGCCTGGATTGCAGGACAGGATTTTGTTCAACTCTTCCCTCCAGCATTTTTTGTCATGGTGTCAAAAACATGAAGAAGTGCAGTGTACTGGACTCTTTTCTGTAGGCTAATTTGATTTGATGTGTTTGATCCTTGACGCTGTAATAACTGTTGCATATATATAAATGTGCTATTAAAGGTTTAAACTAATCGGGGCGCGGATGGCCTAGTGGATAAGGCTGCGCACCATGAGGCTATGTCCTCGAGCGGGCGGCCCGGGTTCGAATCCGACCTGTGGCCATTTCCCGCATGTCACTCCCCACTCTCTCTCTCCCCTTTCCGACACTATCCACTGTCCTCCTCTATCAAATAAAGGCACAAAATGCCAAAAAAATAACTTAAAAAAAAAAAAAAAGGTTTAAACTAATCAAAATCAAGTTTTTAAATGGATAACAGATTTAAAGTTTAAGTACAACAGTATTACATGGACTATGACTGTTATCACTGGCAGTTGTGTTGCATTGTGGGTAATTTAGATGCCTGACTAGTGATACTAAACACCCCGCCAAGATTCATAAACAAAATTTCAACTATGAATCTTTACTCAGGGTAACACTCTTTCGTTAAAATTATTTTCCAGGACATTTTCAGCTGCTACAGAGACAAGTTATCACACCATAATACAGTCCCCCTCATAACTTATCTCCAAAAATTACTCTGACAAATGTATCATACAATAATGCAAACACGCCCATAGATTACTGGAGTTACAATGCTCAACTGGGCAATTCCCAACTCAACTTTCTCGTAATGCTGTTGAAGAAAAGGCGACAACAGACATGCATGTGCAAAACTTTTAATCTGTTTGCTTCCCCTCACGAGGCACGGGGCGGATAAATAATCCAGCATACTCCAGGATAACTTAACAGTTTCTGGGATATTTGACTTTTTTTTCATATTCCATATGTTTTCCATGACTTGAAAATTGGTTGATCACTTTCCAGATTTTTGAATTTTCCAGGACACATGTTCACCCTGTTAACCCTGTTTTAACAATCTTAGAAAAAGAGTCATGGTAATCTGGCACTCACTCACAAGCTAAGAATTGTCAGATTCTGTCAGATTATTGTGGCAGAGACATTATCTAACACTGAAATTTCTGTTGTATGGTGATAAAGTGGCATAAAAAGATCATGACCCCAAATGTAATTCACTTTAGTTTTGGTCTTCTTTGACTTTTTCAGGATAAAGATGTGGCACAATGCAGAGCACAAAACAACTTATTAATAAAGCTAAACTGATGGCATGGCTGGAATACAAACATGTTTATTAAGAAAAGAAGGCACTGAGTTAGTAATAACTTTTGGCCTATGTGACTGTGATAACAAAATTAATTTGGGCACAGCCAGGCGGTTGATATAATACTTTGGCTGATAAATTATCCATTATTTTCATGCATATATTCTAACATTCAAACCCTCAATCATTCTCCTGGCATTACTGTCTGAACATTTTTGTATTTTCATTAATCCATCACGGCTGTGGAGTCGACTGGAGCCTGGTTCACAGCAGATCTTTGTCTGCAGGAATCAGCTTCTCACTCTGCATCATCTGCTGCATGTCACTATGATGGGGGTCTGCCCTGTCCCCCTGAGCCCACCTGAGGGGACTTACAGTTGGCAGCCAGGCCGTCTCACCTGACAGGCTTCCAGAGAGGAAGCACTCGGCTTCCAGCAGAAATGGCTTCTTCCTATTTGGGGGTCGGCCTCGAGTCAAGATGGGGGGAAAGCTTGGCTCTTTAAGAGTTGGGCCAATTCCCAGACTTGGTGTCTGCTCGTGCCACGGGGCCCTCTGATTCTGGGCTCCCCATCAGTCACTCTAAACACAGCTCTGTGCTGCTTCCAGTCAGTACACGGGGTTTCATTTTATTAAACAGCTTGATATGCAGCGACGGCTTCACACACTGCATGAAGAGGCCGTGTGTAGTTAAGTGGTGGGAACATGGTGTGATATGGTCAGGTTAGAGGACGGGGTCCCATAAGGCCCAAACTGACACCTTGGAGCGATAAACATAGATTTTATTTATAATCTGTGGTTTGGATGATTTCCCTCCATCATTACAACACAAGAATACACACCAACACACAAGGAGATAAAATATTTGCACACATTATCCCCTCTCATTTTAATCTTTTCCTTCACACAGAGAATTCCTGCTAACACTTCCTCTTTTACTCACATTTTTTCAATCATTTTTGGATTTTCTTTTTCTGTCTAGGTTTTGAATGTGCCAGATTAATATTTGTTTGTATGTTTTGTACTGTCCAAGACTTGTAACCACATTTTAAAACATATTAAAAAGATGAAATCTGACTTGTTTTTTTGAGAGCTGAAGAGACAACTTCAGTCTTTGATCAGCTGACTGACAGGAAATACAAAATATATATTTTAACTACCACACTCAGCTATTGATTGTCCTCTGGTGAAGTGATATGGTGGCTATTTTAGCAATCAGAGACAGATATTGATTTATCTGATCTCTTTAATGATAAGATATTCTGACAACCTGCTTCAGGGATATTAGGCTAACAAGATATGCAAAGTGTTGTTATTTAGGACTTTTTTTTTTTTAACTTATTCTTTAAAGTTTCAGACCCTAAAAGCCAATAACTAACTCTTTGACCCCACAGATATTCGTCACACTATCATTTCAGACCAAGCAAAGCAGCAAATTCTCAGATCTGTTAAGTTTCACCAAGAAAATATGTGACGTCTTCTGACATTTCCTTTACTAAATTACTTTATTGTGTCCTTGGTATCCCTACTTTTGTTATACAGACTCAATGTGAAAGAAGAACCATAACTCGCTCATGTTTTGTTGCCTCCA
This sequence comes from Thalassoma bifasciatum, assembly GCA_008086565.1. NCBI lineage: Eukaryota > Metazoa > Chordata > Actinopteri > Labriformes > Labridae > Thalassoma > Thalassoma bifasciatum. The sequence goes on from RPOG01000123.1 coordinate 558,160, forward strand.
CATTTGCATGCCTGCATCTATTATGCATGTGAAATGTGCAGTTGAGCGCATCCTCCTCACAGGTGTGTCTGTTTTCCTTTTGATGAAGGCAAAGCAAACTTATTAGCAGGTCCAGGTAACATCAGAGCTGTGGCCATGTGATTCAATCACACACATACAGGGAGTCTGGCGGATGCCTGCACACCCTCCCACTTGTCTCCCTTCTCATCCTCCTCCTCCTCTCTCTTCTCCTCTTCCTCCACCAAGTCGCTCTGGGGCTCAGCCCAAGAATAGGCCGGGTGGCACATGAACACCAAGACTCGCAGAAATGTGTATTCGCATGCATGGACATATATTACATGTTGTCTTTTTTATGCTTATTATTTGTGTTTCAGTGCATAAAATTATAAAGATGAAGCCACAAGAAGTAGTAAAGAGGGCAAAGAGTTGATGTTTTGAAAATGAGCTTTCTGTGCTGCAAAATGATGCAACATCCTCTCTTGTCTGACCAACCACCCTTGACTGGAGTGAAAACCAGAAAAAATGAACTAATTTGCATGTTTAACTTCCCAGCAGATTGACTTTTTAAGAGAATAATGAACAAAAACAACAGCTCAGTAAATCACACTGAAGAAAAACAAAAAAGAGGGACACAAATCTTACTTTGGTGCCAAAAATGAGCATTAAAAGCTCTTTAAAATACTGTGAATGGCTTCTGGTTACATGCAGTCCCTGTTCTCATGCCTGGCAATGGTCTTTTATGGCGAGGGACCTAATACAAGATTTCTGTTCTAGTGCAAACACAGTGGCCATGGGCACCAAGGAACAGCTGCCGTATAATTGAATTAACATTCGCCTTCTGCTCCGGCACTCGGCTCGGTGCTGAGGAGTCGTACACATCCCTCCACCAGCTCCATCAACCTGCACATGAATATGCATGCTGCCTGTGATAAATATGCACTCTGTGTGCGTGTAATGTTTGTGGAGCTGCATGTATGGAGGATAAAGAGCTATAGCAGACGATCCAGGGAGAGTGACGCCGTGTTCATCAAGTCCATTGAACGTCTTTAATGCTGCAGGGCCTCTGAGGAAGAGAGATGAGGGGCCTCAGTGATGTGAAGGCTAACAGAGACATCTAGTGGATTATACACAGGGAGACATGTTTAAAGTGTACAGAAGTGAGTGTATGGACATGGCTGTGCATCAAATACACTTTTACCCACAGAGTTGAAATAGAGAGTTTTCCACCTCTTCTTGTGAAATCATTGTGACAGTTTAAATGATCTGTTATAGATAAAGTGTTTATCATTGAAAATAATAGTAAAAGAAAAGGTTAATAGCTTCCAAACACATCACAGTGAAAATTAAACCAAAAATTTTGCACATCAAAGTCATTTCATGAGATGTGGTGAAAAAATATCAATTCAAACTTTGTGGGTGATAAAGACGATTATAAAGTACATAAAAAGGTCCTCATGGAGCCCCCTGAGGGTCATGGTGAGAGGTTTGGTATTTTATTTTTTTAGGAAGACTTTTGCTTTCCTGTGAAATACTTTTGCAATATTGAAGGTAAAACTCAATGAGCTTATCCATTATCCACTGTGCTGGGAGCGGCTGAGTGAAAATATGGCTCAGGAGGACTGGGGGAAAAAGTATTGCAGGAGAACAGAAAACTATTGCAAGGGAATTAAATACTATTCCGAGACAGCGCTAAAGTCTTTCTAAAAAAAAGATGAACCCTTGCCATAAGGGGCTCTGTAGGTCAATGTCGATATGAAACGTTTTTCCCACAGCTTGAATACATTTTATGTGTGCAGACCAAAGATCTTACATTTTGGTTTCTGATCACTTTTGTGAAATAATTGTCTCATGACTATGCTTTTATGTGGTGCTCCACTAAAAGATAACCTGAAAGAAACCAACAAATCACTTCAGTCAATAAAATTTTTTAAAAAGGGCGGTATGGGGAGGTGGGGGTACTGAGTTTTCTTCGAAGTGTCAGTGAAAAAAAGATTATGGAGACATTAGTTGATCCATAAAAATGATGGATAATCAAATCATCAGACCCTAAAACAAGAGTATTAAAATCTTATGCAAACTCTAATGTTCATCCCACAGCAAATACAGACAGCAAACTGATGTTGTGACCCTTCTCATTATAGCAGAAACACAAACGAACAAACAGACATCAGCCTCATGTATAACCTCCATCAGCTGATCACACTCAGCAGAGGGAGGATGTCACAGGTGCTGCCAATATCTACTGATTGGTACGGACACCAGGGACCCAGATTTGAACCTCTGTCAAAAAGAAACACCCTTTTGATTTAAGATAATTTGATTCAGAACATATTGGATCAGGTCAATAGCAAAGGACACATCACTCATGTGTGATCAAATCAAACAAATCCCTCCGTTCTCTACATTTTAACTTTGTAACATCTTTTCATCTGGAGTTGTTAAAGCTCCTGTCAGGAACTTTTGTGTTGCTCTTGAAATCCCTGTGGACTAAGTCTATCTTTTTTAATGACTTTGTCCTTATTTTTGATAAGCAGTGTTTCCTGATGAAAAATAACCCATCCTCTTTCTTTTAACAATCAATGTTTCATGTATTGTTAATTTTAATGATGTAAAGTGTTTGCATGGCAGAGTTGTTATCACTTTTTTACTCCCACCTTCCCTGAGACAGCTGTTCAAGGGAATAAAAATAAATCTTGTTTGTCTTTGTAGGTCATACAGTGGCATCAATATTACCACAAAATCTGGTGCACGAGACACACGTGACCCCTTTGTTATCACCTATGTGAGCCGTGTCTTGTAAACCATTGTATGCAAAATGCAGACACATGTACCCTGTTGTTTTTAAGTTTTTTTTTTGTTTTTTTTTTTTGTCACGGGTGACGTGCAGGGGCTGATCCTTATGAAGAGCAACCAGACAATTAGGTCAGTTTTTATCGTTAATTTTCAACTCATACAAATACAGGAAAATTGACATACTGTTTCTCTCTATACCCAGTTGTATAGATTTAAAAAAACTATCAAGTGTCAATACAAACAAAAGATTTTAGTTTAACAAATTTAAATTTCTAAATAAGAAAATATAAAGAAATAAAGTGTAGAGAGAACAAGATAGCCTATGTACACAGTGTAGGTTGTGCAGTGTCGTGACACCTTAAGACATTTTCAGAGACTGCAGTGCAAAGGATTGAAAGATGCAATAGAATAAATGAAAGTATTTTCCTGCAAATAAATGAATAGCAAGGTTTAAAGACTTGTTAAATGTGTGTAAATTCATGTCTGTGATACATAGCTTCGGTCTGAAAGGGGCAGCAGTTTGTAAGGGCTATGCTTTGGCTCTAAAGGGCTGCTAGTTGAACTCTTGGTATGAATAACAGTATGAAAGTTAAGACTTGTTTCCTGTAAGATGATAGCTTACATGTTGGAACTGTTGAGGTTCATTGTATTCTGTTTGTGCATCTGTTTTCTTGCAGGTTCAGTACAGAGTGATATTTATATGTTTATTGCATGAAACACCAGCGTTTCTTTTATCATGCCTTGTCTGGAATTAAAAGCCGAGCGCTTTAAAATCCCAGCAGAATGAAAAATAAAGACTTCCATGTGGTCCAGTTCATGGGGCCTGGGTTAAAAAAGAGCTGAATATATCAGAGGTGTTATTTCTGACTCAAAGTTGTCTTTCATTCCTTTCATCTATAGATCGACAGAAGGTCATCCAGGCTTTTATGTCCTCTAGACTCAAGGTAACAGTTCACCAGCAGAGCAAACATTAAGAGAGGGATTTTTGTACAGAACGCCTCTGAAAACATCCAAACAAACCTCCTCTGGTCATCTGTGTGGTTAAGAATTGATTCTACTGCTTTTTGCCTCTTTGTCCAGAGTAAACGTGGTATGTGATGCATCTGTTGTTTTGAAACTGTTTGTACCTTTGTTTGAGATGCTCTACATCACAGAGTTGATGTTGTTGTTGTTGTTGTTGTTGGGGTATTAAAGAAATGAAGACAGGCACACATGATCTGAGCCCTTTGAGTCCAGATTTATTGATACAGCTGTGCAGTCACAGAGCATGGTGGCACATGCGGCCGCCTGGCCGGCATGGGACAGTGACACACACGTGCATGCACAAACATGCATACGCACGCACACACGCACGCGCACTCACACACTTTCATTCAGTTCGTCAGTCTGTCCAGAGATGTCATGGAAGTTAAGAAGAGTGTCAAGCCAGTTTGATGTTTCCTGTATGTTTCACCCTCGCTTGAATTTACTAATCTGTGTTTCTGTTTTATATATAGAGACATGCAATGTCTCCAGCTTGATAGGTTGTTAACACATAGAGTTGAGTGGTATTTTTTAAGGGTGACACTTATTTAACTTCCACCTCATCTCTTTTAACTCTCACAAACACACAGACATTCACACACATGCACTCAAGTCATCACACTCTCATCAATATAGCAGATCACAGTGAGGAGATCAGAAATGCACGTTTAGTATTTTCAGCAGTTTCATCCACACAAGCACACACTCAGGCACCTGCACCTACCAACTCACACACACACACATGCACACACTTTCTCTCTGTCTCTCTCTCTCTCTCTCACACACACACACACACACACACACACACACTTCTGCGCTCTCTAAATCCACCTAACCACAGTCACTCCATCAGTTTGAGTTCAGTCATTGCAGAGCGATTCAGACTAAACAAGGAAACAAAGCATTAAACAAACGACAGAGAATCTGTTCCATAGTAACCATTACAAAACACCATGATTAGAAGTCTTTACATGTCATAAATACAGCTATGTTTCTGATTATGGTTGGTATAAATCCTTGTTAAATATTCATACAGCAGCCTATCACAGCAGCAGGTGAAAGATAGAGCAAACTACAAGACTGTACATGTGTTGGTCTCTTGGTGCAGAGGTTAAACTTTGCTTCACAGAGCGCAAGGCAGGCTTTTTTCAGGATGCAATGAGTTCTGTTTTTTTGTCGCATTTAAAAATCTAATTCGCTATTATTGTTACATTGAACTTTTTACAAGTTTGAGCCACTTGATTTTTCCGACTTCAGAGCTGGTGGATTAAACAAACACAAGAAACAAAAGAATCGAAGCAGAAGGACAAATGTAAAAACAGTCCGATTACATTTTGAAGACGTACTTTTGGACAAATTCATCCACAGAGTATAAAAAAGGAGGGTACGGTACAGTGAAACAAAGACAAAAACAGCTAAAAAACAGATTTTCTAAATGAAAAACAGCAAAAACATACCATCGTAAATACTTCTTCAACATCAAACTGCTGACTTTACAAACAGATACTCTTACATTTACCAAAATAAAAGTCTAACAAGAGAGTGTGGATGATCATAGGAAGATATTAACTGGTTTGTTTGACTTTACCTGAATCAATACAGATTCATTTGACATCACAACTTTAGTTTTCTCACAGGTGAAAGGTGTAAAATGGAAAGTTCATATATAGGCACACATTCAGTCAGGTGGTTTGCTAACCTCTGACTGTTTTTTTAGGTAGAAAGTAACATTTTGTGATATATTCAAGCATGACACTCGACTTTATGTTAAGGAATAAAAATGGGAGTTTGTGCTGAAACTGAAGCAGTTAAAAAAAACCTGCTGGATTCATTATATCCAAATTTGGAAACACATGTATCAGAGAATGCAAAAGTATCCTTCAAAATAAAAGTCAAATATGCCAAAGTTTTGATCTTGGCACTTTTACATTTTGCAGATTAACTGAAAAAGTAAAATAAAACTAGTAAAAATGAAAAATAAATAAGAAAAGTGCACAATTTTAGATAAAATATATTAATTCTTATGGAAATACTGCCAAATTACTTCCTATTACATGTATTTAGTATATATTAAAAGCTGCAGTGTTGCAGAGGTTCAATATGTTACATATGCACATAAGCAGTATTTGTTTCTTCTATACACAACATTACAAGCCTTAAAAAACAAGAAGCAGTTACAGTTTGGACTCCTAGCTGCAGATGCACCACAAAAGCTTGGCGAATTCAACAAGCTAACATATCAGCACACTGTAAACATGATGGCTTAACAAACAAACAGACAAACAAACGACCTTGCTGGTGAAGCTAGTGGAACTTAACTGCCTGCAAATAAAAAAAGGAAAAGGAAAAAAATGTTGATCTTCTACAAAGTCAGTGACATTTTAGACTTCCTGCTACAGCTTACAGACATTTAAGAAGGCATCAAGAAGTAGTTTTCTGACAGAGAAGAAATGACGTACAGTGTGAGGATATCAGACACATCTAGTGCATGGTTTGCACAGCACATGACATAAACAAGGAAGCATATAACAAAAAGTAAACAAGATGATTTCATACCTCACAAAACATGAGTTTTTTTCCATTTGTGTGTGTGACTGTGTTGGTGTGATATGTTTCAGTTGCAAAAGTTGCATCCTAATTCTTGGGCATGTTTTCACTACAGTATTTTACATTATACCCATAAAAATATCTGTCAATGAATTGTGGAATTATAGGATCACTACTCCTCTTTAGATCTGTATGTATACAAACTTTCACTATATACAGCAAAACCAACATAAACACATACAGACAAACAATATGAATGTGGCAATGAGGAAAACATCAGAAATGCACATTGTCTGAGGAAAGCATGAAAAAAGTAAACATAGTGAGAAGAAAAATGAGCCACAGTTGGTTTTAAAGAGACAGGAGTTCATAACTTTTGTATAAGGAGTCACCTGCTAGTAAAATAGTTGTGCTCTAAACCTGTGAGTTGACCCCAGTGTATTGTAAATATAGTCTTCTAATGCACAACTATATGGTGTTTCTTACAAATCTGTATCTATGTCACAGAATAAGCTGCTGTGATGCTTCACCCAATGTCTATAATGACCCTTTTACTTGACTGTACATGTGATGCTAAGTTTTACAAGAGAGGTTAAACACAAGAATGATGAGTACAACAGATTTCTAGAGTGTGTGAGTGTCAAACATACAGTTTACAATGAAGTCAAACATTGGCAAACTAATGGAAAGATTATTTTCAGTGTCAGTCCTCCCAGAGCTCTTCTTCTTCTTCTTTTATTTCTTTCTCTGTCCTGTCAACACAGCAGGGATGAGGGAATAATGAACGTGGGTAGAGCTGCTAACTCTGCACGCAGGAGTGTGGACGAATAAACACGGAGAAAGAGAAACAGTAAGTCGTAGAAGACAAATGGGAAATTAAGGGTGTCAGTTTCTTTGTGTCCTGTAGAGGGCGACAGAGTCCAGCTAATGGGTTCCCTCTGGAGTGAGTTTGAGTCCTGACTGAACAGGTAAATGCAGGTTCAGACCAACAGTGGGCTGTCATAGGAGTAACAGTGATTCTCCACATGATGTTTATTCCATCGCCACCTCTGCTTCAAGAAATACAGGACAAAACAAATGGGAAATAATTAAGAGGGTGTTTAGTTATTCAAAATGTATTTTTAAATTCAAACACAACTCTCCACGTACAACTGCAAAATATCCTTCCATCTTTTTAAAGCAAAGAAACTTCGCCTTCCAGATGCCATCTTTCCACATTTCATCAACAGGAACCTCTATGTAAGCCTATTTCTGCCAGTAAAAAAAAAATACAAATGAGAAACTAGCTGTGTAGAGGTTTGTTTTTGCCCATATTAAGTCATAGTTATAAGATAAAAGTCAATTCATGTGCTCTAGATGGCATTGTAGTTTCTGCTACAGTTTAAAAAGGTTTATTTCTCTCTACTTTCTCTTAATTGGGACTTTTTATTTTACAATTATAACTTCTTCTTTTTTAAACAATTTTGACTTTTCATCTCACAATTTAACTTTTTATTTTATAATTTTGACTTTTCATATTACAATTTTGACGTTTTATCTCACAAAATTCCTTGAAGCAACAATACATTTAACAGACACTTCAGAGTTTCTTGATTTATACATGCAGGCTGCATGAACAAACTCACCATCCACTACTTTGTTCTTTTCTTCTTCCCCATCTGGAGATATCGCCCCTTCAGACAGCTCTCCTGAAGGAAGAAGAGTTGTGTCACTCTTAATATATATTTCATCTTTCTAGTAATAATGGGTTTTGTCAGACCAAGGATATTTATTTGTATCAATGCTGCATTGATGTTCACAACCTCAGAGTAGTAACTTGGGGGATGCTGTGCAAAATTATAGTGTATTTAACACAAAGGTCAGTCAACACAATCAGTAAGCACACACACACACACACACACACACACAGCTGTATGTGCTTCATTTAGTTCATCGCCATTCTCCGCTCATCCAGCAGATGCTGCCTGACTCCTCCACCTGTTCCTGTCATCTCAGCGTCTCTGACTCCAGCCGCTCCCTCCTGCCTTACAGGAAACTCTTTCACATCAGCCACCATTAGCTGATGCCTCCTGCCCGCACGCTCCCACCTTTCATCATCAGCCCTGTCATATCTAACATTTCCACATACTCTGTGCCAGATTGTCTGTATTGCAGAATAACCTGCCTGCCTGTCTCACCTGCTCTATAGACAAAAGCCTTTCCACTGCCTCAGGATGCTCTGTGCTGAATATGAGGGGACACAAGTTGTTGAAAAGGGACACAACAACAGCAGGAGGATGGTGAAACCTGAAGTGAGGCAACACCAAACCATGAGTGGGGACAAAATACCAAGTTCACAAAAGATGATGTTGAGAAAACAAATTATATCAAAGTGACACAGAATTTCAAGAAGGAAACTAGAAAATGCATTTATTGTGAGGGAACACACAACTAACCGCAAGGGACTGTGAAAGGGAATCAAAAGTTCATTGAACGGAACGACAACAACGAAAAACAAAAACTTGAGCTTGTCTACAGAGACTTTTTGCTTAAGAAACTAAAACTTGTCTCCAGGGGGAAACAAAATTTACTTTTGAATAACAAAAAACTCCTCACTAAAGAAAGGCAAAAAGTTTGGCAAGGGATCAGAAAATACTGGAGAGGAAGTTGGATTTCAGTGTAAGAGACCAGAAAAAAACAAGAATCAAACAAAAAAAGAATCATGGACCTCCAGCTGCTATGGCTTCAACAGTTTCACTCGTATCATCATGACAACGCTGAACCACAGACTCTATGTGTGTGTGTGTGTGTGTGTGTGTGTGTGTGTCCCTCTCTCTGGTCCCTCTTCCTCTCACTTTAGACCTCCACTTCTCTCTCTCCCTCTAACTCCAACACAAACAAGGCAGTTGTCTGTGAAACACAAGTCTGGCTCTGTCCGAGGTTTCTGCCCGCATTTAAGGATGGACTTTGAGGATTACCCCGTCATCGGGACGTACCGTTCTGTAGAGGAGTGTGTGCAGCGCTCCCCGGCTGTGCTCCCTGCTCTGTGTCCTCTGTGCTGCCATCTGCTGGTCTGTTAGCCTCGGCTGACTCTGGCTCCTCCCCCTCGAGTTCGTCCTCCTTTGGTTCAGGCTGCTCAGGTTCTGTACTGACCTCCTGGGGATCCATGGTCTCCTCCTGCTCGGCTTGCTCCTCTGCCTCCTTTTTTGCTCTCTCTTCTGCCTCTGAGGTCAAAGAGTGGAGCACAGAGGCAGGTTAGCATGTTACGGTTAGTGTGATGCCATGATCTTCTTGCTGGACTATTGATCTTGTTTCACTAAAACTTCTTCAAAGTTTCTTGATTTACTTCAACAGATTTTCTTTGGTGAGTTTGGATGTGGCAGAAAATAGGTGTAAACACATTTATCCCCTTTAAAGCTGAGGCAGACAACTTTTGAGCAGCTGGAGAATTAAAGTAATGTGTTTGGAAAGTTTTCATTTCGAAAAAAAGCTAGAGGCAGGAAGCAAAGTCTCTCAATCACTTTACAAGATCAATCAATAAACACATCCTATCACCATCTTCTTCACTTGTTGTTAGAAAGTATTGATCTATGAAGTAAACTGTAGTTTTAGTTCAAATAGAGGAATAGAGATTACGTCCTTCTTTCAATAGGTATCTGATTTAAAAATGGCACTAACTTGGATAAACATTGTGATTAAACTTGATGCACAGACACAAAAATCTCTGTGTGTCCCTTAAAATCCCACTCTAATACAGGTCAGTCAGAATCCCCTTTGAGGCAGCTAAGAGCATTGCAGGCGTTAAGAGCATTGCAGCTCTGTAAGCCAATTTTACACATTCTGCTGGATTTCATGATCTGCTCGGACAGATCCGTTTTACCCCGGCATTAGTGTCCCCTGAATCCCTAAATCATCTCCGTTTACTGAGTTATAATGGATGTAGTGTACCTTTAGCAGCTTGTGATTTCCATCTCTCCCTGTTCTGATAAACCTCTTCATTCCACAGCGCTTTGAAGTTCTTAAGGTCCACCGTCAGCAGGGAGCCCTGTCCCGATGAGCTGCTGTCGGAGCCTATGCTCTTCACGCTGTGCCTCTTGGTCTCGTCTGAGCTAATACTGTTTAGACTGGGCAGAGAGATAAGACAGTGGAAGACATTTAGAGAGTAAACACACTAGCATGATACTTTTCCACAGCTGTACTCAAACAGTGATAATGTAAGCATCCTCGTCTGTCTAAAATAATATTTAAATAGGCTGATATTTAGCAGGTATGGTATTAACAGTGTTTGCTTACTTTTTAGCATTGGCTGATAACCTATAAAGAAAAGCAGAAGACGACTGAGAGTGTTTTTTTTACAATCTGTGTGAATTAAAATGTATTTTGATTCCTCAAGTTTTGACCGAACCCACTGGGCATTTTGAAAAAGATATGCGTATCTACTGGTAAAGGACATCAAAAACTGTGTGAGACACTGTAACACTTCTTCAAGGTCAGAGGCCAGGTTTCAACAGAAAGTTTGCTTATGTCTTAGATTCATCTAAAATTCATCACACGCTTACATACCACATTACGTCTTGCTAAAGCTAAAACCTTAACATTAAATCTTGAATTCTCTAATTTCAGTCTGTATTCAACCAAAGTCTAAGCATCAAAATCCTGGTTAGTACTCAGGAGGAAATGCATTGCTTTCTCCAGTTCAACACAAAAATTCAGTTGTTGAATAATCATTAGCAGTAAAACTTTAGTAGTTCTGTTTGTCGCTCTGGAGGAATAAAATAATCTTCTGAGCCTTTAGAAATGCTTCAAGTTTGACTAAAAGAAACAGCTTTTCATATCCCATTGCACACTGAATAGGAATGAAAGAAAAGACTGATAACCAGAGGAAGACAGAGAGAGCAGACACAGTTACAGATGACTGAAAGCAGCTATAAATGCTGTGAAAAAGCAGTCAAAGTACCACATAAGCACCCAGGTGTGTGTGAGGACAAAGAGGCTGCATGAGTAGAAACACTATCTGAGTTTTTCACTTGGTTAGCTCTGACTGCAGGCCCACTGAGTGATGCTAATGACTGCTGTTGAGGAGGAGGAGGGTGGTATTGATGTGCAGGTGCAGAGGAAGACGTAGAGCCAGACTCCCCTAAGTACAGCTCTATTCAGTAAAAGACTCTGTCTGATCAGCTCAAGTTTCAAAGAAATAACCAAGTTGGAGTTTTTCTACCATTTTTCCACTGGATAATTCAATTATTAGTTACGCAAGAGCAAGTGGAATGTACTTTTGTATTTGTTTGGTTTCAGAGACTAAATATCTGATTTGGAAAGTGGCTGGAGGAAAAGTTCTAAACCAATTATTTTAGTCTGTGGAGACAAAATCATTTCATTTAATATCTCCAGAGGCTAATGTGTATGCAGGACCAGTGCTGAGGCCCATTCTGGATCAGGGACGGCAGAGTTAGCATCTCTAAAATATCAATTTCAAGGTGTATGGCTCTGCCTGATGAAAGGTGGAGACACTTCCACGCACAGAAATGGATTACTGATGGAGGACTCATCTGCTGTTTTCAATACTTCCATTAGATATGCTACTTTTGCAGAGGAGCTGTTAAGGTTTAATCACGTCATTGAGTGAGCATTTACTCAGAAAGCAGGAAGGAGAGCAGGGTTGGAAACACTGGTTTTGCAATCCTTGATTTAACAGTCTGGCTGATTGAAAGCCACTCAGTTTTGCATATTGTTGCCCACTTCCATCCAATCACTCTCACTACTGAGCAGAATAAAATCCAGATAAACTCTCAGAGAAGTGCTGCAGCTTACCTGGAGCGTCTAAAGCCGGTGAGGCCTGAATGGGATGCCTCGTCAATGAGCGGCGTGACAATACGTTCCATCATGTCCGACATTACCGTGAAGGTGGGCACCACGATGAAGTCTATAAAACCTGGTGACAGAGTCAGAGAGCACATATTTATGATCCAAACAGGAGTTTTTAAAACAGTTAATCCCTTCTGATAAAGAAAGAATACAAACAATTGCTGGTGGATGTCATTTTTTAAACTTAGAAATACGATGTTGAGTAAACTCTAATCTCCCAGGTTGAAGCCTGCAGTTCCAGCAATGGCCACTTGAGGATTAGCTTTTGGCTTTCTTTTAGGTAGCCTCTGAATCATCTAAAGTATAATTTTTGTACTTAAAGAGAAGTTATTGTAATTCAGAAACACTTATTACAGCCTCTATCTGAAACGTTTTGCTTTAGCTGCAGTCTCTTTAAGGCTCCACACTCCACAAACGCCCTTCTTCTGATTAGCCAGCCCTTTGGAGGCAGTGCAAGGTCTTGGTGTTTGAAAGTTAGAGGTTCGCCCCTCTAACTTTCCATAAATCAGTTGGGGGATCCTTATTTAATGACCTCAGTATTTCAGCAAGTCTCTTCTGTTATTTTGAGAAAAAGACCATTTTGAGCAGTTTACAGACACATCCAGGGATTTTTAGAACAAATGAACAGTGTGGACATTCAGCGTTATTATTCATATCTGTGTTTAAAAAATAGGAAAGCATAATCCTCCCTCTGTAAGTGTTACTAATCCCCACTCTTATTTAAAACCCAGATAGCAACAGCTTAATTCTAACTAGAGGCTAAAACAGTCTGGATTATCAAAACTTTCAACCATAGAAAGTCTTGAAGTCTCATCCTTCATTTTGAAGGTGCAAACTTTAAAGAGTGTTTCTGTTCTGATTACAATCTTTACATTCTGTTTTAGTGGCAGCTGGTGGATAATATTCCAGGCGAGCTGTGCTGTGCAATATTCAGTTTTTAACAACCATCCCACTAAAACTACAATGACTGCAGCACAGATAAAGTAATATTGCAATTATCCAGGGCTTTCATAATCCTATTGTTTTTTTCACAATCTTTCTGACAGCGAGAAAAGTAAGATGACCAAAATGCAAACAATAATACATTCTCTCACACAAAATAACTCATTGTGGACCTGGATTTCTTCTGTATATCCCACAGACATGCAGACTGTGTATTTAGAGGATAGAAGAGACACTCACCAATCTGGGACTGTGCCACCATTGTGGACTTTCGGTCACAGAGGGGCGAGAATGGCAGGCCGAGCTCGGCTTCTTTGTCCCCCTGGAAATATAACATGGCCTCAGTCAAAATCATTTTCAGATTTTGGTTCCTCACAGAACGTTTTCCCTTTCCAGTCAAAGACACACAAACATTCCTGACTGAATCCCACAGAGCAGCCTCACTCACCAGCAGACTCCGGCTTTGTCTGCCCCGCTCACCCTGAGTGCTTTTGGGCCAGAAATGTGTTTCATTTTCTTTTCTGATTTGTCACAAACAGATGAGATGTGGAGTCAGGAAGCAATGTTCTCTGGAGAAGCTATTTATCAGCAATTCATATTCTGAGAGACAAAAGCCTGGTGAAAGCAGCCACAGTAACAATAGCCCCATAATGAGGACAATGTGGATTAATAATGGAAGAGTTGAAAGCAATGCAGCACCAGTTAAACGTTTGTCTTTCATGATGTCATTTACAAATGCACTATTTATTATCTACAACAAATACATTGTTTTATTAAAAAGATTATGTTCAACATTTTAATCTGCCGTGGCGTCATTTTTAAACTCGACAGAGAGCAGAGTGCCTACAATTAAACTTATGAATAGGACTGCATATCTTTCTGATGGTAAGTGCTCTGAGGATTGGAGTTGTGCCAAAGCACCGCCATAGAACAACCATCCATTAATCAGCATTATAGTGTAGTTTGCTTTGCATAAAACTGTGTGAAAGGGGCCTCAAATATATGGGAAAAGATTAGGATGAAATAACACAATCCCAAACATCTGCAGCAGAGGGGTGGATAAGAGCACGAGGGGTGTCTTTAAAAGAAAAGAAAGATGAATCAACTCGACACCACATCAAGTGTTTCATCTTTTGGCAATCCTGAGAAATCCGAGGGAATCGATTCCTCTGAGACTTCACAGCTGGTCTGACTGAGCGTGTATTTTCAGAGAGCAGGGGGAGCACAGTTGTAATCTAAAGGTCAGGGATGAACTTCTGATCCAAGCTTTTCAGTCAGTGTCCCAGAAAAATGTTCAGGAAAAAAAACGAGGATTTCCCATATACAGAAAGAGTGGGGGGGATGTTTAATATTCCTTTGATCCCATCCTTGTTCCATTCAACAGGCACGTTTTTGGGTGATTTTCACCAAACATTACTTTTTAAGGGGTAAAACATTTGAAACCTTCACTGGAAAAGGTTCACATGTCAAAGGAATGGGTAAGGTCAATAAAAAAAGTTCTCAGCACAACTATTCTAATTTTTAGGAATTTTTCATTGATGACTCGCTGAATTTCATATATTTTTTCATTTTATGAGACTTCACAAATAGGAAAGTAAAAGAAGAGTACTCCCCCTTGCTATGTATTGTTCTACTTTGATACATAATAATAAGAAGCATTTTGTATTCAGTACTTTTTATTCGGTAAAATACATCCAATGATAATGATAGTGTAACTATTTTTAGTGATGGTGCTTTAGAGTTAAGCTGTAAATATTGAAATATAAGCAAGAGTTTTGTCTTATTTTAAGTAAAGATAAAAGTACTTTTAGACTTAATATGTGCCATGTTTATCAGACCAATTCAGAAGAGTGTCTTGTTTCAAGTTATTCAAAGACAGAAGCAATTCAGACATTTTTTTTTGTCTGTAAGACATGCTTCTGGATTTGTCAGTGAAATGTTGCTCATATCAAGACTAAAAAGATCATTTTTACTAAAAAATAAGACACAAACACTCACCTATAGTTCAGTTTTTGCCATGTAAGAGATCTTGTGTTTAGCAGAAGAGTCGTTGACTTGGTGACCCAAACAACGTGATGCAATCAGTCTCCCTTTTTTCAATATTTTCTTCCTGACTTTCTTTCTGCTCCTTTCAGAGTGCAGCTCTCACCCTCAGGTGTTTGTTGAAACATTCTCTCATGATTTGCACGGTGATCCTTCAGGTGAGCCCACTAACCTGTCTGAAGAACTCCTCCAGTAGGGATGTGGTCCAGCGGTGGTGGAGGTCCCAACTTTTGGCTGGGTGGCTGATGTCCGCCGTGTGCAGAAGCAGGGACAGAGCTTTGGGTTTGTCAATGCTGCAAAAAGAACAGAGCAGATTCATCATTCTTTTTTTTGTTTAGTCAAATTTTATGTTTATCAAGTAAAAAAACATCCTGACAAAACAAAGACAAAAAAAGGAAGTAAGCTTTTTTTTCCCTTTGGTATGTACACTGACTGTTTCAGTACTCTCGGTTACATGTAGTGCACCGTATGTACCAAGTCTTTTTTACACAGAAAGAAAAATCAGGCTCATTGTTAACAAGTCTAAATTTATATTTCAGAATTTCATGACACTTTTACATTATCAAAGATGTGACAGAGAGTTAAAACCAACTGTATCACACAAATCCTGCTTATTCTTGTTCCCACAAGAGCAGTGCTGCCAAACAGATAGAGCAGGAAAAATCGACAACAAGGATATTGGAAAACACCAATTCTAGAGGAACACAAGGCATTTTCTTTCAAACAGGTCAATCATAAAAAGGTGGCACTGCTGCAGATGTGTCCTTATCTGTTGATAAGAATTGATTGTGAGAGCAAGAGCTCTTGCAGGAAAACACAATTTTGGGTGAAAACACTCTGTACATACCAAAGCTGTGGAGCTGCAAACCTGACACCATGCAACATTTGTGTAAGGCTTTCAATGAGACTTCAAAACCCTCACACTGAGATTTGTGGAACTTCAGACCATGAGTTAGAAAAAAAGCTCCTGAAAAAATGCCATAACACCTCTGAATGCAGAGAAATCAGGAGTGTGCAGATCTGCACTTTTCTGCCGAAAGAGTGAGGCTGATGATTCAGATCAATCTAAATTCTATTAGTATGCATCTTAACACCAATATGTGTCGTCTGTACAAGCCTCAAGCCTCCTGGTAGACTACAATGAGTTATTTTATTTCTTTATATTCATTCTTTATTGGGGCCTCTTTAAGATCCACCCTCCAGGAAAGTCAAAGTTAATCCAGCAGCCTGTTAAAATCCATTTAAATTCATAAGGTAACACGGGGAGAAGTAGAGATGAAGGGTACACATACTGGACTGTGAATATCCACAACACAACTTAGCCTGGCACAAATAAGCAGCAAAATATTTCCTTTAGCAAAGATTATGAGAAATAAAATCTCAAGAGGTAACTTTTACCATAGAATCTTAAAGTTTTTGTAAAATGTTTAAAAAAAAAATTCTCCTCAAGATACTTAAATTTAGTCCATTTATGTGGGATGATTGCACACATAGTTCTGACAGCAAGGGATTCATAGTTTTGGCTCATTTCAAAGTCACTATGAGGAGAATCTGGATGAGGTGGACTGCAGCGACTCTGTCAGCCAGGAGAATCACGTAAAGCGTCATGACACAACATGATGAGGTATTTATCAACAGCTGTTTTAGTACTGTTGTTTGAAACTTGACAGCAAACTTTGTGAGTTTGTACTGTTGTTGCTGGCAACATGTAGCGTCACTCACAGCCCAGTGCTCTGAGACACATTGGTACTGTGTAATGTTAGTAAATCCTGGTTATGTCCTTCCAGTGATAATGCACCACACAGAGCAAATGTAACCTAGCTCCTCATTTTGTTGATGGACTCTCATGTTTGAACAGATCCATGCAGTGTAACTGCTGCATGTGGGTTGGAATTAACATCATCACAAACAGATTAGCCAGTGTTTTAGGCTTTAGCTCATGTTTTATCCTCTAGCTCATGTCTTAGCCATTAGCTTGTGCCCAATCACTCTCCCATCAAGCTTTCTTCTGCTCTTCTGTCTCTTTACTGTCAGGCAGTCAAGCTCTATTGTCCACTATTACTATTAAATAAATTAAAAAAAATGTTTTTAGCAAAGAAAACCACAGATCACTCTTCTCACTGCTTAACACTCAGCATGGCGTCATCATCGAAACTTGCATGTGCCACCAATCATTCTGGTCAAGTCCAGCCCGATCCGTAAGCTTGCAATTAGCATTTAGAAACAACCAAGTTCAGGGCTGATAATCTTAATTGAAATTATGGATTATGATCATGCATATATCTGGGGATCAGACTTTTTTGACTTAAAAAGTCCTCATAGTCCCTAAAATAGAGAAACATGCCAATCACCCCTGCGGTGGGAAATACTGAATTTTTAGGAGCTTCTGGGCAACATGACATGGAGAAAAACATTTAATAGTGCAATATCATTCAGCTAATTGCTGTTTTTTTTGTATTTCTGTGATGTGTGCTGATGGCACCAATCTAAAAGCAACACCCTCAATCTGCCAAACGTGTAAAAGCAAATACAACATCCCTTGTCAAATGCCTGTTAAACAGATGCTGAAAAATACAGACTTTTATTGGCCTGTGTAAAAACGCAAATTGTCAGCTGTTTCAAAAACAGAGAAAAAGCTCCATCCAATAATAATAATGAAAAAAATCCCTCTCGTGAAAATATCTCCATTAGGCTAATTGCTTTTCTCCTCTGGAACTCAGTGTGAAAACGCTTCATTTCACCTCATCAGACACTCCTGGTGTCTGAGATACCACCTGATAACCATATCAAAATATCATGTTTAATGGACTGAGGCATGGATTGTGAGACACAGAGTAAAATGGAAAATATATACACAAACATTCACCCACACAGACGCACACACACAGCAGGAAGGTTAAACAGGGGTCAGAACGACTCGCTCAGATTTCCCCTCCTTCCATTTGTGGCAGATTGGGTCTTGAAGTGCACTCTAAGCAGACCGGGGGCACACTGGTTTGAATTACTGCACATTAGAGTCTATTCAGCATTACAGCTTCCTGTAGACTGCAATCTCTCATTCATGTGCCCCACTGCATATATGTGTGTGTGTTTGTATGTGTGTGTGTGTGTTTGTGTGTGTGTATGTGTGTGTGTGTGTGTGTGTGTGTGTGTTTGCATTTATGGTTTGTGGAGACATTTCATATGAATACACGCAACACTATGAGGACATTTTGAACTGTGAGGACAAGGTCAGAGTCCTCATAATTCGGGCAATGCAGAAGTGTTTCTTGAGGTTTAGAAAGCTTAAATTCAAAGTTTCAGCACATGTCTTAATAGTCCATATTTACCTGAATTTTGTGTATGTGTTGTGTATTTTTGTGTATTATATAGCGCCCCTGTAGCTGGGACTTGGTATTGCACCCCTAATTAATATATTCACACATGTGTATATTTCACAGCTTCTGATTGGCTGACGGTCTCTTGTCCCCATAAACCATAATGACCCTTTTTGTAAAAAAATGCTGTGCAACGTGTTTATGTTCCCTTCTTGGCCAGGTTACTCTGGTAGGAGGGATATTGATTTAAGTGAGGCTTTCTCCTGTTAAATAAAGGATTGATTGTGTTACCTCAAGGGAAGAGACCCCTTTACTGTATTGATTTTGAACATGTTGACAACTTAAGTATTAAACATGAAGAAATAAAATGAAATATTTCAACATGAAGTAATAAGATAAAATATTTTAAAAAAGTTAAAGGAGGAAGTAAAACAAGTGGGAAGAAAAGATCATAAATTACACTGCCCATTGTAGATTGCTAATACACATCTCCCTGACTCGAGCTCCAAACTTTATTTGTATCACATGCAAATGCCTATTTATACTCTCTTTGTCAGAGCTTAGCAGATAGCTTCACAGAAAACGACTGACTGTTACACTGAGGACTCGACTACAACACTGCAGATGAAGCAGTAAATATACAAGGTTATAATATTCATCGAAAGGATTGAAACTCGCATGGAGGAGGGGTTGCTGTATATATCCAAAATCATATTCCAGCAAAAAATAGAGTAGACCTTTTGTTTGCAGGTGTGGAGGCCTTGTGGTTACAAGTTCACTTCCCTAATGTCAAACCACTCTTAGTGTAATGCTGTTATAGGCCACCATGTGCAAACAGCTGATATCTAAATGAATTGTGTGAAATGATTGAAAGTGTCTGTGACACTGGTAATGGAATGCATCTCATGGGAGACCTGAATATAAACTGGTTGTCACATGACTGCCCACTCCAATTCCAAACACTCCAAACCCAAAACAATTTATAAAATATCATACAAAAGATTCTGTCAGGATTCATTTTGTGCTGATGTACACAGTTTATGTTGGTCCAACGTTTATAATAAAGATAATCCTGATGATGCCTTTCAGGCTTTTGGGGATATAGTTAACCCAGTAGTGGACAAACATGCACCGATTAAAAAACATACTGTCAAATATGCTGGAGCAGACTGGATTGATGACAAGTTAAAAAGCGTAATGCTTGATAGAGACGTGGCACAAAAGATTGCAAGAAAAAATGGAAGTAAGGATGATTGGGAAATCTATTGTAAACTGAGAAACACAGTAACTAAAATGAACAGAAAAAATAAAAATGTATTATTCGAAAGTAAAATAGAGGAGTGTAAATTGGATGGGAAAAAATGTGGGGCACACTAAATGAAACAATGTGGAGAAAACCAAGCCAAATTAAAAGGAAAACTGCTTTTTAAAATGAGACTTAGGAAATATTTTGTGACAGGAAGACTCTTGAATGCATGAACTGTAACATCTACATTTAATAAATTGTGCATTTTTCAGCTTCAGTGTGTGTGTGTACAGATGTAAAAGAGGCAGTTTTTTTTCTTGTGTGTCAGAGTTTAGGTAGACTCTGTGTTAAGTAGGAAAGAATCAAGATTTCTCCAACTATGTATGCATTTTATTGGATTTATTGATTGCCTAGATGGAAGATGAACATTTCAGGGGCTACCTTTGGACTTGTAATAGGGTTTTTGTGGTGTTTCTTGATTTTTACCTCACTTGTTATTGTGTTGTCATCTCTCTCTATCTATCTCTATTTATCTATCAGAGAGTTCTAAGCTTCTTAAAAGCTCTGAGAAAACCATACAGCAACAAACTGATATTAAATGTTGCACTTTGTACTTCTGAATACTGAAGCATTTTTTTAAATTAAGTATTTTGGGACTTTAGGTTGAATAAAATTTTGAAAGAGTAAGATTGGAGTATTACTTTGACTCATGTACTGGAGGCTCTCTCACTCTCTGTGATGTAACAATTGAGCAATTAATCACCATTATCTGTCATAATTTTATACTCAGAAAGAAATTAAGTCCTGTACTTATCCTGAAACTGGTCCAGATCATGTAGGTTGTGCAATGTGCTTTCATGTGTACTCTGACAGGCATTATATTCATTTTGAATTATTTGATAAAAAAAATAATCAAAATTTTAAAGAGATGTTTAGGGTAGGCCTGTTGAAAAGTGGAGGGGCCTGGGGCCACTGGGGCCACCCATAGTGTTGTTCCTGACCTTGAGTACCACACTTCGCAGCTCTTGCAAGCTTAGACCAAGTACAACATATACAGGGCGGATCAAGAAAAATATTTTTGGGGTGGCAAGAGAGGGGCAGTCAATTATTAAGTGGTGTCAGAAGTCTATGTGCTGGATTAATTTAATATTAGGGTGACCATATTCTGAAAACCCTAAAAGTGGACCCTCTACCAAAGACCACAAAGCAGTGTCATAACCAAAACATTTATTTAAAACACTCCCTTTTCTTTGAAGTATATTCTATTTGAAGTTGGAAAATTTGTATAATGGCAACATAAATAATGTATTACAGCCAATTTCTGCCAGTAAAATACATCAAAATGAAAAACTGGCTTTGTTGAGATTTCTCCTTTTTTCCACATATAAAAGTAAAAAATTCAGGAATAAAAGAGAAAAAATTTCAACTATTGCCCCATTTGACTATTTATGTCAATATTTTGACTATTTATCTCAATATTTTGACTCTGATATCTCAAATTATTGACTTCAATCTCATGATTTTGACGTTTTCATCTCAAAATTTTGACTTTTTAACCAAAATTAGATTTTTTTTAGCTCAAAGTTTCTACTCATTTATCTTCGTTTCTACGTGTTTACCGTTACACTCTATTTTTACAACATTCCTCCATGGTTGTGCCTCCAAACTTGTGAATCTCAATCTATGGCCAACTCGACAGTATGTCAGCTGGGATCCTCCATCATGACGTTTACATCGTAAGTGCTGCCCCTCCAATTCTACGCAAGTCACGCTGGCCGTGGACAAGACCCTTTACCCGGCTATCAGCTCATCGTTACCTGCAGCTGTGGAAGAGAGGTAAGACTCAAAGCACGCTCGACGCTTCGCGTCCAGAAACAAGTGAAGGGAAACTGTTTACTGGCATTAGTTGAAGGCTTTAGGTATCACCTGTATCTTGATATTTATCCGTTCGGTTTCGGGAAACTTTATCCGAATATTTTTAGTGTGATGACCATTAACTCAATCGTAGTTAAGCTAACATTAGCGTTGCTAATCGAAGATGGAGGAAAAATATGGTGCTTCTTCTTCTCTGACGGATTACCTTTTCATGTGTGAGTGTGTATAAATCAACTGGTCATGTTCGCTGGTCTGTTAAAGGAATGTGTATATTTAGGAACGGTTTGGTATTATCGTGTGCCCGTGTATTGAGGAGTAATGAAATTAATTACATCCCGACCAATAGAGTCACCATGCTAACGTCGTGTTGTGCTAATTGTCACTAGATATGCTAACATAGCACTGCACAGCTTGCAGAGTATACTGTAAACGTACATACTTGTCAAAAATTTCGTTTTTGATTTAAGGTACTGTTAATGTTAGACGTTGTAAATAATGAGTAAGTGTGATGAATAGGGCTTGGCATTAAGGTTTATCTCATCCATCACTGTGGCTTGTGGTTTCCCACTTGGTGTTTATGGGTAATATGAGTAAATCTGAATTTGGCAAACTAAAGTTTACTTGAACTAGACATTCAACCTTTTGACAAGTAAATGACTGCTGTATACATTGAAATCAAGACTACCTGAATATCTAAAACTACAGGTCATTATCAAGTATTTTCCTCTGATAGGGTTGTGTGTATGGTTGTAGTCCTTTTATATGAAAATATGCAGTCTGTTTAGAAAAATAAGATGAAAGGAGTGCTTTGTGACTGCTTATAATAAATATTGTGTTTTCTGAGTATAAAGGAGCTCCAGAGTATGTGCTGCATAGGTAAAAAAAAAAGGGTCATGGAGAGTAAAAAAAAATTAAGTGTCAGTTTCCTTCCTCTTCAAGTGCTCCTTTCTCCCAGTTCCCTCATTTGCACGCCACTGATCCCCCTCCTTGTCTACTCTACTGAGAGTGTTGCAAGGTGGACCAGTGTATTGTGAGCTTAAATGTTCTTCATCGGAGAAACATCCTTAATACTAACACTCAAACTGCAAGAGCGGATAGTGGGAGAGTGGGTGTTAAACACCACTTCTGAAATTCACCTGCATTCGTTTTTCTCTGAATATGTTCATTTTTTTACTGGAAATATGGCAGTAAAATGCGCTAGTTATACTTTAACACCCTTAATTTAGGAGGGCTGTGCTCTGACACCTGTACTGGATATACATATTTTTACAGTATGTGTTGAGTGTAAGTTAAAGTATGAGTTGAGTAATTTGTATTGAGTGCTCAGTCATTGCAATGCATGACAGGGGGAAAATTTGTGAATGCACATCCAGCTTACACTTCCTTTTAAGAGCTCCAACACTTACACTTAATTCAATCTAAGTTTAAAACTATGTGTAGTTCACCAGTATCGCTTGCTAGTAATGCAAGTTCATTTGTGTAGCATAATTGGTACACGTAAAGATCAAACTGTGATAGTCTATCTGATGAGATTGTTTTCTATAGCTTTACTGATGTCACCAGTATCTTCAAGAGATGTCGGGAGTGAGACCAAAGAGAGCAAAGCTGAAACCCGGAGAAGAGGCAGCATATTTTTCGTCCTTGGGCAAGGACAAGGATGGGTTCAAGATACAATATATCAATTCTATCAAGGGTGAGTTGCCAAGGTATTTGCCAGGGATTCTTTTGCATGGGCCATGCTTTTGTTATTGCTTTGATGTAATATTTTGGATACATCCTCTTTTCTTTGTCAGGTCGAGGAGTGTTTAGTTGCTGCCGTTTTCAAAAGGGAGACTTTCTTGTGGAATATCGAGGGGAAATTATAAGCAAACAGGAACATGAAAACAGGCTGAGACTGTACCATGATGCCCTGAAGGTTTTCATGTTTGAATTTCGCTATAATGGGAAAACAAAATGGTATGTGTATATACACACTTACTTTGTTGTATATATATATATATATATATATATATATATATATATATATATATATATATATATATATATATGTCTCTGTGTGTATGTTACTGTTTTTAATTTTACCATATTTTGCAAGTCATCCAAAAAAAACCTGCTATTTTGTATTACCTTAGTGGTGGTAGTTCTAGTTATAGAGGCAGTGGTGACTTACATATTCACTGGCCGTAGTATGCTATTGTCATTATACTTTTATAACAATAATTTCTTGCAATTTCAGTGTTGATGCAGCAAGAGAGGATAACTCCCTTGGGAGACTAGTCAACGATGATCATGTCAGCCCAAACAGCAGAATGAAGACCATTACTGTGGATGGGCAGCCCCATCTTTGTTTATTTGCCATCAAGGACATTGAGCCAGGGGTAGAAATAACCTACAACTATGGCGATTCAGACTGGCCATGGAGACTAAAGGTATTGGCAGAATTTCATTTTTGCAAAGGTTGTAGTTTGTGTTAAGCATGTCTTGTCTGGATTTTCAGACCCAAAAGGTGCACTTTTTGGTATTCAATATTGCTTTACATTAAAAAAAAACTTCTGTATAGTCAGAAAGTATGTTTAAATAGAAATAACTATCCAAAGTAAGAGTTGAGCCTGTACTTTACTGTGTTAGCTATGGCGGTGTTGTGAGAGGGCTGGGTTAGCCCATAATAACTTACCATGAGCCAAATAGTGTGCTAAGTCGTCACAGTGTTCTCTGTGCTCTCTAATCTGCTGACTCTGATGACACTGCATCTTGTAAACAGACTCTTTGTGATGACATCAACCGCTAGGTGTGCATCAGATATCATGCTGGAGTCTGGTTCATATCAGAGTAGTGTGACCACCAGCCTTACTGTCCTGCAGGGTAGCAATCCTACCTGATAATCCTGCTTAAATACAACACAGTTTGAATGGCCAGTGTGACTGCACCCTAACTGACACAGTAAGTCTCTTATTGAGTCCAACTGGTTGTTGAAAATCTTTTTTTTCTGTCCCTCTGCACAAGGTTCCAACTGAAGCAGATCAGCCAGACATTGCTGCACCATCTTCGCACACAACAGATTTTGACCAGGTGACCTGACTTCTTTTTGAGTGTTGATTTTGAAATCATGTTGTTTTCAGAAGCACAACAGTTTGACCTGCCAGTAGTTATGTTGGTCATAGATACACAGTCCTCAGAGTGTCTGTTCTGGTCAGGTACAGACACTCTGAGGACTGTGTATTAAGACACTGTCAGTTGTAAAGAGACTTTTAGGCCTCTGAGTTGAAGATACACAGTCCTCAGAGTGTCTGTTCTGGTCAGGTACAGACACTCTGAGGACTGTGTATTAAGACACTGTCAGTTGTAAAGAGACTTTTAGGCCTCTGAGTTGAAGATACACAGTCCTCAGAGTGTCTGTTCTGGTCAGGTACAGACACTCTGAGGACTGTGTATTAAGACACTGTCAGTTGTAAAGAGACTTTTAGGCCTCTGAGTTGAAGATACACAGTCCTCAGAGTGTCTGTTCTGGTCAGGTACAGACACTCTGAGGACTGTGTATTAAGACACTGTCAGTTGTAAAGAGACTTTTAGGCCTCTGAGTTGAAGATACACAGTCCTCACTGTGCATATCCAGTCAGACACAGACACTCTGAGGACTCTTTGTGTATTCTGTACAAGGTTCTTCTCGTGAGTTTTAAGATTTTTCGTAACCCTTGGAGTCAGTGTTAAAGACCTTTTTATCACATTAATACAGTCTTTGATATCTGAAGAAAACTACTGTATTGACAGTGTTCGGTCATTCACAAGTGCCGTCTTTGTTTGTATTTCAGTTATTGCCAATTAATCTTACACTTCAATGATTCCTTGTAACATTTGATGCCTGTAGTTATTTGTCAATGCTCCCTGGATGTGGCTTATCAAATCCAACCGTCAGATCCACTTAAAATGAAAAATACTCATTCAAACTGAATTCCATGAAAGTATAGGTATAACTAAATATTACTTTAATTTAACTGTACAGCATGTGTGAGAATTAGTCATTCAACTATTTTGTGTCCATTCAGGTGTCAGTTGAGGGAGTTTGTCCTGTTCTGGCATGTCAAGAAAACAGAGATCTGGAGCCTGAATGTCACTTTGAAACCAGTCATCAGGTAAGTTTTTCGTAAAATTGAATTTCTTTAGCTTGTTCCTCCGTAAATTGTCCTTCATATAGATATGTCTAGGCAATGTTTCTTTTATTTCTTTGGGGGTTGGGGTTGATAAGTGCAGAAGAAATAAATTCTATCTGACTTTGTCATCCATCAGAGACTAATGTTGCATTTTAGCACCACTGTTGTAAAATGTAAGTTTTTTTTTTTTTAAAATTTAGGATATAATGTCACACTCACATTTTCTTTTATAGAGCTGCAAACATGATGTGGTTTCCTCAGAAGTGTCAAGCTTGGCAAAATGTACCTTGTGTCATGGACCCTTCTCTGCTTTAAAATGGATTGGCGTGCGATGTAAAGGTGGGTATTTTGTCTTGATGAGAGCTATTATGTAAAATGTCATTTTTTGTTTTCCACTAAACCAGAATCATTACTGCTACTGTTTTTCACTTTCTATATAGAATTTTTAATAAAGGTGGTTCAGTGTTTCAGTTTGACCTACCGTCACACCTCTATCTTTTGTACAATTATTCAACTGTCACAACTGCTTGATTATTTATTGGGAAAATTGGGACATCTTTAACAGAACTGTGGCAGTGCATCACACAAGTTCTAATATGGGGTAGTATTGTGTAACCCCATTTCCAGTGAGGTTGGGACGTTGTGTAAAATGTAAATAAAAACAGAATACAGTGATTTGCAAATCCTCCTCAACCTATATTTCATTTTTATTCATTTGTTCTGTATGTGTTACACACATCAAGAGACAGAGGGGGAAAAAAAAACACATTTTCACACTATATCCAGTGTACAGAAAGGAGCAGGGAGAAGAAAAAAATCTTCTTTTACCTGCCCCGTTCTCAAAAAGTAACAGTACGTAACACGATGGTCTGTTCGATAACAATCTATGAGAGACTATTACAGACATTAGAAACCTCAAAGAAATAAACCTGACAATTATTTGTTCCTTCCTAAGGACTCTCAGAAGGAAATGTCACAGAAATAAAATTAACTAATTTGATATATTTGGAGAACTGAGTTCTTATACATTTTCTTAAACTGACACAACTGACCACAACCTTTCATATAATTTTGAAATTATATTTTTTTGTGATCTATTGTGTCAAACACTTTTTTTCAAATCAATGAATACACAAATTGTGTGTTTTTTACTGCCTGTTGCCATAGAGATTTCCTCTGGTAATTTCATTAATGCTAAAGCGGTAGTTCAGTTCTTCCAGAATCCAAACTTACTTTCACTTAATACATTTTTTTTTTTCAATAATATGATCAAATTTTTTGCAAACAATTTCTCAAGTATCTTGGAAAATTGTGATAGTACTGAAACTGGTCTATAATTAGTAAAGCTGTGCTTTAAACCTTGTATTGCCTTTCTGCCTCCTTAGTTTGGAATTTGACAAAGTCCCTATGAAGTTTATTTTTCTCTTTGCATGCGTTTTGCAAGCCCTTTGTGATCCATGGCTTACTACTCTGCCTGACTTTTTGTTTATGCTGAATAATGGGACAGTGTTTATTGTATAGTTATAAAGAGCTATGCAAAAATGAATTATAAGCAGCATTAATCTCGACAACATAAACACCTTCCCACTGTTCTTTGAGATCATTTTGGAATCTATATATTGCTTCATCAATTCTTACCCTAGTATATCTATTACAAATTTAATTCTCCTTGCTCTTTATTTGGTAGTCATTTATTACAAATACCAGTAAATGGTCACGTCATGAATTAATAGGCCACTGCAAGCATTGTTTTGAAGAATATTTACACTGCATTCCAAATTATTATGCAAATAATATTTTTTTCTGATTTCCCTTGAAAATTGACGCAAATGACAATTGTCTCAATTTTTGAGTCATCAGCTGTCAGAGTGTAATTCAGATGTTATCGAACAAACCGCCAAATGATAGCGGTATTTTTTTTAAGCTGAAAAAACTTTAAATGCCATGTTCCAAACTATTACGCACAAGAGAGTTTCAGAGCATTTCATAGGTTGTAAAGGACCGAGAAAAGTCATTTGTTGAATTTACAGCTTTAAGTCATATTTACTGAAATCAAAAGCTATTTCAATCAAAAACATCTTAACAGGCCAAATTGCATATTTACATAGGAACCTGTTTCTTGATAGCAGCTTCACAGTTCTTGTATCCATTTAGCTTGTGAGTTTTGAAGAGTTTCTGCTTGAATATCTTTGCAGGATGTCAGAATAGCCTTCCAGAGCTGCTGTTGTGATGCAAACTGCCACCCGCCCTCATTAATCTTTTGCTTTAAGGTTCTCAATAGGGTTGAGGTCAGGAGAAAATGGAGGCCACACCATGAGTTTTTCTCTTTTTTTTGTGCCTACGGCAGCTAATGATGTAGAGGTATTCCTAACAGCATGAAGATTATTTTGTTTAGGATAGTACAGTTCTTCTTTCTGTATCATGGTAAAAAACGATCAGTCAGAAACACCCTGGACCCCACATTTTTTTTTCAGAGGTCATTTTTACACCTTCATGAACCCTTTAAAGGGCCCTGAGATACGATACCATCTATGAGTTTAATTGGAAAACAAAAAGAATATTCTTTATGACACTTAAATACAATTTATGATAATTTAGAACGCGGTGTATAAAAATAGTAGCAATTAGTGTTGCACCTGAAAATGTTATCCTGCTGGGCTTGGTAATCAGAGGGTATAGCCCCCTGCTATATAAATCTGATGTGGCTTTGTGTTTAGGTATTTAGGAGATGTACGTTAAAATCCCCACAAATAATACATGTTTTCCTTTCATTCAAACTATCTTCCAGTCTATTTTTAAAGATATTAAGGTAAAAGTATAAGGCTGGTGTTCTGTACACACAGCTTTGAACATTATTTCCTTCTTTTCCATTTCAATTTCCACAGTTATGCACGCCATTAAATACTTTACTGCTGTTGTCATGGCTTTAACTGGTTTGCATTTCAAGTCACTGTCTACTAACAGGGCCACACCCCCTCCCCGCTTGTTGCTTCTGTTCATATAATGCAATTCATGACCCTAAATATGAAAATGAACACCTTTTTCGTGATTTAACCACGCCTCACACAAGGCAATCAGCTTAGTTCATCAGCCTAAGTCCATCTCAGATGAGCTCAGCCTAGAGAAGGCGGCGGCAATTCTGGATGTTGTTGATATCTGACTTTGTCTTTGCATAGTAGAGTTTGAACTGTCACTTGTAGATGTAGTGATGAACTGTGTTAACTGACAATGGTTTTCTGAAGTGTTCCTGAGCCCACGTGCTAATATCCTTTACACAATGATGTGGGTTTTTAATGCAGCGCCGCCTGAGGGGTCAAAGGTCACGGCCATTCAATGTTGGTTTTGGGCCTTGCTGCTTACGTGCAGAGATTTCTCCAGATTCTCTGAATCTTTTGATGATATTATGGACTGTAGATGATGAAATCCATCAATTCCTGCAGTTGGACAAAGTTGAGAAACATTGTTCTTAAACTGTTGGACTATTTGCTCACGCAGTTGTTGACAAAGTGGTGAACCTGGCTCCATCTTTGCTTGTGAAGGACTGAGCCTATTGGGGATGATGCTCCTTTTATACCCAATCATGACACTCACCTGTTTAAATCAACCTGTAGAATAATCCAAACAGCTGTTTTTTCAGCATCAGCAACTTTAACAGAGTTTAGTTCAACCTGTCTAACCTTTTTGAAATGTGTTGCAGGATCAAATTCAAAATGAGAGAATATTTGCACAAAAGAAAGTTTTTCAGTTTGAACAATAAATATCTTGTCTTTGTGGTGTATTCGATTGAGTATGCATTGGAGAGGATTTACGAATCATTGTATTCTGTTTTTATTTTCATTTTACGCAACGTCCCAATCTCATTGGAATTGGGGTTGTAGATCATGCATAATGTTTATTATCCCTCTTGTTGAATGCATTATATCATATTTTCTCTGAATGTAAATTTATTTTTAACATGATCTGTAGCACATGCACAAACTTAAATTTCTTAATATTCTCCATCTAGTTTGCTCCTGTGTCTGGCATGTATCCTGTTTTAAAAGGGCAGAAAAGGCTGATTGTGAACGCCTACCATTGGTAAGTGAACTTGAGAAATTATATTCTAAAACTATTGAGTACATAAAGGGCTCAATGTAGTTATTATTTTTTTTTTAAATATTAGGTTTCTGAGGTATCAAGTTCAGATGAGGATTTATCAGAAGAGGAATATATACCAGATTCTCACAGCAGCTCAGACAGTTCTTCGATTGGGCCACCTTCAAAAGTTCAGAAATTCAAAGACTCTGCAGAAATCCCCTTGGATGACAGATCCATAACAATACCTGCTGGTAGTACAGGGCAGCTCAAGGAGACTTGTGAGGAGGCTATGGAAGTACAAGTGTCAGGAGCAGTTCAGGTTCAGAAGGGTAGGACTGAAGATACATCTGTTCCAGACAGCACAGTAGCTGGGGTTGAATGCATCCAGTCTTCCAACGTATCGTCTACAGGAACTAAGAAGAACTACTGCTGCATCTGTAGCAAACCACAGTCAAAAATTGCCCGTCACTTAAAGACCCATGAGAAGACAAGTGTAGATGTTGCTAAAGTTTTTGCCCTGCCAGAACACTCTAAAGAGCGAAAAAAACTGTTGGAAAAACTCAGGAACAAAGGGAATTATGAACACAACAAAGCAGTTTTACACAGTGGGAGTGGATTGCTAAAAATGAAACGGAAGCCCAAGAAAACATATGGTCCAAAAAATTTTATGCACTGCATGCATTGCCAAGCAATGTTTCTCAGGAAGGAGCTGTGGCGACATGTCAGGAAGTGTCCCTTAAACCCAGCAAAAGCCAGTGCTGGTCCTGGAAAAACTAGGGTTTTATCATTGGCCACAATTGCTGATTCAAATCTTTGCCAAATGATATCCCAAGGTGTTTGGAAGCTGTTAACTGCGATGAATGATGATGACATCTCTGCTGCTGTGCGCAGTGACTTCTGTATACTTCAGCTGGCCCAGTCTTTTTTCAACAAACATGGTCAAGATCCCACAAAATATGAATACATTCGGCAAAAACTTCGAGAAGTTGGAAGACTTCTGCTGGTGCTGCGTAAAGAATTTTCAATCTTTACCTTGGAGGATGCTGTAAGACCTGCAAATTTTCATTCTGTGATTCAAGCAGTCAAGGTCGTCTCTGGATTTAACGAAGATGAGCACTGCTACAAAACTCCCAGCCTTGCCCTGAAGTTGGGTCATTCTTTGCAGAAGATCTGTGACATTGTACAGTGCAGGGCATTGATTGCTGGAGACGGTGAACTGCAGAAATCAACCGAGACCTTCCAGAAACTATATTCGACCAAGTGGTCAGAACTTATCTCACACACAGCTTTGACCACATTAAGTGAAGAGCGCTTTAATAAGCCTTCTACTCTGCCCTTTACAGAGGACGTTCAACGTCTCCACCGACATCTTGAAAGTACAGGAAGTTTAGCATCAGAGAACCTTGACAAGACACCATCACCAAAAATCTATGGTGAACTTTGCAGGGCAACTTTGGCAAAAATAATACTGTTCAACCGACGACGGGGAGGGGAAGTCGCAAAAATGCAACTGAAGAGTTTTCTTGAAAGGGACAGAGCTGGCCTTCACAAAGATGTTGCTGTCGGACTGTCAAATTTTGAGCAAAAACTTTGCCATCATTTCAGTCGTGTGGAAATCAGGGGGAAAAGAGGGAGAAAAGTTGCTGTTTTGCTGTCTTCTGACATGGTTGATTCATTGACACTCCTCATCAGCAAAAGGAAAGAATGTGGAGTTCCAGAGGAGAACTATTTTTTGTTTGCAAGACCCCATTGTTTGACACCTTATAGAGGACAGGACTGTTTAAGAACGTACGCAAATGAGTGTGGGGCTCAAAACCCAGAACACCTTAGATCAACACAGTTGCGCAAGCATGTTGCAACCCTGTCCCAAGTGCTCAACCTCAAGAACCATGAGCTAGACCAAGTCGCAGACTTTCTTGGACATGACATTCGTGTCCATAGAGAATATTACAGGCTACCAGAAGCCACAACCCAGCTTGCCAAGATATCAAAATTACTTCTTGCAATGGAAAAAGGGTCCCTTGCAAACCTCCAGGGGAAAACGCTTGAAGAGATTGAGGTTGAAGGTATATATTATTGTTTAAAGTTTAGGTTATATTGTCATTTCATGCATTTCATAGGTTAGTGCCAAGGTTGATTATAACCATTGCAAACAGCCAGTAGAGCGTAGCTTCTATTTGTCAATTTGTCTTTTGTCTGAAAAATGTTTTATGATTTACAGTTGTGCCTAAAAGTTAACACCCGCACCAGCAGAATTTTCTGATTTTTTTGGCTTTTTCTAGAAAATAGGAATGGTTAACAGAAAAACCCGTCACTCATGGTTAGAGGTTGGGTGAAGACATTTATTAACATACAACTGTGTTTACTCTTTTTAAAACATAATGACAACAAAAACTTCAAAAATGACCCTGTTGCTGGAGGGGATGTAAACTTTCCGGCAAAACTGTATGTTTTACATTGATCATTAGCAATTACATCTGTAACTTAATTGTAATGTTTAGCATCTTTGTTGGTCACACATTTTTGTCAGATATCATTGACTTCACTGCTTCAGAACAAAGTGAAGAAAGTGAGA
Organism: Thalassoma bifasciatum; assembly: GCA_008086565.1. NCBI lineage: Eukaryota > Metazoa > Chordata > Actinopteri > Labriformes > Labridae > Thalassoma > Thalassoma bifasciatum. The sequence goes on from RPOG01000123.1 coordinate 590,590, forward strand.
CTGAGGAAGATGAAGGCCCTCCAAATTCACAGACAATAAAAGGTAAGTACAGTAGGGCTGTCATTGTGAGGGGACCCCCCTCTGCTGGGATTCAGGGTCTGAACAGCACTTTATGTGATTAATGTGATTATTGCAACAACCCAAAAGTGCATCTAAATCTATGAAAAGATGGCTCACACAACAAATAGCTCACGTCCACACGAACTGTGGGATATGATGCACCTCATATGTATTGCATTGGTATAAAGCTGTTATTGATACAGTATGGTATGGTGGTTGTATCACAGCCTGTGAGGTATATTTAATAGGATACATGCAAGTGCCTATTTTGAATAAGTACGCTACAATTTAGACAAACAGTGACAGATGACAGAACATAAAACTGAAAAGGCAGTTAGAGCTGAGCTCAGGGAGTGGTGTCACTGCTTTTAATGCGTGTTTAACTGGTACAGACTATTTTGATGGTCTCATGTTTTGTAACTGCTTTCTACATGTGGGACATGATCGTCCACATCAAGCTGTTCTGTGAATTCTACAGGAACAAAGAAAGCCTGGCAACCTGTTGAGGAACCTGTTGAGGAACCTGTTGAGGAACCTGTTGAGGAACCTGTTGAGGAACCTGTTGAGGAACCTCCAGGGGCCACAGAAGGTGTGATGACCCTCTATTCCAGCCCACCAGCATGTCCATATAATTGTTTTTGTTTTGTTTTTTAATTGTTTTTCTTTTTCATCATTCACAGAGGACTCTGCAGTAGAAGGAACTTCTAGAGGTATGATTCAGAACATCATTCTTAATGAAATTTAGTGTTTGTCAATAAACACACTATTGCTGAAGGACTTGTAGTAACACTGCAATAGATATATATATATATACACATCAAATAATTGCCCTTTGCACACACACCANTGAAAATTCATTGACCTTTTTGGCGTGGTTGATGTATTTGCTGTAAATGGAATAACAGTTAAATATTAACCCCATGGCTTTGCTTAACACGGGCATTGCTTTATCATTTTTATTTTTACAGGGCAGGACAAGGGCAAAAAGGCCAGGAAGAAATCCAAACCACATGAAAATCATGGTAAATCACACAAACACACAGGAAAAGTATACTACTGAATCACTTCCATACAGGTTTGTAAAAAGTAACAAGAATGAGAAGGGTATCATGAACTTGTATGCACACTTAGCCTACTTCAATATTTCCTTTACTTGCACTTTTGCTTTGCCTTATTATTAACCACATTGATAAATTCAAGATAATTTCTGTAGAAATGTTAATTTTTGCATATTCTGTAGAAATTTACATTTTTACATATAGTGTAGTTTAGTTTTTTTGACAGATGCCATGAAACAGCACAGTTGTCATGCCAGAGTTAGCTACAAAGCTTTTTTCCATCTGTAGTCCCTGGGTAGGAAGAGGCAAAACAACTAGCAGGTATACTTGGCATTATAGTTGTTCTTTCAAGTTCATTACAAGGTGCAGAAATTTTGGCACTATAGCATCACTTATAGGGGTGTGAATCTTTGTGTGTCTCACGATTCGATTTGATTCAGATTCCTAGGGTCACGATTCGATTCAAAATCAATTCTCGATTCAAACAACTGTCAATTTAAAAATTGATACAGTGCATAGTTTATCACTGAGGAAAATTATGACATGAAAACAATACAGTTTATGTAACGTGATTTTCTCAAGTTTCATCCATTGATTCCAGTGATTTAAATACATAAAAGTGAACGCAAGACAAAAGGTAACACTCATACATGCTAAACAAAACTTACTTACTGTACAAGACACATACTGTGACATAAGGTATTGATTAATTTGGCGGCTGAAAGCAATCCAATTTAAATAACAAGCCCCTTAATGAAGCTGTGTTGTTTGGTGTTAAAGAGTCAAAAAAAACACATCTGAAAGGAAATCATTGCAGCTGTCAGTAGCGTGGATTTGTGGAGTTTAATCATCAATTTTCACATCCTACGTTTATGCTTCAATTAATTGATTAATTTGTGGTATGTATCATTGCAAGAAGCTCCTATATCTTTATCAATTTCTGTTTGGGCCCTAAAACGTAGAAAGATCGCTATTGAAATGTTTGTCAGTTCTGAAAGAAGCTGCAGTCAGACTCCAGCCTGAACGCGTCACAGATGGAGGAAATGAGAGGAGCTCACTGCATCAGTTTCAGGCATAAGAAACAGAGCAACAGACGAACCTGCACCGTGTCTGATGTAGATAGAACATTAAATATGTTGAACTAAAAACTAGTATACCTTAGAACTGACTTATTAACTTTATTTGTGATCATGGAATGTATCGCTTCTTTTACTTTTTTTTTTCTATTGCTTCTTTACACACAGGCAAAGCCGAGTGTTATGGTTTTTTTCAAGCCATTCCATTGTGATCTCATGTTAAAAACCATCTTTAGTTAATAAATAGTCAAATTTTTCATGCGTAGTTCAGATTAATGTGGTAATATTGGTGGGAGCGAAGTGCCGATCGTCCCAGTAAATTCTGTTAATCGGGCTCTCCCTCTAAAAGAGAAAAAAAAAAGCACTCGCAAAATTTGACCCAGCGTCCTCTGAATGGTCTCTGCAGACTTTACTTTGGACTTTGAAGTGTTTGATTCACTGAAAACTGTCTTTTTAAGTTTTAAGTAAGTCGTGAAAGGAAACATTTGTTAGATGAAGTAATCAGCCGACAGCTTGTGCTGCTTTTTCAGACGCGATGTAATTAACAGAATTGGCAGCGGTTGGTTAAAATCTCAGACACAATCTTGGTGTCATATCAAATCTAACGATCTAAATATTAATCTGTGAATCTCTGTTCGTCCATTTGAAAACTCACTGCACTCATATGAGGCTTTAAAACTCAACCCAGACGATTTGTCCTTGCTGCGCTGCGCTCCTTTCTGACATGCAATTTACTTGCACACACTCAGATTTAGGGGGATTTGAGTGTACCCTCCACCTGCATTCGCTCAGGGAGTGGTGTCACTGCTTTTAATGCGTGTTTAACTGGTACAGACTATTTTGATGGTCTCATGTTTTGTAACTGCTTTCTACATGTGGGACATGATCGTCCACATCAAGCTGTTCTGTGAATTCTACAGGAACAAAGAAAGCCTGGCAACCTGTTGAGGAACCTGTTGAGGAACCTGTTGAGGAACCTGTTGAGGAACCTCCAGGGGCCACAGAAGGTGTGATGACCCTCTATTCCAGCCCACCAGCATGTCCATATAATTGTTTTTGTTTTGTTTTTTAATTGTTTTTCTTTTTCATCATTCACAGAGGACTCTGCAGTAGAAGGAACTTCTAGAGGTATGATTCAGAACATCATTCTTAATGAAATTTAGTGTTTGTCAATAAACACACTATTGCTGAAGGACTTGTAGTAACACTGCAATAGATATATATATATATACACATCAAATAATTGCCCTTTGCACACACACCAACCTGAAATTGTCACTAGTTTTTGTTTCAAAGCCATTGAAAATTCATTGACCTTTTTGGCGTGGTTGATGTATTTGCTGTAAATGGAATAACAGTTAAATATTAACCCCATGGCTTTGCTTAACACGGGCATTGCTTTATCATTTTTATTTTTACAGGGCAGGTGTTCCCGTTTTTCCGGTCCTTCTTTAGGTTTGGTGTACTTTTAGTACCATTTAGTGTGTTTGTGTGTCCTTTTCATATGATGACTTAGTGAAGGTATGTCCAAACATTTTTCATTGTTCTTACTCTTCCCATAGTACTTGAACATACGTGTGAATCGGATGAAGTTATAAAGGAAATGAACGTGAAAACGAAACGGAATTTCTTACCCATATTGATTGATTGCAAGATTGCCTGAGTTTTCATGACATTGGGGCATCTCCACGTTGACATTACAACATGGAGATGCATGATATGGCCATGAAGAGAAACATTTCAGACCTGGAAATGCAAATCAGGCCCACTCAAACTAAACTGACTAAGTTAGTTGTATTTGGCAGACAGAAAAATTACATTGGGGATGCATTTTTTAAGGAAACTGATGTACAGTTTGCATTTCTCTGAACATTCTGGCTTTTTTTCTTACAGTTCTTCAAAAAAATGACGAAGATGTGACAGATCCTAGGAGGAAACTAAAAAAGAAATGGTCCCCAGCAGAAGTTGCGGCGGTAATGAGACATTTTGACAGCATTATTAAGAAAGGAAAAACTGCAACAAAAATTCAATGTGAACAGTGCAAGACTGCTGAGCACCCTATTCTTGAAAACCGCACCATTCAGAACATCAGAGATTTCGTCAGGAATCGTGTCACTGCCTTGAAAAGGAAAAGTGGAGACTGAGAATCCATTTTAGTTGTCATTTTATTTTTTATAGGTAAAGGAGGAATGTTTTAATGTAACTAAAGAGCTTCTTAGAGTTTCAGTTTGTTTTCATCTGTATTTCAAATATTGTTTTGTTAGGTTGTGACAATTTTGTCACCACGGGGAAAAACAGGGGAAAAAAAGCAGGGAAAAAAAAAAATTCATACATTGTTTAGTGAACCTGTTGCGTCTGGCACTACAATGACAAAGAAAAGTGGCAACTGAGGATTCATTTTAGTTTTCATTTTATTTTATAAGAGGAGGAATGTTTTGATATAACTAAAGAACCCCTCAAAGTTTTAGTTTGTTTTTGTATGCATTTCAAATACTGTTATGTCAGGATGTGACTATTTTGTGACCACAGGGAAAAAAAAATCTTCATTTTTTGTTGAGTGAACCTGCTGCATCTGTCACTACAATGACAAAGAAAAGTCCCAACTGGGCATTTATTTTAGTTTTTATTTTATTTTATTTTAGAAGAGGAGGAATCATTGTAGTTTGCATTTCATTTTATTTTAGAAGAGGAGGAATGTTTAAATATAACTAAGGAGCCCCTTGAAGTTTAAGTTTTTTTTTAGTCTGCATTTCAAATATTGGTATGTCATGTGACAATTTTTGACCACAGGAAAAAAAAGGGGAAAAAAGAAAAATAATCTTAATTGTTTAGTGAACCTGCTGCGTCTGTCACTACAATGACAAAGAAAAGTTGAAACTGAGCTTTCATTTTAGTTTTCATTTTGTTTTATATCGAAGGGGAGGGATGTTTTAATATAACTAAAGAACCCCTTAAAGTTTTAGTTTGTTTTTGTCTCCATTTCAAATACTGTTATGTCAGGATGTGACTATTTTGTGACCACAGGGGAAAAAATAAATCTTCATTTTTTGTTTGGTGAACATCCTGGGTCTGTCACTACAATGACAAAGAAAAGTCGCAACTGGGCATTTATTTTAGTTTTCATTTTATTTTATATCGATGGGGAGGGATGTTTTAATATAACTAAAGAACCCCTTAAAGTTTTAGTTTGTTTTTGTCTCCATTTCAAATACTGTTATGTCAGGTTGTGACAATTTTGTGACCAAAATAAAAAAAAAAAATCATCTTATCTCGATTCTATCTCCATTCCTTGTCTAGTGAACCTGCTGCACCTTGCACTTAAGTGACAAAGAAAAGTGTCAACTGAGCATTCATTTTAGTTTTCATTTTATCTTTATGATATTGTTAAGCGGGGTTTAGGTTAGGTTTGTTTACAATTTTTGTGACCAAAAAAGAAAAAAACCAACCCACAATGTAAGTCCATTCCTGGTTTAGTGAACCTTTTGTCTTGTTTTTCTTTTTGTCATCTATCCATTACATAGCTGCACCTAATATAAATAACAAACAGTTCAGATAAAAGAGGACTATGTTAATAACATGCCAGTTTAATGGACAGCTTTCCATTTCAAAATATTATTGTCCTCATATACCAGGTGAGTCCTTTTAACCCTGCTTGCTATCTTTTGTGTGTGTGTGTAAAGCCAAGTCCCATTTAGTCATGTTAGACCCTGTAAGTCACTGCAGTGACATGTCTGTGTGTTGTATAACCACTGTCTTTATAAAGTGAGTTGGTCCTTATAATTACTGTTTTTGTCATGGGCGTGGTTTATCACCTCATTATCTTTTGTCCTTAGAATTAAGCATCATGTCAGGTTTTAATAATTTTATTTGTGTTGTGTGTTAAGTTCAAAACTTCACTCTAAGAGTATCATCTCGAGTTTTCTTTTAAAAACTGTAATTGTCTTAGAAACTGGAGCTGGTGGAAAGGGGAGTCCATATAATCCACCAAAAAACGGGTTTGGACATGGAGGTCCTTATAATACACAACGGCGTGTATGTGTGTGTGTGTGTGTGTGTGTGTGTGTGTGTGTGTGTGTGTGCCCTAAGCCGGACTGTGCTTTCATGATTACCCTCAGTCAGCACTCTTTAAAGTATATTCACAAGTATACAAGCTTTATATTGTTGATTGCTATGTTCATATGTATTCCCAGGAAGTGACTTATCTCCATATCTCTGCCTTTGGTGCAGTCCTCCTCCAGTCGTGACGAGTGCTGTGCATTATCGCTGTGAGATGAATAACCTAAAGGTCAAACGCTTTTCGAACACTCCTCTTTGCTACAGCAGCAGTGATGACTCATCACGTCATATGATAGTTAGCTTGATAGCGCCTTTTTATTTCTGTTCCCATACTGCAGCTCTGTGTCTGCACGTAAAGCATGCCCAGCGACACAACGCAATCAACATTCAGTGGACATGACTGTTACATTCAGTCACACTTATTATCACCAAATATATGGACATTTTCAGCATAGAATGACACGTCTCCACCTTCATTGTACAAATCTGAAGCAAAAACACCTGCAAGAGTGACACCTACATACTGCACAGGTGATGTTTTTAAAACCAGAGTTTGCACCGTGACTCTTACCACTACAAATAATTGGGAGTCCTCTATCACAACAGGTTTTAGCAGTGGGACATGAGGCAACCCACTGAAAAGCAAGATTTGTCCTTTTGTCTGATTTCTTGGATTCATTTTGTAGTCACAGGGGACACTGAAGCAGGACTGGCAAAAACACAAAGGACAGAAGAGCAGAAAAAAGCTCAACAGGAGCATGACAGAGCATAGGCTACAGGCTAAAACAGGGGGCTAAGTTCGTTGTGATAAGGATTGGCTGTTATTAATATGCAATTTTTTTTGTGTTTTTATTAGCAAGTGAGGTCGGCGATATATTTATATTTATATACATAGATAAGCATACATGGACAGCTCTGTGTTTGTAGGAGACACTACAGTCGGTGTTCCGACCATGCCTTGCTCCTCCCCTGCTTGCAGACTGCAGAATGAAGCATCTGAAGTAGAAGTTTATAACACATTTTTCTTTTTCCCATATTTTTTGAGTATTAAATATAGTTCAATAAATGTTCCTTATTTAAAAATTGAGACCCATATAGTTTATTATCGTAGTGTCATTTTATAAAAAAATGCAAGTCTTGGCAAGAGTCACATCCTCATGTCAGTGGGTGATGGTGCTCATGGGAAATGATGTCTTTATCCCGTAAAAACACTAGCTTTACCAGATAGTCCTCACAGCACCTTTAAATAGGGCTGTATATTATGAAATTTCTGTCCTATCAGCCCCATTTCATATAAGTGAGTGCAAAAAGCTCTTTCCTCGATGAAACCACATACAACTTGATGTATCGTTCACTCCAGATAATCAAACTGCCCCTGAAAGCATCATGAACATATGAGCTGCTATGCGATGGGCGCACAGAACATGAAATAGGTTCCCATGGCCAAGAAGCTGAATGCAAGTCTTACATCACCAAAGGGTGGTGCATAGTTTGCAGCAAATGAACTCCGGGGCAGTGTTTTTCAGGGTGGTGAATCATGCATCTGTGTCTGGCAGTTTGATGGATGTAGTTGGGTTATGTGGTCATGAGAAGGCTTCTTTCTGGGAAGCACGGTGTCTACTGCAAAGTTTGAGGGAGCCAATCACATTGCAGTAAATTTGGAATGGCTATTTGTTGAGAAGCTCATATGGAAGACGAAGAGTGCTGGATAAGACTGTTCAAAATTGATTTCATAGAGGGAAATATTCTCTTGAAGCATTTCTTGCAGCCAACACTGTTTCTACCACAGGCTGTTTTTCACTGCAGTGTGCAAATAAATCCACCATGCCAGATCTGTTTGGACTGCTTCATAACTCTGCTGCATAACACAAACACAAACTACCTTCTGTATGTGCCTGAGAGGGTCTAAAGCAGCAGGCTAATGCATACCTGTGCTGTATAATTCATACCCTTTGGTATAGGTATGCAACAAAATTGTACATTTATTATAAAGTGAGTTAATGACGCTAGAACAACAGATATCAATCCTCACGTGTGTGGAAAGATTTGTTTGTCATGGGTGCAGCCTTCAGGGCAGGGTTAATTGGGTTGTAAACAGTGGGTGGTAAGTGAACAGTATGATTATGGAAAGGTTAATATGAATGTAAACTGCCGTAGGAGGAGGAGGAGGAGAGTGTGTGTTTAAAAGGAGACTGACCCCTCTGGTTGTTGTAAGAAGTTCTTCATGGCCTTCACCTGTTGGAAGTGACACGACATGTCTGTGGCGAGCACCATCTCCACCACCAGCGCCCTCAGCTCTCTGCGTGCAAACAAAAAAAAACTGTGAGCTGCACAATGGCCCAGCAAAGTTGACACATTTTGGAGGCTAGGCAAGTTGAAGGCTGTTGAGTTGTTTCTTCTCTGAGAGGAATTTTAATGTTTCTGCATCCTTTAATGTAATCTGACCTTTAACCAGTCTGGACCTTGAGGTGATTCAAGGTTTAACTTTCTGCTTCAACAAGCTTCATATTAATGCTGATAAATAAGAAAATAGATTACCCTCGGTGTTGCAAATTGAATTTGTACATTACAGAACCGCTCTGCTTGACCTGTCTGCCTCCTTAATGCCTCGTCTACCTCTGAGTTTGCTCCACCNTGTTTTTTTTGTATTTCTGTGATGTGTGCTGATGGCACCAATCTAAAAGCAACACCCTCAATCTGCCAAACGTGTAAAAGCAAATACAACATCCCTTGTCAAATGCCTGTTAAACAGATGCTGAAAAATACAGACTTTTATTGGCCTGTGTAAAAACGCAAATTGTCAGCTGTTTCAAAAACAGAGAAAAAGCTCCATCCAATAATAATAATGAAAAAAATCCCTCTCGTGAAAATATCTCCATTAGGCTAATTGCTTTTCTCCTCTGGAACTCAGTGTGAAAACGCTTCATTTCACCTCATCAGACACTCCTGGTGTCTGAGCTACCACCTGATAACCATATCAAAATATCATGTTTAATGGACTGAGGCATGGATTGTGAGACAGAGTAAAATGGAAAATATATACACAAACATTCACCCACACAGACGCACACACACAGCAGGAAGGTTAAACAGGGGTCAGAACGACTCGCTCAGATTTCCCCTCCTTCCATTTGTGGCAGATTGGGTCTTGAAGTGCACTC